>CM031234.1:691850392-692532892 GCA_018340775.1 Taxus wallichiana var. yunnanensis | reverse complement strand
TAGATATGGATGCAAAAAAACATGGTCGAGTGGATATCATAGACTCTAGGAACTGCACAAATGGGTTTATTGAAAAGGATTAGAAACTTCCAAGAAAATGCATTTGCATGTTTAAAGCCATATTTCCTCATGCCTTGCCTGCATCCTCCCAGCCTATGTCAAATGGGATCTTAGGAACAAGGTATGTATATCAAAAAAGTATAAAGGATAGAGGAATAGTGTCAGATGTTGTAGTTGTAAATTCTATGGTAGATGTGTATGAAAAATGAGGAACCTTACACAAGGAGGGTGAACTATTTAACATAATGTTTTTTAAAAAATATGGATCTGTATCTACATTTGAAACATGTTCCTATCATCCCTAAGAGGAAACAGATTGCTACATGTTGTTGTTTTGTTTTTGTATGCAAAGGATGAAGAAGATAGAGGATTCAAAACCCATCATTGGTCTAGCTATAGCAGAGAAAGATGAAAATGTGTATATTACAACTTTTCCTCCACAAGAACAACAAAGTCTTGTTGATTCAGTCATTGGGGAGATAGAAATGTCTCCAAAACATGAATTTTGGTACATGAGCTTCAGCTCAAGTGACTGGCATTGGAGGTGTGACTACAAAGAGGGTTAAAGAAAGAGTTACTTTAGTAATGTTTGAACGAAGCAATGATAGAATGGTGGAAACATTTGTGTAGTTTCGAGTTGGGATTCATGCCCTCATGACCCTATACCTACATTATTGAGTGTTTATCACGCAGATAGGTAAAAAAAAGATGGATATAAGTTGGTTGATGATAAAGTAATGCATCATTTAGATGTAAAAAATTACCTTCATAATCATGGATTCACCCATATATCCTCACATCCATCTTCTAGTGGCATATGAATTATTCAACTAAATGCTTGAAGTGTGGCCTCATGGACCACAATGATAGCAGGTTATGTACAAAATGGGTTTGTTAAAAAGGCCTTGGAACCTTTCAAGAAAATGCAAAATGGTAGAGTTGTGGATGTTTGCAAACTCTTTGACAAAATGTTAAAAGAGAGTTTAAGCCTTGTGGAGTGCAAGTGAAACCACCTAGATTACCTCATTCGGAATCTATAGACCTTTGTATTACTGGACATTATCTCCTTACCTTATATTTTATCATTATCATATAATTTGGTTCTTCATTACATGGTAATATAAATAATAAACCGTTGGATAAGTCTAAAATTGAGTATTTTAATTAGAATGTTAGTGTAAAACAATAAAACTCTACCTGATCATCAATGTTTCGGTGTAGAAATTGATCATCAACCATGTTGTTACCACAACCTTGTACATACTAGACTCGTGGTATCAAAATTAGGTGCTTGTATCTAATGGTTTTGGGTGAGAGATATATGAGTTAACTAAAACAACCATTTTATGTTCATTACAAATTTAGAAAAAAAAAATTTCCAGAGACTTACAAAACAACACTATAAGCTCGTAAAAGAGATGACAAACATCGTATGTGTTCCATATTATGTAGAGATTCGCACCTAGCATTAAATTGACCTCATTTGAATTTTTTTACTCTCTTTTCTACCCCACTTGGAACATAGTTACTCCATTTTTAGTTCTAGTAAGTTGTTAAAACTAAAAAATTGGGTTTCATATCGGCTCGCCATTTGAATCCTGTATAATGAAATGCTTATCCACCTTTGAAAACATCTACTATATTATATATACAATTACCTCAGACCTTTATTTTAGGGAAGTCATCTTCTTGATAGTTAGAAAAGGCATTTTGTAGCCCTCGAGTCACAGTTTAACTAGGTCAAACTAGATCAATTATGAACGGTGGCTCCAGAAGACCTATCACCATTTAAAAATCATTTGCTAGTTCTCAGTTCCGTCATCTCTAGTGAATTCTCCATATATATGGGAACTTGTAGGAATTTTCTCATCCCACGTTCGTCCATTGAAAATCCATTTATGACATGGTTTTTTGAGCCCTTGAGCTAATTTTTGATCATTTTCAACTTGGTTAATTACGATTGATGACCTCCAAAAATAGACCACCAATCATAAATCGTTTATCAGTTCTAATTTTTCCGTTTCATGTGAATTATTTGTGTATAGGAGGACATGTAGAAACTTACAGATGGCATGTTTGCACACCTTTGGATGAAAACGTTTGATAGTGGTTTCTTAGCCTCGAGCCTAAATTAAACATTTTTACAATTAGCAGGAAAACGTAAAGAGAAAGTTATAGGTCCTGTTGAGTTGCCAACCCATTTTGGAAACTTGTTGACACTTGTAAATAAATATTTGAATCTCTATCATTTACTTGTTATGTGAAATCAAACTTTTGGAAAAATAGTGTTTCTCTCTCTTCACTATTCCTTTCTCTCTCCTTGGTTTAAAAAATGAAGTGAAGTGGAATGAAATAAATATGTGTCTGTAACCCTCTCCTTTCGAATGCAAATTATTATTAGTATGTAAATGGAAACTAAAAACATTAATTCTGCTATATCTAGGTGGATGTCATGCCAATGATTTATCATTGATTTCATGCTTACATGGTTTTTCAGGATGCAAGAAAGATGGTGAAAATCCGTGGTGTAATTCATTGATTATTATTGTAATTTATATAGGTCATGGTAGAATGTATATATGTATAATTTATTTCCATGTTATAAAAATGTTTATATCATAAATTTGGTAATATGTATGAGATGTTAGTTTTAGGGATACCTTGTTAAATGTGCATTTAATCATAGGTGAAATTTTAATTGATATTTAGGTATGGCAAAAAGGTTTGATATTTATATTTTAAATTGATTTGAATTTAATATCTTCTAGCTGTGTTTCCAGTGTGCAACATTTGATTAAATAATTGGTGTGTTGAATTCTTTACCTTGAAAATGTAATAAAGAAATCTAACCACAATAGATAACCTTAGTCCAATACTATTTGTGATCTAACCCTTCTCGCATGATATTTTGTAGCATAGAAGAAATTCTAAACGTTGAATGAACATAAAATTTGTACACGATGAAACCTCCTTGTTTAGATAAATAAGATCCCTAGTTTGAGTTTAACATCATATTAAATATGTTTAGTGGCTTATTCGTAAACATGATGATTTGGAGCGACATGGTCAAACTATTTTTGGTGTAAGTAGAACTAACACTTCCTTAGGATCCTAGTGGACTACAAGGTTTTATGAAGTTAGATCTAGAAATTAATTTCATGATCAAATGAATTCCTTATGGGATCAGACAAAATAAATGTAGTGAAAGAATTATGAAAGAATTTTATGATATGATATCTTTTTACTCTTGAGATTAATGATATCTTTATTTAACAACATAACACCCGGTCTTTCATGAAGGTTGTTTAGATAAATGTGTTACATTGTGGCGTTCCTTAACAATTGGAATTAAACAAATGGAACTAAGGGGTTAACCTACGGGTGGGGTTAAAATGGTATTTATTTCATAAGAGAAGTGAAGGTTGTTTAGCATAAATATGACCTATTACCTTGAGAGGCCCAAAACAAAAAAAAAATCTATATATATAGATCTTGTGGTGTAAATCCTTATTAGTTGCAATTGGAATTAAACCAAACCTTGGATGATTAAGGGGTTAACCTATGGGTGGGAATTGTACATAACTCGTCTAAAATTCAATTGTATTTAAAATATGTTGAATTAATGAGAAGTGAAGAAACATGAAATTTTTTTTCCCTGACATGATATTAAAAGAACTTTATTATGATCCAGAACTTCAACCCCATTAAAATTAGTAGGTTGATAGTTTTCACCTTTTATGCCCTAGTGAGAGACCTTGTGAAAAAAAAAAAATTACTATATGACATTCTTATGAAATTGATCTTGTTAGAAACATGGTGGGTATTTAAATGACAAAAGATGGATGTCTTCAATGTCTCTAAGAGGTTTTGACATGTGTATTTTTTTTAACATGGAAGTGCTTCATTTATATATGTGTATCCATTTTTTTAGAGGAAAGAAATGGGATATCTTTATCGTGAGTAGTTGGTTATCAAAAATTGAAAGTGACTTCTTGCTATCCCAGTAGTCACATCCTTCCATTAGTGAAAAATGTAGTGAGCATAGGAATAGGAAATGGACATCCATCAAAGAATAAAAAAACTAATTTGATTTTAATATTTGTAGGGTTGAGGTGAAAATAAAATTTATGACTAAAAAGACAAAGACATACCGCCCAAATCATCCTCAGGATGATGGGATGATTTAAATCTTAAATAAATCTTAAATAATTGCATGGGAGAAATTTTGGCCATGTATGTACTTTTAAGAAGCTCCAAACCTTTCCTTCAAAGAGCTATTTAAGCTATGGGTGGCTATGTGGGTGTGTTTTCTTGGTTCTTAAAGAGCATATAAGATATGGAGTCACTATTCTTGACAACTCTCCTTTCAAGTTAGATGATCAAATGTCATAGTCATTTTCTCCTATCAAACATATGTGTAAAAGTGGGAATTTAGGTTTCCATATAAAATTTAGAAAGGGCATACGAAATCAGGTACCTAATGAACAAATCATGCTTTGAGGTTAATATTATGTAACATAATACCCTTTTCGATAGATATTGTAAAATGGAAAGTTAGAGGAAGTTTTTAATGCTCCATAGTCTCATGTATAGGAGGGGTTTTATTTTTTCCCAATGTGGTTTGTAGGGATTTTATCATTGATGATAATGCTCAAATATTTTCATGGAACAAGTAAAAATATTTCAAGGAAATGAAAATTGGTGGAATGGTGGACGTGTGCAAAATATTTTAAAAAGTTTCCATTAGATATGTAGAAAAAATCCTATAATTTTGACCCGCTTCACTCATCCTTCCCATGCATGGTTCATCTCTCCTTGTCTTTCGTAATTATCATATTTTAGTTTCTCATTTGCAATGAAATATAATTTTAAAATCTTAGAATTATCATACATTTAATTGTTGATATTAATGGGTTATAAATCTATAAATGTCGCATCGCATCTCACGTAATCAAAATAACTCTTTTATATTAAACCATGAACTTCAACCCTCATTCTAAGGTGATTTAGAAAACTTCCTGCTGAAGCAAGATCTCTACAATATTGTTTTATCGTCAAGATGAAATTGAATTCCCAGTAAAAATGTTGACCATCTCCCTATTTAAATAGATAAATTTACATTTTTCGGAGACTCGTTAAGTACCCTTTGTAACTCCTAAAATGGGATGTTAAGTTTCATTCATATACCTTATTATGTGGAGAGTCACCTTAACCTTTGGTTTGATGCCGAATGAAATTTTTGATCTTTTGATGCCCTACTGGGAGAAATGTTACACCATTTTGTAGTTGTAAGAAGCTACTAAAACTATAAATTTGGAATTCATTTGAACCGCCATTTAATCTGGAAACGAAATGCTTATCCATATTCGCAAACCTCTAGAAATTTTACTATAAAATTTCCTTGTGCTTTTAGTCCGAGGAAAAACACTATTTTGAATAGTTTGGTAAAGCCATTTTGTAGGCTTCTAGTTGTAGTTGACTAGGACAAACTACCTCAACTACGATTAGAGGCTCCATAAGGCATGTCAATGTTTGTAAACCGTTTTCTAGTTCGAATTCCGTCGGTTTGTATGAAATCTTGATGTATATGAGGACACATGGAAACTTACGAAGTGTGTTTTCTCATTAGAGGAAATGTTTGAAGTTGGCTTCTTAACCTTCAAGTGTTAATTGAGTTTTTTTCAGCCTAATAGGAAACATGGGAAGGAAGTTTTGGCCCATTTTGAGGTTTCCCAAACCATCATGGAAAGTTTTTGACACTTATAAATAACTACTTTAAACTTTATTACATGATTTTTGTGTGAAATTGAACTTTTGGTAAAATAGTGTTTCTCTCTCTTCCTATTTCTTCTCTCTCCTTGGTTAGGAAATGAAGCAAACTAAAAATAAATAAATGTGCCTCTAACCTTTTTCCTTCAAATGAAAAATTATTAATGTTATTATGTAAATGGAAAACTAAAAATGTTAATTATGCTAGATTAGGGTGGATCAATGCCAATGATTTATCACTAATTTCATGCTCACATGGTTTTGCAGGATGAGGAAGATGGCGAAAAGATGATGTGTAATTCATTATTTATCATTGAAATTTTTATAGGCCATTGTAAAGTGAATATATGTATAATGTAGTCTCATGCTATAGAAATGTTATATTTAAATTTTCTAATATGTATGGGATGTTAGTTTTAGGGATATCTTAGGAAATGTGCATTTAATCACATGTTCAATTTGATTCATAATTATGTATGGTAAAAGGGTTTGATATATATATATATATATATATATATATATATATATATATATATATATTCATAATCACATGCTAAAGTTAATATATTGTAGTTCATTTTCGGTGTTCAATAAACGATAAATTAATTATTATGTTGTATTCTTACCTTGTAAATGTATTAAAGAGAATTAATCGAAACACTCAACCTTGGTATAAGACGTGTGTAACATGTCTTCATGTGTGATCCTCTTTACCATAAAAGAAATTATAAACCTTATAATGAACTTGCACTTTACACTGGATGGAACCTCCTATTTTATGTAAATAAAAACCCTAGTTTGAGTTTACTGTCATAGTCGTTATGTTTAGTAACATTGTTGTGAACCCATATTTTAGGAACGACATGGTCAAACTTTATCCGGAGTATGTGGTTTCCTTCTAGGTTTGGTAACCACGAGGAGAACGTATTCTCTTCAAGTCCAACACCATGTTGAGTGATGAAGACCACCTTGGAATTCACCTTAAGATTCCTTGTTTGAAGTAACGTCTATGTGGTGTAACCTTAAAATTTTTGAAGTAAGTAGAGCTAACTCTTCCTTCGTATCCTAGTGGACTACCTTGTCTTCCAAAGTTAGTTTTAGAATTAAATTTCTTCATCGATTGAATTTCTTGTGGTATCCAAATGACATCATGGAGCTTGTTAAATAGTTGTACTGCAACTTAAAATCTTTTAATGACCTCTTTAAATCCTCTCAGTTAAATGTCTTATCTTTGGCTACTGACAATATAGCACATTAATCTTTTATAGAGGGTTTATAGGGTAAATATGTTTTGGAACCTTAATATATTCTATAATAGCATGTAAATTCCTGAGTGCAAATTGAAATTTAACTAAAACTCATTCGATTAGGAGGTTAGCTTTTGGACAGAAAATGGTAATTAGCTCCTTGAAAATGAAATTGATTTTGAAAGATGACTCTAGAGAACCCAGGAAATCGGAATCTTGGTCATGTAATCCCTTCTTTTTCCCTTTTTTGACATTAAGAATAAAATATATTTCACATGTGAAATCATGAAATGCAGAAACATGGGATCTTACCTTGAACAAAAATCACTTGTGGATTATGTGTAGTTTATAATACTTCCAATCAGGTACTTCTTCTAGATGTTAGACAAATACTCTTGTAACTCCTTTTGTTATAAAACAATGCTAATAATGAAACCATAGTATGATGTAAGAGTAAAATGAGATTAGAGGCTAGTAATAATGTCACTCTTGGAGTCCTTATAACTCAATTAAACAATTTCAAGTGTTACAAAGAATATGAATTGACCTTGGTGAGATCAAACTTCGAGAAAACAAAAGATATATATAAATCTAAATACAATTTCTTGATGTGGAAATGTTGAATGGATTCAACAAGTTATTGATCTATATTAACTATGGTAGGGAAATAAATTTTACGTGATCGAAGAATGTTTTTGGGGATAGGGTATCTTGAATCTAAATCTCCCTCAAATCCTAAGAATTCTTTCTTGATATCACGTCATATTCACCTATGTAGTAAGGGTAATTATTAAACATTGTATAAACATTTGAGAAGCATATTATTAACTTAAGAATGAGAGAATTAAGGACTTTGTATGTAATTTGAAATGTGGCAAATAAGTATGTAAGTTATGGAAATTTCCATAAAGGATAAAAAAATCCAACTTAAAATGGTCGAACTGTAATTTAAATGTGGAATGAACTTAAGAATTTGTTGGTGGAAAAAGGAGAAAATTATCCTTGCATGATAATGTTCTTGGAATGTTAATCGTAACTAATATGCACTTAAATAAATGATGTGTTGTGGGTTTGCCAATCCTTGAGTCCTTTCCTTGTGGTTGGGTTATTGCTAGCATTCATTCATTGGGGAAAGTGTGGCATAGACTTGTATATGGGGTTTTCATGTGTCTATGTGAGTCGATGACTTATGTAAGTGTCGTATGTGTTGTTGAGTTTCTCTACTTGGAACCTTGTGGTGTTGTGTAGTGAGAAATGTAAGTAAAAAAAAAAATTATCCTGGTATTTTTATTGTTGTATTTGTGTGTGTAAAATGTGGGTGTTACACTTGGTATCAGAGCGGAGGTTCATACTCTCGAAACTCTGGGATAGATTGGAGTTGTGATGTTTTCTCATGGTGGTGGTAGATATTGGAAGAGTAATGTGATATAAGCGTGATGTGAACTATGTTGTAATTGTGATATTGTGAATGCACATGTTGTGTATGTCACTTAGTGCGTATTTTTATCATGTTTATGTGCTTGTGATTGAGATTATTCTCTCCGTTTCATGGATTATATGAAGAATTCATGTGTGATATACCACCTTATTGTGTGTGGAAAAGAATTTTATTGTGGATTGCAGAGTGTTGGAGCATTTTGGCATTTTTTGATATGAAGGTATATTGATGTATTACAAGACACAATTGTTGTAAAGTTAAATGGATTTTATTGTGATGTCATCACCGTGTTGTGATGAATGTGTGTGTGTCACCATGTTGTATGTCGAAATTGACTATAGTAAGGTTAGACATTGTGTTCTACATACATATAATTCATGTAAAATGTGATGGTTCATGTTATGATTTAGGGGCATATGGTGAGTGTATGACCCCTAGTGTATAGTGATTGCACTTTGGGTGCGAGAATGTGGTAATGTGATGTATCGTAACCCATAAAATCAATTTTTGTGTTATACCATGTATATATACCATGTGTGTGATGATATGGTTAATGTGCGTGAATCACCATTATGTTAGTGATGTAGTTATATGCTATCTTATAGACCCTACACTAACCGATCCTAAGGGAAATTAGTAAAATGTGTATTCTTGGAGTGAGGAAATGTGTACCATTGATCAGTCACTCGAACGGAGTATGAGATAGGAAATGGAGCCTCACATAGGCTGAAAACCCACTTTTTTTCATTTGGTATGTGTGGCACTTGCTCAATGGGTGTCATGCATAATGTGTTTCGTGGACACCTTAGGCTCAGTAGATGGTGACTTGTACTCCTTTCTCTCTCCCGATATGGTTGTCATATGGATTCAACCTATGTTATTTTGACTATGTTGAGCATTGTCGAAGTGGTGGTGGGATGATTCTAATAGAGATGAAGATAGTTGTAGTATTGACTATGTTATGAGTACCAGCAAATCGTTGAGTACCCCACTTGGTGGCCGTATAAGGTAACATAGTTATGGTTATGTGTTATTTGTCTACACGTATTTTATTCATAATTTGAAAAAGTTTCCTTTTCTTGCTAGAACCAGCAATTTTATTTATTGACATGATCTTATATTTTGGGAATTTATTTGGTTGATGCACTAAACATGAATATTTTTTCCACCGACTATGGCTATTTGGCCATTTTTTTTCTTAGATTTAAATTTTATTCTTAATTTTAAAATTTTATAGCATAGCCCAAGGCTTTACATCTTTCACTTAGCATTTAAATGGTTTGTTATGCTGGTTCTAAGGTCATAATTTATTGGAATATGGTCATGGGATTCACCATGGAGTGGTGGGACCTATGGACCCACTTTGTTGTATGAGGGTAAGCCCCAAGGAATAAGACATAAGTAGCGGGTTTTGAACCACAAGTTATTATGTCACTTTGGTTAGAGTTGTTTGGATCTTATGTTCCCATGGGCATAGGGTGACTTACCAATTTTGTGGAGTGAAAAGGAAAATTCATCTTTATTTTATTACTTGAGGGAGACATAAGAGACTTGAGGGAGGCATAAGAGACTTGAGGGAGGCATAAGGGACTTGAGGGAGGAATAAGATATTTTAGGGAGGCATAAGAGATTTGTGTGGGTGTGATTGATTATTTGGGAGGTATATAGAGTTTTTTGTGATGTTTTGGGAGGTGTATGGTGTTAGTATTATGAATTTATGTGTACTCTTGAGATTATGGTTTATGTCTTGTGAGATTATTTCCATCTTGACACTATGTAGCTACAGTTATGGTTTGAAGTTGCATGAAACCTCTATATGTGTACCTGTTGGGAATTCCATGTTGAAGTAGTCTACTTATATTATGAGTACATTTGTGTCAGGAGCATGTGTGAAAAGTCATTGTGTCGTGAGGGCTATGTATGTTCTTTCCATGGTTTGGTTGAGTTCTCGTGATGTGATCCAGTCGTAAAAGTATGTAGAAATATGTCATGAGGACCATTAGTGTTGTGTTTGGCCCTGATGTGGTATTGTGATGTTAGTTATATTAGGCACCCATGAACATAACAAAATAAATAAATAAAAATTCTAAACAATGATTATTAAGATCCCGAGATAATAAGTATTGTAAAAGAAAATATTAACTAAGTAATAAGATAAACTAGAATTGCAAATCTTCACAAAACATTAAAATTTAAGATATTGCCAAATTTAGATTGCTTCCTTGTGGTTGTGTTGTATTGAAAAGTTGTTTTGTTAAATGACATGTGTCATTATTGACTTCCTTACCCACCTACCTTTGAGGTGCAACATTGTGTCGCATCGAGGATGATGCTCTTATAAGGGGAGGGAAATGTGTTTCCCGATAAGAAATTAATTTTTAAAAAATAAAAATTTTAAAAAAAGACAAAGAAGGTGAGATACGTGGAGTTAAATGTGAAGGGAGTAGGTGACCCCCATGTTAAGGCACATGGGCATCCTTAATGGCTAGTCAGATCTGTCATTTTTTTCCTGACATGATATTAAAAGCAATTTATTCTGATCCAGGAACTTCAACCACAAAGAAACCCAAATTGCATTAAAATTTAGCAGGTTGGATAGTTTTAGCCTGTTGGCAAATAAGCCTATAAATTATGGTAGTATTAACTTTGCATATAAAAATTGCTCACCAAAATTCCTAAAAGAAACATGACTCATGGACTACAACACCTGTAGGTTATGCACGAAATAGGTTTATGAAAATTCTAGTTAGAAACCTGGTCAAGGGCGGTATTTAGATCAGGCTATATTTTAAATTATTGATATGGATATATATCTATAACTGAAGTTGTTTAATGTCTGTGAGAGGTTTTTACATTTCCAATGTTGTAATTGTGTTTAAAAAAATGTGGGAACATGGAAGTGCTTCATTTATAGATGTGTGGAGTTGTTTTCCATTTTTTTACTTCTCCTGAGAACATGTTCTACGTGCACTAGTCTTGACAGTGCTTTTGTTTCTTTCCTACTCTTTATCTTTTAAGTGGAGTAGTTGTATTGAATCAAAAATTGAAAGTGACTTCTTGCTATCCCACATATGTCTCTGTAATAATTCTCCTTCCCTTTCCCCTGCGTCTTCCACTTTTCCAACATCGTCCCATCCTGTATCAAAAACGTGAGCATAGGAATAGGAAATGGACATCCATCAAAGAATAATGAAAATATCTTGCAAGGTATGCAAGACTAAGATTGTTATGATTTTAATATTTGTAGGGTTGAGGTGATTTCCTCTAACTGTTAAGTGTAATTTATGGACTATTAACAACCTCAATCGTTGGTTTGCATTTGAGCCTTTAGATTCACCGGTTCAAAATCATCAATGGATTTCAAATATGGTATTGTAGTTTGACTAGGAGATATATGGTTAGATGGGACATATGGGTATCCTCTTATGCTTATACCTACTCCCTCTCCAGATAAATCATGGTTAATAAAAGACATGTATACATACATGGGATAATTTCCAAGGCACTAGACTGTTGGACATAATGCCTCAATGAGATTATTTAAATCTTAAACGGTTGTGTGGGAGAAAGTTTGGCCATGTCAGTACTTTGAAGAAGCTCCAAACCTTTCCTTCAACGTGCTAGTTAAGCTAGGGGTGGCTGTGTGGGTGTGTTTTCTTGGTGCTTAAAGAGCATATAAGATATGGAGTCACTATTCATGACAACTCTCCTTTCGAGTTAGATGATCATATGTCATAGTTATGTTCTCCTATTAAACATATGTGTAGAAGTGGGCATTTAGGTTTGCCATATAAAATATAGAAAGGGCATACAAGTTCAGGGACCTAATGAAAGAATCATGCTTTGAGGTTCATATTATGGCACATAATACCATTTTCGACAGATATTGTAAAATGGAAAGTTGGAGGAAGTTTTTTAAGCTCCATAGGCTCATGTATAGGAGGGGTTTTTTTTTTCCAACATGGTTTGTAGGGATTCGATCATTGAGGATAATGCTCAAATCATTTCATGGAATGAGTATCAAATATTTCAAGGAAATGAAAATTGGTGGAATGGTGGATGCGTGCAAACTATTTTACAAAGTGTCCATTAGAGATGCAGAACCAAATCCTGTAATTTCACCAGCTTCGCTCATCATTCCCAGGCATGGTTCATCTCTCCTTGTCTTTCATAATTATCGTACTTTAGTTTCTCATTTGCAACAAAAGATAATTTTAAAATCTTAGAATTATCATACATTTAATTGTTTATATTAACTGGTTACAAATCAATAAATGTCGTATCACAACTCACGCAATCAAAATAACTATTTTGTATTAAACCATGAACTTTAACCCTCATTTTGATGTGATTTATAAAACTTCCTACCCAAACTAGATCTCTACAATATTTTTTATCGTCAAGACGAAATGGACTTCCCAAGTAAAAATTTTTACCATCTCCTTGTTTAAATAGACAAATTTGCATTTTTAGAGACTCGTTAAGTACCCTTCGTAACTTTGAAAATGGGATGTTAAGCTTCATTAGTGTACCTTGTTATATGGGGAGTCACCTTAACCTTTGGTTATACCCCGAATGAAAATTTGTGATCTTTTGACACCCTACTGGGAGCAATGTTACACCATTTTGTAGTTGTAAGAAGCTACTAAAACTATAAAGTTGGTGTTCATTTGAACCACCATTTGAATCTTGGACAACGAAATGCTTATCCATCTTTGCAAACCTCTAGTATTTTTACTAGAAAATTTCCTAGTACTTTCAGTCTGAGGAAAAACACTTTTCCTAATAGTTTGGCAAAGCCATTTTATAGGCTTCCATTTGTAGTTGACTAGATCAAATTGCCCCAACTAGGACTAGAGGCTCTAGAAGGCATGTATGTCGTTGTTTGTAAACTATTTACTAGTTATGAATTCCATAAGTGGATATGAATTCTTGGTGTATAGGAGGAAACATAGAAACTTACTTGGAGTGTGTTTTCTCATTAGAGGACAACGTTTGAAGTTGGCTTCTTAACCTCCAAGCGTTATTGTGCATTTTTTGCAGTAACAGGGAAACATAAGAAGGAAGTTGTATGAACCATTTTTGGTTTCCAAAACCATCGTGGAAATTTGGTGATAGTTATAAATAACTACTTGAAACCTTATTGTGTGATTTGTTGTGTGCAATTGAACTTTTGGAAAAATAGTGTTTCTTTCGCTTCCCTATTTCTTTGTCTCCTTGGTTAGGAAATGAAGCAAAATGAAAATAAATAAATGTGCCTCTAACCTTTTTCCTTCAAATGAAAAATTATTAATGTTATTATGTAAATGGGAAAATAAAAATGTTAAGTATACTAGATTTGGATGGATGCCATGCCAGCGATTTATCGTTGATTTCATGCTCACATGGTTTTGCAGGATACAAGAAAGATGGAAAAAGAAAAGTGTAATTTATTATTTATTAATGAAATTTTTATAGGCCATTGTAAAGTCAATATATGTATTATGTAGTCTCATGCTATAGAAATGTTATATTTGAAATTTTCTAATATGTAGGGGATGTTAGTTTTAGGGATATCTTAGAAATGTGCATTTAATCACGAGTTAAATTTGATTCATAATTGCATATGGAATAAGGTTTCATATACATATATATATATGTATATATATATATATATATATATATATATAGTAAATGAATTTGAAGTTAATATATTTTATTTCATTTTCGGTGTTCAATGAATGATAAATTAATTACTTTGTGTTGTATTCTTACCTTGTAAATGTAATAAAGATTTTTAATCGAAACACTCAACCCTAGTAAAATATTTGTGTGTAACATGTGCTCATGTGTGATCCTCTTTACCATAGAAGAAATTGGAAACCATATAATGAACTTAAACTTTGCACTCGATGGAACCTCCTATTTTAGGTAAATAAAAACCCTAGTTTGAGTTTACCATCATAGTCGTTATGTTTGGTGACATTGTCGTGAACCCATCTTTTAGGAACGACATGGTCAAACTTTATCGGAGTATGTGGTTTCCTTCTAGGTTTGGTAACTGCAAGGAGAACATCTTCTCTTCAAGTCTGAAACCATGTTGAGTGGTGAAGACCACCTTGGAAGTCACCTTAAGAGTCCTTGTTTGAAGTAACATCTATGTGGTGTAACCTTACCATTTCTAGACTAAGTTGAGCTATCTCTTCCTTCGTATCCCAATGGACTACCTTGTCTTCTGAACTTAGTTTCAGAATTAGATTTCTTCATTGATTGAATTTCTTATGGTATCTAGATGATAACATGGAGCTAGTTAAATAGTTTTACTAGAACTTAAAATCTTGTTAATGACCTCTTTAAATCCTCTCGGCTAAATGTCTTATCTTTGGCTACTGACAATATAGCACCTTGATATTTTACAGAGGGTTTACAAGGTAAATATCTTTTCGAACATTAATCTATTCTATAATAGCATTTAAATCCCTAAGTGCAAATTGAAATTTAACTAAAACTCATTCGATTAGGAGGTTAGCTTGTGCGTAGAAAATGGTAAGCAAATCCTTGAAAATGAAATTGATTTTGAAAGATGTTGACTTTAGAGAACCAAAGAAACTAGAATCCTAGTCTTGTAATCCCTTCTTATGGCCTTTTATGACATTAAGAATAAAATAAATTTCACATGTGAAATCATGAAATGCGAAACATGTAGGGATCTAACCTTGAACAAAAATCACTTCTAGATTATGTGGAGTTTATAATACTTCCGATCAGGTAATTCTTCTATATGTTAGACAAATAATCTTATAACTCCTTTTTTATAAACCAATGCTAATAATGAAACCATAGTAAGATGTAAGAGAAAAATGAGATTAGAGATAGTAATAATGTCACTCTTGGAGTCCTTATAACTCAATTAAACAATTTCAAGTGTTACAAAGAATATGAATTGACCTTGGTGAGATCAAACTTCGAGAAAAATAAAATATATATATAAATATAAATGTAGTTTCTTGATGTCCCATTTCCGATTTTAAATCCCTATAGCCTTCTCCTACACCATGTCCTAAGCACTCTACCCAACCAACAAACACACACATAACAACAATCAACATTTAAAACATGCATAGAAACAGAAGAAATATTTTCAAAAGGTTCAAGTTCCTACCTCTCCACAATGGAATTTTTCCCAAGATGAACAAGATTCCCAATGCCACAATAATAGTCCCAAATCTGCAACACACAAACATGCAATGGTGTATAATCTTATTCCACAAGCAAGACTCCAAAATAATAAGAAATTCACCCCAAGGAAAGTATGAAAAGTTTCAACAACCAAAAACAAGCAAGGAGTTTGAATTTTAAAGGAGAGGGAAGAGAAGAGGGTGATGTGGATCCATGTGGAAAGCCACATCATTCTTCCTCAAACCCAAGATCAAATTCAACATCATTCACCTAAACATAATAAATAAAATGACAATTTAACTTACACACTCCAAAATAACCCATACCCCAAAAGGATTGAATTTAAAACATGTAAGAGAAGTGCAATTAAAACTTATAATTAGTCATTTCAAAATGCATTAAAAATATCTAAATTTAACCTCCAAACCATAGGTATGGTTGGTGAATAATTTTAAGAGTTGTGTGACAAGTTTAACTTGTCCCACAAGCTTCCAAATATAGCCTCCAAGGACAAATTCGAATTCCCAAGAGGATGAAGTGTTTCACACTCCAAAATCTATCTTACATATCCCTTACACATACTTACACATTTCTTACACACTCTTACAACATTACATTTAAGATCAACAACTTCATTAATTACATTCTTATGACATATTGATTTATTTATTTTAACACATGATTATCCACAACATTAACACAACATATATAACTAATAAAAAGGGTAACACATCACAAAATAAACACATGCAAACATTAATAAAGAAACCACATTAACAAAACATAAAGCCACATGGTCACATTCAAAGGTAGTTCCCCCCATGGGAATCCCTAACATAATACAACACACACATAAAACATGTTTCCATGGTGACCTTGTTGCATTCACCTAATATTCAATATGGTTAGTCTCTAGTCCCCGACATTGTCGTGATATTTTAACCTACAAAATTTAAATACCTCCTTCGGCCTCATGGCCATATCAAAACATCCAAAATGATATAAATATACTAACAAAACCATTTATTCGTATGAATCACAACAACATCAAGAAATCAACATTATCATTTTAAGTTTAATTAATCAACTATATCATCATCAATTATTAATCATGCTATTTCTATTCACAATATCCAATATCACATATGTCTCGAACAATCATCCATCACATTTCCATGTCAAACAATATATCATTAGCCATATATAAAAATGTCTATAATAACCATCATGCATAATAACTAAATTCAAGTTAAGAATAATCTATGATCTAACATCTAACTATCATGCTAAAACAAAACATAATAGTGTCCATAATAAGATCAAAATATCAAGATCAAGTATCTAAAAATGTCAAAGGGAATGAGGCACTACATTCCCCTTCCCTTAGACTCAACTTCCTCTTGGAAGTCACTGGAACAAATGTGGAAACTGCACTCTTAATAATGTGGCATCCTCCCAAGTGGATGTAGTCTCATCGTATATGTCCCACTACACTCATACATGATCGGTCTCTCTACCTTGAAGGCCCAAGGTCCTTTGATCTATGATATAGACAGACTCAACATCACCCCCCCCGATCCCGCACTCCGTAATGATGTCCAATCAATACATGAGATGGATATGTAATATATATCCTAAGAACTAAAACATGAAACACATCATGTACGTGAGACAAGATGGGTGGAAACGTTAGATGGTAGGCCAAAGGACCGATACGCTCCAAGATCTCAAAATCTCTAATGAATCTAGGAGCTAACTTAGAAGATTTTCCATAATAGAGATAGGGCTCTTGTGTGGCCTAACGAAGGAACATCTTCATGCCCACATCAAAACTATGGTAAATCCTATACTAATCCGCATACTTCTTCTTCCTGTCCTACACTTCCTACAATCTCTTCCTGATCAACACTACCTACTATTCCATGTCTTGTAGAAGAGCTGGTCGAAGACATAGTCTATCCTCTAACCTGTCCCAGCTAAGAGGTGTCCTGCACTCTCTACCATACAACGCCTAAAAAGGAGCCATTCCTGTAGAAGTCTAAAAACTGTTATTGTAGGCAAACTCCACTAAGTATAGGTACTCCTCCCACTAATACCGTTGATCCATCACATACATCCTGAGCATATCCTATAAAATTTTATTCATTCTCTTGGTCTATTCATTTGTCTCGGGGTGATATGTTATGCTAAAGTTGATCCTCATCCCGAGGACATACTACATGGTAGTCTAGAAATGTGAAGTGTACAAAGGATCGTGGTCATAAATGATCTTCCATGGAATCCTGTGCAACCTGAAAATCTCATCCAAATATACTTGTGCCACTACTCTAGTTGTATATGTGGTCTTTCAGTGAAGAAAAGTGATCCACTTTTTTCAATTTATCATCCATGACCATAATGGTGTCGTGGTGATATCTCGACATCGGTAGCCCAACAATTAAATCCATGGAAATGGTGTCCCATTTCCATTCGGTATAGCATGAGGATAAAGAAGACCTGTTGGATGGTGATTCTCGGCCTTAACCCTCTAGCACTCTAAACAACATGACCCAAACTAAGTCACATACCGTTGAAGTCCTCTCCAATGGTACAACTGTCACACAAGGTGGCGTGCATCTTCTTCACCCCGGGATGGGCTAAATAAGGTGCATGATGTGCCTCTACTAGGATGTCCTACCTCAAGCCTCCATCTTTGGGAGCATATATCCGGCCTCTATTCCTAAGAAGACCATCTGCCTCCAATGAAAAACCATAAAAATTCCCCTCAAAGGGTCACTTTGACTCGATCTCCACTTATACGTCAATGTAGAAGTTGTCAAATAGAAGTCGCTAAAGAATCCTACTCGCAAATCTATTCTCACTGTAGTGGCCATAGCCACATGTCTCCATATGCTAAGAGAATCTACTACCACATTCTCATTCCCCTTCACATGCTCTATCTCCATGTCATACTCACAAAGCAACTCCATCCAACATCATTGATGAGCATTGAGATTGGGCTATGTGAAGAGGTGATGAAGACTCAAATGATCTATCTTGAGTGTGAATCTCCACCCAAGAAGAAAATGTCTCCACCTAACCAAATCATGCACCACTGCTACAAACTCAAGATCATGGGTAAGATAATTAATCTCGTGATCCTTGAGTTTGTGAGACTTAAAAGCCACAACTCTACCATCTTGCATCAACACACCTCCAAGCCTTGCTAATGAAGCATATATGCAAACAAAGAACTCCCCTTGTGGATCCGGTGCTACAAGAATGGATGTTGCAGTGAGACACTCCTTCAGTGTCTTGAAGGCCTACTCATATCTTTCTGACCAAATAAACTTCTTGCCTTTCCTCTGAAGGGAAATGATGGGGTGCATAATCTGAGAGAAGTCTTAAACAAATCTCCTATAGTAACCTACTAATCCCATGAAGTTGTTCACCTCGGTCACTGTAGTGCATGCTGGCTAATCCATAATGGCTCTAATCTTGGAAGGATCGACTGTGATACCTTCCTCAGAAATGATATGGCCCAAATACTATACCTTGATCTGAAAGAAAGCACACTTCTCCAAGTTCTTGTAAAGCTTCAACTCATGAAGAAACTAAAAACCTAGCGAAGGTGCCCTCATGCTCCTCAAGTGTACATGAGTATATCAAAATGTCATCTAGGAAGATCAGCATGAATCAATCTAAGAAGGTTTGAATACCCCATTCATCAAACTCATAAACACTGCAGGGGCATTTGTCAAACCAAAAGGCACCACTGTGAACTCATAGTGCCCATATCTCGTGTGGAAGGTGGTCTTATGAATGTCCACCTCTGAAATCCTCAACTGATGGTACCCTAACTTGAGATCAATCTTAGAGAAAACTGTGGCTCCCTTCATCTGATCAAACAAGATGTTAATGCGAGGAAGAGGATAACAATTCTTGATCGTTATCTTGTTCAACTGGTAGTAATCAATACACAACCGCAAGGATCCATCCTTCTTCTTCACAAAGATCACTAGTGCACCCTAAGGGGATACACTAGGATAGATAAGGCCCTTCTCCAAAAGGCCCTCAAGCTGCAACTTGAGCTCACAGAGCTCGGGGTGGTCATCCGATAAGGTGCCCGTGAGATAGATCTACACCAGAACTAGGTCTATATGAAAATCAATCTCACGTGGGGGTGGTAACCCGGTAGCTCCCCTAGAAAGACATTAGAAAACTCTCTCAAGATGGGATGATCATCTAGTGATGGTCCACTAGACCCATCCTCTGATCTTTCACTGACTATAATAGCATACATCTGACAACCTCGTCACACACACCACTTAAGTTGTATAGCAAAGATGGTGTGAATAGAAATGGGTCTCCTATCCCCGAGATCACCGACTCAACTCCCAAATCATCTACACAAGCTATAGTATTGTGATAACAATCCATCCTGGCTTTGTGTGTAGATAACCAATCCATGCCTAAAATGACTCCATACGAGCCTAAGGGAAGGATACAGAGATCTAAGGTAGTGGTGAAATGTCCCAAATCCACTACACACTCCTTAACTAAGGAGTCTATAGAGATCTTGGCTCCCAAAGCCATCTCAACCTCCCAACTATGACCCCTACCTAAGTGCCACTAGCCTACATTGCTCTATTAAACACGGTGAAATGAAAGAATCAGAAGAACCACAATGAAACAATACGAAGGTAGGAATACCACCAATACTACTGTTGTCTCAATGATTTTGCTATGATGCTCTTCTTGGTGGTTCTCAACCCTGCATAAATCCTATGGCTTCATCCCATATCACCTACGATCAACTCTGAGATTGGTGCCTTACCCTTGTTAGGGTTCTGAGGGAAATCTCTCCAAAAATGTCGTGCAACTTCACATCCAAAGAAACCACCTGATCCTCTCCAAGGAGTAGCACCTCCAGTAAGTGTGCCTGAAGTCTATGGCATGGATCCTAATGATCCAACCGTGGTCTGTTGTGGCCTCTACTAGCGAGCTCCCATTGATTGAGCTCTAGGTCCACCATGTTTCCTGATGGGACCCCTAAGAGGAGGCCCCATACTATAACCTCTCTGTGCATCAACTCTCTGTGGAAGTCTATGAGGTGGGCGACACTGCTACTATTATTGTGGCCTAAAGGATGAATGTGGTGTACCCTTACCACCACGAGGAAGAGGTACTAACCCCCTCGATCTACCATCCTGCATCTATTGAATGCGGGTCCGGACTCTATCTCTATCCTACTGGGTCTTCCCCGAGTCTCCTCTGCAATATAGGCCTTCTCAATGACCTCAGCTAAATTATGTGGATAGTGAATCTACATTACACCTCCGATATCCAAATTTAGGCCCCGGATGAACCTATGAATCCACGCCTACTCATCCTGCATATACTCTACATACTGGAGTAGATGCCAAAAATATACTCGTACTCTGCTATAGAAAGAGAAGCCTATTGGAGGTCATGGAACTCGTCAATCCTCTGTTGGATGAACCTCCATGATAAATACCTACTCCTGAATCTCTCCTCAAATAGATCCCAGGTCACTGTCTCTAAATCTACATGGAGCTTCTGCTCCTCTATCCTCCACCATACTCTAGCTCCATCCCTCAGTAGATGGATCGCATCACGAGCTTCGTGTTGCTAGAACAAGGACAAATCTTGAAGTAACTGCTCAAGCTCACTAGCTAGGCCTCTACCTGAAATCCACCTATATCACTTGAGTAATGTGAGGGCTGAAGCTTTAGGATCTCCCTAATGTGATCTATTGTTGTGGTCTGTCGGCCTCTAGGTCTCTCTACATGCTCATCCCTAAGCCTAGGGCTTCGAGACCTCTCTCTATGCTCTGGAACTCTATCACCTTATCTCCTAGGTGGTGACTTTGCTCTGGCGGACTCCACATGGGAGTTCTCTCCTCTATGCTCCTCACCGATTCGAGGAGATACCGACCCCCAATATAAAGGGGCTATATCATGACTAGCTATATGTCCTCCTCCTAATCCTCTCCATGTAGAGTGACGTCATTAACATCTGAAGGGTCTCTAAAATATGAGGTAGAATGGCTGCCACACCCTGATCCGGTGGTGGTGGTGGTGGTGGTGGTGGTGATTCTGAGTCTCTGTGAAGGTTCCTCTCACTCCGTCTAAGCCTCCTAGATAGACCAAAGCGAGAGTTAGTTCATTTTTTAAGTTTATACAACTTCCATGTTTACTAAAACATACATATTCTTGCTAAGTTGTTTTCTAGATTTACAGTGTGATAGGTTTAAGTTTTCATGTCTCAAGTTTTCTATTGTGCCTAATGGTCCAAGCCATTTGAACCATCACTCGATACCAAACTATAGTGCCCTTTTAAGAAACCACTTGAGACCCAAGAATCAACCTAGGGTTAGCTAGAAAATTATGGAATAATTTTTTTTTGTTTAGGAGTGTCCACAACTAGGTTGCAAGACAACAATTTTCCACTGGCAGGTTCAGAACAACATTAATTTACCCAAACATATGTTTCCTTCATTAACCAATATCAAGTTCACAAGGTTTAACTTTTAGGGTTAGATGTTCTAATTAGGTTCAGGGAGTAATTTACCCCCATGCCTACTCTCTAGCAGCCTCAAAGTTTTAACTAGATTTTTCCCAAACTTAACCTTCAAAATTTCCTTAAACCATTCCCATTGGATAGGAAATTTTCTCACCTTTGGTGATATAAGGAAGTCCTCCTAACTCCTTACAGAACTCAAGATATGAGTGGGCGGAGTTATTAGGTCAAATTTTTCCCTAGGGGGCACATGTCATGTAGGGGTGAAATCCCCTTTGGTGGGTTGGTGGGTAGTGGGGTGGCTCTAGCATTTTTCCTTGCGTGGGTGCAAAAGAAAAATTTCTCCCGCGCCTGCCCACGCGGGTCCCCGGTGGACATGTGTCGACGTAAGAGACATCACCGGAAAAAAAGGAAGGAGGAGGGTGGAGTGGCTAGGTTTTTTTGTGAAATTATAGTGAAAAAGGACAAAAAGGAAGAAAGGGATGCATGGGTCCACGTGCCTACGGAAGAAGAAAAGGCCGAGGTGGGGCGATGATGTGGGGCCACAGGAATTTTGTAAAAATTTTCCCAAGGCCAAAACTCAAAGAAACAAAGGGGTCCTCCCTCCCTACTACCACCCCCAAGGTGCCACGTGGCACCCTCTCATAGGCTGCAGGCCAGACGGGGCTAAGATGGAAATTTTTCCAAAATTTCCAAAAGGGTCTAAGGTTTGAAAGAAACTACGCCTCTGTGCCCTCCGATTGCACTGCGGGCTAGTGGGGATGCGGGAAAAATTAGAAATTTTTCCAAAGGTCCAAAACCTAAAAATTTAACTTCAAAAAGGGTCCACCCCTCCACCGTGCCACGTGTCAGCATCTGATTGGCTACGGGCCGGCAGGGATGTGGGGTAAAATAGGAAAAATTTCCCAAGATAAAATTTTCAAAAAGATAAGTTTAAAATATTGGTCTACCCCTCCGATGTGCCATGTGGCAACACATGATTGGTTGTAGGATGGCAGGGTGGGCCACAGAATTTTTTTTGAAATTTTTTCCAAAGTTAAAAATTAAATTTTTAACAGTTATATTTATTTGATTTTTGGAATGCTAATTTGAAGTAAAACTTCAAATGGCCATAACTTTTGATAGGGATCTCAGATTTGGGAAAACTTGGACTTTCTAGAAATCTCTCAAAGCCCTATTTACATAGGAGTCATCAATTTTAGAATTTGATGGAGTTTTGAGGTCAATTTTGAGAAACCAATCTGCAGAGTTTTGGAAAGTAAACTGGTAATCTTTAACTTATAATTTTTTTGTTCAAATTTGATTTCTTAATTTCTCAACATGTCAATAAGACATGGAGACTTATCCTTGGATGGATTTAAGAGAGCTTTCAAGGTTTAATTTAGTTGATTGAGTTGTAATTGATAATTTCCCATCTTTTGACAAAGAAACGGTGCATGCAAGTTCAATTTTAATATTTTTTACAAAGTTCTAAAGTATCTTTCTTAAGTTTCATTGTCCAAATAAGTTCCTTAGGAATTTCTACATCTAAATTTTAATGTTTCATTTATTATTACTTGGTGCAAGTTTGAAGTGCTCATTTCTTATTAAACTTTGATTGCCAGATATAGAAAATAAAACAGAGATCAAACATTAAAGGTTCTTAAACATTTTTCCATCCTCCAAGAGTGGGAGTTCAATTCCATGCAAGTCTATTAAATTTCATCAAATTCACACAAACCTTTAACAGTCCATATACAAAGTCTGATTTCCAATTTCAAACACCTTTCAAGGGAAATAAAACATTGTCTCCTTTTCCTCATACGCATCTTCCTTTACAAATAGAAATTTCAATCTTTAACAACAATCAAATCCAATACACAATACAATCTTGAGAACTAATGCAATCCTTTATTCATTTCCAATACAACTTTACAATTTTCTCTTTTCCATTTTATTTCTAAATACATAATGCAATGCATATAACATCTTTTCACATTTTTTATCAAATCGAGAAAAGAGTATAACTTCTTTACATTTCACATTCAAATCTCAATCTTCCATTATCAATACAAATATCTTCACATTACAAATTTCTATACAATTCATCCACTCCAAAGTGGGAAGGATTACAATGAACTTTTCAAAGAAGGGACTTTTTCAAACTGTATATTCGTCTTGCTCCAAAATAGTAACATGCTAGTTTCTTCATCTTTTCATCTTGATCACAAGGAAGGGGGAAAGGAAACACTCTCCACCCAACCAAGACATCCAATGAAAATGGAGAAGTCATCCTTCCTCATTGGCCCCCGAGCCCCAACTATATTGAAATAAGAGATGCAATACAACACATGGCAACAAAGGCTTCCACAACAAACATGCAACATTTTCACATTCAAAACACATTTCAAGAAGAATGTAGTTCACAACTACATTAAACAAGTGCAAACAAAAGTGAGGCTTCATCAAGTAAGCCAAAAATGGCAAGGATCTATGGGGGAAGCTACTTATGCCTCCCAATTAGGAATTTGGCATCCCGTATAATCATACCGCCAATATAACATATCATAAACCATAAACCTTATGCCTCCCAACCCCTTCTTATGCCCCCCACCCTTATGTCCCCCCCCCCACAAGAGTAAGAAATGCAAGCTATTTCTTTTCCATGGTGGATCCCAATCCCAAACTCCCTCCACAATAAAATTGATGCCATTGGCATTCCCTTATGCCCCCATTTGAAATCCCCATAGCCTTCTCCTACACCATGTCCTAAGTAGTCTACCCAACCAGCCAACACACACATAACAACAATCACCATTTTAAACATGCATAGAAAGAGAAGAAATATTTTCAAAAGGTTCAAGTTCCTACCTCTCCATAATGGATTTTTTCCCAAGATCAACAAGATTCCCAATGCCAAAATAATAGTCATAAATCAGCAACACACAAACATGCAATGGTCTCAAATCTTCTTCCACAAGCAAGACTCCAAAACAACAAGAAATTTGCCCCAAGGAAAGTATGAAACGTTTCAACAACCACAAAGAAACAAGGAGTTCGAATTTTAAAGGAGAGGGAAGAGAAGAGGATGATGTGGATCCATGTGGAATTCCACATCATTCTTCCTCAACCCCAAGATCAAAGTCAACATCATTCACCTAAACATAATAAATAAATTGACAATTTAACTTACACACTCCAAAATAACCCATACCCAAAAAGATTGAATTTAAAACATGTAAGAGAAGTGCAATTAAAACTTACAATTAGTCATTTCAAAATGCATTAAAAACGTCTAAATTTAACCTCCAAACCATAGGTATGGTTGGTGAATAATTTTAAGAGGTGTGGGACAAGTTTTACTTGTCCCACAAGCTTCCAAATATGGCCTCCAAGGACAAATTCGAATTCCCAAGAGGATGAAGTGTTTCACACTTCAAAATCTATCTTACATATCCCTTACACATACTTACACATTTCTTACACACTCTTACAACATTACATTTAAGACCAACAACTTCATTAATCACATTCTTATGACATATTGATTTATTTATTTTAACGTGTGATTATCCACAACATTAACACAACATATATAACTAATGAAAAGGGTAACACATCACAAAATAAACACATGCAAACATTAATAAAGAAACCACACTAACAAAACATAAAGCCCCATGGTCACATTCAAAGGTAATCCCCCATGGGAATCCCTAACATAATACAACACACACACACAAAAAACATGTTGCCATGGTGACCTTGTTGCATTCACCTAGAATTCCAATATGGTTAGTCTCCATTCCCCGACATTGTTGTGATATTTTAACCTATAAAATGCAAATACCTCCTTCGGCCTCATGGCCATATCAGAACATCCAAAATGATATAAATATACTAACAAAACCTTTTATTCATATGAATCACAAGAACATCAAGAAATCAACATTATCATTTTCAGTTTAATTAATCAACTATATCATCATCAATTATTTCTCATGCTACTTCTATTCACAATATCCAATATCACATGTTTGAACAATCATCCATCACATTTCCATGTCAAATAGTATATCATTAGCCATATATAAAAATGTCTCTCATAACCATCATGCATAATAACTGAATTTAGGTTAATAATAATCTATGATCTAACATCTAACAATCATGCTAAAACAAAACATAATAGTGTCCATAATAAGATCAACGATATCAAGATCGGTATATAAAAATGTCAAAGGGAAGTGGGCACTACATATCACATCATATTCACCTATGTAGTAAGGGTAATTATTAAACATCGTATAAACATTTGAGAAGCATATTATTAACTTAAGAATGAGATAATTAGGGAATTTGTATGTAATTTGAAATGTGACAAATAAGTATGTAATTTATGGAAATTTCCGATAAGGATAAAAAAAATCCAACTTAAAATTGTCGAACTGTAATTTAAATGTGGAATGAACTTAAGAATTTGTTGGTGGAAAAAGGAGAAAATTATCCTTGCACAATAATGTTCTTGGAATGTTAATCGTAACTAAGATGCACTTAAAATAAATTATGTGTTGTGGGTTTGCCAATCCTTAAGTCCTTTCCTTGTGGTTGGGTTATTGCTAGCATTCATTCATTGGGGAAAGTGTGGCATAGACTTGTATATGGGGTTTTCATGTGTCTATGTGAGTCGATGACTTATGTAAGTGTCGTATGTGTTGTTGAGTTTCTCTACTTAGAACCTTATGGTGTTATGTAGTGAGCAATGTAAGTAAAAAAAAATATATCCCTGGTATTTTTATTGTTGTGTTTGTGTGTGTAAAATGTGGGGGTTCCAAAATTATGTTTTATTTTGTTTACAATTGTTATAAAACAATGCTAATAGTGAGACCATAGTGCGATGTAAGAGTAAAGGATATAAGAGTAAAACAAGATATCAGGTTAGGAATAATGTCACTCTTGGAGTCCTTATAACTCAATTAAACATTTCCATGTGATAGAAAGAATATGAATTTCCCTTGGTGAGATCAAACTTCGAGAAAACAAAAGATATATATAAATCTAAATAAAATTTCTTGATGTGGAAATGTTGAATGGATTCAAAAAGTTATTGAACTATATTAACTATGGTAGTGAAATAAATATACCGTGATCGAAGAATGTTTATGGAAAAAGGTATCTTGAATCTAAATCTCCCTTAAATCCTAAGATTTCTTTCTTGACATCATGTCAAATTCACTTATGTAGTAAGGGTAAAATTTAAACATTGAATGAACGTTTGAGAAGCATAAGCTTAACATAAGAACAAGAAAGTTAGGAACTTTGTATGTAATTTGAAATATGGGAATCAATTATGTAAGTTATGGAGATTGTCGTAAGGGATAAAAAGTCAAATTAAATGGTCGAACTATAAGTTGAATGTGAAATAAATTTAAGAATCTATAGGTGAAAAAAAGGAGAAGATAAAATTATCCTTGCATAATAATGTTCTTGGAATGTTAATCGTAACTAAGATATAATCATGGTTGTGATGCATTGTGGGTTTTCCTATCCTTGGGTCCCTTTCTTGTGGCTGGGTCATTGCTAGCATTCATTTATTGGGGAATTTGTGGCATTGACATGTATATGGTGATGTCACGTGTCTATGTGATTCAATCACTTATGCAAGTGTCATATGTGTTGTTGAGTTTCTCTACTTTGAACCTTTGTGGTGTTGTGTAGTAAGCAATGTAAGCCAAAAAAATATATTATTTTGGTATTATTACTATTGTATTTATGTGTGTAAAATGTGGGTGTCACAATGCTCTTTATCATAATTACAAAATGATTCATTGTACAACATATGAAATTAAAAAATACCTTTTGTTAAGGTGTAATTTGTCAAGTTTGTGGAATCATAAGTTTGCTTGACGGAAAAGAGTAAATTTAATTTTATTTTTGAGAAAGTGAGAACAAAAATTGCATACTTCTCTAACAAATTAGTCATATACTCTTTATGTAGAATTCTATGTTGTTATAACAATTCAATAAATTCTAAATAATTTATAGATGGGCAAATCTCAATGAAGCATAATTTCAATAAATCAATTAAACTTGAAAATTAGATGTGAATGATTTGTTTGTATATCACCATAAGTTTTCATAATCTCAAAAAATTTGCATGTATTGATATAATAATTTTCGATATAAAACTTCCATATACATACAAAGTTAGCATTTCTTCACTTACTCTAAATACACTAGGCTTCTAAAGTTCATTTTTTCTCATCTTCATAACACATCACTTTACTCAAAGTTAGCTTTTCTTCGCTTAACTCTAAATACACGATGTTCTTAAGTTCGTTTTTTCTCACCTTCATAAGACATCACTTTATGAGAGTTATTTTCCATTCTTATTGTTTTCAAGTGTGATTGCTAATTTACACCCTTGTATTTCAACTTAAACATAACATTCCATTAAATGTTTGTGCATATCGGAATAGTATGTTACGGAGTTATGTCCACTAACATCCACCGACAGGCTTCCACTCTCAAATGTCGGTAGTGCGGATTTATTTTGCTAATAAACGTTGATATTCTATTTTAAAGTTGACAAAATACGGTTGTCGCCTCCGGGCCATCGCATTCAGAAGTCTCAACTCGACAAGATTGCTTATTTCGGCAACCAGCGATCGTTCAATTCATTTTCTATATAATGTCGGCAAGCGATCGTTCAAATCACTGAGCGTTCTTAAACATCGTGGAGAAGTAGAAGGGACTTGTCCTCTGTAAGAAGACAAGACAATAACTGTTGTTGTACGTATTCAATGATGAAAACAGAGGCAGACTTGAGAGAGAATGTGAATCAGACGGAGAACTACATTAACAGAAGCACGTTTTACTGTAGATTTTTCGTCTGGATAATATCCTCGTGTATGATTGTTGATTCGCATAGTACCAATGCGCGGTAAATAATTTGATTTCTATTATTTATATAGCACGTGAACTAGGAGGAGTCCAATTCCAATAAGTTGTAATCAATTTCATACCACAAGGAAAGATTCAACCCAGCCACGCCATGTTCTTCGTTTATTTTATGATTAGCCATAATTTTTCGCCCATTCAGCGGAGTTTTGTATGTTTTTAACATACTATACAGTTTGTTGATGTTGATGGGCATCCTGCAAATTGAAGAAAAATCCATCAAATAGAAGAGCCGTCTATCTTCCAACAACAAAGTGATGCCAAATTTTAGAGCCATCTACAAGCAAGCTACAAACACCCATCAGAAAATCTTGTTAAGATCTATTCAAAGTGATAAGAATTTAACTTATTTTCAATGTAAAGTGATTTAAGGATGATTATCTTGATCTCATTTTCTTTAATTTCCCAATAAAAGGTGTGTTATTTTGCTCTACGCTTAGATTTCTAATGACTTATATAGATTCTTACATGTATTTTTGGAGATAATAGTGCTTAAACCTAGAAGGGTAGTATAATCAAGAGTATTTTCGATAACATGGCACATAATTGGGACCATTTGAAGGAAAACATAAAAATCCAAGTTGATTCTACCAATGGGATATCATATCATATTATCAAGGCCTCAAACAATAGTATTAGTCTTGTAAATTGTTCTCATAGTGATGTTAATTTGTTTAAGGAAGGAGTTGAGGTAAATTCAAGCCATGTGTACTATTTTTCAATACTCACATAGTTAAAAATCAATGAATTTATTTAACAATAGGAAATGGTGAACATCGAACTAGAAGATGCTTAGAAATAAACAATACAGAAATTGATAGTTTTATCCATGACTTGTAGTGCCCACTCCTCTTCGACATTGATCTTACTAGGATTTTTCTTACTTTGGATTGGAGACTTGGACTTTGTTATCATATTTGATCATTAGACATTGGTAGATGGACATTATTATATTTGATTAGTATTTTGATAGATTGTATGGATGTTTTAGACTTTTGACATGATGTGACTTATATGATGGATTACATGCATGGATTGACATTTCAGTATTGATGATCTAGAGTTACCACTTCATAAGATATATGCGAACACGTTGGATTTTGATACATAAATTTTGTTCGACGTCCCAACCTTTCCTATGATCTCTTTTGTGGATGAAATGAAAGAATTGAAATATCTCAAAATTGTAAACAATTGGTGAAACTACTTGATTTTAGTGATGATTTAGTTGTGTTATTTGATGATGTAAATTGATATGTATATGTGTGTTTTATTATTTTGATGTCATTGATATGGCCATGAGGCCAGAAAGGTATTGTTTTGATTTTTACAAGAAATCGTAACACAACAAACAAGAAGGGGATAAGAGACCAACAATGAAAGAATTTTGGGTATTGGCAATAGGTCACCTTGACAACTTATGCAATTGTATGTTGTTTATTGTTGTTAGATTATTTAGAGGTCCCCATTGGGGGGTGGCCTCAAATGTGACCTTGGGTAAATGTGTTTTTTCCCTTTTTGTTTTACTTAATTGTGAGTATTTGAATTATTTTAGGATTGTGAGACACCTTTATTAGTGTTAGTTAAAGTGCCCCACTTAAGTTGATTAAACTTGATAAATTGGTGTATTTTGGGATGTGAAAAATGGGAGTATTTTATGTGGGTAAGTGGTTCTGGTGTTGGATTTGAAAGATTTTACTACCTTTGAGTTTTGTGTACCCAACCTTACATGTCAAATTCGGATTTGGATTTAGGGGCCAATTTATGAGGCTTGTGGGACAAGTTAATTTTGTCTCACACCTCTTAATTTCACCTACCAACTACCCCTATGCATTAATGGGTCAAAAATAGACCCCATTATGTGATTGTAAGACGAAAATGTGTTATTTATTGCACTTTCTTACATATGTTTTTAATTTTGTCCTTTAGAGATGTGAGTTTGAGTTTGAGTGTGTAAAATGGTTATCATTCTCTCAACCACCAATTTATTGTGCTTTTGGGATTGGGTTTGACCATGTTATGTGGAGTGGAGGAGGAATGATGTGCCATCCTACATGGAGCCACAACTCCTCTCTCTCCTCTCTTTCTATTTATTCAAGTTTGTTTGATGATTTGGGGGTTACTTGTTTTATTTAGACTCTTGCATTTTTTTTGGAGGAGCTTGCTTTTGGAGTGTTTGTTTGGAGCTTGGAGTTGGATTGTGTTTTCTTCTGGACTTGGAAAGACTTGGAGCTTGTGCTTTTGATTGGATACTCTTGCAATGGAAAGGTAGGGACTTCACCCATGTTTTTCTTTTGTTATTTTGTTGTGTAAATGAATGTGAAGGGATGATTGTTGCATGCTTGTGATTTTTGTAAATAGAATGACCTTAGGGTGTGTAGGAAAAATGGAAATGGGAATATTTTTGAGGGAGGTATAAGAGTATTTTTGGGTATTTTAGGAGGTTATTGGATTAGGGTGTCCCATCTTGTTGATAAGTTAAAATTTTTGCTGATCTTGTATATTTATTGAGGGAGGCATAAAAGTTAACGAAGGCATATAAGAGTTATTTTTCTTGGAGGGAGGAATAAGAGTTTTATGAATATGTGGTTGAGTTCTTGGAGACTTTAAGGTGGAAACCTAAACCCTTGGGAGGCATAAGTAGATCCCATTGTTCCTTTTTTCTTTCTTTGATTTGAGTTTTGAGCCTTTGTGTTGGGAAACTTGTGTGTTGATGTGATTTTGTTATTGTTCTCATTGTTGGAATTTGTTTGAATGTTTTTGTGGAAGCCATGTAAAGTTTTTAATGGTTGTCTTATACCCATATTGTTTCTTTTTTGGGGCTCAGGGGCCAATGAGGAAGAAGAACTTCTCTTCCTCACTAGATTATTGGTTCAAGTGAGAGTGTTGCCTACTACCCTATTTTGTTGTTGTGCTTCGTTATTGATGAAGATGGTGGAACTCAAGTGAATATTTGGTCATATTTTCACTTGAATAATATGAGGAGAGATCCCACTTTGTAAAATAATTTTCATGTTGTTCCACTTAAGTGGTGGGCTTATAACTTCTATTTTAGAGAGGTTTCGACTTTTTATAAATATTTTGGGAAGGATTGATTTGTATTAAGCATTCCAAATATATGTATGTTGTAAAGTAATCAAAATAAAATTCTATTTATACTATGAAATCCCTTCATCTTTATACTTTACCAAGAGGGTATGAAATGAAAAACTTGTATTTTGAATGGTTTAGCTCTTGAAAAAAATCAAACTACCAAGTCTTGTATTATTAGATGGAATAAGAACCTTAAAATGGTTTTGAAAATAAAATTTCTAAGACTTGGTATACTCAATTTAGATAATGGATTTGAAAGGGTATTGATGGAAAATAGAGTTCACCTCAATCTAAACACATATTAGAACAAAGAAGTGTAGTATGATCTCATTTTAAAATATTGGTGTTCTTGAAATGGAAATGCTTGTTGAAGTAATACTTGTTCTCTTTGGTAATGGATACCATTGTATGGATAAAAGAAAGGAAGCACCTTTTCATTTATTGTAAAAAATAATAATAGTTGTTATGTATAAATTATAGTGAATTCTATACAAAGTTTTAATAATACAGATTTATATTTTGTGAATGAAATCAAAAGTAAGTCTAACTTTTCCACATTTAGGAATAAGTACCAATTTATAATTTTTTTACATTTATATTTTAATAGTAAACCAAACTTAATTGATGGTTTTGATTATGATAAAAAAAAAAATATATATATAATTTTATATATATATAAAATATTTAATAATTTATGTATTTATATATGGTTTATACATGTGTATATGTATATACAAATTAAAAAAGTGTATGTATATATGTATATATATGTATATATATATATATATATATATATAAGGGTATATATCAAATATATATTATATGTATGTATATGTTCATACATAGCATACATAGTGGCCTTAATATCTTTGAGTTTAAATATATAAAAATATATAAATAAAGTTTTTGATATACATGGTATATAGGGCTTAGGGTAAAATATTTATATATATAACCCCTTATAATAAATATATATATTAAATATTATATATATATATAAAATAAATATATATATAGTATATATATATATATATATATATATAGTATATAAAATTTATAGTAATAAAATATCTTTTTAAATAATAAAATATGTGTGTGTGTGTGTGTGTGTGTGTGTGTGTGTGTGTGTGTGCTTGTGTGTGTGTAAAAAGATTTATAGTGTGTACATGGGGGTGTGGGGCTAGGTTAAACTAGATTTAAGGATGTCCCAACACCCTAAGTGTTATGCAAATAAAATAAAGGATACAAGATGAACAAACCCTAATGTTAAGGATTGGGTGATTTGCTAGGACAAAATTTTCATTAGCCCACTCACCCCAACCCATTAAGACTCCAAACTAGGAAAACCCCTCTATTATGTTCATATCCACTAGCTGTGTTTTTTTCAAACCCTATGCTAAAATGAATGGTTACACACACATAGCCTTATTAATTTTTCCAAACGGATTCTAGAATATACATAATTTTTTTGTATTATTCTATGGAAATGATGCCCTTTTGTTTTAATAAAAATTCAATGGGAGTTTGGGAATTTGAAATATTTATATATATATATGATATATATATATATATATCGAGACTATGAAATATCCACAAGGATATTGGGAGAAAATAATAGAGAGAGCTCTAAAGATGAGATAGGGTGAGAGATTTCTTTTTATAAATTAAAGAGATATTGAGATTATTAGTGAGCCGTAGAATGAAATAAAATTTTAGGTAGTAATAATATGAAATCTCTTTAAATAAGAACATGTTAAATGATCGGTGCCTTCTATATATTTATACATACATACATACATATACGGGGTGGTAAATAAAATTCATATATATACTTTTTTATATATTTTACATATATGGTCATATGCCCTCAATACTTACAATTCGGGAGATATATATATATATATACGAGGGGACACACACACACACACACACCACACACCCCAAAAATGTGTATAACACCGGTTAAACTAGATTTAACAAATCGGGCAAAAATATCCTCCATACACTATTAGTGGTAAATGATCAAATAAAATAATCTTTGAGTCCTTAGAAAATAACAAGATTCAAATCTTTGGTTTATAAGAGATGATTTTAAAATAGAATAAGCAATGAAAATATAAATCCATCCAATAAAAAAGCTTGAGACAAAATTTTCATGGCCTCTCTTCTTCTTCTCCTCCCAAACCTTGAAAATGAAAATTAGAGAATAAGGAAAAATAAAATAATAAAAGAAATTCATAAGGATGATTAGGGTTAGTTTGATTACCTAAGATCCAAGGGCTCTAATTGAATCCATCTAATGGTTGTGATTCAACCCTACAAAAGTTAGGTGAGGATTTTGGTGGGAATATGTTTTTAAATTAAAGGTATGTGTAACTTGTGAATGGGGCCACTAAAGGGGTGTTAGGAGGTAAGATTAAAATGTGAATTTATTGCTTAGTTTGGTGACTTTTATAAAGTCCTTGAATTTTTAAATAAATTAAATTAAAATTACACATTGATATCTAGCCAATGTTTTTTATAGAGATTAAAATTTATTGAACTTAATTTTATGGAAGGGTAAGTTAGACCTTTAACCCTAAAGTATTAAATAAATTAATTGATAACTTTAGATTTTATAATAAATGAATTAAAAGGTTTTTATAATAAGGTTATGATAACTAATGGTTAAGTGTAAATTAATTAAATAATAAATTGTTTTTTTATTAAGCAAAATAGTTTTTGGAAGGATACCCTTGAGTGTACAATAAGGGCCTAAATGAATGAGAAGCTTCCTTGATTATAGGAAAAAAATAATAATAATTAAATAAAAATTAGCCACCTGGTTTGATTGAAGGATTTCTTAAAGAGATTCCATATTGTCCCAAAAAACAACAAAAAATAATTAAATCTAGTTGAAGGTTATCTCATTAATAAATTGTTAATAAGACTAAAGTATTTCTTAATCGTGAAAAAAAGGTAATTATTCTATTTAATTCTATTTTTTCCTAACTAATTATTGGGTTTTGTGTGGGATTGTTTTTATGGGCATTACACTTGGTATTAGAGTTGTGGGTTCAACACTTGGACCTTGGATAATATGGGAACACGAGAACCAGTTAGAGAAACTTAAATCTAGGATAGTTGAGCCTCTAAAATTAAAATATTAATAACAATAATAAAATTTGTTTGGATTGTTGTATCTGCTTAATTTGTAATATTATCGAACCTAGTTAACAGGAAATGTGACCTAGTTTGATATTCTTATGAGATTCCTAAGTATTAGAAATTTGGTTCCTATTGAAGATGTTGTCTAATGAAACTCCGAAATTTTTGTTGCGGTCTTGTGATGGTGTTGATTTAGTAGACCCTCATTTGTTTGGTTGATATTTTATTTGGTGATGTTCTTCGATCAAATAAATTAGTGCTAGAGGTATCATTTAGGGGACATTTTGGAGAAAATCCGAGGATTGATTTTTGTTTAGAGCTCTCCTTTTTCTAAAGTGGTTAGATGAGATGATTTTGGATGTTGCTTGTGGACATAATCCCTTTGTGGGAGGGTAGATATCATGGCTTGATGTCGTAGTAGATCTAGTTTGTATATTTATTTTTTGATGTGAGCTCGATGTTGAGTACCCTACTCATGGCCCACGAAGGGTTGTGAAGTGATTGTGATGTTGATATTTCATGTGTTTTATATTTGTAAACTTAAATTTTTATCAAAGACCAGCATATTATTTTAATGATTTGATTGAGAAGCTCTGAGGATCTTCTTATTATTTTTTTTTCTTATTTTGAGATTTTAAGATTGCATCATGGTACTTAACCATTTTCTTGATTGTCAATATTTCTTAGATGTTACCTTTTTGGTTACTCGGTGACTTAGTTTTTCTTATTATCCACTTGGCTAAATGTTGTCAAGAATGTTATTTGGCTCTTTTCTTGTCTCTATTGATGAGTTGGTTCTACATTTTTGTATTGTGATCTCTCATCATATATGGGGTACACCCTAGGTTCCTTGATTGTCTTCTTACATGCTTCAAGTCATGCCTTTGGTTTTGGAATTGATGGAGTCTTTATGACTAAACCTTTGAGTAACTCTTTCATTACTCATATTTTTCTAAAGGACAAAGTTATGTCAAAGTAAGGTTCATGGTCTTGAAAGGGTTTGTTCCGAGTAAAACCACACGAGGTGGAATGTTGTTGGTAGTTTTGACAGTGGTTATGTTTATTTTTTCCCTAGTATGAGCCTTGTCCCTCATCATAATAGATGTTGATATCCACTATGGACTTATGGATTATGTTAGGGATGGACTAACTCTTGGATAATAATAGGTTTGATGAATAGTATATTGTTTGGATGTGATGGTCCACTGATGGGAATACTAGTATTCTAACGTGGTTCCCTTGTTTATTTTAGATGAGATCGATAGTGGATTATGTGTATCTTGGGTAAATATGGTTATTCTAAGCCCCTTCGAGCATTTTACTTAACTAAGTGTGTTTGTTTTTATCTCAAGGACCCATAGATAAATATGCCCTTGTCTTTAATCATTAACTTGTTTAGCTTTTACCTCTATGATCCATCAACATCGAGTTGTGGTTAGGGCTGATATGGGTCCCTTGAGTTCATTTGGACACATTTGGATCCCTTTTAAAATTTCTTTGGGAGGTTTTGGTTGTATATGATCATAGGATTCGACCTTAGTTATGGCTATGTCATACTCTTTCTTCCAAGGCTATAACTCTTGGCCTTAGAGGCTATGTTTGAGTAAATTAGTCAATGACCCTCTTGCTATTTTGTTTCCCTCTCGGTGAGGAAGTGTGGTGCCTATAAGTTAATCTCTTTCCCCTTCCTACCTTGATTTCTTGGAATACATATGTGATGTGTATGATATATGAGAAAAATATTCTAAATTTCTTGTGTTATTATTGGGGTTAATGACTTTGTATTCATATGAGTTGAATAATGTGATAATATTATCTTTCTTAACCAATAAAGCCCAATTGTAATGTGGAAACCTGAGAATATTAGATCTCTAACTCGAATCTTGGACTTTTGAAACTTATAAGTAAATTTATGACTCTACGAAGATGGATCCTTACTCTAATTTTTGTGGTGTAATATAAGAAATAAAACTTTGTGAAAATAGCAAGAAACCTATTATGCTCCCCTATAATTATAATGAATATATTATACCACCTTGATAGAATGGTGAGAAATCATGTCAACATTGGTGATGACCCTAATGATAGAAGATATAGGTTATCGTAATATAAGGAATTCATTAATTAGAAAACTTATAAGAAATATGCTTGGCAAACGTAATTATAGCTTGTGTCTTATAATATGGAGTATGGAATGAATAAATTTATGGGTCTTTAAACAAAAAAGAAGTAACTAAATAATCTTGTTCATATAAAATTACTTTTTCATGCCCAAAAAAAAAAAAAAAACAAAAATAAAAATAAAGATTATAAAAGATGTAATATGAATAATAGAACTAATTGAAAAGTTTCCTTGAACTACGGCATGAGTTTACAATATCAAATGGATCCCAAGGTGTTTAGATGTTGCAAATAATGTTGAAAAAGTAGGAAACTGAATCGAATAGGAATATAACCTTTACATAGCATGGATTATGTTATTGATGTAAGGTGGTCATGATATTTTATGATGATTGGTATGTGATATAATACCAGAACCATAAATCTTGAAGAATGAGTTGTTTCAATGATAGGTTAGTTTAAAAACATTAATATAAGTGTGAACCTCATAATGAACTCAAGGTGGAAACCATACCAATAAAATAATTATACCCTCTTGTTATAATCAAACAACAAACACATGTATAATTTTATAACACAAGACACATGCTATATTATTTTGACCTCTCTCTAGTTAGTATGAAATTTTAGAAGTATGCATAGGGAAATTATCACCTTATTTGAATAAGAGTGCTTTGTTGAGAGTGATGTGTTATATTCATGTTGTAATCCCTTGAACATCAATGTGAGTAGTCCTCCTTGTTGGGTTTTTCAGGCCATAGAACCATTTTTTCTCTTATCTTGGCATGTGTATAAATTATGACCCCTTTTGGGGGATGTCTTTATTTCCCAAATTGTTAAGATGTACTTTTGTGTTGGAGTAGGTCATTGGTGACCTAGGATTATTACCAAGCTTAGGAAACATATGTTAAGGATATGGAGTAACTATGGAATAATCTTTCCTTTTAGAGAATCACGATGTTGTATCCCCTTGTACTTGTGAAGAAAATGATGGTGGATATTTCCATAAGTGTTTTTGGGAATGTTTTTGTTTGTGTTTCTCTCGTAAATTATTTTTGGACCTCTCTTTTTGCTTAATTTCCCCTAAATTAATTTGAATGTTCCTATGTGATATAATATTAGTTATGTTCATTTTAAGGACCTTTTTACCATGGCAGGCCTAGATTGTGAAATTTTGTTGTTTTATAGAGTGAATGGTATCTCTTGAGTCAATATGATGGTATGAGATAAGATTTCCTTTCAAAAAAATAGAGAGAAAGATAATAAATGACATCTAGTCGATTAAGTTATTATGTAATGCCCACTTCCCTATGACACTTAGTTGATTATCATTTTGAGTTATGCAGAATTTTGGATATGGACATGACTTATACTTACGTTGATTAGCATGATGTTTTGTGAGTAGATGCATTTGGTTTATGATTGGATTTTGTGTCGTATGATCTACACGGCTCATGGCACGGACTATTGGATATTACCGATATTATTTTTATACGGATATATTGCATGTGTTCTAACATTGGATTTCTTCGCCATGATAAGTAGAATGTAGTTGTTGAATTTACATTACTATAACTTTGGATAATGATGGAATGCATAATTAAGTTGTGATTTAAACCTTGAAATAATGGATAATTGAATTACGTATAGATGTTAATAAATTTCATGCATATGGTTATTTTGGACATTTTGACATGGCCGCAAGGCCGAAGGAGGTATTTTGCATTTTGCAGGAAACACAACATGATCACAACCATGAGGGGGATTGGGAACCAAACACAACAGGATGTCGGGTGGTTACAACATTTGGTCGTCAAGGCAACTAGTGAATTGTATTGTGTTACCTTTGTTCTTTTATGTGTTAAGAAAAATTTCCATGAGGGGGAAATTTTCTAATGTGACCAAGGGGGTAAGAATTTTAATTACTTGTTTTAACTTACTTTAGTAGGTGATTTCATTTGTGATTTTTTTTTTTTTTTTAAATTACTTTTGCTAAGTATGTTTAGATTAATGTAACATCTTGTTTTAATTTTTTTAAGTTTTGGAGGGAAGTCTAGTGGGTGTAATTAATTTTGATGGTTGGCTCCTTGAGCCTTGTGTTTTCCTCTTGTATTGAATGCTTGTTTTGAGTGTTGACCACTCCAAATCCTTTGAATCTCGAATTTGAGATTTAGGGCAATTTTGGGGGACTTGTGGGACAAGTTGAACTTGTCCCACACTTCCCAAAACCCCTTACCAACCATATCTATGGGTTGGGAAGCCAAAAAGGGGATTATTTATTGTTTTGGGAAGGGAAATGTGACTTTGGAGTGCACTTGTCTTCCTTTTGCATTTAATTGTGCCTTAAGACACATGGGAAGGGATGGATGTGGAAGAGAGATGTCATTCAACCCAGCCACCCATTTATTGTGTTTTGGGAGTTGAGTTGACTTTGGGAGGTGGTCTTGAGGATGTGTGATGTGGCATCCTACAAGGAGCCACATCACCCTTACTCTTCCCTTTTTTCTATTTATGGAAATTTCCTCTCTTGTTGAGGGTTGTTGGAGGTTTTTGTTGAAGAGAGTTTTTTTTTTTCTTTTTGGGGAGAGAAAAGAATTGGGAGAAAGAAAAAAAGAAGGAGCTTGGACTTGCATGCTTGGATTGTTTTGGAGGGAGCTTGGACAAAGCTTCTTGGTTTAGGCTTCTCCAATGGAGAGGTAGGAAACATTCTCCCTTTTTGCTTTCTTATTATTGTTGCTTTTATGCTTAAATTTGTAGAATATGTATGTTTACTTTTGTGTATTGTGGAAAAATGGATAGAATGCTTAATGTGTAGTGTAGGAGAGGTCTATGGGAAAAATCATGAGAGAGGCATAAGAGTAGAATAGGCAATTGTGGAGGGAGTTTGAGAGGGATGCCCATCTTGGGTAAGAATGTTCACATTCTTACCTTGTTCTTGAGGGAGCCATAAGAGGAGGGAGGTATAAGAGTATGGGAGGAAAAAGGGGTACTTGAGGGAGGCATAAGAGTCATAGGGGTTTGAGTTTTATTGTGGAGGGTTTGGATGGGCATCTCATCTCAATGGGGAGGCATAAGGAAAACTTTCCCATAGTTCCTTCTCTTGTTGGCTTGGATGAAAGCCTTGTTGTGAAATGTTTTGTGTTATTTGTGTGTCCTTTTGTTCTTCTATTTTAGTCTTGAATGTTGTGAAGAAATTGTAATGTGGAAGCAAGTGTTGTTGCCTTGAGTTGGAGACCACCCTTTCATTGTGTTGTGTTTGGGGCTCGGGGGTCAATGGAGGAGATTGCTTCTCTTCTCCATTGAGTTTTGGTTGGGAGGAGAGTGTTGCCTCTCCCCCTATCTTGGTTGTGATTTGAGCTACTTGGAACTTGGAGCATGGATGAAGAACACCTTGGAGCTTGTGAAGACTCTTTCCATTTCCCTTATATACATTATTTTGTTGTAAATTTGTATGAGAAAGAAATTTGTATCATCTTGTTTTCATTTCAAAAATAAAGGACATTCTAATTTATATTTGCACCAAAATTCACATGGTTGAATGCAAATTTTACTTGAAAGATGTTTACATTATTGAAAAGATTGTAAGGAAACAAAGAAATGATATGTACAAAAGGCTTGTGATAATCTTGTAAATATACTAATGGGGAAAATGGTTGTAAATACCTTCTTGAGAAATGTTGGTTTTATTTCATTGTATTAATCAAATGATATGTGTAGTAAAAGCTAGTTTTCCTTCTGTTGATTGATAGATAAATTTGAAATACAATTACTTCTACTTTGGACAACAAGTAGACTAAATATTAAATGGTAGTAAGAGTTTCTTATTTGAATCTATTACAAAATTATTGCAAATTAGTAAAGGAAAGGATATCAAATAAAATTGAAGTCCCATACAATGCCCCAATTAAATTGGTAAAAAAAGAGATTTTAATACAAAGTTCTAGCTTAATAAGTTCATTAGCACATTTCATTAATAAGGTAAACTGACATTTTAAATATAATTCATATTAAAGTATTATTAAACTTAATGGAATTACTATTAGTAAATTTTAATATACCAATATACTGATTTTATTCTTATATATGTTAACAAAGTATATTAATAATTATATATATATTCAAACAATTCCTATTGACATGGCCGTAACAGGCCTGCACTTAATCCTACGCTGAAAAACTGTTCCTTTTTCTATCTTTTTTGCAAAACAAATCGGGCTTCATGAATATTCTGCCATGAAACAGACTCACCTCTACATAGGAGGCGCCCATAGAATTGCAGAAAGGAATAAGCTAAAATACTTTAAATAAAAAAATCATACGTTCATGTTATATATAAAACAATTAATATAATGATAGGTCTGTATAATCGTTGTATATTAAGACAGTAATAAAAATAATACACACTGAAACACTCTTGTGATAGCAAAACAAATTGCGCTTCTTGTATTTTCGATATGAAAAAGATCCACTTCTAAGAGACTCCTTCCATGAGCCCTCGATCGGTGGTGACAAACCCACCTCTATGAGATACTTTCGCCACGGGTTGTATACTAAACCGGTATGGTCGCATTAGAGAATCAATGCAATAAACCTCTTTGGGTCCCGGGTAACACCGTGTTTTTTTACTGCCCCCAATGATTGTTTGGATACAATTTCACTGTCCCTTAAGTGATTTTGTTATGAATTCCTTGAAGGCGAACTCAGAATTTGAGGATGCATTCATTACTGAACGGATAACAACATAGTTTGTCAACTTGCTTGCCTTAAGCGCACCAAAGAATGAAAATGCTTTGTTTTTTTAAAGAAAAAGTGTCCTCTTTTGCCTCGACCATTTTTTTTTGTGCGCCTACTGCGTGGCCATGGATTCCGGTGAGAACATCCTTCGCATCACGCATTGGAAGGGTAGTAGCATGTTGTTGGTTGTTTTTACCTCCTGCAGAATCCCCTTCTACCTCTTATCAGTGGCATGCGCGGCCAGGAGCAGATCAATGCTCCTCCAGCCTGTCCCGTGTGCCGAAGCTCATCCTACACCCCCTCTTTCTCTTTTCCACGCGGCCAAGTCAATAGGGAGCAAGAGCCGAACTGAGATGACTTTGTAGTTAATAGATTTGCAAATCTAGTGAGTTGAGCGGCTCAGCAGGTGTAATTCGACACGCCAGGCAGGGAGTTGTTTAATTATGACAGTTGGTTGATGAGACCCACCGCCCCAACCAAAAAGATTTAAACATAGTTTGAAACGCCTTTCCCCTATTTGACTCTTATTCCTTGGATCCAAATTTCAAATGTATGTTTAAGCATATAGACTTAATTAAGTGAAAATTTTGATTATACATATATATTTATATATCACTTAAATTAGAAGTATTTAATCCTCCAAGGAGATATCTAGGAACATACATTAAAAGATTTCTAATGAGTCAACAAAATAGCAATATTTGGTTTATCATTGTAACATATCTCTGCAAGTATAGGTTAAATTATATCAAAAAGAAAAACATCAATAAAATTGTAATATATGCAATTACCATCATCACCTATATCCTCTTATTCAATGGACCATTAAGTGAAAATGAAGTCAATGGTCAAATACCCCTTTTAATCTAGTATCACCATGTGGAATAATAATATAGCCCATAAGCGGCTCGTTCCTCCACATTTGAACCCGTTAATGCCATTGAGTTCGCCGAGGAAATAAAGAACTCGCCCAACCAAGCTCGCCATGAGCTCAACCAATGTAGAATTTTTTTAGCTCGCCCACATAGTGCAAACTCGCCCAATGTAATTAATAACTCGCCGAGTTGTGTGGAGTAGCTTGGTCTCCAATAAAGCTCATCGAATTTATTTGACCAGCTCGCTAGGAGTGGTTTGACTTTTATAACCTTGTTTGGTGGTACACGTATAAGCTAAACTCATCGAGCCGTGTGGAAACAACTCGAAGTAAAATAATTTGCAAAAAAAAAAAAAAATTGTCGCTTTTTCGGGTCGAATATTTGTGGCGCGGCGTCGTCGTCGTCTTCATCGTGAGCAAGCGTCATCTTTTTCCGGCGTTACATATTAAATCAAGGTGTGTGGCTATGTGTTGTGCCATTCAGGAAAAGATTCAAATTATGGAAACCTTTTAGTCAACAATATGTTTTGTGTGCCATGAAAATCTAAGTGAGACCTTCCAAATTATATGAAAATCGCAATGACTAGTCTTATTCCTTGAAATTTTTTGATTAAGTGTAGGTGTGTTCCTTTTTGTTAAACCTCTTATTGTGTGATCTTAATTTTGTTAGGCCTATGAGTAGGCATTTTTCTCGTGCAAAACTGATTGTCATGATTGGTAATGTAGCTGAATTCTAAACAAACTTGATATACCGCAAATAATATGAACTCCAAAAGTAAATATATCTCCTTCTTCATTATTGAATCATGAATTACAATGTTTCCTAAATAGAAAAACAACTTCCAACTCGAGTTTCCAAGAAAACTCTAAATATATTTGACTAAATCTCCTCTAGGTGGCGGAAATTACTATTTTTAGCGATTTACTAGAACCTGTTATTCTTAGTAAGTTCACATGCTTATTCATACAGGCACAAAAATTACCACGCATCTTCTACATTCCTAAATTAGAGGAATTTCCAACTTTCCAACTCATAATGTAACTAATAGACTAAAATTAACTAATGCCCCAAAAAAGGAAAAAAATTAACTATAACTAAACTCCTAATCAGCCTCAAGATGTCTTATTTTGGGGCCAAAAATGTCTAAAAAAATTTCTCTAAAATGATCTCATCGAAACATTTGGTTTAAAAATAAACGGACTCAAAAAAAGACCGACACTCAAGTTATGACCTTGTCAAGTTCCCTGCTAATTTTTGTGCATCAATTGGTAGTTTTTATCCTAATGTAACATATTAATCCTTGTAGTGTCAGTTCAACCCAATTGAAAGTATCATCTTTTTTTTTTTTTACCATGTGTAGTATGCATGTGTGTCTACTTGGGCACCTTGTGTATATAACATGCTCCTACTTTTCGTGGACCTTAGTTTTAATTCAATTGTTTTCCATCAAAAATTCATATTTAAATATTCTATGTTGTAAAATCTGTTAACCTCATAGAGATTATTTTAAAATTTTGATCTCTAATAACCTTGTTTAGAAGGGGGTCTGGTGTTTGTGCCTGATAGTCTTTGTTATCTTCTTTCAATAACTATTGAGCCAAAATGAAGTTTCAAGAGGTGAAAGATACTTGAAGTAACTAAATCCCGTAGAAGACTTGACTACTAAGTGTATCCTTTGTATGCCTACCTCTTTATGTGACTTACAAGAGGAATTTGGTCTAAGGTGAGGGGGATGTAGTACCCACTCCTCTTTGAAATTGATATTACTATGATTTTTCATACTTTGGATTGAATACTTCAACTTTGTTATCATATTTTATCATTACATGTTAGTAGATGAACATTATTATATTTGATTAGTATTTTGATAGAGTTTGTATGGATGTTTTACACATTTGACATAATGTGACTTATATGATTGATTCCATGCATGTATTTACATTTCAGTATTGATGATCTAGAGTTACCACTTCATAAGATATATGTGAACATGTTGGATTATGATACATAAATTTTGTTAGATGTCATAGACAACATTCTGTGATCTCTTTTGTGGATGAAATGAAAGAATTGAACTATCTCGAAATTGTAAACAATTGGTGATACTACTTGATTTTAGTGATGATTTAGTTGTGTTATTCAATGATGTAAATTGATATGTATATCTCGTGTTTTAATTTTTGATGTCATTGATATGGCCACAAGGCCGGAAAGGTGTTTTTTATTTTTACAAGAAATCGTAACACAATAAACAAGATGGGGATACGAGATAAACAAGGAAAGAATTTTGGGTATTGGCGTAGTTCACCCCGACAACTTATGCAAGTGTATGTTGTTTTTTGTTGTTCGATTGTTTATAGGTGCCCATCAAGAGCGGTGGCCTCAAATGTGACCTTGGGTAAATAAGTTTTTTTTCCTTTTTGTTTTACTTATTTGTTATTATTTGAATTATTTTAGGATTGTGAGTCACATTTATTATCATTAGTTAAAGTGCTCCACGCAAGGTGATCAAACTTGATTAAATAGTGTATTTTGGGATGTGACCAAAGGTATTATTTAATTTTGATAGGTGGTTCTGTATTTTTGTTTGATTTGAGATAATTTTATTACCTTTGAGTGTTGTGTACCCAACCTTGCATGTCAAATTAGGAGTCGGAAATACGGGCCATTTATGATGCTTGTGGGACAATTTAATTTTGTCCCACACCACTTAATTTCACCTACCAACTACCCCTATGGATTAAGGGGTCAAAATAGACCCGTTATATGATTGCAATACAAAACGTACTTTTAATTGCATTTTATTACATAAGTTTTTAATTTTGTCCTTTACAGATGTGGGTTTGATTTTGAGTGTGTAAGAGGGTATTCTTTCCTCAACCACCAATTTATTATGATTTAAGGATTGGGTTGGATCATGTGATGTGGAGTGGAAGAGGACTGAATTTGAATCCTAAATGGAGCCACATATTATAGTGCCCACTTCCCTTTGACACCTTTTTTTTATTGATTTCGATATTGTCATCTATACTTACGAATATTATTGTAGCTTTTGATTTAGCATGATGTTAGATGTTAGAGATAATGGACTGTTGTTGATTTCAATTCATATATGATGCATGTGGATTATTAGAGATATTTTTATAATTATGTTGATATGTTGTTGACATGGTATTTTATATATATATTTCAGACATGCGATATTTCATCATATTGAGTAGACCTAGAAAATTGAACTAATCTTATGATCATATGGTTATTGATGAAATTGTAAATGATATTATTACTTTCCTAGATGATGTTTTGATTCATATATAGATGATTTTGGAGTTATATTGTATATTTATTTTGGATGATTTGATGCGCCACGAGGCCGAATGAGGTGTTATGTGTTTTGCAGGTAAACATGTCACAACAAACATCGGGGGATTGGAGAGCAACCACATTAGAATCCTAGATGAATTCAACAAGGGTTACCATGGCAACGTTTATTTGTTATGTGTGTGTGTGTTTGAATTGTTGTTAGGGGATCCCATGCGGGGGATCACCTTCGAATGTGACCAAGGCGTTATGTGTATTCTTTTATTTTTTTCCCTTGTTTAATTTTAATATGTGGTTTTTAGTGATGTATTTTCCCCTTCACTATTTATTTAATTTGTGTCAAGATTAGTGAGTGATCATGTTATTAAATTCATTAAAATGGGTCAAAAGAATGCATTTATTAGAGCTTATAGATCTTGGATTATGTGTTGTAAGTAATGTGTAAGTAAATTTGAGTGTGAAACACTCCACCTTCTTTTGAAATTCGGATCTTTCCTTAGGGTCAATTTTTTGGGCTTGTGGGAAAAGTTAAACTTGTCCTACACCTCTACGAACCTTTTAAATTTGTATACTAACCTTACCTATGGTTGGGGAGTAAAAATTATGCATTATTATGTATTTTGCGAAGACAACTTGTAATTTTTTATTGCACCTTCTTACATGAAATTAAGTTTGGTCCTTGGGGTGTGGACTTGGATTATGTGTGTAAGTAATCTATCATTTTATTCTCCCACTTTTTATTATACTTTGGAGTTTGAAGTTGACTTGTGAGGTGGAGTTGAGGATGTGTGATGTGACATCCTACATGGATCCACCTAATCCTCCTCTCTCCCTCTTCTATTTATTCGAGTTCCTTGGCTTGTTTTGGGGTTAATAGATTCGGTGAATTCATTTTGGTTACTTTGTTTTTGTTTTGAACTCTTGCAATTTTTTAAGAGAGTTAGATATTTTTGTTGAATGCTTGTGGAATGTTGGAGCTTTTGGACTGTTTGGATTGGAAAAAAACTTGTTGTTGAAATTTTAAAGCAAACACTACCATGGAAAGGTAGGAGCTTGGCTCTTTAAAATGTTCTTATTTTATTTATGAATATTTGAATGCTTGAATATTTTTATTATGTTGTTGGCTGGTTGGGAATATTGCCTAGGTATGGTGAAGGAGAAGACTATAGGGATTTCTTATGGGGAGGCATAAGTGTTTTGGGGATGTATTAAGTGTTATTGTGGAGGGAGTTTTGGATTGGGTTCCACCTTCTAAAATAAATAGCTTGCATTTATTTACTCATTATGGAGTGCCATAAGAGTGTGAGGAGGCATAAGAGAATGGGAGGTATAAGGGGTACTTGGGGGAGGCATAAGGGCATGTAGGGGTTTTGAAATTATATATATATATATATATATATATATATATATATATATATATATATTGGCAGGGTTTATTTTAAGGTGGACACCCATTTTCCCTTTGGGAGGTATAAGCATCTTACCCCATAGGTCTTGCTTCTTTTCCTTGTCCATGATAAAGCCCGAGTAATGGTTATTGTTCTTCCTGTGGTCAGCAAACTATAGTATGTATTTGGACTATACTCTTTGTTTTTGAAAATTGTTTTTGTGTTGTGGAAGCCTGTTTGTTGCCATAAGTAGAAATACATTTCTTATTTCTTTTTGGTTGGTGCTTGGGGCCAATGAAGAGGACGAATTCTCCTCTTCATTGGAATTCTTGGTTGAGTGGATACTGTTGCCTCTCCTCATTTTTGTTGTGATCAAAAGATATATGGTGGATCTTCTTGTTGTTGTTCTGGAGCTGAGGATGAAGAAAATTTCGCAGTCCCCTTGGGGTTTCCTTGTTGTAAAATTTCCCACTTCAAGTGGATGGCATTGTAATATTATTTGTGGTGGAAAGTTTCTCTGTTTGGAAATGGAATCTACATTCGAATGTGAAATATGTATATTCTGTAAGTTGTATTTGATGAATGAAAAAGGAAGTTGTAAAAGAATTATTGGATTTCAATAGAAGTTGTTTTAATTACCACAAATGGTATGGTTTTCATTTGAAATATTTGTTTGAAATATATTGTGAAATCTCTAGTTGAAAATTGAAAAAGAAATACGTATGAAGAAATATTACATTTATCTGTTTCATTCAAATTGCATGTTTTGAAAGTAGAACTACATTTTGGGTCTTCACGCATTGATTGAAGTAAAGTTAAATTTTGTAAATTATATTTGAATGAATTTAAATATTTAGAGGATGATAATGAAAAGTAGATCCATTCGAGTTTAAGTATGATTTCTATTTTTGATTCACTGTAAAACTGCAAATATTTATTAGAAAAATTTACAAAGTACTCTACAACTTGAAAGACAAATTGAAATAATAATGTAAGCTAAGGAAGATCAAAATGCTTTTCAAATAGTTGAATTTCTCAAGAAAATTTATCAGACTTCAATTAATCAGACATAGACAAAACTCAAACGCTTAGTAGCAAAGAAAAGGGGGAAACTCATTTTGAATCTCAATCCATCAATTAAACCAAGAAAAATCCATCCTAATCTTTCCAAGTGCAATCCTCCATGTCAGTTTGGAATGTTGAGGAAGAAAGAATGGCGATTAAATTAAGTATGTTAAGTTAAAAAGTCCAGTTCACATTTTTAATGGTAGGAAAGACGTTTTCTTAAAATTGAACCACCTAAATTTGTCAAAATTAAAATTTTGATGGTTCTTATGAAAAGAGGAGTTCAAGCCATTTTCGAAAAGTCCTCATTTTCCCATAACTGAATTCCCAATCAAAAGTTATTGCGTTCTGAATTTTTTACTTCATTTCGCGTTAAAAAAAAAACTAACTATCAAAACAAAGGAAATTTTTGTGAATCCGAACCACAGGCCCAAAATTACTTAGGTAAATTATTTTTTAAAAAATCAAAAAGTCACAAATTCCTCCATGGCCTTGCAACCCCGCCAATTCACTTTTGGGAAATGCTTCCACGGGTTCGCGGGCCCGCACCTTCAAACTTTACCTTTTTGAAAAGGGCAAAGAATCTTAACTCTCCCCACCGATCCGCTTCCCCTCCTATCACTATGGGTCTGACACATGGATTATTTAGGCATTGGTGGAGGCGTAAATAGTTTTAGACCTTACCTCTTTTGGGAAAAGATTGGAAAAATTCCTAAGTTTCCCCACCAGCCCACCTTCCCGCAGGTCAATGTTGGACTGACATGTGGCTTCGCTTGGCATCGATGGAGGTGAGGGTTGCTTTAAACCTTCGCACTTTTTAAAATAAAAACCAAAATTTATAAGTTCTCCCCGCAGTCCTCTCCCCCATTTGAAATCTTTGGCAGGACACATGGCATCCCTAGGTGTCGGAGAGGCGGGGGGTTTTGAACCTTTTTGACCTTTCAAACTAAAAGAGTTAAAATCTAAATTACCTCCGATGACCTGCCTTATTGCGTTGGCTTAGCAACGTTCCACATGTCCATTGCACCTTTGGGAAGATTTTCTTCCTTGGGCCCATAGGCCCACCTTTAGGAAAATTTTCTTCCCCTAGGCCCGCAAGCCTGCCTTTAGGAAAATTTTCTTCCCCAGGCCCGCAAGCCCGCCTTTGGGAAAATTTTCTTCCCAGGCCCGCCGGCCTATAACTTAAGATATATGAGAAGTTAGAAGGACTTATTTATATCATTGGAAAGAGGAAGAAATTCCTATCTCATGGAAATATTTTTAGGAAACATTAAATGTGTTAAATATGTGAAAAATCAGGGTGCAGTGCAAACATGAGTCTAAGAGTGGATAAATGGGAAATTACCCTCTTAAACTTAAATATGTAACTTTAAAGCATGAGTTGACCTTTTAAGGGGTCACGTTAGAGGATAAGAGAATGTTTTTCTATCCCATGTAAATAAGAACCTTGTTTATTGTTTATACCAAAGTGAAATTAAAAACCTTGGGCATTTAATTGTTTTGACACCTTTGACCCTCTAAAGCTAATTAAGGAATCTTTAACTATAGTATTAATTTAATTATTTATTAAATTAACACCGAACAGAAATTTAACTATATTTGGATTAGATTACATTCATTAATTTTGTAATGTGAATAGAATATTTGTTACAATGGGAAATTTTCATTTATTAAATTATAATTGACCTTGAATCTTTGATGTGACAATTGTTCCTTGAATCTCGATAGTGGTCATGCTTTTCAAAAAAATAATTTCGTAATTTTTCTATCCAAACCTAGGTTGTTCTTGGGTATCAAGTGTTCATTTTAGTGGGCATTACACATCTCCTCTCTCTCCTCTCTTTCTATATATTCAAGTTTTTTTATGATTTTGGGTTACTTGTTTTATTTGGACTTATGTATTTTTTTGGGAGGAGCTTGCTTTTACTGCATTTGATTGGAGCTTGGAGTTGGATTGTTCTTGCTTTGGAATTGGAAAGGATTTTAATTTTTCCTTGTTGATTGGATACTATTGCAATGGCAAGGTAGGGACTTCACCCATGTTTTTCTTTTGTTATTTTGTTGTGTAAGTGAATGTGAATGGATGATTGTTGCATGCTTGTGATTTTAGAAATTAGAATGACCTTAAGGTGTGTAGGAGAAAATGGAAATGGGGATATTTTCTAGGGAGGAATACAAGTATTATTGGGTATTTTAGGAGGGAGTTGGGTTGGGTTGTCCCACTTTGTTGATAAGTGAAATTGTGTGCTTATCTCATTTATTTATTGAGGGATGAATAAGAGTTGTTTTTCTTAGAGGGAGGGTTACGAGTTTTTTGTGTATGTGATTGATTTAATGGAGGCTTTAAGGTTGACACTCAAACCATTAGGAGGCATAAGTATATCCAAATATTCCTTTCTCTTTCTTGGATTAAGTTTTGAGCCTTTGTGTTGGGAAACTTGTGTGTTGATGTGATTTTTTTATTGTTCTAATTGTTGGAATTTATTTGAATTTTTTTGTGGAAGCCATGTAATGTTTCCAATGGTTTTCTTATACCACTTATTGTTTCATTTTTTGAGGCTCGGGGGAAAATGAGGAAGAAGGATTCTCTTCCTCATTGGATTATTGGTTGGGTGGAAAGTGTTTCCTACTCACCTATTTTGTTGTTGTGCTTGGTTATTGATGAAGATGGTGGATCTCAAGTCAATATTTTGTCATAGTCATTGTTGAAGAATATGAGGAGAGATCCCACTTTGTAAAATAATTGTCATGTTGTCTCCACTTAAGTTGAGGGCTTGTAACTTGCATTTTAGAGAGGTTTCAAATTTTTGTAAATATGTTGTGAAAGATTGATTTTTATTAAGCATTCTAAATGTATGTATGTCGGAAAGTAATCAAATGAAAATGCTATTGCTAATATGAAATACCTTCATCTTGTATACTTTACCAAGAGGGTATGAAATGAAAAACTTGTATTTTGAATAGTTTAGCTCTTGATATAAAAATGAAACTACCAAATCTTGTATTATTAGATGGAATAAGAACCTTCAAATGGTTTTGAATTTTTTTTAAGACTTTCTATACTCAATTTAAAGAATGAATTTGAAAGGGTATTGCATGGAAAATAGAATTCACCTCAATCTAAACACATATTGGAACAAAGAAGTGTAGTATGATCTCATTTTAACATATTTGTGTTCTTAAAATGGAAATGTTTGTTGAAGTAACACTTGTTTTCTTTGGCAATGGATGTCATTGTATGGATAAAAGAAAGGCATCACCTTTTGATTTATCTTAAACAAACAAATAGTTGGGATGTTGAAGTTATAGGTAATTCTATACAAAATTTTAATAATATATTTTATATTTTTTGTATGACATCATTGAAATAAGTCTAACTTTTCCATATTTAGGAATAGCTCCTAATTTATAATTTTTAAAATTTATATTTTACTAATAAACCAAATTTAATTGATGGTTTAAGATTAAGATAAAATACAAAATTATATATATTTAAATATAGTTATATATAAATATACAATATTATTTAATAACTTTAGATATTTATATATATAATATAAATGTGTATATATATATGCACATTAAATAAAAAATAATGATATATATATATGCCTTTCGTGTGTGTGTGTATATATATTTATTTTATATGTTATGCACACACACACATAGATATGTGTGTGTGTGTGTGTGTGTGTGTGTGTGTGTGTGTGTGTGTGTGTGTGTGTGTGTGTGTGTGTGTGTGTGTGTGTGTTTGTGTGTGTGTGTGTGTATTCACCAAATACTCTATGTATACACGAGTTAAACTAGATTTAAGAAATGGGGAAAGTGCTCATACCCTATTAGGTTAAATCCAAATAAAATACTCTATATAAATTAACAAGATGAATAAATTCTAAGAGAAGATTTAAAATATAATAAGCAATAAAAATGTGTATCCAACTACAAGCTTTGACAAACTTTCCATGGCCTCTCTTCTTCTTCTCCTCCCAAACCTGTAAAATCAAAATGAGAGAAAAAGGAAAAAGAAAAGAATAAAAGCACTTTCTAAGGATGATTAGAGTTAGTTTGATTACCTAAGATCTAAGGGCTCTAATTGAATACATCTACTGGTTGTGATTAAACCCTACAAAATTTAGGTGTGGATTTTGGTAGAAATATGTTTTTAAATTAAAGGTATCTAGAACTTGCGAATGGGGCCATTAAAGGGGTGTTAGAATGTAAGATTAAAATGTGACCTTATTGCTTAGTCTAGTGACTTTTATAAAGTCCTTGACTTTTAAAATAAATCAAATAAAGATTAAAATTTATTGAACTTAATTTTTGGAAGGGTAAGTATTAAATAAATAATTGATTTTAGAACTTTACGGATGAATTAAATAATTTTATAATAAGGGTATCGTAACTAATGGTTCATAAAGTTTAATTAAATGATTTTACTCAAACCCTAGAAGGGGATTTAAGTCTAATTGGTCAAATAAAAATAATAATAATTAATTTTTCATGAATGGATAATTTCTTAATCGTGAAATAATTAAATCTAGTTGAAGGTTATCCCGTTGAAACCCGTTTAAATAAAAAAATATTATTCCGTAATTTTTTTCCTACCTAATTATTGCGTATTTTTCTTAGGTTTTGAGTGGGATTTTTTTTGTGGGTGTTACATGATTCACAAATGATTTGAAATAAAGGGAATACAATATTTCAATGTATTAATTGGATGAGTATTAAATTGTGATAAAGTGTGTTAAAATTTGGTAGTATTGGTATCAAGAAGATATTTTATAACATGTCTAAGGTTAAAACATTTATTTGTGATGTTGGCTAATAAATTGATGGTAGTCACAATATAACGTTTTTTAAAAACATATCCATGTTGCCTCTTGTATCAACCTAAATAGGGTGATGGTGAGATACGATGTAACACATGACAATAATTTTAGTATCAAATGTGATGAAAAGGGAAAATGTGTGATTTTATTGTTAGATAAGTAAACTAGACCAAGCCTAGGGAGAGTAACATTAGATATGACTTTTATCACATTCAACATAAAAAAAAGTATGTTATAATAGGATAGAGGATACGATGGAATAATAGTATTGTAATCCTCCTTGGATCAACAATTTCATTATGGAAATTCAAGAAAAACAAAGGATAATAAATGCTAGAGAATGGAGAATCATCATGTAGAAGTGAAGAAATTAAAACCCTATGGGATATAGGGTATGAGAAATGATAATGTTTTTATTCATAAAAGTATTCACAATATGATATAACCCAAAATTAAAATAATAAGTTTTATGGTGTTTAGTTCTATATTATATTTCGATTGGGGTAATAAACATGAGATATTCATATTATTAATTAGATATCAATTTAAATATTAGAATATAAATATTTAACAATATATAAGATAAACCAATTAAAACAAGTCGTAAATGCGATAAAGTGAATGAATATATTTTTACTTAGGAGATTTGATGTTCAAAAATGATGAATGAATAAAAAATTATGTTCTAATACTTCAACTATAAATTTGAGACTATAGAATGAGTGGGTATGGAACCATCATATGTCTATAGAAATAGTTTATCGCTTCATACGTTTTTCAAAAAAAATAATTGTGATTTTTTTCCATTATGTAACATATTATGCCTATGCAAACATCTAAAGTATGCTTCGTTGCAAAAACCTAAATGTCACACATGTGTGAAACCCCATGTGTGAGTTGAAATATATTCAAACCATTACCATATGTAGGAAAAATTATAAAAAGGTTAGTATTTGTGGTCAAGTGTAATCCTTATAACTCATACATTGAAAATAATAAAACGATCCATAAAACCACACGTGTTTCTCTAAGAATTACGTGATCTCTATATGAATGAAACCTAGAATTTACAATTTAATCGCTTAGTAATGTACAAATGGATTTTTGGGATTTTCTTGACTTGAATTTTATTGTTTATACTTTAATAAGACTGAATCTAAAATTATGTTTAGTGTGCTTCACACCGATTTAAAGGATTTTCCTTAAAACAATTATTACATTTGTGAAATTTACGAGATCTTAGGGACGTTATTAAGTGATATTTGTGGGAACTATCAAAGTTCCAACTTAGCTAATGTGTAATGTCCACACCTCTTCGACACTTTTATACTATGATTTTGATTATGTTGATTAGAGACATGGATAATATTATTATATTTTAGTTAGCATGTTGATATAAGTGTGGACTTTTATATTATTGATATGTTTTGAATCATTTTAGATGTATGGAACTTAGAGGAAAGGATAGATATTTTTTTGGATGATGATCTTGTGTTGCTACTTTGTTATATACTAACACTATCAATTTTTGACGTAATGATTTCTTTTAGATGATCGAGCTAGTATTGTGATCTCATTGATGCTAATGAAATTATAGAACTTAAATATTTATAAATTGTAAACAATTAATATAATTTATTAGATTTGATAATGATTTATCTATGTGAGTGATGTTGTTGGATGATATGTATGTGTGTCTTATTTCTTGATGTATTTGATGCGGCCTTGAGGCTGAAGGGGTATTGTTTGATTGGTTAGAAACTATATCACAATAAACAACAAAGGGCTAGGAAACTAACCTTGGAATAATATTGTATGTTTACATGAACGTCACCTTTAGACCGGTTATATTCAAATCATAACACCCTTTGGTTTACACAAGTGTGTGTGCTTGAGTTCATGGTGTGACTGGATAACATGGGTACTATCTCCAAGTTGTGGGACTTACTACTTAAGATAGGCCTCTAGAGAAAGTTAGTTCTTTCTCCTTAACTACCTGCCACAATCTACTCTAATGGAGGCACAATTAACTTTCCCTAATCTAACTTTCCAAGGGACCAGGAGAGAGAGTGCATAAAAACAAATCCTACACTAAAGTGGTGATACACCAGAAAAGGAGGGTGTGAGGATAGCCTTCCAATGTGTGAAATATGAGGCAAAGTGCATACTAGAAGGGGTGATAAAATTCTCCACAATCTAGAAAATGCATTCACAACAACATCTCATACACACACAATGATAATGAATCCATGCAAGAGCATAAATAGACACAATATATTTACATGAAATTGAAAGGGAAAGAAGAATGCAAAAAACACATCAAGGGAAGAGATATCCACAAACTTGTATCTATTGCTTTCATTGATATACACAATTCAATCTATTATAGAATAAGGGCCTGGATCACCATACAAGGAGTCCACTACATATTTGCAAGCATGTTGGCTTCATAAAACAATTTTTACATAGTTTTGCTACTCAAAATTTATCTCCTTTCTAATGAGCCCAACACTCTAATTTATAGAATTCTGAGAAGAAAGGGAGAGAGGGAAAATGAAAATCCTGAAATATATCTTCTCACCACTTGTAAGAGGTAGTAAATGAAGTGAATTTTATCTCTCGAAAGTGCACCTATAGAGAGATGCCTATAGGTTTTCTAAGCTTGCCAAATTTGATCTCTCTCTTTTGTACATACAATGGAAACACGTCAGGTCTATGGGTATACCTATTTTGAGGTGAGTCTCTAGTATCAAGGCCGGTTCCTTGTTGATGTATACAAAATTGGTTATGGGGTTTTAAGAGTAAAAGATGACTGTAAAGTAATTAAAACTAAGGTTATACACCAAATTTGTATGAGGGCTTTGACTGAGTATAGGCACAATTGATATGTGAAGGATTCGGTGCATAAACCAACAGTTCTTTTGTAGAAAATAAAGGGAAAAATATTGCAGGTATTGAGGGAGATTATCACAACAATACTACTAAGCTAAACAGCACATTAATATCATGAAAAAATTACTGAATTTCGCAATAGGGTAAGATGATTAATAGGGAATTTGCATTCACAAGACTAATAGAAACATACACAAGACTGCAAATAATTGGTAAGGCAAAAACTTCTTCACACTCAGAAGGAAAAAATGGAAAAAATTGCTTCAGTAATCCTATATCCAAAAAGTCCTCCAGAATTTTTTTTTTTTTGTGCTTTGCACAGGCACATAATATATAGCAAAAATAAAATTCACCCTCTTCCTAAAAATAGCCTAAGGCTTGTACATGCCCATGAATTCTATTTTTATCCTTTATTTAATAATAGTTAAAGGAATACAAATAGAGCATGTAATTACAAATAGGCATTATTATCCTTAATTACAATATAGTGTTTGTTTCTATTTTTAAGAAGAGAAGGATGAATAACTTGCTAAAAATAAAATTACTTCTAGGCATGATCCGAAAATAATCAGATTATTACTACCGATATCGACTTGTAGGCTTTAAATATTTGCCGATGATTTTCTCCTTTTAAGTAATCAATTTAAAATAAAATGCCGCATAATAAGAAAATTGCACAAAGATTGATTACAGAGTTCGCAATTGCCTACGCCTCTAGGTTTATGGTCAAACCGTTCCACTAGTCAAAACTTGTAAGTTATAATAGTACTTTCGTAAGAAAACCTAATGAAATTTTACTTGCCTATCAGTACACCAGTTCTTCGAAAAACTTCCGATGATCAGTCGAATTGTTCTTCACCTTCCTGATGCACAATCTCCTTCGGCTTCGATCAGCCTTCCCGATGCTATCAATGCGACACTAGCACTCTGGTCGACAATCCAGGATTTGCAAGTAATTGGTGTGGCTCAATGGGCCTATTGGGTAGTTTATAATTTACTCCCAATCACAAATATTTCGTCTACTATTGCCTAAAATAATAGGCCAATAAACAATATTTGTTGACACGTCTCCACAATAAGCTTAACAAATAATAAGCTTAGGTTGTGTGTGTGTCCATTACAATAGAATGGGTTCCCTATTTATACAAATTTAGGGCCCAAAAAATATGGAATATAATTTATCTTAAGGCTATTATAAGCCTCATCCCGTAAACTGAATGGGATCAAATATTCTAAAAATCCGGTTTGCATGTTTAAATGGGATTACATACCCATATTGGCGGATTTGAATTTTTAAATGGATAAAATCCCAATTTGAGTGGCTTAGGGTGAAGGGGGCAGCTTTTGTATGATTTTAATGGGATATAATCCCAAATGGAGTGGCATATATTTGGGTAAGGTTTAATAACCCTTATCCCCTCCATTCTTCACGTGGATAATACCAGAATGGCTTCATGCCCCCACCATTGCTTCCCTCCTTCACAAATGGACTTAGCATGTGGCAGTTTATACTAATGTTTGAACATTAATATATATATACGTGGCATTTGGAATGGTGTGTAAGTGGACTTACCAAGTAAATAAAAATTTGACCCATACCATGGGGTATCGAAATTAATTAACTCGGTCATCATGTACTCCACTTGTCATCCCTCGATAAAGATCAATCAAATTCAATGAGTGGTGGCAAGCCATGTGTCACAAGTGCGATTGGTCCAATATTGACCAATTGACTAGAGTTGACTTTCCCGTTATGTCTGAACTTTGACTGAACATATATAGAGCTCCCGATGTCTATTTGTCACATTCTCATACTCGTTGGAAATCTCTCGAGATGATCTTACATGACACCATTTAGGGATGTTTAGGGAACTTTTGAAAATGATCCCCGATCACACCTCCCCATTAAGAAAAGCTTTTGTCCCAAAAGCTTCCATACCGTCCCGAATCTGAAAACTCGCTCATTACCTCGGAAGTGCTCTTGTAGTAGACCGTTGGGTCTTCTTCTCCAACCTTCTCACTTCAACAACTCTACTCCAATCCTAGGACCTATGGGTTATGGGCCCACGACACTTTCCGCACGCACCACTCGATATCTCGAAGAAGACCTTCATGCCTCCGCTTTATGGTGCTAAGTTTCTAAAAGAAACCTCAATGCTCCTTCATGCGGTGCTAAGCTTTTGATATCTCGACAACAAGGATCTTCTTTGACTCTATAATACATCTCCGGCTCCGAGTTGATTACTAATCCAAACTAGTTTGAAGCAACTCTATGTTACGTAGAGCTATGATTGATCCAATGTCGCCTGATGGACAATGCCTTGTCCCTTTCGCACCTCAATACCTCCAATGCATGATGCTAAGCCTCTTTCAAGACCTCGAGCCTCCAATGCACGATGTTAATTCTCTATAGACCTCAATGCCTCCGATGCATGATTCTAAGCCTCTTTCAAGACCTCAAGCCTCCATTGCATGATGCTAAGTCACTACAAGATCTCATCACCTAAATGCATGATGCTAAGCCTCTTTCAAGACCTCAAGCCTCTAATGCATGATGTTAAGTCTATTGATCAGCCTACCATTCGTATGTGTGGTTGCAATGCCTTGACACCAAATGATGTTCCGAAATGATACTTTGAGAACTTCGCTTGTTGACATACAATATCGGTACCACTACCACAATCTGCATGGTCACAATGCCTCTATACTGAGTAATGAAGTTCCGACCGACGCCAATGCCAACGATGATTCAGCTACCATTTTCCTACATGGTCACAATTCCTCTACACAGAATGAAGTTCGAGCTGATCTTTGAGAACTCTATTGTTATCCAAAATGGCGAGATCAATCTCCGAGCTTTATATGAGTCAAATCTTGTATCCAAGCTATAACAGGTACTCACAAGCTGATTAGGAGATAGGTGCCCCTAATAGGGTCTCTTTTTACAACTTTCAAATACAAGTGTAAGGAAATTATATCCTAATACATCATGTAGAACTAGTTGTAAAAATGCTCCATTTTTGGAGTCTTGTACAATAAGCTTAAAATACCAATTCTATAGGAAAATAATTTTGCATGGTAAACCTGTCGTGAAATTTCTCCTACTTGGTGGCTTATGTACTTGGTCTTCTCCACTGCATCGCAATGTGGATTGACTTCATTTGTCTCCTCCCTGCCAGACCAATGACTAAACAAGGAAAATATACTGCATTTTATGGTGTTAGAAAAATCACCAAAATAATTGCCCTCTGGGGGTCTTACTAATGCAAGTATAATAGAGTACAAACATTGCCCAGAATTGGGTCTTTAACTAATGTGCCATGTCTGGTTAGATGTATACAAACGTTGCCCTCAAAGGGGTCTTACCAATACATTCTACCTAACACAATAGTTTATGGTTTTATCTCGCATATGAGATATAATGGAATCATCCAAATAGAATTATGAGAAAATTACCGAGTGTGTTAAATATGTCTCTCAATCTATCCCACCAACTGGGAAAGAGGTAGCCAATACCAGTCAAAGTGATTAACTTGCTTGATACTAACTTGCTTCGAGAGATTAGTAAGTTTGCATGTATCGATTACCAGCTCTACGATACAAAACTTGATCCAAAAATAATCGATTATTACTACCGATCTCGACCCTGTAGGCTTTAAATATTTTTTGATGATTTTCTCCTTTTAAGTAATCAATTTAAAATAAAATGAAAGACAATAAGACAATTGGACAAAGATTGATTACGGAGTTTAGAAATTGCTGCGTCTCGAGTGTTCGTGGTCGAACTGTTTCAACGACCAAAACTTGTAAGTTATAATAGTACTTTCATAAGAAAAACTGATGGAATTTTACTTGCCTATCACACAGTTCTTTAAAAAATTCCCATGATGGTCGAATTATTCTTCACCTTCCCGATGCACAATCTCCTTCAGCTTCGATCGGCCTTCTTGACGCTTATCAATGCGAAGCTAGCACTCCGGCGATCGACAATCTAGGATTTGCAAGTAATTGGTGTGGCTCGATAGGCCTATTGGGTAGTTTATAATTTACTCCCAATCACAAATATTTTTTCTACTATTTCCTAAAATAATAGGCCAATAAACAATATTTGTTGACAAGTCTCCACAATAAGCTTAACAAATAATAAGCTTAGGTTGTGTGTGTGTCCATTACAATAGAATGGGTTCCCTATTTATACAAAATTTAGGGCCCAAAAATATTGAATATAATGTATCTTAAGGCTATTATAAGCCTCATCCCGTCAAATGAATGGGATCAAATATTCCAAAAATTTGGTTTGCATGTTTAAATGGGATTACATACCCATATTGGCGGATTTGAATTTTTAATGGCATAAAATCCCAATTTGAGCGGATTAGGGTGAAGGGGGCGGTTTTGTATGTTTTTAATGGGATATAATCCCAAATGGAGTGGCATATATTTGGGTAAGGTTTAATAACCCTTATCCCCTCCATTCTTCATGTCGATAATACCACACATGGCTTCATACCCCCACCACCGCTTCCCTCCTTCACAAATGGACTTAGCATGTGGCGGTTTATACTAATGTTTGAACATTAATATTTATATTTGTATATAGATATATATATACATGGCATTTTGAATGGTGTGTAAGTGGACTTACCAAGTAAATAAAAATTCAACCCATACGATGGGGTATTGAAATTAATTAACTCGGTCATCATGTAGTCCACTTGTCGTCCCCCGATAGGTAGATCGATCGAATTCGACGAGTGGTGGCAAGCCATGTGTCATAGTGCGATTGGTCCAATATTGACCAATTGGCCAGAGTTGACTTTCTTGATGTCTGAACTTTGACTAAACATATCAAGAGCTCACGATGTCCGTTTGTCACGTTCTCATAGTCATTGGAAAGCTCTCTAGATGATCTTCTACATTGACACCATTTAGGGATGTTTAGGGAAATTTTTAAAATGATCCCCTGATCAAGGCAAGTTTCTCTCCATGAACATGCAAATTCTATTTTTACAAAGGCATGCCATTTTTCTCCCTATGAGTGAGTAAAATTTAAAATTTCCACTGACCATGGTCGAATCTGGTGAACTCAGATTTTTATGCCAAGATATTGCAACTTAATCACTTTTTGGTAATTAAATTTATTAGCTCCATTCGAGCTAGCAAATTTTTGTAAAGTTCTCCCTAGTCGGGATTGATAACTATCTTGTGTTCTTTGTGTAAATCCACCATTATTATAGACTTAAACTCGCTGAAGTTTTTCCTAAAGAACTCTACATTTAATTATCTCAAAAGACGTCCATGTATGACAAATTTAATAAAAATAGCCTGGAAAATCCTTTCTCATCATTTTCTTATAAAAATGTGTATTTTGAATACTTGGCCCACCAATTAACTTTTAATCTAGGCCCAACACGTGTTTGAGTTAGGTCGCAGTGGGCTCTCGGCTTAATTTTATGACTTTTGCACTTTTCTGAAAAAGGCTCAAAATTTAAAATGCCCGGTGGCCCGCTTTCCGATTTCACCTTTTTAATGACATGGGAAGATTCGTGGGGAACTTAATCACTTTTTCTTTTTCACCTTTGTGGTCCAAAATGTTCCGGTGACCCGCCTTCAATAAAATGGCGAAGTATCCTTTTCGTGGGTTCGTGGAGTACTTTTCTACTTTTACTCCTTCGAAAAAACTCAAATTCTTGAAAACTCCCACCGACCCATTGTTGACTCAATATATTAGTGCTTTGAATTTTGCTAGTAGGGTTTTGGGTTGGTGGAGCTTCGGAGAAATTTATTACTTTGACGCCAAAACATAAGGAAGGATAAGTTTGCAAGATCGACCTGCGGTTCCCATGAGTAAGACTGAGGTTTGCATCAAATTTTGTAATTTTATTTGATCCATTCGATTTGGTACTTTGTAATCTTCTGCATTGATCTTCTTCCTGAAATTAGGGTTTTAACCCTGTAATTAATGTGGCTGGTGGGAATTGACTGTGGTTGTTTTCTTTGAACGTGGAGCTCGATCTTGGGCCTTTGATCTTTGTCCTTATTGAATTCAAACCATTTGATTATTAACTCTAGGTGAGTTAGGTTAATCCAAGCTCAGGTGGGTGAGTTAAAACAACTCGAACCCCATCATTTTGGTCATTTTTGGCTTGCTCGCAGAGCGGCGAAGCCATGACAAATTTTGTGTAGACCACCATTTTTAATCTATGAATCTCATATTTTACACTATTTGGTCTTTGTGAGTTTGAAACTTGGTTGCTCCTACCTAAGAGCTCTGGGAGTGTTCATATATTCAAATTTTTTGAGTTCTTGTGGCTCGGCCTTGGTCATTTTTTTGAGTTGAAACCTGTTTTGACCTTGATCTTTTCTTCGAAGATCTACATCTACAGGAGCTCTATGAAGATTCAATGGCCTCCATTATCAAGGTTTGTGAGATTTATCTCGTTTTCTAGAAAATTTTCATTCTGAGCTCAAAATCCATTTGGGTTTCCATTTTTAATTGCAGCCTTGTGTTTCCCTTAACTCCAGATCGGAACATTTTTTTATTTGGGTATTTGTGTTTCACTTTGATATCCCTCTTGTCGTAGCTTGGTATTCTGAAAGCTACCTAATTTAGTAATGATATCTTGGAGTGCTTTATGAGACTTGAATGCACCTTAAAATTTTCATCACATCATGTTATTAATTCCTTTGTGTATTGGCAAAGATAGATGCTTACTCTTATCTGCCTGTCTCATGACCTGACACATTTGTTAAGTATTTTCAGCATAGTAGACCCTGCATTTGAAGTTGTTGATGAATCTACATGATAACCCATTGTTGTTTTAATGTACATTGTTCTTCTATGATATTTCTCCTTTGATGCTTCTGTCGCAAGAGTTACAGGAGACCCTATATCTATAAATATGTATTTTGAAGCTTTATCTTTATTTCTTCACTTTCTTCTGTAACCTTTTCATGACTGTGTGAGTCATTGATGTTTTTGTGCTTGTGTTTGTCTGCTGCAATTCTTATTATACTTGATCATGACTCAACTGTTACTATGAGATGCTCATTCCTGTACCTTGTGTTTTCTATGGCTGCCATTAATCTGCCCCTTCCTGAGAGCTCTTTTCCAATCTGAGATCACTTGAAAACTGGAATTCCTTTTGAGATGAGTGCTTGAACATCATTAGTTTCTCGTTATCATTATAAATTTCCATCTCAAAATAATATTTGTAATCCATTAATCATTTTGGGAGAAAAATGAAATTTTCTTTGGTAGTGCTTGATGTATGCTTTGAAAACTCTGATTTGTAATGCAATATTAGACATATGTATTCTTCCATGAGTTTTGAAATCCATTTCTTTTACTTAGATGATTTATTTCTTTGATAGTAATATTTCTGGCATGCTGAAAAATTTGAAATGTTGATCTTTCATGGTGAAGCCTTGGGAATTTTTTTCTAGAATTCTTTCTTGCTTCCATTTCCAATAGTAATGAATTATCTATTTCTCTTTGGCTACAACCTGTACCTGCACACTTAAGAAAATAGTTAGAACAATACTTAGGCTTTTGGCCTCTCTTGTATCCATGATTTTCCTCTTTTCTTTTCTCTTTCTTCTTTCTGAGTGAGTAAAACATGTATGTAGTTTGATCTTGAAGTAAATTATATCTCCTATTTTTAAGATATTCATATGCATGAATTAGGATAGTATAGGAATATGAAATGACCCTTGAGCTCTTAATTGATGATTATCCCTCTTTTCCTCATTTCAGGTATAGTGACTTCACCAACGATGATGAAGAAGAGGAAAGCTGGAAATGGAGATGTCAAGAACAAAGAGGGAAACCCCAAGGCAATGATGGGTTCACTCATACTCCTCTATTTTCTCTTTCATGCCTTTGTACCTCTTATTTCAGTAGTTGTACTTTACTTTCGTTACATCCCATGGCTTGTGTGGGAAAAATTTGAAAATTCCTTATGAATAAAACATTGAATTCTATAAATGAGTTGTATATTTCTTTTTGCATTTCAAGCTTTCTGTATGGATTGTATGATGAACTAAACAACTTAGTAATATAATTGAATGTCTTAATCATGAAGGAAGAATATTAAGAAAACCTGTAACCTCTAGTAACGAACTCTGATTTTTGTAATCTACACTTATGTTCATTGTTCCAAAACCTAGCATTTCACCTATTATGTCATTAGTTGTCTTTATCAAAACAACACAACTATCCTTCGGGGCCTTGTGTTCTTTTGCTTAAGATAGTCATGAAATTACAGACTATGTGATCTATCACATTTTGTAACAACACACATAGTTGCAGATTACATGTAATCATTAACTAATTGAGTAGTAACAACATTATCAGAAAAATAATCTCCTAGCTTAGGTAATAACGAAGTTTCGAGTTGCCCATTTTTACACGAGTGCAAAAATTTTCAACAATGAAATTATATTCTTTTACTTGCAAAAGGACCCCCATACTATCCCATAACTTACAACAGTGAGAAATGTCTTCTCATGCATCATTTAATGCACACCAACTACCAAATAAAACACTATTCCAACTGGGAATGCTTTCTACAAAATCATGATCAATTATTTATCAAATCCTGAATTTATTAATTTTTTTGAGGTTGTCTTGGAGCCACGATTCCAATGGTATCAATTTTGTGCAATTTCATTTAGAAATACAAAATATATGGCATTATGAGTGGAGGGAGGTGTTTTGGGTTTTCCAGGGATTTATGTCATTTAACGAGACTAGGTATTTAATTGACTAGAGATGGTAATGTTTATTTTATTTTCATATATCTACCCTCATTAAAATTTGACTTGAGTGGACATCATGCTCGTTTCAGAAATTCAAATTTTGTTAAAAATGGAACTCGGGTCAAAAGTTGTAACCATTTGATGTTTAGGAGTCAAGCACAAGAAACATAAGTGAATAGAGAGAAGGTGCACATGGCGGTGTGCACACGGGAAGAAGACATACATGTAGAAGGCATGTAAATAGGGTACATAGGCATTCAATTGAAGGAGGGCGTGCGATGAACAGGGTGCAAGTAAGCACACAAGAAGAAGAGTGTGGACTTAGCCGATTTTGATGCACATCTCCAGAGGGGTGTGTGAGGAGGGGGCGAGGGGATAAGAAATAAGGTGAGTGCATGGGAGGAAGGTAAAAATGGGAGATGGAAAGAAAGTAGAATGCAAGGGGAGAAATAAGAAGGTACACATGGGAGCGCGAAAGGATTGCAACAAGGAAGCAAGGCACGAAATAAGATGTAAACGTACCAAAGAAAAGCATGAGGAAGGTGCGCACATAGGTGCTCGTGCAACACGAAAGAAGGAATTATTAGTGTGAAATCACAACACCCCCAAATGAGTTATACAAGTGTGCTTTTCTAAGGCAAGGTCATTTGGTGTGATTGCATAACATTGAACTTTCCCTAAGGTTTGGGACCTTGCAAAAATGGAAAAGTTCTCCAGATTGAAGGTTGGTTCCTTATTCCTCTGTTTAGATGCATACGTTAGGATTTATAGAGGATCTATCTCTATACCTAATCTAAAACTTGCCAAGGAGAAATGGGATAAAAGAGTATAAGGAATAAGAGATAACTAAACTACTAGGTGATGCACCAAAGGAATGATGAACACTTATTTTGCTAATAGACACAAACCAATCAAAATGCATACAATAAACAACAAAGTAAAGATAGCCAAATCTGTAATGGGAGACCAAATGAAAGCAAAAGAGACAAGAAAGGATCTAAGATCGATCATAGATGTGTTTTATTGCTCTGTGGATTGGTACAGTTCATTACAAGATAGCCAAAAGGAAAAACATATCACAATTTTAACGGAAGGCCTGAACCCCACAAATCCCTTTGCTAGAAGGAGAAGGGAGCCTACAAAACAAAGAATGTCCAACCCTTTACAATGAATCCTTACCCCCGTATTTATAGATTTGATCAGAGAGAAGAAAGAGAGGGAGAGAAGTGGGAAAATTAGGTCGGAGCTCAACAACTACTTTTAATGCTTCTAATAAAATATACTCCCAAATCTATCTTTACTACATCAATCCTTGGTTCGATGCCTTGAAGGAAGAGGAAACAGTGAAACATATTAGATATGATCTAGTTGTTGAGGTAAAAAGATCCTAAATGAAATCTAAAGATTTTTTCTCCATTTTCTTCACCTAACCTCCTCAAATTTAAATTTTTAGGCCTCCATGGTGTGGCGAGGCTGAGATCTTTCCAATGGTGTCAGATTTGTAATATTTTGAGCCCTGAGTCAAAAGATATGCCCCTTCGAAGTTTGTATCGATTGAGTCTGTAAAAATGGGCAGAAAACAATTTAAAAAATGGGTCCCCTTTTTATATGGGACACATGGCAGCCAGATTAGAGCAAAAATTGGGTCTACGGGTCCGCAATCTGTCTTTTTTCCCTTTTGCAAAAAATGCAAAACTCAAAAAAATCCCGTAGCCCCAAAGCTCCGCCTAGACACGTGGCTCCTTTTGGTTGGCTGGGGAATGTGCTTCTATCTTTATCTTTGTGCCTTTTGAATGAAAGGAAAATTTTCACTTTTTCCTTCGACTCCCCACTTTGGCTTTGACTCAGTTCAAATGCTAACATTTTCCTTTTGGGAAAAGTTGTGGGCCATTTTCAACCTTTACCCCTTTTGAGATAACAAGGGGAAAAGAACCAACTTTTCCCCGATGGCCCACTTTCCCTAGGACACATGCAGTCAGTCTAGCACTCATTTGGAAACCTTTTCTCTATTCAACCCTTGAATCAAGCACCATTAAGACACTTGGCAACCTCCACCTACCGGGCTCATGCATTGACTATTCAACTGAATCTGCCCCTATGGAATAATGTGTGGAGGCACCACGCTCACTTAATAACCTAGCCCAAAGTTTTCCCTTAGAGGAGCATCGAGTTGACATTTTTCAGCCTCTGTTGATCTATGGACTTTTCAAAGGTCCCTCTTACTTTTTAAACTTTGGACTACGTGGTGAGCTCGAACTCATTTGGGTCTCCACCTTGGGACCAACTCTTGGAGAATTGACATGCTGACACATGGCATTCTCCACTTACACTTTTATACTTAGCCAATTTTTAAGCCCTCCTTATCTGTCTTTTGACTTTGTCTTGATCATTTTCTACATGGAGCGTTGGCGCAAGTTTGAGTCTCCACCCTCGGCTTCCTTTATGAATTTGCGCCGAGTCGACACGTGGCACCTTATTTTTAGCTAAATACTTTTCAACAAACTTTTGGGCTCGGACGCATGGAATCCAAGCATGTCTTTTTGTTCCTCCTTTTGGATTCACCTTTATAGAAGTGTCATTAAGACACATGTGCTCCTTCCACTGCCTCCTCCATACTTAGTCATTTTTGGGATTTTTCCTTAACTATTTCAAGCTCGAGGACTTTAGATATTTTCAATTTCTTCCTTTCTTTTTTCTCGTTCCTCTGCGACATCTCCCCTTCTTTTTTAGCTTTGTTATCTCATATTTGAATCTTCCTATAACTTGGAGAATGGATTTATTACATGGAAATGGCCCGATAGAGTCCTTTCTTTTGCACATGGTTCTTTAGTCTCTCTTGGCCTCCACCACTCCATGGTTAAGTCCTCCTATGAATAATTTACAAGATTTGAATGATTCTTCTTAGGTTCCTCTTATGTGGGGTCGTTGTTGATCTAATATTTAGCATGGGGAAAAATATGGATAACAATTTGGTGAATCAAAGGGGTATATGCTTTATAGATGAAAAGACCAATTGCCTTGTCATATCCATTGGGCATGGAGCTGAGAAAGATGGTCTAATACTAATTCTACCTCTGATTCACAAGCCCACATACTCGCACTTTAAATTTCATAAGAAATCTCAAAATGAAGGTTTCTGAGAGTAGAAAATTGTTTTGACCTAGGGCTTCATTTATCTTTTTCGAATGGACTACACAAGAGCCAAAAATAGCACCATAACTATATACAAAATTTGAAATCATACATGATCCAAACAGAACATGCAGAGTGTGCAAAGAACTTAGGAGAAAAGAAATCTACACTACAGTGAGACAATGTACATAAGCACTTAGATGAAAGAGAAACTAAACTAATATGTACAGGTGAGACTTACCTTTTAGTAGCAAAGTTGCTTAAGATAGATCCCGTTCACTGGAATCTTCAACTCTTCACCTTCCAATGTGGACAATTGGAAATAATTGATAATTTTTCACCTTGTGATCATAAAGGGGCCATTCCAAATAGTGTAAAACTTGGAATGCCTCCCGGTTGTGCTCGATCTACATCCCATTTCAAAACCAAGCCTCCTTCATGGAAGGTCCTTGCTTTTTCCTTCTTGTCAAAACATTTCTTGATTGAGGCCTAATTATTTTCTATTGCTTGAAGAGTGTATTATTTGGTTTCTTCTAATTATATCAGCTTCACATATTTGGCCTCCATTGGTCAAAATTCAGACATATCTAGTTGCTTCACGAGCTCTAATGCTTGGCAACTCAAGTGATATAGGCAACACTACCTCTTTCCCATAGACAAGCTTGAATGAAGAGCTTGTTGTAGATATCTTGGGCATTATTTTCTCAACCCACAAGGCCATTTTGAGCTTTGTGTGCCAGGTCCTCTGATTCTCATCAAGAGTTCTTCTGATGATTCTTAGTAGGTTCTGTTTGTAGACTCGGCCTGGCCATTACCTTGAGGGTAATAGTTTGATGAAGTGCTCAAATAAGTCCCATTCTTGACAGCCCATCCTATGATCTTAGAATTTATGAATTCTAATGCATTATCTGATATGATGGTGGCTGACACTCCACATCTGACCACTATCCCTTCATAAAAATCTAGGATACTAGACTCATTGGCTTCCTTGAGTGCCACTTCCTCGGTCTACTTGGTGAAATAATATGTCGCTATCAGAATCCATTTGTGGCCTTGGCTAGAATTTTGATTGATGACTCCATGAAGTCTAATCTCCATTGCATGAAATGTTGGTCGACTGAGATTAGGTGCAATGGAAGTATTGTTATCCTTTCTTTGCCCTTGAAGAATGCACAATTCCTACACCTTTTGATCCATGTGTAGCAGTCACTAAACACTCTGGGCCAATCATATCCTGATTTCATGATTTTGAGTGCTATCAATCTTGGAGAAAATGACCTCCAACTACTTCAACATGGATTTCTTATAGCACTCTCTCCACATGATATGCCCCAATGCATCTTAGTAGAATGCAATTGATGTTTGTTTTGAACAAGACACCATCAATCGAACTTATGGGATGGCTTATAACCTGAAATGTCATCTTTTGTTTTACTCATCCCATAAGGACACATGCTATTACAAGAAGTGCACCATGTCTTGGGTCCAACAAGGAGCAGTACATCATTTCTCCTTCTTCTTGATCATCTTGTAAAACAAAAACAACCTCCCTTTTGGTGTTTGTTTCATCTTGTTGACCGAGGCTAGTTTCTCACACAAACCCTTCCCATGGACTAGCTTGGTGACCTTGATCTCAATGTCATATTCCATGACATGAGTGATCCATCCACACATTTCTCATTCAGGTCCTTGCTGAGAAGGAACTCTTCAACTCCAGCATGGGAGACCAATAGTTGGATCTTGTTATTTGAAACCAAATGCTTAAACTTCTTCAATCCTCTGATCACCGCCAAGACCTACTTCTCAATGAAGGAGTACCTCACCTCATAATATTCTAGACTCTAGCTAAAGAAAGCTATTGAATTTTTTTAATTTCTCTATTATGTTGAACCAAGATTGCAGAAATCATGTCACTGCCACCAAAGGCATATAGTATGAAGTCTTTAGAAAAATATAGATTCACAAGAGTTGGGCTTATGATATGGTTTCTTTGATAGCCTCAAAAATTTCTTTCCTTCAATTATCCACCTGAATGCTAATCTCTTCTTCAACATCCACATTATTGGCTTAACAAGGGCAACAAAGTTTGGAACAACCTATGGAAAAAAATGATTTTTCCCAGGAAGGTTTGAAGAGCCTTCTTGTGACTTAGGAAATGCAATGCTCTTATGGCTTTAACTCTCTCCAGGTTAATTGCCAATCCTTTCTTTGATATAATATGGCCAATAAGATTACCTTCATGGGCCAAGAATATACATTTCTTGGGGTTGATGACACCCTAAAAACTTATGCACCTTTGGAACACCTACCTTAGATGGAAAAGATGGTCTACTACATTTTTGGAAAACATTGTAATGTCATCGAGATAGATCAATATTATTTTTTATCAGTCCTTTGAATGCCATATCCATTACATTTGAAAAGTGGCTCGGTGTTGATAATACAAATGGCATTTTGTGTAGGCATAGGTGCCCCATTTGGTGGTAAAATCTATTTTTAATTAATCATCTTCTTTCACCATGATATGATTGTACCATAAGTAGCCATATAGGAGGGAGAACCTTTCTGACCCAGACACTACTTGCGAGATCTACTCCATTGAAGGGAGTGGGTAGTGATCTTTTAGGGAGTCTTTGTTCAAATCTCTAAAGTCGAACACTACCTAATTTCTTCATTTTTATTTATAACTAGGACCAGATTTGTAACCCAACTTGGGTGTTTGATTGTAAATATGATACTTTCCTCTATCAACTTGTTCAACTCTTTCTTCATCAGAGGCTCAATATTTGGGTTGAATGGTCTCTCGCTTCTACTGATGGGCTAAATGCTAGATCTAGTTTGATTGTCTTTTGAGAAAGCTTTGGATTGAACCCTCTTAGGTATTCATAACTCCAAGAAAAAACATCTACAAATTATTGGCAAAGTTTTATAAATTCATACCTTTATTTCTCGGTGGCCACTTTGCCAAATTTAAGTGTTTTGTCTTCTCCAAATGGGATTGACTCTAAATATTTTCCTTTGATCCGTATGGTAGCCTTATCCTTTCGAACTGATCATTGGGATTAAAAATAGATTCCAGTGTCACTAAGCCTTTGGGAAGATTGTTCATATGCAATTGTATTATATGATTCCATATTGGTGCTCTAGTCTCGCTTTGGTTTCTAATTGAGAATTCAGCTTCTTCTCGGAAAAAATTAATGATCTATCGATCATTTTAAACACTTTCAAAGCATGTGTTTTTATCTTCGGCATTGTTTCCCTCACAACCACATGGATATGTGGTTGTTTCTATGTCCCTCCTTCGATGGTGTCAACCACATCAAATGTTGTTCCCAATGCTGCAAGTATATTAGCAACTTCATTATCCTTCCTAGATATGGACACAATACTAAAGGCCTCAAAATCCTCCATGAAATCCCATATCCTAGTCTTATAGTTCTTGAGTAGGTCATTTTTGACAGATTAAGTCCTCTCGACCTAATTAGCAACCGGTTCACTATCACCAAACACTTGCAAGTTCCCGATCCCCAGCCTCCTTTCCCAATGAAGACCTTGGACTAAAGCCTCATATTCAACAGTGTTATTTGAGAAAGAAAACTAGAATCTGAAGGCTGAATAATATCTCATACATTTGGGGGACACAATCATGGCTCCTCCTCCATCTCCTTATCTACTCCTTGAGCCGTCAAATAACAATTTCCATACCTCATTGTCATTCTTGTATTATGGCTTAATTAGATCATGAAGAGGATGATTCTCTTCATGTACAAAGTAGAAACCTAGCTTATATTCTTCCATCTCCTTATAAGGGTCAAAATCATGTCTTTTGTTGGCCCAATCATCAAGATTCAAGTCTGGGATACATCCCACCTTGGTATTTTCTTCAGAAGTGCTTAGGAGGTATTCTTGATCAAAAGCTGAGAAATTGGCATTGATTGGGCTAGGAAAATAGGATTTAATATAATAATAAGCAATAGGTTCATATCTGATTATGGCCTTTTCCCATACCTTTTCCTAAAGAGCATATGTGACCAATCAACAGACATGTAGCCTCCAATTTTGGCAGTGAATTCCCTGGATAGACACAAAGCAAAATGTGGTGGAAAATCTATGATTGACACATTTTGTAAAATAGTCACATTGGGGTAGGCATGTAGAGTGAGGCTCAGATCCTTGATGATTCCCATAGTGGTCACTAATGTCCTATCTAATTGGACTACTCCTCTAGAGATGACTTCATATTAGAGACCCAACTGATCAGATATTTGTTTGGGCATCACAGAACTACTAGGCCCATAATAAATCATACAATAGTGCACCAATTTTTCTCCAATAATTAATGAGACATAGAAGGAGGAGGTCTCAGGTTCTTACCTTTTCATTCCTCATGGTTCCTCCCTAGTTGAGTTGCATTGGTAAGCACTCTCTCTTGCTGGTTAGGGGGTGATTTGAACTTGACCAATTCTTCATGGCAGTATGTAATAGATCCCTCTACCCTAGAAAAAACACCAATCATATTCTTGTGCCATATCATTCTGGGTTTGGGAGGTGGCTTGGATTTTCGAGAACCATGACCCTTGATGTTGTCAAGCTATGTTTGGATCATATGACATGAAAGGTCTATCACCTTGAGAAGGGGTTTTCCTTTGTTCCGCTCTCGATGTGCGATCTGAGATGGTGGCCTATTCTGATCCCCCTCGATATCAGGTTCTAGCTTTATATTGAGCCTAATTTAAAGCATATTAAGCTTGGAGTGCTTGATTTCATGGAAAAAACCTTATATGGCCTGGAACTCTAAGCTTGTTGTCTTTTAATAGTTACTAGCTCATTCCCCAGGTTTTGAAGTTGTTTCATGACTTCCTAGAGTTCCTTAGAGATGTTAAATGATGAAGTGGAAGCTTAGAGATGTTAACTGAACTTTGACCCTTGGGAGTGGATATAAAAGCTAATGTAGGCATTTGGCTAGCATCTAGGCTTCCTAACTCAGGGTATAGAGGCATGGATGGCCTAGGAGTGATTTTACCAGCCTGAATCAAATGGTTCTCAGCCCCTATGGAAAGGCTATAGGTTGCAGGTAATGTAGTGCCCCCCATTGATTGAATCATCAAAGAAATATCAGAATTTAAAGCCCTAAGAAAGTATAATAAGGCACCTTCATTAGTGGGCTTTACTACTATTGGAATTCTATCCCAGGTCTATTGGAATCTGAGGTTAAAGTCTATCAGCTACTTGTTTGGGGCTCTCTTGATCATTGTTAGTTGTTCCAACAAAGACAAGTTATCACCTTTCTCTCCAAACTGGTTGTGAAGAGTTGTGCATAGTTGATTCCAATTCTTGATAGAGCTTGCCTCAAGACTTCTGATTCATTGTGAAGCTTTCCCTTTGAGTTAAGAGGCAAGCAACTTGACTGCAATGTCCATCTCATGAATCTCTTGGATTGTATAGACATTAGCAATATCTTGGACATGATCACCAAGAGAAGTTTGATTTTCCCAGTGAAATATGGGATACTCTTTAATGCTGTAATAGGAACTAGATTTTGTGCATTCAAGGTGAGTGGACTACTACTAGTGAAGTTAACATAAGGATTTAGTTGAGCCATCCTGATCATTCTTAGCACCCCTCTTGATTGAATGAATGGTTCGGCTAGGGGGAGGTGTTGATAAAGTTCTCCTTGGTGGAGATAGAGACCTTTGGGTTCTTCTTTCTCATCTCCTTCTGTCTAGGGATAAGTCTAGATAGAAAAAACATCCCTCTTCTCTGTTTCTTGACCGTGTTTGTATTCTTCTCATGAACTTGCTTGGACTACTGATACTGGTAGATTTTTTTCTTTTGGAGTTGCCAGATGTATAGTTTTAAGACTTCTTAAAACCTAGAATCACAAAAAGTGTACATCAATTCTTACTGTAATAAGATGGAGACTTCTTAGTCCCACTAGGTGTGCCAAAACTATTAGTGTGAAATCATAGCACCCCCAAATGAGTTAAACAAGTCTACTTTTCTAAGGTCGGGTCATTTTTTTGATTGCATAACATTGAACTTTCCCCAAGGTGTGGACTTTGCAAAAATGCAAAAGTTCCAGATTGAAGGCTAGTTCCTTATTTCTCTGTTTAGATGCATACGTTAGGATTTGCTAACGATCTATCTTTATACCTAATCTAAAACTTACCAAGGAGACAAGGATAAAAGAGTATAAGAAATAAGAGATAACTAAACTACTAGGTGATGCACCAAAGGAATGATGAACACTTATTTTGCTAATAGACACAAACCAATACAAATTCATACAATTAAAAAAGCACAGATAGCCTAATCTATAATGGGAGACCAAATGAAAGAAAAAGAGACAAGAAAGGATCTAAGATTGATCACATAGAGTGTTTTATTACTCTATGGATTGGTATAGTTCATTACAAGATAGCCAAAAGGTAAAACATATCACAATTTTAATGGAAGGCTTGAACCCCACAAATCACTTTGCTAGAAGGAGAAGGGAGCCTACAAAACAAAGAATGTCCAACCCTTTACAATGAATCTTGCCCCCGTATTTATAGATTTGATCAAAGAGAAGAAAGAGAGGGAGAGAAGTGGGAAAATTAGGTCGAAGCTCAACCACTATTGTTAATGCTTCTGATAAAATCTACCCCCAAATCTATCTTTACTGCATCAATCCTTGGTTTGGCACCTTGAAGGAAGAGGAAATGGAAAAACAGATCAGATATGATGTGGTTGTTGAGGCAAGAAGATCCTACATTGAAATCCTAAATACATTTCCTCCATTTTCTTCACCTAACCTCCTTAAAATTAAAGTTTCAGGCCTCAATGGTGTGGGCGGGGCTGAGATCTTTCCAATGGTGTCAAATTTGTAATATTTTAGGTTGTGAGTCGAAAGATATGTCCTTTTGAAGTTTGTATCAAGTCCATACAAATGGGTGGGAAAAAATTTGAAAAATGGGTCCCCTTTTTTATATTGGACACGTGGCAGCCATATTAGAGAGAAAATCGGGTCTACGGGTGTGCAATCTATCCTTTTTCCCTTTTGTGCAAAAAATGCAAAAACTCAAAAAAATCCCACAACCCCGAAGCTCTAGATAGACAAGTGGCTCCTTTTGGTTGGCTGGGGAATGCACTTCTATCTTTATCTTTGTGCCTTTTGAACAAAAGGTAAATTTTCACTTTTTCTCTGACTCCCTACTTTGGCTTTGAGTCGGGCTCAAACGCTAACTTTTTCCTTTTGGGCGGAGTTGAAGCCATTTGCAATCTTTACCCCTTTTGAGATAACAAGGGGAAAAGAACCAAATTTTCCCCGACGGACCGCTTTCCCCTGGGACACATGGTAGTTTGACGCTTGTTTGGAAACCTTTTCTCTATTCAACCCTTGAATCAACGCTATTAAAACACTTGGCAACATAGCCTACTAGGCTCATGTATTGACTATTCAATCGAATCTACCCCTATGGAATAATGCCTGGAGGCACCACACTCACTTGATAACCCGGCCCAAAATTTTCCCTTGGAGGAGCATTGAGTTTACACTTGTTGGCCTCTACTAATCTGTGGACTTTTCAATGGTCTCACTTACCTTTTTATAATTTGGACTACGTGGCAAGCTCGCACTCATTTGGGCTTCCGCCTTGGGACAAAATCTTGGAGATACACCATGCTGACACTTGGTATTCTTTTCTTACACCTTTATACTTAGCTAATTTTGAAGCCCACCTTGTCCACCTTTTAACTTTATTTTGACCATTTTCTACGTGGAGGGTTGGTGCAAGTTTGAGTCTCCGCACTGGGATTCCTTTCCAAACTCATGTCGATTCGACACTTGTCACCTTATTTTTAATTGAAGACTTTTCAATGCCCCACAAATTTTTTGGGGCTCTGGATGCGTGGAATCTTGGCATGAGTTTGGGTTCCCCCTTTTGGATTCACCTTTGGAGAAGTTCCGTTAGGACATGTGGTTCCTTCTGCTACCTCCTCCATACTTATTCATTTTTAGACTTTTTCCTAAACCATTTCGAGCCTGAGGACTTCAGATCTTCTTCATTTCTTCCCCTTCTTGTTTTTGGTTCCTCTTCAAGCATCATCCCTTCTTGTCTGGCCCTACTATCTCATAGTTGAGTCGGTATGTAGCTTGGAGAATAGATTTAAGACGTGGAAATAGCCCGACATAGTCCTTTTTTTTACATAGGGTCCTTTAGTCTCTCTTGGACTCCGCCATTCCATGGTTGAGTCCTTCTATGACCAATTTGGAGGATTTGAATGAGTCTTCTAATGTTCCTCTTATGTGGGGTCATGGCCGATCTAATATTTGGCACGAGGTGAAATATGGATAACAAGAATACTTACAAAATATAGGTATGGAAGTAGAAAACGAGCATCCAATAGAGGAATGGTAAGCAATGGTAGACAGAAAAGATGGCACACGATAGAAAGAGTAGAGACTTAGCCATTTTTAAAGGAAAAACTACAAATGGGTGTGCGAGAAAGTGAGTGAAACCTGAAATGTGAAACATCGGATCCATAATGAAAATAAAATTTATACAAATAACTAGGAGAGTTATTTGGATAATAGTTTGGCAACTTTTGGATCCATCTTCCTGCTAGATGAAGAGACCAGTAGCCTAGAAGTCCATTGGGCATGGAGTCTACCTTATTACCTTGAATTTGGTCTGAAATTTGAAGACCTGCATCCCTGTAACTGTGATTCACGAGGCTGAATTATGAGTGTCTCTAAATATTGCCTCAACATCTAATTTTAGTTGTTTTGCATTTTTTGAATTTCAAAACTAACTATTGCAAGAAGCTATGAGCTTTCCATTATAGCATTTTCTCCTTCTGAAAGCATGATGAATTGTATACGAAGCATACACTAGAGGTAATGGCACATGTGCACCAACACTTAGGGAAAATGGAACCTATTTTAATAATAACAATAATGTGCACAAGCACTTGGAGGAATTGGAAATCCTATACTAATATGTACAAAGGTCATAAATTTTCCCTCTAGTAGTAATGTTTGAGATAGATTCCATTGATTGGAATCTATAATTCTTCACCATCCAACTTAGCTAGCTGGAAGGCATTGCTACCTTTACATTTGGTGATCATATATGGACCACTCCATATGGCATCAAACTTGGAATGTTTGCTTGGCTTTACACAATCAACATCCCACTTCAGTACTAAGTCTCCAACTTGGAATGTCCTAAGTTTAGATTTATTGTCAAATCTCCTCTTGATCAATGTTTGATCCTTATCCATGGTCTATACTACATGTTCTCTTGTTTCTTCTAGTTCAAACAACTCTGCATATTTGATTTCTATAGGTTCGGACTTAACTAGTTCTAAATGTTTCATGACTTCCAATGTTGGAAACTTAAGTGAGATAGGTAAAATTTCTTCTTTTCCATATACAATCTTATAGCGGGAACTTCCTATGGACCTCTTGGTTGTGATCCTATCAGCCCATAGAGATGATTTGAGCTTTGTGTGCCAAGTTCTCTTATTCTTGTTAAGAGTTCTTGAGATGATTCTCGGTAGGTTCTACTTGGCCATTACCCTTAGGATAATAGTTTGAAGAGGTGCTGAGGTACACACCATTCTTAATGGCCATTTCAGTGATTATAGTGCATATGAATGCCAATGCATTATCGATATGATAGTTGTGGGGAAACCAAACCTTGTGACTATCCCCTCATAGAAATACAAACTACTAGATTCATTTGTTTCATTAAGTGCCATCGCTTCAGTCCATTTGGTGAAATATTTAGTGGTTGTAAGTATCCCCTTGTGGCCTTGACTTGAATTTGGATAGATCACTCCAATGAAGTCCAATCCCCATTACATGAATAGTTGATCTACTAAAATTGGATGAAGGGGAAGGGGTGCTAACCTTTCTTTCCCTGTGAAGAATGCACATTTTTTACATTTCTTGATCCATGAGTAGCAATCACTAAACATCATAGGCTAATAGTAGCCAAGCTTCACGATCTTGAGAGATGTTACTCATGGAGAAAAATGGCCTCTCTGCTTCCTTGTCATGGAATTCATGTAATACTTTTCCGACTTGACTGTTCCAATGCATCTCATCAGAAACCATTGATGTCTTCCTTGAACTAGACACTATAAATAAGCACAAATGGAATGGCTTGTAAAATGGTATCCGGGTTTTGATCCAAATACAGAAAACATAAACACCATTCCTATCTGGTGTAGGCTACCAGGATTGCCATTGCATCTATGGGATGATGAAATACTGTTAAATATTGCAAAATCCCTTGGCTCACCTATTGGATTAGATGGACCCACAAGAAACAGATCCAGGCTTGCTTTTGCTCGGTTCTGCATTGTCTCAGCCATTGATCAGGAGTTTCCAGAGCACATAATATTGAAAACTAGATTTGGATCATGGACTCAAAGAATTGAAGTTGAGACCTTAAGATGTAAGCGATGCCAAAGCATTGGTCACTCTGACGAAAACTGCAACAAGAAGAAGACCCCTCTTTTGGTTTCTGTTCAGCCTGAGATTGACGCAGATCTAAACAAAGTCAACAAGGATTCAAGCCAGGAAAGGAAAACTGAAGATAAAGGTCCGAACTTGAGAAATGTGCGGTTAAATAAATAAAAAAAAAAAAGAAAAAAGGGGGTTTTAGAACTCATATTAAGAAACATCTTGTCTGGCGTCCCAAAGATGCTACAATAGCTTCCCCCAACAAAGAAGTAGTGGTCAAAACTATGAAGGCATCTCCGGACAAACCTTTTGAAACTTCTGTGAAGGTTGACCTTGCTAAGGATTCCTTGGAAGTGAACGAACAAGAAGGTGTAATCCCTTCTGGTTCAGATGAGAAAGAAATCCTGACATTCATTAGAGAGGAAGCTTGCAACAAGGAGAATATGGATGTGAGTGAACCCCTGGCGATCCTCTCTTCTGGAGAGACTGGAAATGCGGATCCGCTGCCTTTCCTCAGCATTTCAACAAATGCTGATTTCATTAGCCTGCAAGCCTCTCCGCTTCCGATCATACTCCCAAGTATCCATTTGAACAAAAGGTAGGGAGATCACGCCTACCATGGAAAAGAAGACCTATTTAAGGGTTCACGAAGAGAAAGAAATCCGCCTTTCGTTAGAAAGGAAGCTTATATCAAGGAGGATATGAGGGTGTTTGAGCCTGGAGTCTCTCCCTCCGGAGAGAAAGGAATTGAGGATCCGCTGCCATACCTCGGCATGTCAACGGTGGATGGAAAGGTGTCTTTGCAATCACACTCTGTCCAATATTCATAAGGAACAAGAGGAAGGGGAGATTACGCCGCAAGGAAAAGGAAGATCCGGACTGCGGGTTCACTTTGGTCATCTCAAAAAAAAAAAAAAAAAAGAATGGAAGGTTTTGAAAGGATCCCTAATCACTTTATAGTGAAAAGAAAAAGGAAATTGACAATTGGGACACCTCTACTCCGAGAAAAACCAGATCTTCTATTAGACGATTAGCTGATTTTGGAGGAAGCTCGAAAAGAGGAAGACCCTCTAAAAAAACTCTCGAGCTAAGAAACATAGAGAGGGATATTGCAGATGGTGTTCATGACATTTGAACCACCAAGCAAATCCAACTACCAACCATTCCATATGAAGATCATATCTTGGAATATTAGAGGCCTTAATGGTTACTCTAAGCAAAGAAACATCAAGGAGTTACGGGACTCCAAAGTAATCCCTTGACATTTTGATTCTTCAAGAAACTAAGATGAAAGCAATGACCATGGATAATATTAAAAATAATTTTTGGGATAGCTCGAAATGGCGGTACGTTGATTCTCGGGGTGCTTGTGAGGTGGCAACTCTTTGGGAAGTCTACCTTTGATCTTGGTATGATCCTTAGTGATAACTTTAATCATCTTGCAATTAAGTTTGTCACTATTGAAAAAAAGTGTGAATGGATCTTGTCTAATATCTATGCCCCTAACTCTGCTAGTGGTAGAAGAAAACTATGGGCTGATCTTAAAATCTTTAGAAGCCAGCATAGTTCTGCTAACTGGCTTATCATGGGAGATTTCAACTCCCCTCTAAACCCAGGCGAAAAGTTTGGGGGAACCCCCACCTTCTCTAATGGTATGGAGGATTTTGCTGATTTTATCACTGAACAAAACCTCATTGATGTGGATCTGCATGGTAATAAGTATACTTGGAATAATAGAAGGGTGGGAAAGGGGCTCATTCAGGTGAGACTGGACAGGGCTCTTATCTCGGCAAACTGGATTCTTAGCCAAGACTTTTACCTCTCTTCCCTGCCCAGAATTGGATCGGATCATAATCCGATTGCTTTAAGCTTTCTAAATTGGACCAAACCTGCAAGAAGCTCATTCAAATTTGAAAAAATGTGGATGGAGCACGTTGATATCTATGATAGAATAAAGGAATGGTGGGATTGGAATGGGGAAGGCCTCCCCTTCGCCAAGTCTTTTGATTGGTCCAAAAACTCAAAATGTCAAAAACAAGTCAAACTTTGGAACAAAAATGTTTTTGAAACATCTTCGGAAAAAGAAAGAATTAAAACGAAGCTTTGGGATCTTGAGATAAAAATGGATACTATGGGGAGATCTAATTGAAGATGAAGTAAATGAAAAGAGAATTCTTTTCGAGTTACACACGATATACGCAAAGAGAGAAGAATCCTTTTGGCGCCTTAAATCAAGGGCTATCGGCTTAAAGAGGGGGACAGGAATACAAAGTTCTTTCACATGACCACTCTAAAGCAAAAGAGCCGATAATAGGATATTAGAGGTTTCTAAAAGCAACGGAAGTATTACTAAAAATCCAAACAGAAGACATTAAGAAGCAAGCACTTGAATTCTACAAAATCTTCTTAGAGAGAGTAATGTCAGCAATCCGGAAGCTATTTCCTTCATGCTAGAGGCAATCCCTTTTAATGATATTGAAGACCAGAAATTGGAGATATCACTAAAGCGGTCGCGCTCGATGAGCTAAAAAATTGCCATTTTTTCTCTTGAGGGGATAAGGCTCCTGGACCGGATGGATTCTCCATTAATTTTTTTCAGAAATTCTGGGAAATATGCTCGGAGGATCTTCTCAAAGCGGTTAATGAATTTTTTAGATCGGGAAATCTTCTAAAAGAACTCAATAACACACACATTGTGCTGGCACCCAAGAAAATGAATGCAAAAGATTTCAAGGATTTCAGACCCATTCAAAGTTAATGCTATTTTTCGAATCTTCACCAAAATTATTGCTTCTAGGCTGCAGCCCATAATGAAGGATCTCATCTCAAAGCAGCAGAGTGGCTTCATTAAAGGCAGGATAATACAAGACGGTGTGATTATGGTACACGAAACTATGCATTCTATGGAAAATAACAAAAAGGCAAACATGATCCTTAAGCTCGACATGAATAAAGCCTTTGACAAAGTTTCTTGGGTCTTCCTTGACAGGATTCTATCTAAATTTGGGTTCACAGAAAAGTTTAGAAAAATTGTTAAATCATGTATATCTAGCCGGATTGTTCTCGTGGTTGTTAATGGAGAGCCTGTGGGATTCTTCACCAGCAGCAGAGGTCTAAGGCAGGGAGACCCCATCTCCCCCCTTCTCTTCATCCTTCTGGCTGACAGCCTTAGTAGAACAATTAGCAGAGCGGTGGAAGACGGCCTTTTAAATGGTTCTAAACCCACTTCTCTCACCTAAGTCAGTCTCTCATCATCAGGTTTAGACGACACTATCCTTCTTCTTCTCGGCCTCGGTGGTTGAAGCTAAAGCTATCAAGGCTCTTCATGCACTTTATGAATGCTGCTTCAGGCAAGAGATCAATTACGACAAAAGCATTGTTTTTTTTCTTTAACACCCCTGGGAAAGACAACTCAAGATTGCTAAAATTGGGAACAGTAAATTGGTACTCTTCCAAAGAACGTACTTAGGCCTCCCTCTTGACACGAAGAAAGTCTCTCACACGGTGTGGGATGATTTATTGATTTAGAAGAAAAAAATGGCCGGTTGGAAAGGGACCACTCTCTCTAGTGCTTTGGTAAGTGCCTTCTCATTAAAAGCACACTCCAAAGTTTGCCCATATATATCATGTCACCTTTGTTCAAAATTCCTTCCTCCTTCGTGAGAGAAAATTGAAAGGATTGAAAAAAAATTTATGGCAAGGCATGGAAGAAAAGTTCGATTTCACCTTGTGGCACGGGATAAAGTCTCGCACCCTAAATCTAGGGAGGGTGGGAATAAAAATATTGAGAAAATGAATGAGGCACTCATTGCTAAGATGAAATGGAGATTGCTTTACGAGAAACAACCCTGGATTGATGTCATTAAAACAAAATACTTGAATCGGCAAGTCTGTTTACTCCTATCTCGCATGATGAGCAACTCCCCAATGGTTCCATTTTTGGAATAATCGGTTAGAGTAGAAACTTCATTAAGAAGGGAAGCAAATGGAAAATTGGGGATGGCAGCGACATTAACTTTACGGGAGGATAATGGTCCAATGATAATCTCTTGGAGAGATTTGGGACTCTAAGGACGAGTCTTATAAGAAAATATGGAACTAAAGTCAAGGACTACATTGATGGAAATGGCACCAACAAGAATTGGAAAAGACTTACTATGGAGAGTATTGAAGGAATGCAGACTATTTCCTCCCTCCAAGACCTTTTGGATCTCTTCCCTTTGAGTCAAGTTGGATTCCAAGGATGAGCTGATCGGAGCAATTCACACGAGGGTAAATACTCGGTCAAATCAAGCTATACCAGTCTTTTCATGATAACAATCGGACTTTAATCATATGGAACTTGATCTCGGATGCCGAGTTAACCCCAAAATAACTTTTTTTCTTTTGGCCATCGAGGTAAAATTCTCACCACCGACAATTTGATGAAAAGAGGATTTATCATTCCCAATTGGTGCCACCTTTGTAGGAATAGCTATGAAGACATTAGACATCTGTTCATACACCGTGATTATGCCTTTAGAGTTTGGAACTTTGTCCTTTCCAAATTTGAAGCTCTCGGGTGATGCTTGGGAGGATCTTACTCAATTTGTGGAACCAATGGAACCCACCATTCGGACATTGTGCTATCAAAAGAATCTGGAAATTAGCCATCCGTATTTAATTTGGAGGATCTGGAAGGATAGAAATAATATAGTTTTTATAAATAAGAAGCAGAATTTTAAAAACTCATGGCAAGATCTCCCAAGGCATCAAAGAGGAAATGGCCGATTTAAACCTCCTAAGAACAATTGTTACCACAAATGAAAAGCACATCTTATCAAATTGGCAGATCGGATATTGGAGCAACCCCGGGAATAGTGTGGATAGATCTTTGGTCAAATGGCATCCCCCTGAATCCAATTGGTTCAAGCTGAACTTTGATGGTGCCTCTAAGGGGAACCCTGGAACAGCAGCTGGAGGAGGAGCAATACGGGACCATAAAGGTAATTTGATTGTTGCATATGCTGGAAAAATGGGAATCCAAACCAATCATTTTGCAGAAGCTTTATCTGTTCTTTGGGGTTTGAGAGTTGCTCGGGCCCAAAATATCCAGAACCTCATTGTTGAAGGGGACTCCCTTAATATTATTAATCTGCTCAATCAGTCCTCTTCTCCTAGCTGGAATATCAAAGATTTTATCTCTGAGTCCATAAGCATCAGTCATACCTTCAACAGCATCAGAATCATACATACTTACAGGGAAGGAAACAAGCTGGCCGATGCAATGGCCAATTATGGCATTAATTTAAATTTCACTATTTGGGATAATGATAGTATCCCTAATCAGCTTCACAACAGCATACATGCGGACCTTCACACGCAAACAATCTCTAAAGATATGCTTTAATCTTTGGAGGAAATCCATAAATTCTTCCATAGGTGCTGTTTTAGTTTATTTGGCGTGGCATATGATATCTACTCCAAATGATAGCAAGATTTTGTTTAGAACTTCAAGTGGAGTTGTCTTAATTTAAAAAAACAGCAAGACGCGGGAAGTACAATCTGGATAATTTGTTGATATTCGGTTGCCAAGCTCCGCGAAAACCGAAGATAACTACAAGGTGAAAGCCGACAGGATAAGGGTTTTCACGCGCGACTTCACGCAGACTCGGATCGGAAATCCACACTACCGTTCGTGGGAGGACCAAGCTTCAGTCCCCATTTTTATGCGACCCATGGTGAGAAACGAACCACTCCCAACGCCCAAAGGTATTTGGAAAATTGCTGTAACAAAGCACATCCTTGTGAAGATGGGAGGGCCTCCTGGATTGAGCCATGTGAGACCACATTTGGAAAGATAACACGAGCTCTGGAACATTCTTAGTATTGGCGGATTCACCAACTTTGTGGAGAGAGTGCAAGGGCATGATCAAAGCATCTCTGTTCGCTTTGCAAGGAGTGGAATGAGAGGATGGTCGACTATGGAGGGGAAGATTCTTATTAATGCGAACTCATAGCCGAAGCGATCGGCCTCAGCTTGGAAGGATACCGCTTCTTCAACAAGAGGGTTATCAAAGAGGCTGAAGAGAGAAGATTTGTGGAGGAGGAGGAGAAGCTTATATTCAACACCGCGGGTTTGCTTGTTAATTCAATTCCTTCTCCGTATGATGAAGTCACCCGCATGATAATTCGCTACATATCCTTGGAAGGCGAGTTTATATTTGTCCTGCCCAAGCACCTTGTCTTTTTGAATCACTTTCGTAGGAGTAGGTTGGTTTGCTTCCCCACTATCTGTTAAACTCTCTTGAGCGCTCCATTTTGGAGTTCGAAGCATACCCAAGGCGGTTCCCCTTCACCAAGGGCTTATTGCGCTTATTCACAAGCCTTTGCCTTATCAAATTCCCGGTCTCCCTTCCTCTCCCGGCTGGCTTTGGTGGGCTGCCGATCCTGTCTCCCCTTTGCCCCTGCTGCTTGCCCGCCCTCCGGTGGATGCCCCCATGCAGCTGCTCATGCTTCTCCTTCTTTTCCTCCTGCTGCTGCCCCTGCCACCCACACATCTGTCTCTACTTCTAAACGTGTCACCAGGGCTTCTAGGAGACTCAATCTTGAGTCTACTGCTGAGGGGGATGAACCTTTGGATGACATTGCTCGTGATCTGCTGAACATTAGTAGTGCCAGTCCCCAGGCGGCACCAACGGATAACCCTTCTAGAAGATTGGAGGCCTTAGAGGCTGAGCTTAAATTGCTGAAGGATGAGGTAAAAAATCTTGCTAAGCAAAAAGGCAAAAAAAGCATTGAGGGAGAAGGGAGCATTGGCAATAGCCAGCTTGATGAAATATACAAAAAACTGACCTCCCTAGACTCCCGCCTTGGGAAAACGAAGACTAGGCATGAGTATAATATTGCAGCATTCAGGGCCATAGAGGAATTCATCGAAGGTCATGCAAGAAGTGTTTCGCAGCTCAGCGGTGTCCCGATTACTCTTTGGGGCAATGAGAAAGAGAGTAAAAGAACCAGAGAGGAGCTCGATAAGACGGATCTTTGCTCATATGACCTTGCAGGTATGTATCATGCTTGGAAAAAGTAAAGATGAGTATTGATCAAGCGGCCAAGAAGTAGTCCGATTTTACTACCGCTTCTTGGCATGGAAGGCTTCTTGTTTTGTTGCCGTTGTTTTTTGTTAAGTCTCGTTTGTGTTCTTGTTTCTAGGCTCGGTGTTCTTTTGTAACTTTTGTGCTTTGATATCTGACTTCTCTGCTCCTCTCTCTTATTCGGGCTTTTAGGCCTCCTTTTTGTATGTGAAGGGTATAGTCCCTTTCAAAACTATTTACCAATATTAAAAAAATATAAAGTATCTTCTCTTTGCTTTTCTCATTCCTAGAGGGCGCAAACCCATTTGAATATAATGCAATAGTTCTTATGTCCAACATGGAATGGGTGCATTGTAAGTCTGGCTGTTCTTGATCATCTTGTAGTAGTAGGACAACCTCTTCTTCATCTATTGACTTAGCTTGTTGTTTAGAAGCGAGCTACTCACACAAACATTTTCCATAAACCAGCTTAGTCACTTTGATTTCAATATCATACTCCATTACATGAGTGATCTAACCTTCTCTCTTCTCATTCAGATCCTTGTTTAGGAGAAAATACTTGACACAAGCATGAGACACTAGTAGTTGAATTTTGTTGTTCGAGACCAAGTGTCTGAACTTTAAACCCCTTATAATAGCAAGGACATGTTTTTCAATGAAATATTACTTGACTTCATAATCTTCCATGATTTGAATGAAGAATGCTATGTGTTGTTCTAACCCTTCTTCATTCAGTTGTGATTGTATCAAATCCTCCAAAATCATACAACATGAATTCCTTTAAAAAGTATGGGTTAATAACAGTTTGATCTTGTGATATGAATGCTTATTAACCTTAAAACTCTCTTTACCTTATATTGTGCATTTGAATGTAAGACTCTTCTTCAATAGTATTGTTAAGGGCTTCATGAGAGTGGGCAAATATCGAGGCACAAATCTGTGGACAAATTTTATCCTTTCCAAGAAGCTTTGGAGATATTTCTTGTGGTGTGGTAATGGAAGTGTTTAGATGCCTTAAAATCTTTAGGATCATTGGTAACCCTTCTCTTGAGACAATATGGCCCAACAATTTTCCCTCTTGTGCCAATAATAACACACTTTTTTTGGATTCGGTGACACTCCAAACCTTCTAAACCTTTAAAATACTTGCCTAATATAAAAGAGGTGTTATGTTACATTCTTTGAGAACACAGTGATATCATCTATATATACTAGCACTATTTTGTTAATTAATCCCTTAAACACCATATCCATAGCTCGCTAAAATGTTGCTCTAGAATTTGACAGTACAAATGGCATCTTCTTATAAGCATATGTACACCATTTCGTGGTGAAGGATGTCTTGAACTAATCTTATTATTTCACCATTATCTGATTATAGCCTGAGTATCCATCTAGCAATGAAAACCTTTCTGAACCAGCTACAACCTACAATATTTTCTCCATTAATGGAAGTGGATAATGATCCTTGTGTGATGCTCTCTTTAGATTATGGAAATCTACCCACAATCTGATTTCTCCATTTCTCTTCCTCACTTTAACCAAGTTTGATATGAAATATGATGTTAGCTTCAATCAGCTTGCTCAACTCTTTCCTCATGAGGGGTTCAAATGGGATTCACCGGCCTTTGCTTCTATCTGATGGACTTGGATTATGGGTCCAACTCAATAGTATGTTGTGCCAACTTTGGGTTAAAACATATTAAGTCCTTGTAAGTCCAAGCCAAGACATATGGGAATTCTTAACAAAGTTTAAGAAATTCATATTTCTCTGTGGGGTACTTACTTTACCAATTTACAATGTCTTGCCTTCATCTCTTGACATGGTTGCTTAATGTCCCTTATTTCTCTACTTCCGGAGCTCAAGGGGCCAATGAAAAGGGTGACTTCCCTTCTCATTGGAATATGGTTGGGAGGAGAGTGTTTCTTACTCCCCCTTCCTTGTTCTTTTGATTTGGAGATGAAGAAAATGAAGGAGCTCAATTTGAAGCCTTAGACATAGTTTCATTTTGTAGAAGACAAAGAAGGATAAAGTTTGTTTTTAAAAAAAATTCCATGCTATCTCCACCTAAATGGAGGGATTTTGTAACTTGCATTGCAAATTGGAGTTCTTTGTAAGTGTGTTATGGAAATTTTATTTGTATCATTTATTCAAGAAATGTATATGTTAGAAAAGAGGCATGTGAATATTGCAATTTGTTTGTAATAATGGTTTGGAAATATGTATGGTTAGAGAGAGAGCTATTTTTTAAAATTTCAACATGTTGATCCCATATTTTGGGAGGATTTTCCAACTTTCATTTTAAGTTAATCTCATTTTTAAGGAACCTTTTAAATCTACAATGTATTAGTTAAACTTGTAAATTTTGTCTTCTCATTATTATTGTCATATTCCTTTCTACTTGATTTAAAATTTCAGAAAATTTTACTATTACTTGCATCTTATTTCAATTTTGTGAAGGAAATGGCTTAGGCATTTAGAAAAACAAAGGAAGCAAATAAACAATTGTTGTATTCTAAACCAAAAATAAAAATAAAAACTTAGAATTCCTTTATATTAAATCATATAAATAAATGAGGTTTATTATTGTTTGAAAATAGTTAAACAATAATAATATATATATATATATATATATATATATATATATATATATATATATATATATATATATATAATTTGAACAAGCATGAACTTGTTGTGTGCATCCATTTGGAATAAAGTTATTAAATGGAAAACTTAAATAAATTTAATTAATTGAATGGGGCTAAAACCCCCACCATATTGTATTTTTTCGAGTAAATAAAAAAGAGGTGGGAGGCCATGGCTAACCCACACCGCCATATACAATATGGGGAGTGGATCGGTCATGACCATCCACCCCTAAACCCAAACAATAAACAATAAACCACCATGGCCTCATGATCCTTAGGGTCGAATCTTATCACGCACAACCATGGGAATTATCAATATAAATATTTATTTTTTGATTTGTATATATATAATATATGTATGTATATATCTATATAAATAAAACATGTCATATTTCTTCAAGCCACCTTATTTAAAATTGGAATTTTTAAAAAACAAATTTAAAACAAATGCATATTTATATACACACACACAAACCCTAAACCCATGAGTATATAATTTATTTTGAAAAAAATGAGGAAAACAATGCCCATAACCCGAATAGGGCAGATCCTTCACGTAGTACATGTAGAAAATAATATACACCAATACAAACCCTTGAACATCACCCAAATTTGTGTGTATATCCATCCAAAATGGGCAAAACCTCCATAGGTCCTGCAAGCTCTATGGACTCCATCCTTAATTTCAAGAAGTGCAAATGAAATGGAGTTAGGTAAAAGTGCATAAAATAATCCGATAAGGATTTTTGGGGCTTGTTGGGTGAAACCTAGATCTAATGGCTCTAGTAGATTTAATCCTATGGTAGAGATTTAATCCTATAAATTTAAGTGGTTCCCATTTTTATGGGAATGGGTCTTGTTTTCATCCTCAAAATTCCCCTCATTTCTAAGTCTAGACTTAAAATTTTGAGTTGGTGCCTCTAAAAATATTAAAAACAAAGTATTGTGAAATATGGTTCTTTCCAAAGGATTATAGTCTCCTAGAAACTTTTTCATCAGATGGGAATTTTTTTCCCATTACTGAAAAGGTAAAGAAGTCCTCCTAACTCTTCATATTTTTCAAGTTATGGCCCAACAGACCTGAGATGGTATTATTTTCCCAAGGCAGGGCTGGTGGGGTTGCGGGAGTTTTTTAGCACTTAACACCTTTTGGAAAAGGGTGCAGTTGGTGATGGTGGGCCCGTGAGCCCATGTAGAGAGATAGAAAAAATAATGCCTAAGGCCCACCACCAATCAGATGGTGCCACATGTAGCCACATTGAAAAGTCAAAGCGGGGATGCGGGTCGGTGGAGAATTTTGAAGTTTTAAGCTTTTTTGATCAAAAAGAGTTAAAAGTAAAAGTGATCCGTGACCCGTCACCAAGTAGATAATGCCACGTGTCTGATCGTTGAAAATTCAAAGCGGGTGAGTAGGCCAAAATGTTGTAAAATACCTTTTTCGCTCTAAAATTTATAAAGCGTAAAGTGTTCACCCCCGCACTCGAACCAATTAATTTCTTCCACATGGGCAACCTAAATTTAAAGTTGTAAAACTAAATCAAATGGCCCATATTTTAACTATCGAAATAATGTAACAACCGTATATTTGAAAACCTAGTTTTTCCACCATTAACGTTTCTTTGCGAATCAAGAATTCAAAAGGGCGTGAATGATTGGAATGATTTGTAACTATTTCTTGCTTGCTCGAGGAAGTTGTAACCATATCTTGTGAGCTATTTCATGGGCTTTCAAAGCCATTGCAAATGGTTGGAATTTTGATATTCTGAAACTGTAATTTTGAATCTGAAGAAATCAATACAAGGGTTTTCCCCTTTTTCCTTTGTTTTCTCTTTCCTTCTTGCTTTGATATGTGAATCATCTAATCCTTGCATGCTTAGAATATTTATGTTCTAGTTTATACAATCTCAAGAACTTTGAGTCTGTGGATTTTTTCCATTATAAACTTGAATGCTTATACTCTATATCTCATTTTTTCAATACATATAGGGGTTTTCTCTGCTATTTCTTTTCCCTGAAAGTATTGTCTTCTTCGCCTCCCTACTCTCTTCAAGTCTTCTATCCTCATGTATTGATAAATTTCTAGGAATAAAAGACATTTTAAGATATGGGGAAACCACCATTGAATGAAATATTGTGTATTTGTACATAGGTTTTTCCCCTTCTTTTAATAAGGGAACCTCTCCCATTAAAGAGGAGGGACTTGCTTGTCCCCTTATTGTGGTTTTATTCCAAGTGCAAATATGAAACCAAACAGTTTTTGGCAACTCTATTGGGGATTTGTTTAACAAATTTACTTGCTAAAAATAAGAACTAATTTGATCATTTCTTTGATCCGGTGACTCTAATATACACTCATGGTAGAAAGGTTCTTGGAATTGAGCATCCCTAATTACAATTCCTAGATTGAAAATGTTTTCAACTTCCTCCAACAAAAATAAATAGAAGAGCTTGTTCCAAAAACACACCTCCTGTTGAAGATAGAGCTTCTGGAAGTAGCATTCTTAAAGCACAACTTAGTCCTAATCTCCTTGCCCTAATTTTTTTTGGTGTCTCAATTCCACTTCAAGCAATATTTCCAAGGATTGGAGCACCTCTACCTTGGAGACAAAGATTTGGGCCTCTGGCTCTTCCTCAACCATTGCATGAGTTACCTAGGGGTAATAGGAAGAATTTTCCAAAATTTAGAGGTGATGGAAAAGTGCACCCAGATCAACACATTGCAGCCTTCATTTTTGTATGTGGGGTCCTTAGAGTTAAACATGAGGATGTCTTTGTTAGGTTGTTTGTGGAGACCTTGCAAGACAATGCTGCAGATTAGTTTTACCATCTTCCTACTATAACCATCACCGATTGGACTACTATGAGGAATGAATTTGAGCAGCGTTTCAAACTTGCTAAAGATGTGCATGCTTTGTTAGCTTAGTTTTCTTAAATCAAGAAGGAGCCACATGAGCCTATGAGAGAGTTTTTGGCCATGTTCAACAAGATGATTAACAATATTCCACTAAATACTAGGCCTATTGATTAGATTCATAAGTGTTTCTTCTTGACTTCTCAATTTCGGAAGTAAGCTATCACCTGAGGAGAGAAAATCTTGTGATTTTTGATGTTGATAAGAGATTGGCCATTAGTGTGGAAGATGACTTGATCATGCCTGGAAATATAAAAAGGAGTCTTTCAAATCAAAAGCATATTCTTCTTCCTCTTCTCTCTGGAGGTAATGCAAATCATTTGGTGTAAAACGTGGTTAATGATCTCATTTCCATCAAGAAATAATTGGCTCAACATGCTCCATATCAAGATGTTCCATCGAAAAATTTAGCCTAGGAACCACTTTCCTCTTCTCAAACTAGGTTGGCCATTGAAGGTCCAACCCTCGCAGTGCTTGTTAATGCTACTTGTGAGGCTCTTAAGCCTAATGATGAGGAAGAAAATGGGATCTATGATGAATAAGAAGAGGAAGATGATGAAGAACTGGAGGAGCCTGGTGGTTCTTGAGTTCATTTCCTCACCACTAAAGGTGTGGATGATGAAGATGACTATGATGATGTAGTGGCTGAGATGAATAGTGAGTCATATGTTGTTATGACCCTTGGCAGAGAAGACCAAAAAAAAGGAAAAAGTGGTGCAACCTATAAAAAGATCTAAGGAGTACCCCATCACCATCCCGGTGATTGCAAGAAGAGGAGCTCCTATTCCTACTACTTCCACCAAAAAGGTAATCTCTGCTAGTCCTTCTCCCTCTACTTCTACTTTTGAGAATTATTGTCTAAAAAATGATAAGGATGATAGATCAAAATATTCTCCTACTGCTAGTAGTGATTCCCCATCCACATCTAGATCTTTCAAAGTTATAGGCCATCTTAAAAAGACCAAGATTCAGATTTACGAGACATACTTCTATCAAACCCATCCTAAATCCTTTTCCAAAATGGTTAACTTTGTAAATTCTAAATCTAAAACCCTAGCTCATTCTTCTAAAGGCCTTTTCCCACTCCTTCTCCACCTCAACCCAACCTTGTGGCTATAGTCACTTCACCCAATGAGAAGATCAAACCCTTCTATGTGACTCTCCTCATAGTTGGCCACAAGCTTAGCAATTATGCAATTATGTCATTGATTTTAGTGCATCTGATAATGTAATGCCTGCAAAAGTGGCTCATGCTTTGGGTCTAACCCTAACCTTCACTTATGGCTCTTGCTATTCCATGGAAACTAAAGAAGTTCCTTTGGTTGGGAGAATCAAGGATGTAAAATTAGCTTTTGTTGCTTTACCGAAAAGAAGGTCTTGGCTATCTATCTTGGTTTTTGATATCCCTCCTTCCTATGGCATGTTGCTAAGTAAAAATTTTGCAAAGATGTTGGAGGTGAGATCTAAATGGATTGGTCACATGCCTTGATCCTTGTGATGGAAAAGATGAGGAAGCTACTTCCTGAGAAACAAGTAGAGTATATTATACAAAAGATAGATGATCCTAAAGCACAAATATTGTATGAATACATTGGGCATCAGAACTACATGATCATGTCACAAGAGGAAAAGTCTATCAAAGGGAGTGTTTCTTGATCCTAATTGTGTGTGGACTTTGGAGTTTTATGAAAGCTACTCTTCACTGGTTCGGAGCTGGTGTAGTGCTTATTTCTCTTTGGGGTGAGGCTTATCCTTTCTCCTTCAAGTTTCAATTTGAAAATACCAAAAATAATCGCTGAGTATGAGACCCTCATTCTTAGGTTGAGCATGGAAAAGGAAATGGGAGTGAAGAACCTTCTTACGTGGAGATGTAGAGCTAATTATAAAACAAGTTAGATGCATTTATCGGGTAAAAATGAAGGATGAGGAACTATAGGAATCTGGTTTGGGATTCCATTGAATTCCTTGATGATTTTTCCATTGAAGTTATGCCAAGGGAAAGGAACACTAGGGATGAATCTCTAGCTATTTTGGGGTCCTTTTTGATTCCTCATCTTGATTTACCTCAAGATAAATTCACAATTGAGTTGATACATAGACCCATTGTGCCTGACAATGCAAATAATTGGCATGTTTTCAATGATGACCAGCATTCTCTTTCTTTCTTGGAGTTCAGAGACAATTTTGATCAGCCGTACTTTGAAGGAAGTGACATTCTACCTTGAGAGTGTGTGTCATCAAATGAAGAGGGTGTCAAAGAAGAGAAGGATCAAGATGGATGCATAAAACTGAAAGGAAACAAAATCCCTAAAGGGATGGTGAGTTTGGAGGATATTTTTGATAAACATGATAGGTATATGAATTCTAAAGTTTCCCAAGGGGCCCGTCAATTTTATGAGACTAAGAAAGTAAATATTGGGAGTCTTGATGATCCCAAAATGGTCAACACTGGTAAATCCTACACTCACAAAGAACATAAAAAGAAGGTGGTGAATCTATTGAAGAGGTATGTTGATGTCCTGGATTACTCTTATGATGATCTTAAGGATTTTTAGCCTAAATAAATGTAACATTTCATTCCTCTTAAGCCTAGGATCAAACCCTTTATACATAAGTAAATGCAATATAATCCAAATATAGTTGATACAATTTTCAAGAAATACAAAAGCTTTTAAAGGATAAGATCATCTTCCCATGAACCATTCAAAGTGGATTTCTAATATAGTCCTATCGGGAAGAAGAATGGTGAGATCCGAATCTGTGTAGACTTCAGAAATCTAAATCAAGGATTCTTTGAAGGATAACTACCCTCTCCCCATGATGGACCAAGTATTGCAAGCTATCACAGGCTCGAAGATGCTATCTATGTTAGATGGATTCTTTGTGTACAATCAAGTAGAGGTGGATACTGCAGATGAACATAAGACTACCTTTACTACTTCTTTGGGAACCTTTGCATATAAGAGGATGCCATTTGGTCTCATCAATGTTGGTGCTACTTTCCAGAGGGCCACGGACCTGGATTTTCGCATTTTGAACTGGAAATGGATTGTTGTGTATTTGGATGACATGATATTGTTTTCTAAAGAAAAAAAATATGAATTCCAAAACCTTGAAACAATATTGCAGAAGTGTAGAAAGCATGGGATTTCTTTAAACCATAAGAATTCTATGTTTTGTGTCACGAAGGAAAGTTTTGGGACACATTTTTGCAAAGGAAGGGATCAAGATTGATTCAAAGAGAGTTCAGCTATCAAAAAATTCCTCTTCCATCAAGTAAGAAAGGTGTCCATTCTCTCTTTGGTAAGATCGATTTCTTAAGAAGATTCATCCTCGATTTTGCAGAACTTACTATGAGCATTTGCTCACATGATGCAAGGGAAGAAAATTTTTGGTTTTTCCTCTAAAGGGAAGAAATCATTTGAGGACATTAAACAAGCTATTGTAAAGACTCCAATCTTGGCATTCCCTAACTTTAGAAAATATTTCATTATCTATTGTTATGCCACTAAAAATACCCTAACTACTATGTTAGCCCAAAAGATTGTTGAAGATCATGAGCTCCCAATTGGATTCATGAGTTATGTCTTGAAAAATCATGAGATAAAGTATACCATGATGGAGAATAATGATTTTTAGTTGTCAAAGGTGTCAAGAAGTTTAGGTTTTACATCCATAATTCTCATTTTGTGATGCTGGTGTTTGAACCAACAATCAAACCCTTTCTTACTTAGCAAGAATTTCAAACCAAGAGAGGTAATTGGGTAGCAAAGGTGAAAGAGTATGATCTTGACATTAGGCCAACAAAGATGGTTCGAGGTAAGGGCATGTGTGAACTCATTGCTAAGGGAGATGCCAAGGAGTTGTCCCAAGATGGAGTTGATGTCCTTGTTTTGTTCCTCAACTCGACAGGTGTATGGTATGCTAACATTGCTCACTTTCTAACCTATGGAGAGTTTCCATATCACTTGAGTGCCAAAGAGAAAAGAGCCATCAAACTGAGGTCGATGTCTACAATATGTGCTATGTGAAAATTATTTGTTTAAATGAGGAATAAATGGAAGGTTTTTAAAGTGTGTAGACAAGGAACAACAAAAGAAGTTATTCTCTGCTTTTCATGACCAGGATTGTGGAGTGCATTTCTCCTTTGCTATAATAACTCATTAAATACTTCGTGTTGGTTATTATTAGCCCACTCTGTTCACACATGCATCAAAATGGGTGAGTAAATGTGTAGCATGCCCAACATTTGTTGAAAGACCTAAGTTGGCTGCTTTTCCTCTTAAGCATGTAGTGATTGAAGAGCCATTTCAACAATGGGCTTTAGACTTCATTGGAGCACTCAATCCATCTTCTAGTTTTGGGAATACCCATGTTTTGACTGCCACATATTACATCACCAAGTGGGTGAAATCCATCCAGTCAAGAGCACTACATCCTAGGTAGTTTGCAACTTCATTAAGGAGAACATATTGATCAGTTTTAGGACCCCTAAATAAAATTGTGACTGAAAATTCTTCCAAATTTTCTTCTACATAGATGATGGACTTCTGCTATGGGTATGGGATCTCCCTTTTTCATTCTTAGATTACTACCCCTAATGGAATGGACAAGCATAATCAATAATCAAGAACTTGGTGAACATATTTAGAAAGCTTATAAATAATTCTCAAAGGAATTGGCATAAGAAGCTATATGATGCACTTTGGGCTGATAGAATTACACCCAAGAGATCAATTGGAATGTATCCTTTCCAAGTGGTGTAAGGTGTGGAAGCTCAACTACCAGTCATAGTGGAATTTCCAGCCTTGCATCTAATGAAAAACATTGAAGATTCAAGTTTCAGTATCTCTTTGGACAAGAAAATTTTTACCTTTAGAAGCTTGATGAGGATAGATTGTAAGTGGTTAACAAGATAACAGATCATCATTTGAAAGTGAAGGCTTTGTTTGAAAGAAATCCAATCCTAGAGTTTTCAAGTGGGAGACATTATGTTACTTTAGGAAAAATACATGAGCCACAAGGAAGCCATGGTAAGTTTGATTCTATTTGGCTTGGTCCTTTTACAATCAAAAAATTTTCTCGAGAGAACTCTTTTTATGTGGATTACATGGATGGATCTCCTCTCCCACTTTCTTATAGTGGGTAGTACCTAAATTTTTTCAAGTCCTAGGTTGCTAGGAAGTCCTTTGTACATTGTGTTCAGTTTTTTTTTTTTGGGTTGTTTCCCTTTCTTGTTCTTTGTTGTGTGGTGTGTTTTGTTTTGGGTCTTCTTTTGTTTTTTTTGTTTCCTTTTATGTCTTGTGTGTGTTTCCTTGTATTGCTTTTTCTTTTGATTCATTTTCCCAATGGATAAGGCACTGGTCCTATTTCCTAGAGTTATCTACATTTCTTGATCTTTCCTTATGTTTTTTTTCCAAGCCAAGTCCTCTCTAGAAAGAGCTAGCTATTTTCACCCTCAAAATTCCCCTCATTTTCCAAGTCTAGACTTAAAATTTTGAGTTGGTGCCTCTAAAAATATTGAAAAAAAGTATTGTGAAATATGGTTCTTTCCAAGGGCTTGTGGTCTCCTAGAAACTTCTTCATTAGATGGGAAATTTCTTCCCATTTCTGAAAAGGTAAAGAAGTCCTCCTAACTCTTCATATTTTTCAAGTTATGGCCCGATGGACCTGAGATGGTATTATTTGCCCAAGGTAGGCTGGTGGGGCTGCGGGAGTTTTTTAGCACTTAACACCTTTTGGCAAAGGGTGCAGTTGGCAATGGTGGGCCCATGAGCCCATATAGAGAGATAGAAAAATAATGCCTAAGGCCCGCCACCAATCAGATGGTGCCACATGTATCTGGATTGAAAATTCGAAGCGGGCGAGCACGCCAAAATGTTCCATAATGCCTCTTTGGTGTAAAAGTTATAAAGAGTAAAGTTTTCACCCCACACCCACTCCAATCAATTTCTTCCACATGGGTGACCCAAATTTAAAGTTAGAAAATCAAATCAAATGGCCCATATTTTAACTGGAGAAATAATGTAATGGCCATATATTTGAAAACCTAGTTTTTCCACCATTAACATTTCTTTGCGAATCAAGAATTGAAAGGGCGTGAATGATTTGAATGATTTGTAACCATTTCTTGCTTTATCGAGGAATTTGTAATCATCTCTTGTAAGATATTTCATGGGATTTTAAAGCCATTATAAAGGGTTGGAATTTTTATATTCTGGAACTATAATTTGAAATGAAGAAATCAATACAAGGGTTTTCCCATTTTCCCTTAGTTTTATCTTTCCGTTTTTCTCGATCGAACTATGAATCATCTAATCCTTGCATGCTTAGAAAATTTGAGTCTCAGATTGTGCCCATTATAAACCTAAATGTTTCTACTCTATATCTCAATTTCTCAATACATATAAGGGTTTTCTCTGCCATCTCTTTTCCCTGAAAGTATTGTCTTCTTCTACCTCCCTCCTCTCTTCAAGTCTTCTATCCTCATGTATTGATAACTTTCTAGGCATAAAACACATTTCAAGATATCGAGAAACCACCATTGAATGAAATATTGTGTATTTGTAAATAGTTTTTCCCCTACTTTCAATAAGGGAACCTCTCCCATTAAAGAGGAAGGACTTTCTTGTCCCCGACCGTGATTTCATTCCAAGTGTAAATTTGAAACCCAATAGGATTAAATAAAATTTATGGGTATTTAGTGAATGGGGACACTTTTTTCATTATTGGGTAAGAATAAATTGTGACCCCTTTTAGTTTGGATCAATAAATTAAAAAATGGAAATGGATTATAGGGATTAAATCAATGATTATGTGCATGGGTATTTAGAGGATTAAATAAGTTTTTAAAAAAATGTATAGTTAAATAACTATTTATGGGCATAGTTGTTAAGTTGTTAGTGGACTAAAATTCATATCATCTTAGGAACTAGCCTTTATTAAACTTAACGTGATCCTTTAATGTGTAAAATTACGAGTTTAAGTTAGCCAATAATTTTAATAGAATTTGATGTAAACTGTTGGTATCCAAATTTGTTCTACCTTTCAAGCCAAGTAGAAAAAAATATTTGGTGTGGAGCTTAGAGATAGATAGATCATAGTGTGTGTCATTTTGTAACCTAACTTCAGGAGGAGATCTAACTAGCCCTTTATTACTCAGTTTATGGAGAGATGAATAAGCACCTTTAAGAGGATTTGACCTCTCCTCACTACTTTAGGCATTCATCTTCGACCGGGGTGAGAGGACCCTTAGTGTAATCTTTGTTTTATGAAGGAGATGGAGATATCCTTCTTTTGCACAAATTATATGAAGAGTGCCTTGGGAAAATATAGTCAATACTCATGATGTAACTCTTAAGAGTTGTAACTTCTAAATGATGGAGATACTTTCAACACAAGCCTAATGTTCTATGAAGATATTCAAAAATCCTAAGATATTAAGGATGCATGAAATTTTTTCTATGTCTAGGCAAAGCAGCAAAAACCTCCACGTGTCCCCCTAGCGGAACTCCAAGGCCAAAGCAAAAGGTGAATTTTGAAATGAGTGTCATTCCTCAAAGTGGACAAGTTTTGGGTTGAAACAAGCCTTAGAGTTTTTAGAGTGCCCATATCGAGTCGCATCCAACCGTAAAGGGCCATGTTTCCATTGATGCTAAGAAGTAAATTTGACTAGAAAAATATACCTGTGAAATCGTAAAATACAAGAAATCACCATTTGAGCCCGGAAATGAATCTTTCTTCAAGGACAAAGATTTTGGAAATGTTATAAGGCTCGTATATGATCCTCCATGCTACATCCAATCAAATTTCCACATGTATTTGGGATAAAAATGACAGGGACAACAAAACATGACTATGGAAAATAGAAGGAAAGGAAAAACCCATGTTTTCTACCCAAGTTAGAGACTCTTTCAGATGGACAGAGGGATGAAAAAAAAATTCTGGACCTTTAAGTGATCCTTGACCAAGGAAAGGATTGATCATGGAAACCAAATGGAGGATAGAGTCCTCAAGCACCAATACGGGAAATAGAAAACATGACGGAGGCTACAAACATAATGAGAGGCCGCAAAATTATGTCCAAAACATGACACAGGCATCTCGACATAGACATAAGTTCCCAAAAGGTGGTAAATGCCATCTTTATATTTTATGAATCCTTCATAACCACTTTATTATAGCTAGAGAAACCATCCAGAGTGGATAATGATCCCCCGAAGATTTGGGTGTCACCTTTTTTCAAATATAAACTAGTTTAATTAATTGTAGCATATTATCCATGTTTGGTAGAGGGTAATTGTCTTTCAACGATGCTTTATTTAGGTTTCTGAAGTCGACGCATAACCTTATCTCACCATTCATTTTCTTGACAGACACTAGGTTTGCAACCCAATAAGAGTACCTTGTGGGTTGAATGATCTCTCCATCCCTCAACTTCTTCATTTCTTCTTGTATCTTTAAAGAAAGAAGTAGATTGATGGTCCTGTATTTTTTCCTAAAAGGCTTGGCATTAGATTAAAGAGGAATCTCATGTTGGAACAAATCCTCCCTATATGCCTTGAACTCATAGTAGGACCAAGCTAGGCAGTCTTGATATTTCTTTAGTTAATTAAATATAGGAAAATTCTCTTCCTTGCTGAGATTGCTTCCTAACCATATTTTACATGGCTTTTCCTTTGTACCTAGGTCATGCTCTTCCACATCTCTTGAAATCGACATACTCCTTTTCATAATGCAATCAAAATTATCAAAGTTCAAATCAAGAACCAAAAAACCTATGGGAATTGTGTTTATCTTCAATTGGATGATGTTTTTAACAAATAATGTTTCCTTTACTTCAGAAACACACACCATTGGTTCCAAATCTATATTTTGGTTAGAAAAATCACCTTGTTTATACATAAAACGTTTCACCTAGGAATCATCATCAAAAACTTCTGATTTTTAAAGTTATTAGGGATAGATGGCCTTGTTAGTACTTCAACATCATACTCACAAAATGGAGACACTGTACAATTCCCAAATCTGGATCCTAGCACTGCTAACTTGTTTACAACAACATTAAACTTTCTATCATGGTGCACAATATTAAAAGAGTCAAACATTTCAATCAAATCCCAAACTGCATGCTTGTATTGTTTCATTCTCTGATTTTTAGTAGCATACAGTTTTCTAATTTGCTTGACAATCAATTCTGAATCCCCTTTGACAATGACATCCTTTATACCATATTTCCATGCAATTCTCAAGCCTAATAACAATGCTTCATATTCAACAATGTTGTTAGTGCATTCAAAGTTAAGTTTGAAAGAAAATACAAACTCTTCTTGGCCTGGGGAAATCAAAACAATGCCAACACCATTTCAAAACTTGGAACAAGCTCCATCAAATAACAAGGTCCAAGGTAAACCCACTTGTTCAAGACATTTACACTGATCAATCTTGTGCTCCTTGCCATCAGCAAACCCCACAAAGTTATCTACATCTACATCAACATATAACACTTCATAAGAAGCATTATTTGGATCTTCAATGAGGTGCAACATTTTCTTCTCTTCATACAAATTTACAAGGATGCCTTCAATTTGAATGGTGAAAAAAGACATATCCATATGAACACTTCCACCAACACTTGCAGCCCACTTTCTTGATAACAATATGCCCCATTTGGCATGGTAATCAACAATGACAACATCAAGTTTAGGTTCTTATCTAGATAAGTTGTAAATTGTACCATCAAACCCTTCACACACCCTACAACTAGGACCTCTCTAGAATCCATTGAAGTACACTTGCCATAAGCTAATGTCACTTTAATGGTCAATTCATTCATGACTTCCAGAGGTGTAACATTCCATTATACTCTAGAGTCAAACATACAATTGTGCAGTAGTCTGTCTTTAATAATCAATGTTGTAAAAAATGGATCAACATTTAACTAAGACTCAACTAAAGATGTCCCCAAGTAAAATTCAGGTGGTTCACCTATCTCCTCTAATGCTGGTGGTTTTTCTAGTTCTATAATGGTTGGAGGAGGATTATTTACATTATTTATATTTCTTTTTGGGCACTCCTATCTTCCCCCAATCCCAAATACTCAAAATCCCTCTTCTTATGCTCAGGAATCCTAAGTAGTTCCACAATTGGGATAAAAATATTGATCTAACTCAAGACTTGGGAAATGTCATAGGGAATGTATTTGGGAAAAGTAACATTCAGAGAAAGGTTGAAAAACACCTTAGATGGCACAAGGTTTTTAACATTTTGGGCATAGATGGGAACACCGGTTCTACCTGACACGATAGGGCCTTTTCCAAATGCATCTTTATTTTGAGTCTCTTTTGGGACATTGGTGAGAATTGGGGTCTTTGTTTATGCTTGAGGCCTTTCCCCTTTAAAACATTTACTTCTTGTGTTATACTCATTTTCTTCGGCCATAATAGCGTTCATTAGCAGCTTTCTATCCTCTTCTAAAGAGAGTCCTCCATTTTACCTCTTAATCATTAGAGCTCTTAGGTACTCAAAATTGTTATTAGGAAGTTCAAATACTTGTACCATATCTATTTCTAAAGCATGAGAGGGAGGAAGAAGAGATACCCGGTGAATGTAGTCCCAAAAAATTATAACAATTATTGCACTTATTACCTCATTTGAAGTTTCTCCTTGTTGTGAGTTGTAGAAAAGTCCACATGCATGCATCATCATGAGTGTTTTCATCATCATCAACTTCTTCAACTTGTTGATCTACTTCACATGGAAGGTGGGGTAATAAGAATTTGTCACACAAATCTATTTGATTTGTCTCTTCAACAACATCAACTCTAGCATTTATAGGATCAAACACTACTTTATTCTCCCTAGCTTGGGGTTGTCTAGCTCCAATGCTTCCTTTACCTCTGTCATCAGACCTATGATAATTTCTAGGATGATTAGCAAGTCTATCTTGTGCTTGTTACCTATGCTGACCTTGAGGACCTTGTCCCACTCCTTTCTCTACCCTGGATAGCTTGTAATATATTTTCTTTGACAACCCCGACCAAAGTCCTTACCACTTCCTCAAGATCCACAACCTTACTTGGTTGAGGCTTCTCAGGGTTGATCAATTTAACACCCTCCCTCTTAGGAGGTTTTCCAACTACTTTAACGTTATTCTCAATTTGTAGAGCCATGGTAAAGGCCTACCTCAAAGTCCTATGGTTCTTATCCCTCAAATAGTAAGAAACTTTCTTATCAAATGCATCTGAATACTTTATCACACATGATTCATCACATGGCCTCAAATTAACAAGTAATCTTCTCAATGTTTTGTTAAATCTAGTATTGAAATCATGCACTGACTCATTAGGATATTTTTTTATATTTTCAAACTTTGATAAAAGAAACCTAGGGTATGTTTTATCACTGTACTACATTCTAAAATCATTCTTCATCTCTATCCAGGAGTCAATGGAATTATCTGGCAGAGATTTATACCAGTCCCTTGCATCTTCTTCTAGAGTATGAATAAATAATTTAATGTATACATCCTCAAACTCTATTTTGAAGTCCTCCATCATATTGAAGAGAGTTTAAAGTTTTGATCACTAGTTATTACATTATTTCCTTGAAACTTAGGCAATATGTTTCTTACATCCTGTGGCACAACATTTGGATAGCTAGCCATACTTGTAAAATTGATGGGACCAAAAGTATTAATGACTAATGGAGGTCTAGGTGGAGGCTGAGCCATATTATTATAAAGAGGCGATCTTACAGGAGAAACATAATGATGAGGAGTGAGGGGTTTGTGTGATACAGGGATACAATTTTCAAAATGACTACCCTATAAAGGCTTTGTTTCTTAGAAAACTCTATTGGATTTTGAAAATATAGGGGCAGATTGAGAAGAAAATATTTCAAATATAGATGAAGGACCTTCTCCAGATGGAGAATTCATTTAACAAAGTAGACTACTTGATTCAGAAGCACTTGAGGAAGTACTGAAATCTTCAATCACAAGATGATCAGTTTCACCAATGGAGATCTCTTTTCTTGATGATTGATCTCCAACAGCCTTCCAAATTCTTTTGCCTTCTTAATTAGAATTTCCCAGCTCTTGAAACATCCTTCTACTAGGGTCCTTAGTGAAGAAATATATTCTTCCTTCAAGATTTGTAGATATTAATGAAAAATCTTATTTGATATATGTTAAGACACTGGTATTTATAAAGAATTTAAACAACACAGAGTCACCACTAAGGATTTTCACCTTATTTTGTGAAAATTCACTATGAAATACCTATCAAATGTTTGTCAATACCAGATTCATGCAGAGCTCACAAGATCTTCTCTTCTTTTACCTAAATTTATCAATCATGATATAAATATTAGTGTAATAATTGTATAAGCTGGAAATATTACACTCAGAACTCACAATTTTGAAAAATTCTTATAGATCTAAACAAATAATGATGTTTCAGCAATGTATTAGCACACAACATGTGTAAGAAGTATTACTAGGGTCGTATGTTATATTTCCAAAATACTTTAAAGAGTCCTTGACAACGGTGCCACGAGTGTTGGTATCAAATTTTATCTCCCTTTCAATCGAAAGAAAGCAAAAAGATTTGACGTGGAGCTTAGAGTCGAGATAGATCATAGTGTGTGTCATTTTGTACGGGAGGAGATCTAAGTGGCCCTTTGTTATGTAGATTTATGGAGAGATGGATAACACCTTTAAGAGGATTTTACTTGTCCTCAATGCTTTAGGTCATGTCTCTTCAACCAGGGTGAGAGGACCCTTAGTGTAACCTCTTTTTGATGAAGGAGATGGAGATATCCTTCTTTTACACAAATTTTATGAAGAGAACCTTGGGAAAATATAGTCAATACTCCATGATTTAATTCTTAAGAGTTGTCACTTCTAAAAGATGGAGATACTTTCAACACAAGGCTAAGGTTACTAAAGACATATAGAAATCCTGAGTGTTCTACATATTTTAGTAAGTAGATTTTGTTCCTTTCTTGATATACAAGGCAAACAGGGGTAGTTTAGGATGGATCAATGGTTTTTGAATAATGTTGGTGGGAGATGAAGTAGGATAAAGTTTATTATACCAGATCTTCGAAGGGACTTCACAAAAATGAACAATTCAACAACAAAAAGATTTAGAATAGTTTAGATTTTCCATCAACTAGAAGGTGTGCTTCAATGGAGGCCAATATCAGCACATTTTAACATAATATTTGAGACTCCAACATGAAGGCTCAAATTGAAAGACTTAATTAAACACCAAAGTTTCTGATTAGTCACACCAAGGGTACACCCAAAGACTTACAGACAATATTTATTAACAAATGACAATGAATTGATTTTAAATTTGTTTATCTCATCCAAGATAAAGGATCTCCTTGAAATGAAATCGCAAACACCATTAGACTATCATAGAGATGAGATCCTATGTGATTTCACAATAATTTAAATGTAAGATTGTAATAGGAACAAAAGAAACTATTTACAGAGATTCTGAAACAAAGGAGACACAAATTACTAGAGATTGGACACAAATTAATTTCAAAATTACTTAGATTCATCAATAGGGGAAAGATTCTAGAGAAATCTTAGTGCTCATCAATGGCTATACATATGCAACCAACTTGACATGATAGAAAATCTAACACAGAAGAAAATAATAGGTTATCTCGGCTTTGGTCTCTCACAAAGATGGCTTTCTCAAATTTTTTCTTAGGAATTCAACCTCCAACCATTTGCAAGAGTATTCTCATTACATTTATACATTTTTCTCACTCAATTTTCCCCCAAAAGAGAAGAATATTCGAGGGAAATTTTCTTATCAACAATTTTCTTTGAGACAATAGCATTTAACAAATTTAGATCCAAAATATCTTAGGTGGACCAATTATGAACTGATCATTTCTTGGGCCCTTGACTAATGACTAGGATGCCATGTAATAACTTGTATGGAGTCCTTTTAATAATTCTAATTATGTCATGCAAGAAATCCTTTTTTAATCATTTTCCGAAGACTCTGCATAGCTAGATATGACGGTAATATTTTTCACTCTCGAGGAAACACCTTTTTCATTTTTACACCTACACTTTCATCATTTTATCCCTTTTCCCTCTCTTTCATCTACAATTTTTCCCCACATCCATCTCCTCTAGTAATTCCCATTTTTTCAAGTGCCTGAGCAACTCCAACTTTAAAATATCAACCTTAACAATCCTTGAACTAACAATTTACGTTTCAAAGCCATTCAAAGGCACCTTACAAATAGATATGACAAAAAAATTTCATCAAAGAATGATTAAAAATAGTGTGTATTTGCATCTCTAGGAGTCTTGGAGCAAAAATGGTGGAAAAACAAGTGAAATATACAACAACCATTGATCCTGCCACTTTTCCACTTTATATGACAGTTGTCCACGTGTTTTCTTGGCACAACTATAAAGGATAAGCACAGAGGCAAGTCCTAAACAAGCGTGAGCCTTTCACGTACCCTGGGCCCAAGAAAAATGCCTTTCGGCCTTTGAAAATTAAAATGGAAAAAGGAGCCAGTGAAAGCCTCCACATGTCTCAATGGCACATTTTGAGATGGTCCCCAAAAGTAGAGACCCCAAACAAGTGCGGCTCAACATGTGTCTTAGTCTGACGGATTTTGTTAAAAAATTTGAAGGTTCAGAGGAAGATGCCATGTGTCTAGCTTCCAAGACAGTTTCCTTTGGTCGTTGAAAGTCCAAGCAAAGGGAAGAGTGAGCGGAAGCCTCCAAGTGTCCTCCTGGCACTTCTTCAAAATAAAACTTAGGTGTCGATACCCAAACAGGCGCGGTCCCTCCACGTGTCCTAGGCCTTTAGAAAGTTACTTGAAAATTCTAAGTATGGGAAGACCTGGTGGAAGCCTCCATGTGTCTTCATGGCGCAACTTCGAGATGGTGCACAAGAGCGGAGACCTTGAACAAGCGCGGGTGCACCACATGTCCCAGGCCTTAGAAAATTTCTTTGAATAGTTTAATTACAAACCGGAGTTGGCGAAAGCCTCCACATGTCTCCTTATGCAATTGTTAAGGTGCGACATTGAGGTGTATCCTAAAATGAGTGACAACCCACCATGTTTCCATGGTCTACCAAAATGTACCATTTGTGCATGAAAAATTTGTCTAAGTCTGGGCAAAGTAGCGGAAACCTCCATGTGTCCCCCTAGTGGAATTCCAAGGCCAAACCAAAACGTGAATTTTCAAATTAGCATCATTCCTCCAAGTGGATAAGGTTTGGGTTGAAGTGAGCCTTAAGATTTTAGAGTGCCCCACCGAGCCACATCAAACCAGAAAGAGCCACATTTCCCATTGATTCGAGAAGTAAATTTGATGGGGAAAATACACCCATCAAACAATAAAATGTAGGAAATCACCATTTGATCCAGGAAATGAATCTTTCTGTAAGGAGAGAGATTTTGAAATGTTATAAGGCTCATATATGATCCTTGAGCTACATCAATCACGTTCCATGTATTTGGGACAAAAATGTAGAGGAAAACAAAATGTGACTATGGAAAACGTAAGGAAAGGAAAAACCTGAGTTTTACGCCCAAGTTACAGACTCTTTCAGATGGATAGAGGAACAAAAAAAAATTTAGTCCTTTAAGTGATCCTCGACCAAGGAAAGGATTGATCATGGAAACCAAATGGAGTATAGATTCTTCAAGCACCAATATAGGGAAATAGAAAACATGATAGAGGACGCAAACTGAGGAATTTAAATGACAAACGGAGTGAGACTAATTTGAGCACCAACATAAAACATTAGAAGATAATTAAAACTCAGAAATGATTTTAGTAATTAATTAATCATATTTAATTATTAATTTCAATCCAATTACCCTTTTAAACATGTATAAATAAATAAGGGGAATGAATGAAACGTAGTTAATGTTTATCACCCTGTAACTCTTTTAAAAAAATCTGTAATTTTCCTAAGTAATTAAATGAATTTGGGTATGATTTTGGTTTGTTGAATTTTTGTGGGCATTACACTTGTTATCAAAGTCATGGGTTCAATGCTTGGACATTGGGAAAATTTGGGAACAAAACAACCATTTAGCGGAAACTAAATTCGGAACACCTTAACCTCTGGGATATAAATAATAATAACAATAATAAAATTTGTTTTGATTGTTGCAATCACCTAGGTGGGAATCTTGTCGATCTGGTTATTGGGAAGTGTTAATTTAGTTTTATATACTTATAAAATTCTTGAGTGATAGGAATTTAGTTCACTATGAAAATGTTGATTAATGGGATTCCTCACGTTTGGTTACTGATCGTGTGATGGTGTTGACCCCGTAGGGACCCTCCCTTATCTTGATTGCTATTTTATTTAGTAAAATCTTGGTAATTAGTGCTAGAACTAACATTTAAGGGCTAGAAAGGAGGAGCTCCAGAAATTGTTTAGTTTTTTAGGACCCCACTTTTTATTCAATGGTTAGGCCGGATGTGTATGATATGTCGGTGGCAATAGACTTGCTTGATGTTCATCACTTGAGGGAATTAATCCCCATATGGGAGAGTAGATATCATGAAATGGTGTCATATTAGATCTAGTTTTGCATATATATTCTTAGATGTGAATCGAATTAGAGTGCCCCTACCAGTGGCCCATGAAGGGATGCAAAGTGATTGTGATGTGGATATTTTGCATGTTTTGCATTTATAAATAGAAATCTTTTATCAATAACCAACATTTTATTTTAATGATTTTATGAGAATCTTTGATGATCTTCTTATTATTATTTTATTATTGCATGAGCTATTTTTACGATGGAAATATAACTACTTAGCCATTTTCTTTGATTTATGATATTTCTTGGATTTTACCTTTGTTTGGTAACTCAAAGCTTACTTATCTAAAAGTCCACTTGGCTAAATGACGTCAAGAATGTTACGTGGATTACTCTTGTCTTTGGGGAGATATTTTTATGATGTTTGTGTTATATTCTATTGTTATATGGGGGTACACACTAGGTGTCTTGATTGTCATCCTATGTACTTTAGATCATGCCTTTGGTTTTGGAGTGATGGAAATTTATGTGCCTAGGACCTTGAAGTAACCATTTTGTTACTCGACTTTTCCTAGGGAGAGGGATATTTGTGTCATGCATGATAGTTGGTAGATTTCATGGTGATTATTTTCCTTCTTTCCCTTAAGTATGAGTTCTATTCATTGTCACAATATATGTGACACTTCATCGAAACTTATGGTTTATGTTAGGGATAGAGTAACTCTAGGATAATTCTAGGTTTTTGGTGATAGTGTACTTTTGGGATATGATGGTTCACCGATGGGAATATTGGAGTCCTAACTCGGTTAATTTGTGTTATCTTAGTAAAGATCAAATATTGGATTGTAAATACCCTTGATTGATAAATTGGATATATTCTTGAAGATCCTAAATTCTTGAGCTTTGTGTTTAAATAAGTATGATTGTCTTGATTGTTTATATCATCCTTCTTCCACCACTTGAAAGATGTCATAAATGGATGATGAAATGATTTTGATGTGCTTTGCGAAAGGCTCCCAAGTGTCCCATAATGGGGTCATTTCTCATTTTCTCCTTTATTATTTGCTTAAATTTAGTTGATGATATCTTGTAGCCATTTTTATAATTATTATTTTAAACTAATTTCTCTTTTATAATCCTATTTTGAGTATTGTAATGAAAAATTTCTCCCTAGACATGTTTTCTTCAAATCTTAAATTCATAACTTCATAAGGTAATGTCTTTTCCCTCTTATTTGTGGAGACTCACCTAGAATTCATGCACGTAAATGTTATCGTTGAATCCTCAAGTGTGTTCTTGAGAAACTTGATAACATGTACTATATCCAAGTTGGGACTTTTACTTTACCCAAGTTGGTTCTCAAAAACACTCTACTCTAATGCATGAAAAACTATCTTATCCTAATCTAACTTTGTAAGAGACTAGGGGAGAGAGTGTACGAAATCATATCCTACACTAAAGCAAAGTGATACACAAGAAAATAAGGGTGTGAGAATCATCTTCCAATGTGTGAAAAATAGAAGCAAAGTGTATACTAGAATAGGAGATTCATTCCCTAATTCTAGCAAGCATATTCAATATTTCATACAAAAACAATGATAATGAATGCAAGAGGCTCTACCATTATTTCTTCATTGATATGCACAATTCCGATCAACATGTAGAAATTCACAAGGATTGATTGATTTATAGAGTTTTGTTACACAAAAACTACCTACCCCCATAAATGCCCAAAAAATAAAATTCCATGAGAGGAAGAGAGAGAGAGATAAAAAATCTCAAAATCAGCCTTTCCACAACTCTCAAGATGTCATAAATGGAGTGAAATTGGTATGTTTTCAAGAAATTTGTCATCCTTAGCAGTGAAAAATTGTAGGGCATCCTGGCATTTTACGTGTTTTGCTTCATTAAATGCATCCCAACTTTTGGTGCCATTTTTGAGCTTATACCATTTGCCCTAAATTTTCAATTTCTTCTTGTTTTTTTATCATTCATCAGCAATTTAATGCCTTGAAATCTTGTTCTTTTAATTGACAAGGATCATGTGTGTCTGTTTTGTTATTTTTAAAAACTTAACGTTTTTTGTTTTTTGGAAAAATTGATTTTTGTATGCCAGTTTCCATGATTAAAAATGATTTGAAAACATAGGCCCAATTTAGAAATTTGTCATCCTTAGCAAAAAAATTGAATTCTAGGGCATCCTGGCAGAGTGAAGGCATCATTTTCCCGTCAATTTATTCTTCAACATTCATCAGAAACGTGGCTTGTTCTAATTGGACAAGGATCGGTGGGTCATTTCTAAAAACTTAACATTTTTGTGTTTTTGGAAAAATTTGCAAGTTTCCCATGACTCTGCGGAGCCCTAGAGGAGGTACACGTGTCGTAGGTAGAGTGAAGGCAGACGGCGGGTCTTTTTGTGCCTTAAGGAATTTTAGAAAAAGAGTTAAATTGCAAAGAAAATTCCTAGGGCCCATGCAATGAATCATAGGTGGACACGTGTCACATTTTTGCATCAAAGGCATGAATGGAGGCTGGCGGAAGACTTAGAAAATTTTTGCTTTTTGGCGAAAGGGAACAAAAGTTGTGAGAAGGGCCGTGGGTCTGCCAAGCTAATCAGAGGGTGACACGTGACAGTTAAAAAAGTCAAAACAATGGTGGAGGCGAGAGATGCGGAGGCACGGTGGAAAAATTTCCTTTGGTGAAAAGGAGTTAAAGTATGAAATGAAAGCAAGCCCGCGACTAATCGGAAGGTGACACATGGCAGGGAAAGGTAGAGGTGTGGGAGTGTGGAGGAAATGGTGAAAATTTTCCTTTGTGGAAAATGTTGTTAAAATATAAATAAGAGCATTTCCATGCAGCTAATCAAGTGAGGACATGTGTCCTGCGAGAGGGTGGAGCCACGGAGGAAAAATAAAAAAATTTCCTTTTTCCAAAAATAGGTAAAATGTTTAAAATTGAGCCATGACTCTGTATCTAGTTATATTGTGCCATGTGTCGGGGAGAAATCGGGAGGTGGGTCGTGGGGATAATTTGGAAAAAAATCCTTTTTCAAAAAAAAGGTGGAAATATGTAGAATCGGTTCACGATTCAATGGGGCCCACTTTGGGACATGTGTTAGGCCTGTTTTCATGAGGCAGAGATGTGGGGATATTTTGGAAAAATTTCCATTTTCCAAAAAAGGTGGAAATGTGTAGAATCGAGTTGTGATTCCACTGGGACTCACATTGGGACACATGTCAAGCTCATTTTCAAAGGGTAGAGGGGCGCAAAAAAAGTCAAATTTTAACATTTTTACAAAAGTGTTAAAATGTCAAATAGTGATCTCAAGCCCATTTCCAATCACATTGTGACACGTGGAGGGCTCAGATTAAAGGATAAAGGAAGATCAATGGAACTCTGCATTTTTCAGTTTGGCTGCCATTTTTCTCTAGAAGTGTGGAAATGCATTTTTTGCATCGATTTTGATCAAATTTTTGACAAATTTGTGTCGTTTGTATACTGTAAGGACCAACACAATTAGTTTTAGGATCAATTTGAAGATCAAAGATGTTTTTGAAGTGAAATTTTACCCTAGCCCATCCAAAATGTAAAATATCATATCCAAAAGTTGCAGAGTCAAATTTTGGAGGGATAAGGATGAAATAATGAAAGGAAGGGAGTCTACATGCTTTCAAGATGAAAAACGTGCCTCCACAATGGATAATGATGTGAATTTTTCAATGATTCATCTCTTTTTGAGACAACTGGCAACTTTTTGGACGCGTTCTATTAAACGTCCCTACTGCGAATCATGAGGAGTATTTTGTAACAAATTTGATCCTTTGGCATATTATTTTCTTGGGAAAGAAGGCTTGAAGGAGATTGAAAGTTATATATTGCATGAATTTGTCATGCAAAGGGTTGGAAGAGTTTTAAAAATCCCTGGAAAACTAAAAATTTCACGGGAAAATATGGGAAGAAGCCCATTCTCTGAGTGACCACTTGAGAAACTCATGTAACTCTCTCTGTATCAAATTTCAAATCATGTTAAGTTGGTTTCAGTTGTAAAGCCATTAACAAACCTTGAGATTGTTTTTCAAAACATTCCCATGCTGATAAATCTGATCATTTTTGAGTTATTCTATGTTGTCTTTGGAAAAAATATGTGAATGCTTACATTTCATAATGCATTTCAAATTTGTGTTTCTTGTTTCCTATTGTAGTCTTGTGTTTTAAATCTCTCTTGATCATACATGGTCTCATTTCTTGTGGCTATTTTAGTGGCATTTGCAATCTCACACTCAGAAGAGCTTTCATCTGATAAAGAGATAAACAAATTCAAAATCACTTTACTTTCCTTGATTTTAGAGATTGTTTGTAAACCTTTCGGTGCACCTTAGTTCATGATTAAATAGTGATTTCTAAATGATTCATTGGTTCATTATAACTCAATCTTTTGTGATAGATGATCAAAGATTGTGTGGAAAAGTGTAGATCTAGGCCTCCATTTGATGCACATCCTAGTTGAAGGGATTATTAACCATTTTGATACTTTCTGCTATTAAGTTTCTCCATATTTTGCTGAAATCCTCAAAGAGTCTCAAGCGGAGTTTGGTTTGTCTTATCTAAACTCCCACGCAAAAATCATTCAAAAACAACTAATATGTTATCAGCCAATTTTGACTACGCAAAATTTAAAATAAATAAATAAAATAAAATGGAAATTTTGCAATTTTTCAAAAGTGTTACTTTGTGTGGTTTATCACTCTCATCATGACTGTCTCATTTTTGTGATTGTTCCGGTCTTCATTTCATCCTTTTCAGTGAGAACTCCTCCGCTAGGTCTTAAACTACGTTAAAAATTAATTAATTAATATTTAATTAATTAATTACTCTTTGTTTGATAAAATTAATTTTTAATAACTTTGGAGTATTTAATTAAATAAATATTAATTAAAATTCATTCGACAAGTTTTATTTTAATTGCTGGGGAAAAATAAGCTTCCGCTTCCCATTGCCGGGGATGCCAAATTGGCTTCTGGGCCCGGATTTCCCCTTTCTTGGAAAAATTGCTTTAAATCCCCGCTTGTGGGATTTCTTCCCCAATTGCCAAATTAATAAACTAGCAAACAGGAAAAAAATCTATTGATTTCCCACATGGGGAAATTGAATGGAGATTGCCAGCCCACTTTGCCATTCCCATTGGCAATTGGCCATTGCTTTCCCCATTCCCCTCGGAAATTAATTCCACTACCCGGGAAGGAGGGAAGTTGGATTAATCCTCATAAATTCCTCTGTCAAACTCGTTGGAAAGAGTTGTGTGAAGCTTTCCAAATTGCTTCTTATTTCTTCTAAAGGAACAAAGTAATATTTGTATCACATCCCTCAAACAATACTAGTTTACTGTGAACGCCATTGTGAAGAAGTAGGAGGACCAAGTTTTGTTTTGATGCATCAATGAAAAGCTAATAACAAAGCTTTCCACTTATTCAAAACTAGTCCACGCAAGGGAAGTAATACACGTAGTAGTGGGAAGATTCAGCGTTGGATAAAATTTTTAAAAAATAGTCCATAACTCTCCACGCATTGGCCAAGGTAATGCTCTCCACGCATTGGCAAAGAGAACAGTCTAATATGGTCCAGGCATAGCCCACGCAGGAGTAGGAGGGAGAAAACATCAAGGAAATTAGAGCCAACAACCCACACATTGGGCAGAGGAGATCTTCCATGCAACAAAAGAAATAAAAATCATTTTCAACGCCAATGACAAGGAGGAGGAAAATATTTCAATGCAGATTAAAATAGTCCAAAATGCAGTCAAAGCAACAACAATTTCCAACGCCTAGGAAGAACATAGCCCGTGCATTTTTGCAGCAAGGTTCAATGCATTTTCAAGAGGAAGTAGCTCATGTTTTCATTGGTCAAAAGCTCAGCGAAGAGTCCACGTGGGGGAAAAAAGAAACACTCCATTAAAATTTGTTTTTTGTTTGTTTTCTTTTGCAAAAGAAGACAAGCAAGAAAATAGTTAAGAAAAAAGAATATCCATGCATAAAATAACAACCCAATGTTTTTCAAAGATATACAACCAACAACAAAGAAAAAGAAAGGCCATGTTGAAAAAGAAGACAATTTAGGAAAGTATAAATCCAAAAATATTTCAGAAGTCTTCGGAGACAACTTTTCACATGAACAACAAAGGATTTTTCCAACGCATGAGCAGCCAAAAGAAATTCCCATGCTGAGCATCAGGTAGAGCATTAGTTTCAACGCATTTTTCATAAAAAGGTTGAGTTTCCACGCAGATTTTAGAGAAGTAAGAACAATTTCAACAAACAAGTATTCACGCAACCACTTGGGAAGACCGGATCCTCACCAAAAATAAGCAGAGGCCACGTGGAAGGAGAGAGAAATCAGCATGTAAGAATAGTCTGGTTTCAACGTGTTCATTTCATTCAGGCAAACTCCCACGTGAAAGAGAAATTACGGTTCACACATGCAAGAAAAAATTTTTTTAGGCGAATAAAAAAAAATTAAATTGATCCGTGAAGTCATTAAAATCGGGTGAATTTAATTTAAAATATAAATCATTTTCATCATGCATTGGTGAGAAATATTCAAACAAAAATATCACGCATTCAAATGCATTACCGCGTGTCGCAGGTTGTGTCTGTTGAAGTAATCAACTTTGGAGCTCGACATCTCAAATTTGGATGATCGTTGGGAAGAAAAGTTTGGTTCATTGAATTCTCCCCATATTCCTATACTCATTTTCCAAATTCTAAATATACAACACTTCGTTTGATATTTTTCACGGAGTCAAGAAAAACTCAGTTTGCTCAATTTTGTCGTGCGCACAATTTTAGCTTGGCGGAAGGCCTACTTTGAGAATCCATATCTCAAGCCTAGATGATCATCAAGAGAAACAGTTTGGTTCATTGAATTCTTTCCACATTCATGTACTTATTTGCAAAAATTAAAATGTATATCTCTCCGTTTGATATTTTTCATGGAGTCAAATAAAATGCAATTTGCATGATTTCACTGTGCGCGCAGTTTTCAACCTGTCAAGGTGACTCATTTTGAGAGTTGATATTTTGAACTCAGGTGATCTTCAAGAGAAAAAAAAAATTGTTTCGTTCAATTCTCCCACCTTCATATTCTCCCTTTCCAAGTTTTAGATGCCCAGGGTGATGTTTGGTATTTTTCCCAGGCTAAAACTAAATGAGATTTTCGCAGTTTTACACCTGCATTTTCCTAGCAATTTCATAAGAGTCAACTTTGACCTTTAAATATTTGACTGAAGAATTTGATTGGGAAAAAACCCTCTGACATGCAAACTTGTGGTACCTTAATATACTTCCTCATCCAGTGACAGTTTCTCATAACAAGATTTGCTATTTTTCCTAGGGCAGTTTTACAGGCATTTTGTGTAGTTTTGTAAGATGGAAGTAATCACCTAAAATCACGTTTCTGTCACAATCATGTCATCTCCAAACAAAATGATGTTGCGGTATAAGTTCCAGGGCATTCTAATCACCTCGACGCTCCATTCAGAGTATGAGAACATTGTTGAAGCCAACTTGGGACACGTCGATGTAAGTCGGTTCTGCGATCGTATATTGACCGAAGGCGAGTCACAATTTTCCTGACGCTTGTTTTGAATTGTTCATCACTTGCATGGATGCACCATGAAATCTGCATAGTGTGGTGATTCAACTCCAATGGCTCTAAAGTGGAAGCAACCTCTAACTTCCTCATTATGATATAAGTCGCAACTATTGGCATTGGTCTCTTCGGAGTCAAAAGCTATGGTTATTGGCAAAGATAGATAATGGGAGAATCTTTTCTACATCAATTTTTCACTTGATCATTGTGGTGGATCTATTCATCAACAAACCAAGACCAACGACAAGTGCAATTGTGTGGATCATCAAGCAACGCCACATCATTCAAGCATGTCCTGTCAGCTCTCAGTTAGCGGGCACAATACTTCATCGACTAGTCTTAAAGTTGGAGCATTCTCAAATTAGATAATCATGAGTGGATTAGAATTCCAACACTTTGGGATGGTGACAAAGATAAAATACATAACTCCAGGAGGTGAATTGCAATTTTTGCTCTTGGAGATCTTCTCAATGGCGAAAAACCAGAAGGTGGATTCTAACAAACCAAGGTGGCGTAATGAATACGGTATCATGACAAATGAATAATTCACCATGGAAAGGTATTCGGAGCATGTGGAGAATTTTGTGTAATTGTGAATGTGAATACGAATGAAGACAAACTTTCTCACACCAAGATATTGCTCAGACGGAGGGGTGGATGAATTGCTCAAGTTTCAAGGTCGACACTCTTGTCATTTGGAGGATTGCAGAGCACGGTCAATGATTTCATTCCCATACAACCGGGAGAGGTGAACTCTTGGCCCAATGGATAAGGCACTGATCCTAGGTGTCTTGATGTGGGTGGTACATTGTTGACTAGGATGTATACGTGTGCATCTAAATCATTTAAGTGGGTCCACATGTACCCATTTCTTTTTTTTATGTATTTTTCCTTAAATGATTTTTTAACTTAAGTGGTTTCTATTTTTAGTCACTTTTTAATAAAGTTGGTTGAAAAAATCAAAGGTCACTTAAGTGCTTTATTTAATGATCATGTAAAACCGTAACTACTTTGTAACCACTTTTGGGTTATAAAAGGAAGTGAGGGGCTCATTTGCAAAGTGGACTTTTGAGAGAGGAGAAGAAATACATATTTGTGCAAGCTTTGTTTCAGGAAGAAACTTTGTGTTATTTTGTGAAAACATTTTTGAGTTAATGAAATACGAACTTTGTGTCTCATTCATTGTCTCTTGTAACATTTGATGCTCTTATGTTCATTAGATGTTAGGTGTTTGAATCTTGCATGCAACTATTATCTTTGAACTTGTTGTCAACGTTATTAATCGGTTGTTCTAGTTCACAGTGATCAAGCTCTGATTATCTACTTTCTCATGTGTGTTCCCTTTTACATGTTCTTGTTTGGCTAACTCAAAATCCATTTTATTTGTGTTAGTTATTTGTCTTTCTTCCTCATGCAATATTAGGCTATATTTTAATTGACTCTTACATGTTTCTTCCATTTCACTCCTTTCCTTCATTCCATTCTATCTCCCTCATTCACTTTTATTTCCATTGATGTTCTAAAATTCCTCCCCCACATACAATTTTTAATGTATAGATGTAAATATAGTTTTGGTTTTAATAAAGGCATCCTCACCTTCATTGAAGAGGGAATTCATTCCCACACTATTGCATGTCATTTACATGTGTGTAAATCCATATGCTAACATAATCCTACCCTATTTTACCCTTGTTTTGACTGTATACCCACAAAAGATTCAAATCCGATTGCTAAAGTATGCATACAGATTAGGATTTCAAAATATCTTTAGTAACCCTTTCCTTGCATTGAAATTATCTCCATAATCTACAAGTGACAACTTGTGAAAGTCATATTTGGAGTGTTGATCATATTTTCCTAAGGCACTTTTTATACTATTTGCACAAATTGAGGGATATCTTCATCTCCTTCACCATTTGAGGGTTACAAAATAGGTTCTCTTACCTTGGTTGAAAGGCACAACTTAAAACATTTAGGACAAGATCAAGTCCTATTTGAGTGCTATCCATCTCTCCACAAATCTGAGTGCTAGTTAGATCATATCCTCGGCGCAAAAAATGATATATATCATGATCTATCTATCTTCAAGATTCATGCCATATCTTTGATGCTTCTCGATCTGAAAAGGAGAACAAATTTGGGTAAACAACACCGGTGAAAGTGCCACTGCCGGGATGAAGAATGTAATATCCAAACTAATTTTTTAATCTACTTCCAATTCATATTATTTTGAGCCCATCAACACACCAGTGGCAGCATTTCCGGGGACATTCTTAGTTCAATCTAATCCATGTGCATAAAAATTTGAGATATTTCAATGCATATCAAGCCTGGTAATATCTCTTCAAGTTTGATTGCAAATATATTGTTCAAGCATCATTCTATACTCATATTTGTAAGGTGTATGCAAAGGTTTCAAACTCTATCTACAATTTTATCAATTTCTATCATTAGTTGCACTTCATTTGCATTTGTGGTTGATAGATTCAAGAAAAGGAAGATCTGATCTATAAAGTTTGGCAAGATTTTCAATGCTGATAGGTATTTGACAGAGTATTTTAGTGCATTTGTACAACTAGGGTGAAAGTCCTTAGTGGCGACTCCATGTTGTTTTGATCTTGATAAATACTAGTGTATTAGCTTTCTATCATTTGTTTTTTGGTATTGCTAATATCTGCAAATCTGGAAGGAACAAAATCTCTCTTCGGGAGGGACCCAAGTAGAAAGTTGTTTCAAGAATTAGGAAAGACAATTTTAGAGGAGAGAAAAGTTTGGAAGGTTTTTGAAGGTCAAGACATCAAGTAAAGGAATAACCATAGGTGAGAGAAAGCAACCTTTAATAGAGGATTATCACTCTTCTTCCAATGATTCGATTCAAGAAATCTTCTCATAAACTTGTTTACTTCAACTAGTGAAGGTCCTTATGTTGTACCTTGTGAGTTCCTTCTTCAATCTGCACTGTGTGTTTCAATTATTGTAAAAGTTTCAAGAAAATTAACACCTAGAGAATACCAATCTTGTGAACCACATTCTTGAGCCCCAAAGACCTCTCACTCCTCATCATTTTGTTTCTCATCCAAAATCACCACCTCAAAAAAATATGGTTCAGCCTAGACCTCCATTTGTTGTTAACACCTTTGGCCCAATAAATTTTAGGGGAATGGTTGGTCATCCTAATGTTGTGCCTCAGGATGTTAGAAGTAGATTACCAAATTTCCAAGGGAATAATGCCATAACAGGTAATCAGCATCTCAAACTTTTTGTTAACATGATGGAGGTTTTTGAAATAGAGTTTGAAGATGTGTATGTCAAATTGTTCATTCATACACTAGAAGAGGATGCAAGGGATTGGTACAAGGCTCTACCTGATAATTATATTGACTCTTGGAATGAGATGAAGAATGCATTTAGGTTGTAATGTGGTGACAAGACTGATCCTAGGTTTTTCTTGTCTGAATTTGAAAATATCAAGAAGAACCCAAATGAATTAGTTCATGACTTCAACACAAGGTTTAACAAAACTTTGAGAAGGCTACCAGTTAATTTGAGGCCATGTGATCAGTCATGCTTCATCGAATATGCAGATTCATTTGACAAGAAGGCAGCTTATTACCTAAGAGACAAGAACCCTACCAATTTAAGGCAGGCCTTTACTATGGCACTGCAGATTGAAAACAATATCAAAACAATTGGGAAACCTCTCTAGAGAGATGGTGTAAAGATGATAAACCCTAAAAAACCTCAAGCTAGAAAGGGTGCTGATTTGGAGGAGGTTGTGAAAATTTGGAAGGGCTATGAAAGAAATCTCATACAAGTTAGCGCAGGTAAAAGGGAATTGGGAAACTTCATAAGGTTAGCAAAAAGCACAAAACCATGACAGATTTTCCAATCATCTTAGAGGTGATCAGAGATATGATGATATAGGGAAAGGACCCATGGGGTCTGCAAATAGACATCCTCAAGCACGTGAAGAAATATTTTTACCCAACCCTAACTACTAAGGTTGCTAATGTTGAGGAAGTTGCTGATATTTACTAGTGTGATAAGCGTTTCTTACCCCATCCTCCATGTGGAATAGATCAACAAATTGAAGAGGAATTTGATGATGAAATTGATGATGATGCTGGATGAAGGAGATCCTTGCAAGTTCACTAAGGGGAGAAACTTCAACGGATGTCATAAGTGCTAGGATTGTTGTTTTTTTGGGGATCCAATGTATCCAACATCTTCTTCCTCCTTCTCATGTTTTAGAAATTGATAATTACAAGCCTTTGAGCTGCCCAATAATGATTTTAAATACTTAAGAGCTTTTTTGATTAAGAAGTATGATGGAGGGGTTCCTTCAGAGGAGGATAGCTGTTGCTTATGAATGTTGTAGTTTCCCAAGAGAAGGAGCACAATACCAGAAGTAAAGTTGCCAAGAGGAAACAAGCCAAGTCAAAATTTTCATTGCTTAGTAAAGAAAACTCCAAAGAAAAATACATCTAGTAAAGGCCCTATTCCCCCAAGAAAAACTTGTGATCTTCCCCATGCCCAAACTGAAAAGACTTCCATACCATCTAATGAATTTTCCAATCTTTCCCCTAGTGCTACTTTACCCAAGAATGCTCCATATGATATTGCCCAAGTCTTGAGTTAGATCAAGATTCCTATCCCAATTGTTGAGTTACTTAGGATTCCTGAGCACAAGAAGAGGGATTTTGAATATTTAGGATTTAGAGGGGAAGAGAGTACCAAAGGCAGAGTTGTAAAAAAGGTTGGGATTCCTATTGCCATTGAGAATTAGATCAACCAAAGTGCTAGAAGAGTAGGGGGAACCACTAAGGTTTACTTAGGAATTCTTTGGTTAAATCTCACTAAACGTTGATCCGTTTTTACTACCTTGGTTATCAAAGACAAGTTGTTACATAACTGTATGTTTGAATTTGGGGCATCATGCAATTTCATGCCTTTGGAGGTCATGAATGAATTGGAAATCAAAGTGACAGTAGTGTATGGCAAGTGTACTACTATGGATTCTAGGAAAGTGCCATTTGTTGGGTCTGTCAAATATCTGGTGGTGCAATTTGAATCTTATCCTGGGAGGAATTTAAAATTGGCTGTTGTGATTATTGATTGCCCTGCCAAATGGGGTATGTTATTATCAAGGAAATGGGCTGAAAATTTTTGTGGGAGTGTCCAAATGGTCATTTCCTATGCCACTATCCCCATTGAAGGAAACTTAGTAAAGTTATATGGAGAGAAAAAGATGTTGTACCTTGTTGAAGACCCAAAAATGCATCTTATTAATTTTTTCAGCAGAGATGCTAATCGATCACTTTGTGAGTTTTGTGGATTTTATGGATTATAAAGTTGTTGAAAACATATATCCTAAGTATGTTGTTTTTTCTTGAAATTTGGTCCTTGATTCAGCCTTGAAAATATTAAAAGGTTTGACCTGAACACAATGGAGGAGCTTCAAAGAAAATGGATGGTTTACATATTAAACAAAGAAGAAAAGGAGGTATATTTCCAGTTGCTAAAAACATATCGAACCTCTTGGCATGGTCATATCAACATGGAGGATATTTGGCATTTCCCCTCGATTTTTTCTCTTTGAAATCAAGGTTTTCTTACCAACTTGTATAGTGTATAGTGTTTGGCTCTTGTTCTATTTTTGGTGTTTTGTTGGTTCATGGTTTGCCTTGGTGTGTGGAGGCCATTTTTGTTTGTTTCTAAGCTAGTTTTTTTGTGGCTTTGGCTCATGACTCCATTGTCCAATGGTTTTTTTTGGCACTTGGTCCGCTTCTTTTGTTCTTGTGGCACTCGTTGGGAGTGCCCATCCCCGAGATGGATCCGATGTTGGTGCCATTTTTTAGCTTGTATTGTTTTTCCCTAAATTTTCCTTTGGTTTGCATGCTCTGGAACATTTTTCTCTTAAATTTGTAGTCTGAAACTTTACCCTCCAAATTGAATGCCTTGAAATGCTCACAAACCTTTTGTTTTCCCCAATTTGAAAGAAATATGCATGTGTGCCTTGTTTTGTGCCCTAATTTTTCCAAAATCTGTGGGCTCTATCATTTTTCCTTTTTGCCCGATCGTGGAAGTTTAAAATTGATCGATTTACACTTGTATGCCATTGAAAATCCAATTCCATGATAAAAAATGCTTTAAAAACATGTTTTAGTTGGTTCAATTTTGAGAAATTTTTCATCCTTAGTGAAAAAATCAAATTCTAGGGCATCCCTGGCATTTTCTGTGTTTTGATGGTCAGACGGGCATCATTTACCCGTCAATTTCTTCTTTAGCATTCATTGACAACATGGCTTGTTCTAATTGGACAAGGATCGGCGGGTCATTTCTAAAAACTTAATAATTTTGTGTTTTTGGAAATATTTGCAAGTTTCCCGTAGCTCTATAGGCCCTAGAGGAGGTACACGTGTCGTAGGTAGAGAGAAGGTGGACGGGTGAGTCTTTTTGTGCCTTAAGGAATTTTGGAAAAAGAGTTAAATTGCAAATAAAATGCCTAGGGCCCGCAGGGAATCACAGGTGGACACATGTCACATTTACATCAAAGGTGGGAATGGAGGCTGGTGGAAGACTTAGAAAAATTTTGTTTTTTGGCGAAAGGGAACAAAAGTTGTGAGAAGGGCCACGAGTCTTCCAAAGGCTAAGTAGAGGGTGACACGTGGTAGTTAGAAAAGTCAAAATAGTGGAGGGGAAGTGATGCGAAGGCACGGTGGAAAAGTTTCCTTTGGTGAAAATTAGTTAAAGTCTAGAATGAAAACACAAGCCCTCAGCTAATCGGAAGGTGAAACGTGGCAGGGAAAGGTGGAGGTGTGGGAGCAGAGGAAATGGTGAAAAAAATTTTTGTGGAAAATGTTGTTAAAATATAAATAAGAGCATTGCCCTACAACTAATCAAGTGAGGACACGTGTCCTACGGGAGGGTGGAGCCACAAAAGAAAAATGAAAATTTTCCTTTTTCCAAAAAGAGGAAAAATGTTTAAAATTGAGCCACGACTCTGTATCTTGTTTTATTATGCCACGTGTCAGGGACAGAATTAGAGGTACAGGTCGGCGGGGATAATTTGAAAAAAAAAAATTTCCAAAAAAGGTAGAAATATGTAGAATCGGTCCGTGATTCCAATGGGGCCCACATTGGGACACGTGTCAATCCCTATTTTCATGAGGTAAGATGTGGAAATGTGTATAATCGAGTTCTCATTCTGCTGGGACCCACATTTGGACACGTGTCAAGCTCATTTTCAAAGGGCGGAGGGGTGGAGAAAAGTGTCAAATTTTTACATTTTTCCAAAAGTGTTAAAATGTCAAAAAGTGATCCCAAGCCCATTTCCAATCACATTGTGACACATTGGAGGGCTCAAATTAAAGGATAAAGGAAATCAACGGTAGAATATGCACTTTTCAATTTAGGCGCCATTTTTGCTCCAGAAGGAAATGCATTTTTTTGCATAGATTTTGATCAAATTTTTGACAAATTCATGTCCATTTTGTACTGTAAGGACCAATGTAATAGGTTTTGAAGATCAAATATGTATTTGAATAGAAATTTTACCCTAGCCTGTCCAAAACGTAAAATATCAGATCTAAAAGTTACAGAGTCAAATTTTGGAGGGACAAGGATGAAATAATGAAAGGAAGGGGGTCTGCATGTTTTGAATATGAAAAATGTGCCACCATAATGGATAATGATGGGAATTTTTCAATGATTCATCTATTTTTGAGAGAACTGGAAATTTTTGGACGTGTTATATTAAACGTCCTAGATCTGTGAATCATGGGGAGTATTTTGTAACAAATTTGATCCTTTGGCATATTATTTTCTTGGGAAAGAAGGCTTCAAGGAGATTGAAAGCTATATATTGCATGAATTTATCATGCAAAGGGTTGGAAGAGTTTTTAAAAGTCATGGAAAACTAAAAATTTCATGGGAAAATCTAGGAAGAAGCCCATTCTTTGAGTGACCACCTGAGAAACTCATGTAACTCTCTCTGTATCAGATTTCAAATCATCTTAAGTTGGTTTGAGTTGTAAAGCCATTAACAAACCTTGAGATTGTTTTTCAAAACATTCCCCTACTGATAAATTTGATCATTTTTTAGTTATTCTATGTTGTCTTTGGAAAAAATCTATGAATGCTTACATTTCAGAATGCATTTCAAATTTGTGTTTCTTGTTTCCTATTGTAGTCTTGTGTTTTAAATCTCTCTTGATCATACATGGTCTCATTTTTGTGATTATTTTAGTGGCATTTGCAATCTCACATTAGAAGAGCTTTCATCTGATAAAGAGATAAAAAAATTAAAAATCACTTTACTTTCCTTGATTTCAGAGATTGTTTGTAAACCTTTGGGTGCACTTTAGATCATGATTAAATAGTGATTGCTAAATGCTTCATGGGTTTTTTCTAACTCAAGATTTTGTGATAGATGATCAAATATTGTGTGGAAAAGTGTAGATATAGGCCTCCATTTGATGCACATATCCTGGTTGAAGGGATGATTAACCATTTTGATACTTTTTGCTATTAAGTTTCTCCATATTTTGTTGAAATCCTCAAAGAGTCTAGCGGACCTTGGTTTGTCTTATCTAAACTCCCACCCAAAAATCATTCAAAAAAAACTAATCCTACCCTATTTTACACATGTTTTGACTTGTATACCCACAAAAGATCATAATCCATTTGCTAAAGTATGCATAATAGATCACGATTTAAAAATGTCTTCAGTAACCCTTGCCTTGCATTGACTATATCTCCATAATTTGGAAGTGACAACTTGTGAAAGTTCAGATTTGGAGTGTTGATCATATTTTCCCAAGGCACTTTTCATACTATTTTCATACAAATTGAGGGATATCTTCATCTCCTTAAATTTGAGGGTTACAAAATAGGTTCTCTTACCTTGGTTGAAAGGCACAACCTAAAATAGTTAGGACAAGATCAAGTCCTATTTTATCGCTATCCATCTTTCCACAAATCTGAGTGGACCACTTAGATCATATCCACAGCTAAAAAATGACATACATCATGATCTATCTATATTCAAGCTTCATTCCTTATCTTTGATGCTGGTTAGATTGAAAAGGAGAAAAATTGGGTACCAACACCAACCACCAGTAAAATCACTGTTCTAAACTTAAACATGTTTTAAGAAAAATAGATATCAGGTCCTCATAAAATTCCATATTTCTTAATTTCTTTGTGTTGTGCTCGGAGCCACAATTTCAATGGTACCAATTTTTCTCGATTTAGTTGTGAAATGCAAAAGTTGTGGCCTTCTAATTGTGAGTAGTTGTTTTGAGTTTGCCAAGGATTTCTTACATTTTACAGGAATGGGAATTTAATTTATTAGAGCTTGATATGTTTTTTTTCACATATCTACCCTCATTAAAATTAAGAAATTGTGCCCTTTTTGAAAAATCAATTTTTGTTAAAATTAGAGTTCAAAGTTATGGCCATTTAAAATTCAGGGGTCGGGCGTTGAATTTTCCTTTATATCGTGGGTTGGCGGGTTTTTAGGGAACTCATGTCCCTATGGTACTGCTGTTGACGGTGAATCGTGCATCACACTTGAATGTCCGTAACTCGATGGGTTGAGACTCTTAGTGCGATTGCATAACATGGAGCTTTTTCCAAGTGTCGGAACTTGCAAATCGGGAAATCTCTCAGATGAAGGCAGTTCCTATTCCTTTGTTTAGATGCACACATAAAAATGCAAAGGATTTACTCAAAACCTAATCTAGCTTTATAAGGAGATAGGGGAGAAGATGCATAAAAATAAACCTAAACTAACAAAGGTGATACATCGAGGAATGAAGAACACTGTCTTGCCAATAAACACAAACCATTAGAATGCAATGCAAGATCATTGATAACCAAATTTGCAAGTGAGAGATCGGGAGGATGTAAATGAATATAGAGAGGGTTAAGAATCATCCACGAGACATGCATTATTTTCTCCAAATATTGATACAATACACTACAAAATGCCAAGAGGCAAAGTTGCATTACAGTTTTAGATGGGAGGTTTGAACTCCACAAATTCACCTGCCAAAGAGAAGAAGGGAGGGGGAAAATAATAATGTCCAACCTTTAGAAAGAAGTCCCTCCTTACAATTTATAGGAAGAATGAGAGAGGGAAGATAGAGGAAATCCAAATCTACCCCAACCACCTCTAGGTTGTATTTAATTCATCTCATTATGGTGGTAGGTGAGAACCATAACAAACCCAAAAAATGGCAAACTGTATTTTAAATTTTTGAGGGCATAGGCCTATTTGTAGGAAGTATCTCCTCTTTGTTTTTCTCATTTATTAAGGGCATAGGCATGTCTGTAGGAAGTGTATCATATTTTGAGTCCAACAAGGAGTGGGCACATCATCATTTTCCTATTCTTGACCATCCTGTAGTGCCAAAACAGTCTCTTTTTCATCACCTGCTTCAACTTGCTAACTTGAGGCTATTTGTTCACATAATCCCTTTCCATGGACTAGCTTAGTGACCTTAATTTCGATGTCATATTCCATGACACGAGTGATCCATCCTGCACATTTCTCATTTAGATACTTGTTTAGAAGGAAGTCCTTGACTCCCACATGAGAGACCAATAATTGGATCTTTTTGTTTGAGCCTAGGTGCTTGAATTTTTGTAAGCTCCGATCACTTTGCAAGGACATGCTTTTCAATGGAAGAGTACCTATTTTCGTATTCCTCCAAGCCTTAAGCGAGGAAAGCAATGGTTGTTCTAATCCCTCTTTGTTTTGTTGAACTAGGATTGCAAAAATCGTGTCCCCACCACCAAAGGCATATAACATGAAATCCTTGGAGAAGTCTGGATTAACGAGAGTTGGAGCTTGAGATATAGCATTTTTTTGCCTTAAAACTTGCCTTGCCTTCATTATCCACTTAAATTCCATGCTCTTCTTCAACATCGGTGTTATTGGCTTTACGAGAGCTTCAAAGTTTGGAACAAACCTTGGACAAAATTGATCCTTTCTAAGAATATTTGAAGAGCCTTCCTATGACTTAGTAATGGAAATGCTCTAATTGCTTCAACTCTCTTTGGGTCAATCGTCAACCCCTTCTTTGAAACAATATGGCCTAGAAGTTTTCCTTCGTGAGCCAAGAATATGCATTTTTGGGATTCAATGATACCCCAAATCTCCTACATCTACGAAATACCTATCTCAGGTGAAAGAGGTGATCCACCACATTTTTGGAGAGTACGGTGATGTCGTCTAGATATATCGAACTATTTTATTGATCAATCCCTTAAAGCCATATCCATTTCCCTTTGGAAAGTGGCTCAGAGCATTTGATAGCCCAACTCGCATCTTCTTGTAGGCATAGGTGCCCCATTTGGTGGTGAAATCCTTCTTAAATGGTCATCTTCTTTAAACCATTATCCGATTATACCCTAAGTAGCCATCTAGGAGAGAGAATCTCTCTCGAATGGATACCACTTGCAATATTTGTTCCATTGAAGGAAGTGGGTAATGGTCTTAGAGATGGCCTGTCGAGGTCTTGAAAGTCCACACACAACTTGATTTGTCCACTCTTCTTCTTGACCGAAACCAAGTTTACAACCCAGCTTCGAGTGCTTGATCGGGAATATAATGCTTGCCTCTATTAGCTTGTTTAGCTCTTTCTTCATTAGAAGCTCAATGTGAGGGTTGACTTGTCTCTACTTCTACCGATGGGCTTAGCATCGGATCCAATTCTATGGTATGTTGTACCAACTTTGGGTTGAATCCTCTTAAGTCTTCATAGCTCCAAGCGAAGACATCTGGAAATTCTTGGCAAAGTCTGTATGAAATATAATTTCTCCGCTCGGTTGCCACTTTACCAATTTGAAGTGTCTTACCTTCCCCAACCGGAATTGGCTCGAATCTTCTCTCTTTACCTCAGTATGTTATCCTTTTCCTTACGGAACTAGTCGTTAGGGTAGAAGATAAAATCCAATGTTACTAAAACCTTGGGAAGCTTGTTTCTCCGTAGCTGCACTACTTGATCACCATATCCGCTACTCTAGTTTTTCCTAATTCCTAGATGAGAATTCAGCCTCTTCTTGTAAGAAATTGACAATCTATTGATCATTATCAAACACATGCCACTTGCGTTATTATCCGGAACTACCGGCATCAAAATCACATGGATATGTGGTTTTGTTTTTTCCCTTCTGATGTTGTCAACCACATCAAATGTTGCTCCAACTCTGTGAGCCTATCCGCAGCTTCATTTTTCTTCCTGGGTATGGACATGATGTTGAAAGCTTTTAAATCCTGAATGAGGTCCCATACCTTGTTCTTGTTGTTTTTTAGCACGTCATTCTTTGTAGCATGATGTCCCCTAACTTGGTTGACGATTAGCTTGCTATCCCCAAACACCTGCAAGTTCTTTATGCCCTTTTTCCTGGCCTAATGAAGTCCATGAATCAATGCCTCATATTCAGCCATGTTGTTTGAACAGGAAAATTGGAAATGAAAAGCTGAAAAATATTTGATGTCTTGTGGTGAAATCAACATTGCACCACCTCCAGCACCTTGTCTGCTTCTCGAACCATCGAAAAATAGTTTCCAAACTTCATTTTCATCCTTTTGTTTAGGCTGAATGATGTTGGGAATGGGTGAATTTTCTTCATGTACACAATACATGCCCAATTCAGATTCTTCAATTTCCTTGTATGGGTCAAATTCATGACTCTTGTTTGCCCATTCATCCAAAGTCAAATCAGAATTCCCTCGACCTTAGTACATGTTTCTAGATCATTTGAACACTCCTCCTGATCAAAAGATTAGCAATTTACATTGATAAGACTTGGCACATGAGGTTCAATATGGAAATTGGCAATTGGTTCTAACCTGATTGTTGCTCTGGCCCCATACCTCGTCTTGAAAATCATGTGTGACGAATCTAGATAAATATCCACCAGATTTTTGCGGTGAAGTATCTTGATAGACACAACGCAAAGAGTGGCGTAAGGTCAATCACGAGACACATCTTTCATAATCAGTAACATTAGGACGGGCATGTAGTGTTAGACTTAACCCTTTTATGACCCCAAGCTGTTTGAATCGATGTTCCATCTAGTTGTACTACTACTCCTTTCAACACCGGCTCATACTTGCACTCCAATTGTGTACCAAGTGGTTTCCAACAACCAATGACACATAGAATGGTGGAGGCTTCAAATTCTTTCTTAGTTGACCGCCACCAAACACTGCATTAGTGAGAACTTTCTCCTGTCCCCGGTTTGATACATTCGAGGAAGACCAATTAGCCATTACTGACTTGTAATAAATCTTGTTGCCCTAAGATCGCTAGTGATTCCCACATGGAAATGTTCACATGTGTCTTCTTCATTTGATCAATGATGTTGAAAGGGGATGATCTGTCTTTTTGTTGTTCCTTACTTGGCGCAACCTTTTCTAGAGCTTGAACAAGCGCATGTGTTGCTACAACAGGTACCTTAGGCTGATTTTGCACATTTAGAACTGCATTTGGTCTATTGACCCCTTGTTGTGTAGGATTGGGCTAAGAAATAATTGGATTAGACAGTTGTCGCTCTTCTATGCTTCTCTTCTTTAATCGTGTGTTGGCAACCACGCCTTGAAAAGGTTGTTGGTTAACTCCACACAATTCTTCCGTTTTCCAATTGGCCAATGTGGTTTCTATTGGAAGTCCTTCTTGTTTTGTTTCTTGCCATTGATTCTCTTATTGGCTTGGTTATTGAGGCACACAAATGGTTTACACCATCAAGGCCTGATTTAGTGCACTGTTGAAACACATCTTGTTGATTGTGAGGTATATTACAAGCGTAACACCAGATCGTACTCTGTGCCATGTTGTTTTGTGTTGGAACCAGGGCTCTTGAGGATGTCATTGCATTCAGATCATACGATCGAAATGGCCAGCGGAGCTTGAGGTTGTCCCCTGGTTTTGGTTTTGATTTGCAGCTGAGTGGTGGTCTATTTCTTTGGTATGGGAGCCTAGCACATCTGCATGCGCTGAGGCTGATCTGATCCAAGCACTTTGAGCTTACTATATTTTGATAGTCACTAGCTCATTTCCAAGGTTTTGTAGTTGTTTCATAACCTCCGAAATTCCTTTGAAGTATTTGAAGAAGCCGATGCCTCATTATTGCTTTGATTTCTAGGAGTTGGAATGGGATTCAACTCTGGTGCTTGAGTTGGTTGTAGGTTTCCCATATCCAAATAAAGAGGAATTGGTGGCATTAGTGCAACCTTACCAGCTAGGATCAAACATTTCTCTACTCGATAGTTGTGTCATAGGCGCCTGATAGCGTTGTTCCTCCCATTGATTGGATCATCATGGCTATGTCTGAATTTATAGCCTTTAAGAAATAAAGGAATGCTCCTTCGGTGGTTGGCCTAATAGCTATTGGAATCTAAAGTTGAAATCTATCATTTGTTCGTTAGGAGCCCTTTTGATTGTTGTCAGTTGTTCCAATAAAGACAAATTGTCTGCCCTCTCCCCGGATTGGTTGTAAAGAGCTGAACAAAGTTGGTTCCAATTCATAATAGACCTTGCTGCTATGCTACTAAACCTTTGTAAGGCCTTACCTTTGAAAGATGAAGCCAACAACTTGACTGCAACATCCATTTCATTTATTTCATGGATTGCACATGCATTAGCAATATCCTGGATGTGGTCAATAGGAGTAGTATGATTTTCTCCTGTGAAATAGGGGATATTCTTTAGCACTACAACTGGAACTTGACTTTGAGCATTTAGGGAAAGTGGACTACCGCCCGTGAAATTGACAAAGGGGTTCGGTGGTAGATGTGCCATTATGATTGGCCTAAGAACCCCTGGTTGATGCGAAAAGGTCTACCAGGTTGAGGTGTAGACAAAGTCCTTTTAGGTGGAGATGGTAAGCTTTGTGGTCTTATTCGTCTCCTCCCTCTACCCAAGATGAAAGTTGTAAGTAGACAAATAGCCCCTGTTCTCGGGTATCAAACCTGATTCAAATTCTTCTCATGTACCTAGGTAACTTTTGCTACTACTCCGCTAAATTCTATCCCTTGAGTCACTAGATGTGTTAGAGAACAAGCCTCAATAGGCTGGATTTCGCCAAGTTACAAACCAAACTTGACAATATTGAAAATAGAATTAAATTTTTGAAGGAACCAGAGGATAAAGTCTTTAATTCGGTTTTCAGGTCTTGTTGTGTAGTTGCTAATCCCCAAAAGGTACAAGCGGAACTCAGGTCATGCAAGGCAACTTACAAAACTTGAATTGCCATGTTTTGGAACTTGGCACATGCTTGACACTCACACAGGAAAACCCGAAATGACTGTTTTTGGGAATATGACCATGCAACGCATCCCCCAAAACCTGAAATGAAGGAGTTGGGTCTTCTTTGATGTTCTCGACCTTGAAAACTTGAAACACTAAAAACTATGAAATTTTGAAAGTCAAAATCTCAAAAATATAAGGATACCCTTTTGAATATTATTCCCCGATCTACCAACTGGTGAAATTTTTACTTGTCTTGAGCAAGTTAAGCCCTTGAAAATTGATTTTGGAGTTCAGCCTGGAAGGTGAAAAATCCAAAATTGTAAAACTTACAATTTCTAAGTCCAAATTTCTTGAAAATTCCTTCAAATCTTATGGAATGACCTCTTGGTCCCATCGGGCATGCCAAAACTATTGATGGCAAATCACAACACCCCTGAATGTCTACAACTCGATGGGTTGAGAATCTCATTGCGATTGCATAACATGGATCTTTTCCCAAGTGTGGGAACTTACAAATCGGGAAAGCTCTCAAGATGAAGGCAGATTCCTATTCCTCCTGTTGAGATGCAAACATAAAAATGCAAAGGATTTACTGAAAACCTAATCTAACTTGCCAAGGAGACAGGGGAGAAGATGCATAAAAATAAACCTTAACTAACAAAGGTGATACATCGAGGAATGAAGAACACCTATCTTGCCAATAAACACAAACCATTAAAATGCAATGCAAGATCATGCACAGATAACCAAATTTGCAGTGAAAGATTAGGAGGATGCAAATGAACATAGAGAGGGTTGATAATCATCCACAGACATGCATTATTTGCTCCAAAGATTGATACAATACACTAAAAAATGCCAAGAGGCAAAGTTGCATTACAGTTTTAGATGGGAGGTTTGAACTCCACAAATTCACTTGCCAAAGAGAAGAAGGGAGGGGAAAAACAAGAATGTCCAACCTTTAGAAAGAAGCCCCTCCTTACAATTTATAGGAAGAATGAGAGAGGGAAAGAGAGGAAATCCAAATCTACAACCACCTCCAGTTATATTTAATTCATCTCATTATGGTGGTAGGTGAGAACCCTAACAAACCCAAAAAATGGCGAACTATATTTTATAACCTTGTAATCTTTTTAAAAATTCCAACCTTGCGTGAATCCGAGCCCCCTGTGAAAATTTATGGCCATTTGAATATTTCCCAAGTCAGGGTCTGTTTCAAGTCAGGTTTGGGGTTCTCATTTGTATTTGCATCTGGTTTGGAGGGTGCCTCAACATGTTTTCACCCCATGCTTTCCCAACTCCAAAACCTGATTTTCCTAGGTAGTGTTTTTGGTTTTCAAAACTCCCAAGCATCGGGACATGCCTTGCGATTTTTATGCTTCATGTCTCATGTTTCCCAAAACCGAAACCTAAAATCCTTTGTGTCATGTTTTTGGACCTCTCTGATATATTTTCCTTTGTGTTGGGTTTTTGGACCTCTCCGACATATTTCCTTTGTGTCGGTTTTTTTGACCTCTCTGACATATTTCCTTTGTGTTAGGTTTTTGGACCTCTCTGACATATTTCCTTTGTGTCAGGTTTTTGGACCTCTCCGACATATTTCCTTTGTGTTGGGTTTTTGGACCTCTCTAACATATTTCCTTTGTGTCGTTTTTGGACCTCTCCGACATATTTTCCTTTGTGTCAGGTTTTTGGACCTCTCCGACATATTTCCTTTATGTCGTTATCTATATTTACTCGGGGTAGATATATATACAGTGTACTCGATTTTCGGACCTTTCTTATCTACATTTTTCGATTCCTTCTTCATGCAATAATTTCAAGTTTGGATGTTGTTGGTATCCAAATTGATTCTCCCTTGGAAGCCGAGAAGCATCACAGATTTAGCAAGACACTCAGAGACAAACTGATCATATTATTACTTGTTTTGTAGCTAGGGAGGATATTTGTCAGGCTCTTTCTCACTCAGGCACTTGAGAAATGGATAGCACCATATAAAAGGATTTGATCTTTCCTTACTACTTTGGGTTGTGCCTTTCGACCAAGGTTAGAGGACCCATTTTCTAACCTCTTTCAAAGTGAAGGACATGAAAAAATCCTTCTTTGCACAATTTGTAGGGGAACCTTAAGAAAATATGATCATCATGCCAGAATTTAACTCTCACGACTTATCACTTCTAATGAATGGGGATATTTTCTAAGAAAGGTTTGGAGTTACTAAAGACACTTAAATCCTCCTAAGCTGCTTTGTATTTTTATAGTAGAATTTGTTCATTTGTGGAAACACAACACAAAATGGGGTATTTCAGATAGGATTCATGGTTATTTGAAAAAATTTGGTGGGGATTAAGCATGATGAAGTTTGTAACACCAGCTAAAATCTCCCACTTGAGACTTATGAACAACCTAGGTTTAGTTTAGAAAATTATGGAATTTTCTTTTGTAAATGTGTTAACGACTAAAGACAATTTAATTCAATGATAACTTTTCCCATTATAATAATTACTAATTCCACATTATAAAGTTACAAGTGTAATAAGTTCAAACCTAGCTCAAATCTCCTTAGGATTAATTTACTCACTGATTACATTGACATTTTAGCTAAATATTCCCTGGATTATAATTTTAGGGTTAAGGGACCAAAAAATTAAATACCCAAGGTATTTAATTCCACAAGATCTAAGAAAGAGAAAGGTTTGATTATACAAAGTGGGGGAAAATAATACATATTAAAATTATCAGAGCAAATTCGTACTTACCCACTCCCAGAACTCGGTTAAAGATTCAACCTCATTTTTCTCAAATTTAGCACACTTAAACTTCCCAAAACCATTCCCATTAGATAGGAAATTTCCTCACCTTTCTAGTGATATAAAGAAGTCCTTCTAACTCTTCATATTTCTCAAGTTATGGGCCAATGGGCCTTAGGGTGAAAATTTTCCCAAGAGCAAGCCTGCGGGCTTGGGGAGGAAAAATTTCCCCAACTCGGGCCTGAAACTGAGAAAAATTATGCCTAGATAAGGAAGTGGGTGGAGAGCAGGGAAGAACTTTTAGCATTTTTTCCCTTTTGGGACAAAAGCACGATTTGCGTTTGTGCGCCCATGAGCCCGAAAGGACACATGTCGGCATTTCCAAACTCTTGCGGAATGTTGGGCCACCAGGAATTTTAAGGCTTTTATCCTCTTTTTTTTTCTTAAAAGTGCTAAGGAATCAAAATTATCTGCACTCTCTGATGCAAAGGGTGCCACATCTCATGTCCCGATTCACGTGGGGAAAATGGACCAGTGGGGAAACTTAGGAAATTTGGACTATTTTACAAGAAGAGTGTTAAGGATTTAAAACAACTTGCACCTCCACCGACGCCATAAGGTGCCTCATGTTAGATAGCCATTGGCTGTGAGTTGGTGGGTAAGTGGAAGAAATTAAGAAATTTTTCCAAAAAAATCTTTTGAAAGAGTTAAGGTTTTAAAAGGGTCCAGTGCCTTTGCCGATGATGCCAAGAAGCCACATGGTAGCACCCGATTGGTGCGGGTTGGCGGGGCTGCTGGGAAAACTTACAAATTTTTCCAAATTTATTTTTGAGAGCACTTAAGGTTAAAATCAATCTGAACCTCTACCAATGCACAATGAAGCCAAGTGTCGATCAATGATTGGTTCATGGAGGCTGGTGGGGCCACGGAGGAAAAATTACCAAATTAACTTTTTGGACTTAGATCATTTTGAGACAAAAATAAGGCTTGCGTATTAGCGGAGCGGTAGAAAACTTCATGAATTTGCACCTTTTGGAAAAAAACAAACAAAGAGAGTTTTAGCCCGTGGGTCCACCCAAGAATATTTTAATAATTAAATTTGACAGTTAGATTATTTTGAACCCGAAATGAAGTAAAAACTTCAGAAGGCCATAAATTTTGATTGGGAACTTATTTTTTTGGCAAACAAGGACTTTCTGGAAAGCTCTAGACGTCCTCTTTACATAGAAACCTTAGGAATTTGATTTTGATAAAGTTTAAAGGGTCAATTTGAGAATACGTCTTTTTGTCACTTAGATAGTGAACTGGTATTCTAACTTGCAAATATTTGTTCAAATCCGCCATTAATTCTTTCTCAACATGTCAAAAACATGGAGGATTTCACTTGGAAGAATTTAGGATAGATTTCAAGGGTTAAATTGTTTGATTGAAGATCAATTCAAATTTCCCCAATTTAACAGGAAAAAAAAATGACTGAGAAATTACTTGAGCCCGATTTTGAAAGGTTATATGAAAATTTCTAAAGTAGTATAGTTTGTTTGAGATCATTTTGATCTTTCTTAGCTTGTATTAATGTTTCAAATGTCTTTCCTAGTCTGCAAGGTCGTTCTGTGCATTTTGATAAAACATTTGCCAGTTTTGAAACATCTAACAGAGATCTAATTCGAAAGAATCTATTTTCCATTTATCATCTTTTAAGTATTATAAATCATTCCAGATCCAATCTAACACATTAAGTTGATTCAAATCAACATATTCAAATGCCAAATCACAATTTGATTTTCAACACTTTCATTTTAAAGAACAGAGCATTATGACATTTCTTCAGACATATTCACTTTTTCATCTTTCCAACAGAGATTTTGAATTACATTCAACATTCAGATTTCCAATGAAAGCAATATCATTTGAACAAAGTAACCAATTCTATTTATATAGATCAAATACAACTTTACAATCACAACTCTTTCTCATTACATTCCTTTTTACAACAGAATACAGAGTATATTTCTTTCACATTCAAAGGGGATTTCTTTTCCAAAACATAGTAACTCTTCAACACAAAATGTATATTAAATTGTCATCCACATCAAGTGGGGAAATGGTTTACAAAAGTAGTTTCACAAGGGACTGTCAGAACTTTATCTTCTCCCTCAATTACAATATACAAAATACAATTTCTTCCACATTTATTCAAAAATAGAGAACAGAGTATATCTCTTTCACAATTCAATTTACAACTTTCATAACCCATACAAACCATCTTTCCATCACAAATAATATACAAGATCATCCACTTCAAGTGGGAAAAGGTTACATTAAGAAATGATCTCAGCAAGGACTATCAAACTGTCTTCTTTCTCAGTTCCAAGAACAACAGTATGAATTTCCATCATTCTCCAATTTGGTCACAACAAAATAGGGGAAAGGAAACACTCTCCACCCAACCAAGACATTCAATGAAAAGGGAGAAGCCATCCTTCTTCATTTTGGCCCCCAAGCCCCAACCACATTGCAATAAGAAATGTTTTTCAACTCATGGAAACAACAAGATTCTACAACACAAAATCAATATTTCACATTCCACACATAGTCCAAAACATAATGTAGTTTGCAACCACATGAAAAAAACAAACAAAACTCAAGCTTCATCATGCAAGCCAAAGGAATAAGAACTATGGGGGAAGCTACTTATGCCTCCTAAAGGGGAAATGGGTATCACCACCTGAAAGAAAACCACCAAAAATATATATCATTTCAAATCCCTGACATACCCTTTTTCCTCCCAAGTACCCCTTATTCCTCACATTTCCTTATGCCTCCCAACCTCTTATGACACCCCATAATGAGTAAAGAAATTAATCTATTTATTTTTAAGGTGGAACCCAAATCCCAACTCCCTCCACACTTATACCATCCCAAAAACACATATGCCTCCCCACAAGAATCCCCATAGTCTTCTCCTACACCATACCAGGAATCTACCCAACTAGCCAACAAGTAATATCAAAATATTCACAACATTTACATATGAATAAATAAGAGAAGAGCATTTTAAAGAGCCAAGCTCCTACCTCTCCATGATGGAGTTTCTTCCAAAGTTCCAAACAGAAAAAATTCTAATTTAAAATAGTCTAAGATCAATAATCCACAAGCATTCAACAATCTCCAACTTTCTCCAAAAATTGTAAGATCTCCCAAAACCAAAATAAGTCACCCAAAATGAAGCAATGCAAGGTGAAGTAACCCCAAAACAAGCTAAGGAATTCGAATATATAGAAGAGGAAAGAGAAGAGGATGAGGTGGATCCCTGTGGGATGCCACATCACACATCCTCAACTCCAACTCATAAGTCAACTTCAAACTCCAAGGCATAATAAATAAGTGGGTGAATAAATGATAGTTTTACTTACACACTCAAATCAAACCCACACCTCATAAGGACTGAAATTGAAAGCATGTAAGAAAGTACAATTAAAGCATACAACTTGACTTACAAAAATACATAATGGACACTAGATTTAAGCTCTCCAACCATAGGTAAGGTTGGCATGCAAATTTAAGAGGTATGGGACATGTTTAACTTGTCTCAAGCCTTCAAAATCAGCCTCCAAGGAAAAATTTGAATTTCAAAAGGAGGTGGAGTGCTTCATACTCCAAAATCAACTTACACATCTCTTACACATATTAACACATATCTTAAAACATTTAATTTTAGGCCAACAACTCCAATAATTACTTTCTTATGTCCACCCCAATTTGATTAATTGATTTTAACAACATGTTTACTCACATTAATTTACCACAATTGATAAATAATGAAAGGGGTAAACACATCACTAATTAAACAAATACAAACATCAATAAAAAGAACCAAATATATAAATATACATAACCCTTGGTCACATTTAAAGGTGATCCCCCATGGGAATCCCTAACAATCAAACACACACACATGAACAATACAAGTTACCATGGTGACCTCATTGAATTCATCTAGAACTCCAATGTGGTTGGTCTCTAATCCCCCAATGTTTGTTTTGATATGTTTAACTTACACAATACAAATACCCCTTTGGCCTCATGGTCATATCGAACATCCAAATGAATATAATATAATTGTCAAAATCATTAATATATATATATATATATATGAATCACAACAACATCAGACAATAAACAATATCACTTACAATTTCATCAACAACTATATAATCATCAATTTTAAATTCAATTTTCTCGGTCGACTCAATATATCCAAATATCACATTTCCTATATATATATATATATATATATATATATATATATATATATATATATATATATATATATATATCTAATCATGTCCAACAACATGTCAACATCTATATGAAATGTCTCTAATAATCATCATGCATCATATATGAATTAGACTCAACAATAATCCATGATCCGACATCTAACACCACACTAAATCAAAACTATAATAATGTCCATAATATAGTCAACAATGTGATAGTCAAGATCAAAAGTGTGAAAGGGAAGTGGGCACTACAAAGTTTATTTCACCAGATCTTTGAGAATCTTTACAACAATTGGAATACTAATGAGACAAAATTCTTCAAAATAGCCAAAATATTCTTTCAACTAGAAGGTGTGCATCAATGGAACCCCAGATCTGCACTGTTTCACACAATATTTGAGAATTAGACACAAATACTCAAGCTAAAGACTCAATTAAACATTAAAGACCCCTAGTTCCTCTTGCATAAGATACACTTAAAGGCTTACAAACAATATTTATCAACAAAATGACAGTGAAGTGATTTTAAATTGTTTATTTCATCATAAGATAAAGGCTCTTCTCATAGTGAATTCGCAAATTACACTAAACTATCACAGGAACAAGATCTTGTGTGATTCAGATAGATTTTAACACAAGATTCCAACAGAAACATCAAAACCATTTGAAAACATTCTGAAATTAAAAGAAGAAACAATTTTTCCCAAGATAAACACAGATTAATTCAAGATCTATTAGATTTATCAGCAGGGGAAAGTTTTTTGAACAGTCTTAGATCTTGTCAATGGTTGTACACTCGCAACCATCTTGACCCGATCAAATATAAAACACAAGATATTAACAGGTTTCTTAGATGGTCTCTGAGGAAGATGGGATTTCTCAAATTTTCTCATAAGAATTAAACCCCGACCATTTGTATGACTAACACATGCCCTTTATAGCACTCATTTACATTAAAGTTCCCCCCCAAACAAAGAATATTCGAGGAACATTTTTTTGTTACATATTTGATCATGATTTCCAGAAAGTGATGTTTAATAGATTTATAGCAAAAAGTTGCCAGGTGTTCAAAAGGTGAATCATTTCATATATTTCCATCATTATTTTAATTGGGGCATCTAGTAATTTCCTCTTACAATATGTTTGTCATATTTTGAGCCTATAGCTTTCTTCTCCTCATTCTTTCCTTTGCAATTTTCTATACTGGATATGGAAATTCATTTTTGCAAGTTCCCAAGTAACTCTATTTCAAAATATCAACTCTTGCACTTCCTCATATTCACAAATTCGAGCTCCACAACACTTCAATTACACTTTGATGATACAAACGACAAGAAATCATTCAGATTCACCATGAAAAACAATGCATATTTACATCCTGAAGTCATGGAATGTTAATAGTAGTAAAACTATATGCATCGCACCATAACTATTGATTTTCCCTTTCACAACTTTAAATTAGAGTCGTCCACGTGGAAGATTAGATCCAAAACGGGCTTGGGGTGCCTTTTGCATTTTATGACTTTTGGAGAAAATGCACAATTTTCACATTTTCCCCGCCCTCTGTCTTTGGAATACGGGCTCGACACGAGGCTTAATCTGGGCCTTTGATGGAGTCACGACTCATTTGTGCAATTTTACCCTTTTTAAGAAAAAGGAAAAATTTCTGATTTTCCTGCAGACTTCAGTGACACTGCTTCAAACATGTGAGATCACTCTATCCTCTCCGTGGTTGTAAACAAATTTATAACTTTTCTCCCTCGTACAAAGAGGCAAAAAGCTTCAAAATGTTCCACCGACCCACCTTCCTACTTGTAACATGAAAAAATGCCATGTGTCCTTCTTTGGGGTAAAAGTAAGACTTTTTCCCTATCATTTCATATTTTCTAAATAGCCAATTAGAGACTATCAAGGCCGCGAGGTCAATTTGGTATTTTTACAAATGTGAAAAAAGTGGAAAATTTCACCAAAAAGACTTGCCATGCCACATCCAATAAAAAAGGACCACGTTTCCATGGATGTTGGGACAAAAATTGACAAGGAAACATGACTATGGAAAAACAGAAGGAAGGGGAAAACCCGAATTCACACCCAAATTACAAATTCTTTCTCATGGAAAGAGAAATGGAAAACAATATTTAGACTTAATGTGATCCTCGACCAAAGGAAAGGACTGATCATGACAACCAAATGAAGGAAACAACTTTCATGCATCCATACGGGGGGACAAAAAATTCAAACCACGCGGACCGAGACGTTTTGAATGAATAGTGCGAGATTAAATTGAGCACCTACGGATGTCCCACTTGTCCCCTATACGACCGGGACAATTTATTTAGAAAAACCCACGGTACACTAATCCTATGCTCCATTTGGTGATTTCAGGTTTTTGTATCCGAGCTATCCTGCATAACGTTTCCCACCCTATCTCGCAATACAATGACTTTTGGCAATTTCAGAATTTTGGGTTTCATGCGTTCTTTGTTCCAACTTTCCCGCACCACGCAGAATATTATTTCCTCTTTTGTTGCATTCCACTACCTCCTTAACATTTTGGCCCTGAAATTGGTATGTAAAACCTTGGTACAATCCGCATTGGTTCCATCCACAGCCCTTAGACTTGATTTTCTCTGAAATAAACCCTTCAATTCATTTTTTTGAATTTTTACCTAACTCCTTAGATTATTTTTGGATAGGGAAGTTGGAGGAAAGAAAAGGAGGACCCAAAAATCTGAATTTTTGGCCTTTCACCATTTATGCTTTCTCCAATCTGCAAGTTGTCAAAATTACCTTGCGGGTGAATTTTTTATAACAATAACTTTCTGGAAAACTCATTTAAACTTGGTGGTTTCTTTTGGTTAATGACCTATTATTTCTATGAACTTAATAATGTGATAATCTTGGCCCTTCCTACTCATTAAAATTCAATTGGTAATGTGACAAATTTGAGCATATTAAATCTCTAATTTGGAGGCTTAGACTTTCAAAACTTAATAAGTGAATTGGGATAATAGGAAGATGTTCGCTTACTCTAACCTAGTAGCTCAATATAAGAAATAGAACTATGTGAAAAATAGCAAGAAACCTCTTATATTTCCCTGGAAGTAGAATGAATAAATTTTCCACCTATATATAATGGTAAGATATCATGCCAACATTGGTTATGACACTTAATGACATAAATTATGGGATACCATAAAATAAGAAATGCATTAATTACAAAACTTATAAGAAATATGCTTAGAAAATGTAGCTATAACTTGTGTTTTATAATTTGGAATATGGAACGGGTAATTTTATTAGATTAAACATAAGTACAATGTATAAATAAACAACCTTGATTGTATAAATTGCTATTTCATACCCTAAAAATTGTAAAGGACACAATTTGAATGGTGCAACTAAATTAAAAGACTCCTTGAGATATGGTGTGAATATCTCATCTCTTTTCGTCCTAATATTTTGGGTTGTGAAATAGTTGAGTACTTCTCATGCCCCTTGTCATATCAAACAAAAACATATGTATAATTGTTATAATGGAAGTTACATGCTAGAGCATTTTGCATCTCTCACTAGTTCATATGAAAAAATTTCTAGAATTATATTAAAGGATTATATCACCTTGTAGATTGGATTATATGTTATGTTCATATTGGTGGGTCCTATGTCCATCTTTCCAATGATTTATACTATTTGAATCTTTTATTCTATCCACCTACCATGAATAATGCAATACCTTATTGATAGTTATGTGTTTTATCCGTATTTTAATCGCTTGATCATAAATGTATGTAATCCTACTTCATGGAACCTATTCAAGCCATCCTACCCGCTTGCCTCTTAGCTCATTAGGTGTATGATTTTTGATCTTTTAGGTCTGATTCTATATCTCTATATTTAAAAAGACTCCCTTCTTGTGTTTATAATAGCTGATTGGTGACCTTGGCTTGTTGGAAAGCTTAGACAACATATGTTAAAGATATGGAGGAATTTTTTAGTCTTCCTTGATTTTAGGTAACAATCATGTTGTTCCCATTGTCCTTTGGGAAGAGCAGGGGCAGGTTGTATCTATTAGCCTTTACGAAATGCTTCATGTATTGCTCTCGTAAATTGTTAGTTGGAGCTCTCTTGTTTCCTATTTCCTCCTAGCTCACTTTAGTGTTCCTATGTGTTATAATAATAAAGTTGTGTTCATTTTAATATTCTTTTGATTTAGGTTGGTTTAAAATTAATAAAAAAAAATTGTTGAATAGAGAGAATGATATCTCTTATGTCGATATAACGGTATGGGCAAGATTTCCTATCACCAAAAACGGAAATGTTATCTAACTAATTGGGAATTTGAAATTAGGATTAGTGTTTATGTGTTATGATATTGGTTACAAATTCAAGTTATAGAAACCTTGTGGTAAAAATTTGACTTGGTGTTACCTTGAAAATTTAAGTGAGTTCTTTGAATTGTATAAAGTACTTCCAATAAATAAATTGCATCCTTGTAAAAACTTTTGTTAAATTTAGATGATTTCCTTGTTGTTAAGCTTCATTTTGTATGGCCCCGAATTTTTTTCTTCTATAAGAAGGTGTGGTTTATCTTGCCAAATTTTAGGTCTTGATTGGTAGTTCTTAATCTTATCTAAAAATATGAACATTGATATGTAATTCAATGTAAGTTGAAGTATGATCCTTCCTTATTACCGTGTGTTGGATCCATGTGTGGCTACGTGGACACCGGTGTACATGAATTTCCTATTCTTATTATACCCTAGTTATCATTCATATCGTCAATTTTATAATTAAATGTTTGCTATTATAATTTTTTTAACTCGAAAGAGATTATTCTGAAGGTTTGAATTCTAGAAATCTTGTTCGAGAGGAGGTTTTGTATCTGTACCTAATAGTTTATGTTCCCTTTTACAAAAATTTTGGACTAAACTAGGGTTCTAGGGGACACACTTTTCCTTCAAAGTAAAGAAACACCACGAAGGTTTGACTTCTTTTCATATGCAATGTTTTCATGCCTATTTTAGTGACTTCCAGGAGAAATTCAAATCTAACGAGAGGGGGATGTAATGCCCACTCCTCTTCAACACTTATTATACTATGATTATGATTGTGGTTGATTAGAGACATGGACATTATTAATATATTTTTGTTAGCATGTTGATAGACAGTGTGGAGTTTTATATTATCGATATGTTATGACTCATTTTATACAACATATAAACCCTAGAGAAAATGAGAGATATTTTAGTTCACGATGATGATCTTGTGGTGCTAATTTGTTATATATTGACACTATGAAATCTTGACATATTTATTTTGTTTAGATGATCAAGATATTCTTGTGATCACATTGATGCTAATGAAATGGTTAAACTGAAATATTTAGAAATTGTAAACAATTAATAGAATTGCTTAGCTTTGATGATGATTTGGCTATGTGAATGATGTTGTTCAATGATATGTATGTGTATTATTTTTCTTGATTTATTTTATGTTGACATGAGGATGAAGGGATATTGTTTTATTGGTTACAAAAAGTTATATCACAATAAACAAGAAGGGGCTAGGAGACTAACCTTAGAAGAATATTAGATGTTCGCAATGAAGGTCACCTTCGAAACTTTGTGTTCATGTATATTGTTGTGTTACTGTTAAATTTATTTTGAGGTCCCCATGGGGGGTGACCTCAAATGTGACCTTGGATTTATGTGTTGTTTTTACCTCTTTTATTTTATTTATTTTGTTGTGTATGTGATCTCTTTTATTATGCTGCAATTCTCACTTTAATATTGTTTAATTAATGTTGTCTTGTTTAGTTAATTAATCGTTTTGATTATGCTAAGTTGGGATGTGACTATAGTGGAATTTAATTGGGGTAGATAGTCCTTGTTATCTTATTAATTTTGATGGATTTCATTTGACATTAAGTTTTGTAATTAACCCCGTCCTACAAATCTCTAATTTTGAATTTGGATCCACTTTTGGAGGCTTATGGGACAGGTTAAGCTTATCCCATACCAGTTACACTCACCCATCAACTATACCTATGATGTGAGGGGTTAATTTTAGGCCTCATTATGTGTTTTGGAAGGAAAATGAGGTAATTAATTGCACTTTGTTATAAACTCTTTAATTGTTTCATTTGAGGTGTGGAGTGTATGTTTGTATGTTGAAGGAGAATTGTGATATCCTCACCCACCCATTTATTATTCTTCGTATTTGTGTTTAACTTGTTAAAGTGGAATGGAGGAGACACAATGTGGCATCGTATATGTAGAAACCTCACCCTCCTCTCATATTTTTCTATTTATGTGAGTTATGTTTTAGTTTTGGGGGTTATTGTGTTTAGTTGCAAACTTGCATATTTTTCGATTTTTCTTGAGTTACTATTTTGGGAAGTTGGGAGCTTGTTTTTGGATTTAGGCTTGGACCTAGAAAATCTTGGAGATTGTTGTTTGAGGATTTAAAGTTTGAAAATTGTAAGGTGGGTTATATACCTTGCATTTTATTTTCTTGTTTGTGTGTTGTGTGATAATGTGAATGGATGTATGTGTTCTTGCATGGGATTGGGTAGATTTTGACCTTAAGAATGGTGTGGGAGATGGAAAATGGGACCATTGGGGAGGGAAAAGGGATTTGTGAGGAATGCATTGTTGAGGGAGTGTGATTAGGGTGTTCCACCTATGGGGAGAGAAAAGGAAAATATTGCTACATTTTGTATATTTTGAAATGGGGAGAGATAAGGATATTTTGAGTGGTTTGTGATGTGCACATGGAGGCTATTGGGTGGAACCCTATTTCACTTGGGAGGTAAAAGGAGGTGGTTCCCATATTTCTCTTCTCCCTTGGCTTAGATTTTAAGCCTTTGTGTTTGGGAAAAGATTGTATATTGTTGTTATTCTTGTTATTGTGCTTGTATGTGTGCAAGTTTTTTTGGCATGAATGTATGTATTGTAAAATCCTTTGTAAAGAGTTTTCATGGTTTCTTAATATCCCTTATTGATTTTTTGGGGGCTCGGGGGCAATAAGAAGGGTGGATTCCCCTTCTCATTATAATATGGTTGGGAGGAGAGTGTTACCTACTCCCCCTTCCTTGTTGTTGTGATTTGGAGATGAAGAAAATGAAGGAGCTCAAGTTGAAGCCTTTGACATAGTTTCATTTGTAGAATACAAAGAAGGAGAAAGTTTGGTTTTGTAAAGTTTTCCATTTTGTCACCATAAGTTTTGCATTTAAAGTGGAGTTGCTTGTAAGTTTATTATGGAAATTTTATTTGTATAATTTATTCAAGAAATGTATATGTTGGAAAAGAGGCATGTGAAGGTTGCAACGTGTTTGTAATAAAGGGGTGGAAATATATATAGTTACTGAGAGAGATATTTTGTAAAAGTTGCACATGTTGATCCCATGTTTTGTGAGGATTTTCCAACTTGCAGTTTAAGTTAATATCATTGTTAAGGAACCTTTTAAATCTAAAATTTATTGATTAAATTTGTAATTTTTTTCTCCTCAATATTATTGTTATATTCCTTTCTCTACTTATTTTAAAATTTGAAAAAAATTTACTATTACTTGGATCTTATCTAAATTTTGTAAAGGGAATGGTTTATGTAGTCGCAAAAACTAAAGGAAGAAAATAAATAATTGTTGTCTTCTAAAAAAACACAAAATAAACTTAGTATTCCTCTATATTCAATCATATAAATAAACTGGGTTTATTATTGTTTGAAAAAAGTGAAAAATCATATCTAAGTATATATATGTTTATATAAGCCATAAATACAAATGTATATATATATTTAACAAAATATTCATAAATTTATAAATATATATTATATATGCATATATTTATATAAATATCTCGCATATAAATAAATTTATTCTATTAAATAAAGAAATTGAATAAGGGTGAATGACTGTGTGAAGCCATTTCGAAAAAAGTTATAAAATTAAAATTAAAGTTAATTGATTTGGGTGGGGGGAATGCCCCCACCATATTGTATCCAAAACCTAAAAACTAAATAATACACATCACGACCACATAATCCTCGGGGCCAAATCTTGTCACACAAATCCATAGGAATTATTAATATAAATATGTAGTGTGTGTGTGTGTGTGTGTGTTGCAAGTTAAACATGTCTTGTTTCTTCAAGTCACCTTATTTAAAATTTACATTTTTAAAACCAAATGCATATATATATATATATATATATATATATATATATATATATATATATATATATATATATATATATATATATATATATATATATATATATATATATACACACACACACACACACACACACACACACACACACACACACACACACACACACACACACACACAAACTCTAAACCCGTGAGTATATCACTTTTTTTTTTTTTTAAAGGGGGAAACAATGCCCATAACCCAAATAGGGAGATCCTCCACTTAGTACATATATAAAATAATATAAACCTACTGCAAACCCTTGAAGATAACTCAAGTTTATATGTATATCTATAAGAAAATGGGAAAAACCTCCATAGCTCTCGCAAGCTCCATGGCCTCCATCATTAACCTCCAAAAGTACAAATGAAAATGAATTAGGAAAAAAGTGTATTAAAGAATCCCATAGGGATTTTTAGAGCTTGTTGGGTAAAACCTACATGTAAGGGCCCTAATTAAATATTTAATCCTAGGGTAGATATTTAATTCTACATATTTAAGTGGTTAGATTTTTTTATGGGAATGAGTATTAAATAAAAGGTATGGGTATTTAGTTAATGGGGCCACCTAGTGCATTAGTGGGTTAAAAAAAATTGACCCCTTCTAGTATGGATCAATAAATAAATAAATGACAATCAGTTATCGAGATTAAATAAATGATTGTGTGCACGGTTATTTAGATGATTAAATAAATACAAAAATAAAATTTGTAGTTAAATAAATAAATGATGGTCATGGTTTTTAAGTTTTCATTGGAAGAAAATTCAGACCTTCTTCAAAACTAGTCCTTCTTCAAAACTAGTGTTTATTAAACTTAAGAGTATCCTTTTAACGAGTAAAATTATGAGTTCAAGTTTGCCAATTATTTTAATAAAATTTAATGGAAACCTAAGAAGAGAATTAAAATTTGGAAATGATTTTTGAAATTGATTAATAATATTGAATTATTAAGTTAGAGAAGATTACCCTTTTGAATATGTGGAAATAAATAATGGGAATGAATCAAACGTAGTTAATGATTATCACCCTTGTAAACCCTTTTAAACAATTTTTTTGGTAATTTTCCTAAGTAATTAAAAAAAGTTGGGTATGATTTTGGTGCATCAAATTTTTATGGGCATTACAAAATGAGTGCATTTGAATCTCTTATACATGGTTTTGCATATATAATTTTTCGCTAAGATCAATGCATGAATAAAGTATCGACCCATTGAGATATATTTAATTGAGAAAGTGATCGTAAGGTATATTGAGAAGTATAAATATATCTTTCACACTCTAAAATTTTAAATTCATAAATTACACATTTTAGGGACATAATCACTCCAAGTCATTCTCCGTCAACTTCAACAAGTGACAACATGGATAATATATAATTTTATGTGTTTATTCCTTGTATTTTGTTAATTTCAATATTTGTTTATGGTTCATATGCTTCAATTTTTCATTCATTATAAATATTAACATCCATATATTTTATTTCATATTTTCATATGTAAAAGATGGAACATTCTAGGTATACATGTGAAAACACATGCTTGTAATCAAAGGTACATAGTTTATTATATACTTTTATTATCGAATTTTCAATACTATCTCGAAATGGAACCATCAATAGACACACAATTTTCATCTTTGACACTTGTAAACATCATTATGGACTTATTTTATTTATACAATTGACAAATATTATAGTTTTTATGGAAATATCCTCTAATGTACTTATAAATTTCCCTAACCAACACTATATTTTATCCATAATTATTTGGGATCAGCTTAGTTTATAATTGAACATATTAGAAATTAAAAATAGGCATTCTCCAACTCACATATCACTATTCTCGTTCTTTAACGCTTCCATTAAATTTAGATAGTACTTTTCATTAGTAGTTTTCTCTTTTAGAAGTAGTGTACTAGAGTGCCGAACAAATATTTTTAATTATAGATTTTTATATCATGTCATAGGAGGCATCAATAGCTATTTGTATTTGATGGAAAAATAAAATAAAATTACACGTGCATATATACAAATGTTCATGTATTTCATTAATTATCGCATAATATTCAAATACCTTGCAAAATTAAAAATTCAATATTCTGAAAAATATTGAGAGAAAATTAATAGAGAATGCTCGTGAGGTAAGTTCTAATGTATAATGGGTCACATATGTATGGTGATAAGTTTCAAATATATATAGAAGGATAAATATAGTTTTCATATTATTCTATCTCGCATAAGAACCTAAAAAAGTAAAAATACATTTGGATTCATCCAATCTAATGCAACTAATTATGTTTAACATAATAGTGTTGTTTAAGTGAATTGTTTTAGAAAATTTAAAGGATATATCACTCGGGTTCATTATATAAAAACATAATAACTATTCATTCTAAATTTATATTTCTAACATGATACCACCTATGCCCAAATTTTGGTGGATATGGACATGACAGATGATTTCCCAACCACGATGGAGCTCAAAGTCGGACTTAATATGGACTCAAAATATGGATTATGAAGGTCTCCCCTTCAGATGTAGATCTTGTTTTAGCCTTGGTCATCTAGCCTCTGACTGTCACATTTCCAAGAAGCGTTTAAGGGGTGGGTTTCATGGTGGAAATATTTTAACCCAAAAAATTTGATAGTTTATTGTGAGGAGGTTGATGTTTCTTATTGTCACTCAGAGCATCAGGAGGAAGAGAAGGAAAAGATAATGGAAGAGAAGATATCATAGATTCCAGGTAGGACCACTCCTCCTAATTTACCCATCAATGATCTACAACTTACAGACCTAGGGATTGGACCTTCTCCCTTGGCCAATCCTTGTCAAAACATTGATTCTCTTGAAATTCATCTTCCGATCTTCTCGAGATGAGAATGAAGATCCTAATCGAGGGGTTGGTTGGAAGGTGGTGAACTATAAAAAGAAAGGAAAAGATGGTTCGTTTCCTCTCAAGATGAGCCTTCGATCTCATAAAGGGAAAGACCAGTGTTAGAGATCCTTGGTCTATGGGCCAAGATGTTTTCACCTCTTACTTTGGGTCTCTTCTTGGTGCTTTCCTTTTTCGGGGTTGAGGTTTTTGTCTTGTTTCTTTCTTTCTTGGCTGTTGGGCCTTGTTTTTTGTTTTTTCTCCTTTTGGTTGTTGACGCTTATCTTTTTATTTGATCAGGGTTCCTGATCCCTTCAAAATAATTTTTTACCAAATCTAATAAAAATATTTCTAATAGGATCAAATAATATCAACTACTTGTATTATATCCTTTAAACCCTCTAAGGGAATCCAAAAATATAAAAATTGAAATGTAATTAAAATGGCATAGCCTTGTCTCTTCCATATATTTTCATCACTAACTATATACAATGACATAATTATGATCTATTTCAATGGACCTTCACTCACTATATACATCACTACTAGCATAATTAATAAATGTATTTCCATTGTGCTATTGAGTGCTCACTCCTCTTGACACTATTTCATTTTGATATTGATACTATTAGAATGATACACAAACATTTTTATTATGATACATTGATCATTAGATGATAGACTATCCTAATAATTAGACTATTGACATAATGAGGTTTATGTTTTATTATGATGCACTAGATAGTGATGTTAGACAATTTGATATATGTTGATTTTCATGATGTTAATTTAATACTGACACATTATACTCTGGATGTTTTGAGTATAATTATAACCTCATGGATGTTAGGTTTATAATTTTGATATATTGATGGATAATAGAGATTCTAATGTCGAATTATGATTATTGATCTTATTTGTATATTGTTTCGATGTTGTTAATACGACTAAAAGGCCATAGAGGTATTTTTGTGTTCAGTACTTTGATCACATACATCGAAGGGGATAGGGAATGAACCACGGAAGGATGTTGGGTGTTGATCAACGTGGCCAAATTTGAAAACTTATGTTATGTTTTAGTGTGGTGTTTTGGCATGCCTAGTTAGGAGGTCTCCCATGGGGGGTGACCTCACATATGTGGCCATGGGGTGATATGTTTTCCTCTTTTCTTTTAATTTTTGTATGTGCTTTATATTGTGTTTTATGCATTTTAATTTGGAATTTGTTGTCACTTTATTAGCATGTTATAATGTGTTTTAATTAAGGTAAAACCTTCTTATTTAAATAACTAAATTTGGGATGTGAAAAATAGTTATGATGAGGTTAGGTGGTCCTTGTTGTAAGTGAAATTTATGTTGATTTGTTATATTTTTTTTTCCACCCCAACTCCAAAATTCGGATTTTGACTTGGGGGCCTTTTTGGAGGCTTGTGGAACAAGAAATACTTGTCACATGCCTCGTAAATTTACCAAACAACCGTACCTATGGGTTGGGAAGCTTATTTTGGAATTTTTTTATCCCTTTTTCAGTGTAAAAGATAGAAAATATTGCACTTTATTCAACCTCAATTTATTGTGTCATTTGAAAGAATAGTGTGCAAGTTTGTGAGCCATGTGGGTTTGTCATAGTTCTTACAAGCGCATTAATTTTATTGGACTTGGTGTATTGACTTGAGTGTGGGAATGGAGGAATGATGAAGTGGCATCCTACATGGAGCCACCTCATCATCCTCACATTCCATTTCTATTTATTGATGATTTTTGGTTGGAATGGGGGTTACTTGTTCTTTTTGCTTCTTCTTGTGTACTTTTGGATATGGAGCTTGTTGGAGTGCCTTTGGAATTTCTTGGCTTGGAATTGAAAGAGGATTGTGAATTTTTCTTGGAGCTTGATGGATATTTAGGATCTCCACCTTATTTATTTTGTATTATGCTTATTTTTATATGAAATGTTGTGGTTGTTAAAATTTTTAAGTCTTGTGAATGTGATTTTGTGTTTATTGGGTAGTAGACCTTAAGTTGGGTGTGTGAGAATGGATTATGGGACCATTAGATAGGGAAAAGGGAGTTTTTTGAGGCATAAATTTGGTGGGATTTTGGATGAGAGTTTCACCTATGGGGACTGAAAAAGAAATCATGGTGATTTTGTTGCATATTTGCAAGGGAGAGATAAGGGTTTTGTGTTGATTGTTTTGTGCACTTGGAGGCTTAGGGTGAGATTCCCACTCCACTTGGGAGGCATAAGGAGGTGGTTTCCCATAGCCCTTGCTCTATTTGGTTTGATTTTAAACCTTTTTGTTGTTTTGAGAAGGTTACAAACTTGTTGGTTATGTCTTCTTTGTTGTGTTGAATATTTTGAAATGCATGTTGTATGTGGAAGCCATGTTGTTGTAAAGTTGTCAAATTTTCTCAAGACCCCTCATGGTTCCTTGATTGGGGATCGGGGGCCATTAATGGGATGAATTCTCCTCTTAATGGATTAAAGGTTGGGAGAGCTGTTGCATACTCATCCTTCCTTGTATTACGATCCTTAATGCAGGATTTGGAGCTACCATTGTGATGAAGACATGTAAATTAGAGACTTGATATTTAACCTTCTTGATAGCCTTGTTGTATTTTTTTCATTTTACTTTCCCAAGTAGAGTGGATGATTGTAAATCTATAAGCCTCGTAAGGCGAGTTATTTTATTACTTGGAAATCCCTTTATTTCCAATTCTTTTAAGATTGTTTGTATAAGATAACTATATGTTCATTTAGGTTGGTTTGTGAAAATAAACTACAAATTTTTTCTATTGGTTAAATGTAATAGAAAAATTAAAAATGAAAATAAATGGAAATTCATCTCTCCTAATGGAAGTTATTATATTATTGCAAAGGTTGATAGGCTTCATTTTAAAAGAAATAAGTATCTTGTTGGATTGTACTTACTTTGTGAATTGGAATGGTTATTCTTGTTTTCATTAAAAGAAAATAAGTTGAAGTATCCATACTATAGATGTATTATTAAACTAGTTGTAGAAAAGTGATTGTTAAAATAATTAGATTAAATAGAAGCATTCCTTTTTTTCTATTAACATTTTTTGAAATGAGTGTGTGATAATTTATTTTTCCCCATTTATCCTTTGATGGAATTAAACAAAAATAAATATACAAATGACTATTCACATGAATTAAAATATAAATATATTCTCCCTACTTAAATATAACTATTGTTAAGTAAATTTCATCGAATATCCCAAAAATTACTTATATAAAATTAGCTAGCTAGTGTTCTCATTTAACAAAAAAGGAGGGATTTAAATAAGTTAGACTATCTTAATATTATTAATATATTAATATTATAATAATTTAATAATAATGATAGATTTGAAATATTAATAAAAATAAACATATATTAATATATATACATACATATATATGTTATTTGTTATTAGTATTATTTATTTATAAATGGGGTTATTAATAAATTTATATTTTTATTAAAAAAAAATTAAATGTGAATTGGCCATCATATGTTGAAGTATTAAATTAAAATAGCCATATAGGCTTTGCTTTATATGTGGGAAAGTGGGTTGAGGAGGGGCACCGCCCCCACCCCAACCCATATTGAGGGCGGTTACCCCTCCCCCAACCTACCGAATATTAATAAACAAAGACTTGGGTGGGTGACGAACCCCCATCCAACTAATTAATTTACTTGGCATTAAAGAAAACAACGGGCGAGTCTTGCAGACTATGTGGAAATTTGGTCGTGGCCAGTAAGGTTAATTTATTCTCATATATATATATATATATTTGTGTTTATATTCTCAAAATAAAATAAATGTAATTACTACAAAAAAAGTAGATATATTGGGAAAACACCCATATACCCAATTGAGTATTTTCTTTATAATAAATTTAAAACAAAAATAGGTTTGCAATAAAACCATAGGAGAGGGTAGTATATGAATGGTAAATAAATTAAAAGTAAAATATTATTTAGGATGTGTGTATCCATCCCCAAGCTCTATCCTCCTCTTCCATGGCTTCCTTCTCTTCCTCCTTCCCTTAACCTGCAAAACAAAAATGAAGAAATGAGAAAATGAAAAGAATAAAAGAACTCTCCATAGAGATTAGGGTTGGTTGAAACCTAATAGATCCAATGGCCTAGATTGGATTCATCCAATGGCCAAGATTGTTCCCTACAAATGTTAGGTGGGGGTTAGGTGAGATCATCATTTGATCACATGGGTCATGTTTTGAATGGGGCCACTTGAGTGGTGTAGGGATTAATTTGATTTTATAACATTTTAATTAAATGGTGTTTTTTGTTTATAAAATCCACTTGACCATTGTAATTAATTAATCCAATCTACCATGTTATAACTAAGTAAGCTTCATTATATGAATTTAGTTTAAGTGTGTTTAATAAATGGAAGGGTAAATAGACCTAGACCTTTTTGTAATAAATTACTGAATGAAATTAGGAACCTCATCATTAAACTGATCAAGGATTGTGGGAGTGAAGTTTTAAACTTAATTGAAAATTAAATATTATTATTCAATTAATTTTGTGGCGATCATCTGTTAGCCAAGGTTTAGCTAAATATTGCATTCATCCTTTAACAAAAAAAAACCATTATTCCATAATTATCCTATTTTAACCTTCATTTTGTCTTGGGTTTCGTGTGAATATTTTTGGGCATCACAGTTATCTACAATAGTATCTTGTTATTTTATCTCTTAAGAAATTTCTAGAATAATCTTAAATTGAATTCAAATTATTATATTCATTGTATTTATTCATACAATCTAAAACTGTTTGGTTTTAGTACATTTTATACCAATTTTTACAATAGTTCAAACCTGTTTACAACTTAGTGTAAATCTAGGTTTATTCAGTTATATTTTCTAGTCTTTTCACTAGATCTGAATAGTTCCTTGATTAATGATTTATATAGATACAATGATTATATTTTAGATAGATTGACATGTTTGTATGGAAAAGAATTATTCCTTTAAAAATATTATGGAGGTGGAAAGGAATAAAAAAACTACACTTTATCCACATGAATTTTATTTACTTTGATATGTTTGGACACAAACATCAATGTGAGAAATTATATAGATTCCAAAATTTGTAACAAGAATATTTACTTGTTATTTTATTTATCTATTTAATAAATATTCCTTCAATATAGGTTGATTATGGTTTTCCTTTGTGTTTATGTGAATTTAAAATAAGAACCTTTATGTGATCTTTTTATGATTCTATATTCTTAGTATTTATTATTTATTCTTCCATTTTTTAAAAATCCCCATTTCTCACATTTATCTCTTCGCTTGTTTCTCTCTCTTCCTTCAGATTTTATATTTTTCTCAAATAAAATTATCAACTATACTTTTACATTTACACATATATTTTAGTTATAAATTTTTACCGGCACTTATTTTCAACATTTGTGCCCATCATTATATGTCAACATGTACCTGAATAGGATCCTAATTAAAATTTAAAATGTATAAAAATACACTAGTACATTTAATACAAAAAGAGACCCACACACAAATCAAAACCAAATAAAAGAATAAAATTCAAACAACTATAAGCATGCGAAAAAAAAAGATTGATAATAATTTACTATTCTAGAATTTTTGCCAGTTTTTATTGTACTTATTTGGAAATTCACTATACTATATTGAATATGTTGATGTGTAAACTGTCCATTCTTCTAGGGCCTATAAAATATAAAGAAATGTACTAATTCTTAACTGGTTTATCAACGGGTGTAGAAAGTAAATTATATTTCTATGCATTCCACATAGCTAAAGGATAAATTAGTATTTGATGAAGGAGACATAACTCTTAGTGAACCACCAAAATAATGAAAATCCAAATGATTTTTTTAGAAACATAGAAACTAAGAAACATAATCTTCATTTTTAATTTATATTTTTAGAGATATTTCATTTATGTAATAATAAAGTTATAGATGATCCTTTACCACACTTGTGAATCTTTAGCTCTTGTGATTGGTTTAATAAATATTGTTGTAAATTTTTTATGTTTTGGCTTTTTAATTATCTACACTTAATTGGCATTATCATTTTTATGGTTATTTCTTGATTCGAGAAAAATTAAATATTATCCTCTAATAAAAATTCAACTCTAATATTTAAAATATTCTATAACTTGTATCTTAAAAAAACTTGAGCATTTTTTATTCTATTAGTTTATGTAATTTATTTTTAATATCATTCCACTTATAATTTCATGTAATTAATATAGCATATTATTGATTTAAAACCACTTTTTGCATATATAGTTTCAACATTTTTCATACATGTCTATCTCAACTATAAAATATGGCATGAGACAAAATGAAAGTTAATTATTTGAGAAAATATGACATTTAGATAAGATAAACATATAGTACTATAACTAACATATATCAAGGGGTAATGCTATGATAATTTCATCTTCAACAAACATAATCAACTAGATCCTCTATGTTGGTACTTTGTTGATTTATATTTTATGGCCTTAGACACTAACACCCATTTAGGTGAAAAGATCCTAGGTGCTCCTATCCCGTATGAGTGTTCCCGACCTTATATTATTTCTTCTTAATATTTTGGGTATTTGTTACTTTTTTGGTCATTTTTTAAAATTTTGGGTCCACATTTTACTTGTAAATTACAAAATTAAAATAAGGGAATCATATATATACATATTTATAGCTCCCAAAAAGGGGACCAATTACTAAGCATTTCCTATCATCACCTAATGTTACATTCAAACGCTCAATATAACATCAAAGGCATTCATCTAACACACTCATACAAGGGAAATGGTAGCATACCTATACATGAAAACATACGAGGGGTAAGTTAATTTTATTTCATCAAAAACATCCTACACATTTCTACATTCTATACCTATTCCACTATCATAGTGAAGCTTATAGAAGGGAAACCTAGGGCATCATTACACACATTTACACATAGAACTACGTTGAGTATTAATAATAGTGTAATGCTTTGTACTATGTTTACTATTTTGGTCACTGTTGAGTTCAATATAACTCCACATTCTACATATTTTTATTAAATTTGATGTGGATTATGGAAATGTGTAGGTAGAAAATGTTTTTTGTAGGTTATAGATACATTCAACGATTAAGGAGTTAAATAAGAGTGAGAAACATAGATTAGCAACACAACTCCTCCTGGACATAAGAGATGAGATCTAGATCATTCACATAGTCACTAGCACCCATAAAATACAATAGTTCCCAGGCACTCCTGTCCTCTATTGGATGCTCCTATCTAACATATTCTTGATTCTTAGAAGCTCCATCAAGAATTGATGACACTCTTCTCAGTCTGTATCATTTTTCACCTACCTAGATCACTTACGAAGTGCTTGAAAATTAGCTAAGTCTCTCTATATTCTACCTCTCTTGGTTAGGGTTTCATAATTTTACATGGTTGTTTTCTTTAATATTTATTGTGCATTAACATTTGTACATCATACACTACAGTAGTTACTCTATAATTTGATTTAATTAAATTTATATTAAATCAATGACTCTCCATGAATGGATTTTTGACCATTTTTGGTCAATTGTCCAAAATGGGTATACAAAAATGTCATGTTTCTTTGGTTCAATGGAAATTTGGGCAGGTGTATAGGTAACTAATAGCTAGGGATGTTGATCCAAGATGCTTAATTCCTCACATTAGATACCTTTCTAGTTTTCACCTTTCAATATCATTCATTATCCTTTTTAGATTATTGTAGCATTGTGAGAAAGATGGGAAGGGAATCGAATATTAGAAAGGAGCACATTGGGATAACAAACATTCAGGGTTGTAGTTTATAAGTATTAAAGGAAATTTTAAGTTGCAAAGTTGATCACTTGTTCATTTATCGGTTTTCAAGCAGCCCAAAGGTAAAATTAATTCAGCTAATTTTGCTATGAAGAAGTGAAATTACATTATGTGTTGAGCTTTTTTGCTTCATTCCACATAATTATTACCGAAACTAAATGTAAAATAAACTTAAACAACTCATAACATAAATCAATTTTCATTCATTCACAAATAAAGAGTACAATGATCCCACACAAGTCGTCCGATATGGATGCAAGGAAAATGTGTTTAAAATGAAAGCTAGAGATGTAAAGGGTAAGAGGAACCTATCATTTCCTATTGGATGATATCCTCTTCCTTGTGAATTTATTTTACATGACCACATAAACTCGCTTTGTTGTACCTAAAAAGAAAAGATAAAAATAGTTTTAGCTAAGGGTTACTCTTTCATGTTATACCTATAACTTTGAATATATATGCATAATCAATTGGAACAAAGATAAAAAAATACAAACAGGAGGAAATGTTTGTACAAAGAGGAAATTGATGAATTACAATGTTCATTAAGAAATCAAGTACAAATGGTACCATAAACTAAATGTTTTCAGATCTGAAAGTAATTCGAATATTTCATGACATATCAATATAATCTACAATTTTAGGACGAGGTCACAAAAGGAGAAGGAGCTGCAGAGATTTTTATTAAAGATTTCAGTTTCAAAGATACAACTTGTGATAAGAAATGTTGCCTTTTCACACACTTTATGGCCATGTTTTTGTTAAGGTAAAAATATTTTCTAGATCACAATAATCATCATGATTTCAAGAGAAAATAAATTCTCCAAGAAGATTCATTCCTCTCATATATTATGTGAGAAATCACACTCCTAACAATGAATAAGCTTAAATAAAGAAGTGAAAGGTTCCAACCATTAGAAATTTCATGCTAGAACCACATGGTGAAAGGTTATCAAAACTCAACCCATGCATGAATTTCAATGACTAAAATACCGAAATGAAGAAAATATCATCACAATAAATACAAATGCTCAATGAAGTGGATCATATGGAATGCATTTTCAAGTTTGCATTAATCATGCACAATTTTTTTGAAGTATGCATAGTTAAATATATTGATAATAAATATTACAGCTATATTTTAAAATTTGGATGTCTTTTTCCAATGGAATAAAAAACAAATCAATAAGGAAGGATTGCAACATGTTTCCTTGAGCCATAGATTTAAAGATAGATTTTTTAGAAAACAAGAATCCAACAAACGAATCCAAGGAGACCAAGTTACATCAATGACATGAAGTTAAATAAAGGCCCATAAAAAATAATGGTGGATCAGAAACGAATAAATCCTCTCAATATGTAATTATGGAATATGTAAGGAAAATAAAAAGTTCATGCTATTGAATAATAAGGGTGAGCGGTTTCCAGCAAGAATATAAAAAATAAATACATGGATCCAAAGAACAAAATTATCAATAATCCAGGTAATAAAAATTTACAATAGTGGGAAAGTATATGCTTCAGGATGCACTCCTAGGAACAATAGTTTCAGTTTTCAAATAGTTTAATTCTCAGAGAAATAAGCTCCAACCACATATTTTAAGAATTACAGGCAAGAAATAGTTATTTTTCACCATAATGTTTCAGTCACTAAATAGAAGATATGGATACATTCATAAATCCCAAAGTGAAGTAAATGAGCTCGAGAATTGCTTACCTATTAAACCTCTGAGCTTGTTTCTAAAAATGAAGAAAAACTTGATACAACTCGAGAAATAAGGTATTGGGTTCGCAACAGGTTGGGATAGGTAGAGCTTGAAGCCACATATCGTACATTAAAATGACAAGATCTCAATGAGTGAGCTATGTGAAGATAAAAATGAGATCTCTTTGTGCAGTCGTTGAGCTAGAAAAGGTAAAAGAGTTGAAGAAAGGATAAAATTTCCATAGAACAATGATGCACACCCAGTGCAGAGTCATGGTGAGTCAGAGCAACTCAAAGTAGAGATACAATACATGGAAATACCTAAACCCCAACCAATGAGGCATAAATAAATATGTTGAGTAGGAATAAGCACGAAAAATGCATAAGGACCTCAAACAGAGATACAAGTATCTCAAATGGATAATTATGGCTACTTAAATACTAAAGTACCAAAATCACAGTGATTACCTTCTTCTCATCTCAGGCCAAAATGAATATTCAGGGTGAAGCGATGAGCCAATACCAGAACCAAACCAAGAGCTTGGCCACATAAGCATAATGCACCCAGATTTGGATCCCCGAAGTTGGGGAAACTGAAAAAGAGAAAATGTCAGGAAATATAGTGAGCCCAAAGCCCAATAATTGAAAGCCCTCGAATAAAACACCAATGTAGAACTTTTTAACACTGTTAAGTGAGCCATTCTGAGAAAAAAATGGCACACATCCATCTTACCCATGAGACCGAGATATATAAGGCGATCCCATAAACGATGAACACGATGAACACCCAACGAGAATAACCAATATTTTCTAGAGACATTAATGGTGGCTAATGACTAGGTTAAAAAGTAGAAAATTCATTGGACAAACCTAGAGCAATGTTATGGAACCAACACGCAGAGCCATGTATAATGAAAGCCTTCAAGCAAGAACTGAGTTCACCTCGACATCATGGGATCCATAGTGAACTGAACCAAAATGAACAGAGGCATGCCATGAAAACAAATTATAAATCAGATTTCAAGCTACTCTTAATGGAAGTAAAAGGAATACTAGATCCACTAAACAACATAGCCCAAAACTAGAATAATGATGCCTAAAATGAAACCACGAATTCCAAGAAAAACTAAGCAAAATCCAAACCAAGATGGCGGCTTGGATAAATTTTGGCATGGCTTCACCATAATCGCGGAGTCTTGCAGAGTTGCAAGTGTTGCAAAAGATGCAAAATTAGGTTTTTTACCCTAACTACTGAGATTCCGCCGACTTAAGATAACTATGGATATGCTAATCATCGTTGAATTTTTTGAATTACCCTTAATATTCCACCATGGGTTATGATTATTATGAATGGGGGTAAAGCTTTTATGTAAGTCAAACCAAACCAAGTTATTACCCTTTGCATTAAGGAGACAAGCTTAAAAAATATTATTTACCAAGTCAACGAGTATTAGCCATGCATGTAAGTCAATGAAAAAATAATGAATGCTAGACAACCAATAAGGATTCAAAACCAAAAACTATAGTGTTGTATGGAGACAAAACTTAAAAAGATCCAAAAATACCTTAAACTTTACAAAGCATCCGTACTCATACCTTTGTTTATCCAATAAGGTAGTTTGACTACTCAAAAGGGGACTTTGACCATCATGTAATAGGATTATAAGTGGCCTATTTTTAGCCTTTTTTCCTTGGAGCTTCATGCAGGGTAATTTCATATCCCTATTGTTGGGAATTTGTCTTTATTTATAATTCGGAGTTAGGATTATGCATGCACTTAATGGCTATCATTCGATTTGTTTCCAAATAGTTAGCTTGGTTAATTTTAGCTTATGCTATTTTTTGAGTGACGGATATTTCACTTTTTTATTTATGCCTTGCTTTTATTAGCCATTCAGGGGAATTAATTATTTCGCACACTTGCGATGAAAAATTACTATATCTATTCACCTTCTTGATCAATAAATATTGTTTTTCCTATTTTAAGCTTTCTAAAGTGTATTACATCATTGTTTTCGCATGTGTAAGAGAATTCTTATTTTCCTTTTCCTAGTAAAAAAATCCCAATACCTCCAATAAGTAATTTAGAAAGTTTTGTAGGTCATTCCACTGCTTAACACATTTAGTGAGTATAAAATCGTTAAACAATGATCAGTAGTGAAATTTACCAGGTCCTTTACAAGTCATAAAGTGTTTTGATGTGAATTACAAGTCCCTAACTACTTCGTGTATCAACCTTTTATCCACTTTCATTTATTTGAAGTTCATTCCAAACCCTTAACCAATTCAATTTCTATAGTCTTTTAGGTGATCCATTAATAAAACCATCCCTCTCTAGAGGTTCTCAGACAATGGAAAAGTGACAAGCGAGCGTGGGAATCTATAAGTAACTCTTCCTCGCACTTTGACCTCCCGAGGTCGTGCGAGACAAATGACCCAGTGGGGATGGAATATGTGTGGGATACAGACAAAATAGTTAGTCAATCTAATGTCTTCTACACGCACTAGTGGAAATTGCGAATCTAAGGCAAAGAAGGCCCTCCTAACTCGAATCGGTGTGATAGATCGATGAGTAAGGATGACCGCTCAAGGCTTCAATCAATATCGAGCTCTGGCGTGATTCAGTCTATAGGTTGTGGAATACGTGGAAAATGACCTGGGATAGTTTCGTGTATGTCTCCAGATAACGTCATATGGTGGATGGTAAATATAGTTAACTCTATGGACGATTCTCTGGCCTAGTCCAGAACTCTTTAGCTTTGTTAGCTGTTGTATCTAGTAAGGATAACTGTTCGATGATGATAGGTGGAAGTGGAGTTGATTTTCAATACTAGTGTGCGCCGGCCGTGTCTATATCCGATTGACTTACGGATTCGTTGGGTTACGGGTTTTGTGGATCACAACCGTAGAGTCTTGGTTGTTGTGGTCCTATTATGGTCATGCGTAGAATTAGTTCCTAATCCCTAGTATCCAATGATCATATGCTTTCTCACCTATATATTCAAAATTAATAGTCATGTGTGATCTTCTCGATTACCTCACAGGCGTTCTTGCAACCCGAATTCTTAGGCTGGTATCTATATCCGTGAGAATGTCTCCTACGTCTGGCTATGTGACCAAAGGATCACAACTGAATGTTTGCTCTCTTTCAAGCTCTTCTACAGTCATATGGATGTTACCTAGGGTAATCTGTAGTTTGGTTGATTTGACCAAAACGTGTGCGCTTGGTCGTCTTCTATGTTTAACCCGCTTAACTGGGAACTGATCTGTTGTAAGTCTGTTGTTGTTTGGAAGACTTGGATTCTAAGATTCTGGTCTATGTCAACAATTGTTGTGACGAGATTGGGTTGAGGCATGATTGGCTCGAATACGTATTCTCTGGGCTCCCTAGGTCCCGTGATTGTCATACAAAAGCAATAATGTAAATTAACTACGGCAAAGTGAAATTTAACTACTTTGAATATATCTATAGCATATATGATTTCTCTATTTTTGTATTTTCTGACGAACTATTTGAATGAATTTAACAACTAATTTAATACATCTAGAAATTGACAGCTAAGATAACAATTTAAAACAAACAAGATAACCGAGTATAGCTATTTGTCTATGCAATTTGTAGATCTACTCTAAACAATGAAATAACTGATCTAATCTATTTGCAAGACTCTCGATCCTACCTCAGAAGTGAGGAATGAATCATAGTCTCTCAGAAACTATCAATCCCCACAACTTCCCTGGCAATATCGAAAGTAAAATTAACTGAAATAAAGCAATTAACTACTCTATTTGATATGATTCTAATTTAGAACTTTGAAAGCTAGAACCTGGATTCCGTAGAATAGTGGCAAATCCGATGGTGTGTGTGATTTTGTCCCCTCAGTGTGATCTCCTGTTCCTTCGTGTTCATGTGGATCCAGAAAAGCGTGTAATGCTAGCATCAATAGAAGTAGATATTGGGACAAAGGCAGCTCAAGATACAGACTGAATACAATGCGAGTAGGAGAGGGATAGCGCAAGAGTACAGAGCTTGGCTTATGCAATTCCTAGCGGGATTTATTGTGAGTCATGCAACATGAAACGTCCAGAACCTGAAACTATCCTATTTGAAGAACAAAACCTGCAACTTTAATGGCTTCCTATTGGTAAACAGACTATCCTATTCCAATGGATTGGATGAAATAACAGTAGTACTTGCACAAGATGGATATGTGGCTTACTAACAGTAAAACAATGCTAACTAAGCATGAAATGAAAGAAACTAAGCATTCTAAGCAAAGTGAAAACTAAATCCATTACAAAGAGAAATCGAGGCAAATTTGAGGGGCCATTTGCTTGAGCACAAGCCAACTATTTATAGTAGTTGCATTTACCCAAGGTAAAACCAAATAGAATCGTTAAACTATAAACAATGGCAAAACACTATTCCAGGGAACCGTAATCATAAATGCAAGCTTATGGCGGTGAAAGAAAGCTGGTAAAATGTTGAAAATATGTGAGTCGTGTTAAAAGATATTTTTGGAAAATGTGTAAAGGACTGCCGCCGCCTAAGTAGGGTGGCGAAGAGAGGACCACCGCCCTATTCAGACGACGGAAACATGAGACCGCCGCCCGGTGCCAGGGCAGCGGTTTCATCATCGAAGAGAAAAAGGCTAGGAAAAGAGGGGAAAAGTGAAAAACAAAGCACACGGAGGCTAAGTGGGGCATGTGGGATGTTAACGCACACTTATAGATCTTTCCCGATCCCGAACACCTTGTGAGGAGACTGTATCATCTTTGGGGCACTGTTACGATGTTTGCAAAGACAATACCTTACAATTTTGGGTACGTACATATTGCCCCCTCGGATAAGTGTTTTAGCCATGAAGAGGCGTAAAATGGTGGGTCCGAGTATGGCGGTCCCGAAATGGGAAGTTAGGAGTTATACGATACGTCCATGTGTTGAAATGATGCCATCCAAAATTCCAACTACCGCAAAATGAAAAGATAACTCAAGTGCGAGATAAACACAATGGTTTGGAAACTAAACGCTAAAATAATAGGAAATGAGAATGTACCATTTGTGTGGGGACAAGAACTTACCTTCGTCGGTGCTCCAAACCTATGAAAAGGCATAAAAAAATGAATCGGGTGCTATATATATGAAAGTGGGCCCATTTTCCTATTCATTTACGTGAGTTGATTTGATTGATTTTGAGTGTAGAATCCACGATGACGGTTTGTTGCGTGAGTAGAGTCAAAACGTCCGTGATGGGATACTGATCATGCCTCCACGAGAGGAACATCGACCCGCAAGATCACAGGTTAGTTTTCTTCAATTTATCCCTTTTACCCCCTTAATTTTGAAATGCTAAAATCTTTGTTGTGGAGGGGTAGTTTTTGAAAATGTTAGTGTTAAAAGGTCCATCTAGTTGGGTTGCCTACTGGGTAGGCCTTGTTTTAGTTAAAATGGTCTTGTTTTGTCATTTTTTTGGGTTTTTTAGGTTTAAAAACCCGCGTGGGTTTTCGGGTCACGACCGCCGCCCTGCCCAGGCGGTTACACGACCACCACCCTGTTCAAGGTGGCGGTTACACCACCGCGAACCTTAAGGCGGCATTTACAAAAACAGTCTCCCGCTCGTGGCGGCGGTTTCACACAAAATGCCAAAAGAACATCTGTTTGAGATTGTTTTTGCATTTTTAGCATTTCTACATGTTTTCATGATTTTTCCAGTATTATTCGGATGCTAACTTGCTCTGTTTTGTGTGTTTTTGGGTGTATGTAGGTGAGAGAGGAGTATATCCGGTGGAGCCGAGAGAGGGAATGTGACTGGCTGCCAGGAGTATTGGATGCCCTTTCACAGGATGAGGAGGACACTCTTCAGAGGGCCGGGATACTACACATCTCACGTGTGCCCCATGTTACACCATCCAGTCACATTCTTTGTGACTTGTTCTCATATTGGGATGCTGATCGAAACATTTTCTGATCACCAGGGGTCTGTGGTGAGTGGACCATTACTTTGGAGGATGTCTATCACATTCTAGAAGTCTCGATTATTGGGAGACGTCTCACCCTTGAGACAAGCAGGTTCGCGGGCCCAGATAGCACAATGGGCCACATACATGGGAGATGTAGTCATCTCCATGGGGTCGAAGAAGGGCGTTAGAGTTCAATCCATTCCTATTTTTCCCATCCCCTTACTTTTCTAGGCTATCATGGGGATCCTTGCCTCGAGACTAATCGGGACAAGGAGAAGATACATTGTTATATTTATGGTCCCTCATTATTACGAGATAGAGGGACATGGCCGGATATATTCCCTGGGGAGTAGACATACTTGGGACTACCTAACATGATTTATACTGGGGTATTCCATTTAGAGGGGCGAGTCCTTGAGCCACCCGACCCTAGTCATGAGTTGGGTCTATGAGCACTTCATCCCCTACAACAGAGGTGTAGAGGTGGCAGATCCAGGAGCCGTGAGGGTAGCAAGATGAAAAATATGTTGGTGCTCCAAGCACCTCATCGCCAATTGCTTCTCTAACTATCGGACATGGAGGCCACACCATATCGACTATGGCAGGTATATGGGCCGAGGAGGCTCTTACTCGATCTCTGCTCCACCGAGAGGGGCTTATTGTGAGGGGCGAGTGGAGATGCACCCCTTTGGCCGAGCTCCTCAGCAGTTTGACCTACCCTATATGGGTATTCTTCCCCAAAGTAGCGCCAAGATACGAGATCAGTCCCGAGAGGCCATAGGGGGGCCTAGAGGCCGGGGTTGGACAGTGGTTACTCCTGGTGTTCCCATTGCATCCAGGAGGATAGTACGTGCCAGAGGGAGAGCCGGTGCACCTCAAGAACCCTTGCTTTAGATTGCCACGGGTCCTGCCCATAGCAGCAATGACCCCATTGAGGTAGACTCCGAGTCTGATGAGTTTACAGGGGGAGAGACAGAGGAGGAGACCAAGGAGGATAGTGATCCTGAGTGGCATGACACTCAGGATATCATGTAGGCAGAGAGGGCCGAGTAGAGTGCAGAGAGAGTGACTCTAGTTTCAGAGGAGCCACTCTCCTAGGGCCATGGTGGGGAGGATGAGTTTTTCGCGGGGTGCTATGTTGCTGCCCAGTCATGAGCAACCCCTCGCCGATGGCGGCATCCGTGGGCAGTGCTGATCCTATAGATCCATCCTGGAGGCCCAGTGATCCAAGTAAGTTACCCTCTCTCCTTTTAATGTTTTTTTTTAGTTAGGATCTCCTTAGTTGCTATCTCTCCTTTTATTTATCTTGTATTTCTAATCTCTTGTTTGGTTTCTAATTTGTTTTCTCCTTTGTTTGCAGAGACTGCCGATGAGTGGCGGGACTTGATTCACAGGGTATGTACTGATACCCTAATGATCCCCATGGAGAGGACCCGCGCAGAGCTGTCCGTAGATGCTTGGGGAGCCCTCAGCAGCTGGTAGGCATACTGACATCTTTGCCCCAGTCTGGCATATAGCCAGGATGGTATCAACTCTTCGCACGAAGCTAGCGGGGTATAGGACGGCCGAGTGCTTGATGAGGAGCCATTCTCGTGGTGAGACTATGGCTACTCCTCGGGATCCTGAGCCCTCTATGTACTCAGAGCGTCGGCATAGCCGGAGTCCTAGGTGTGGGCGTGCGCCTTCAGAGGGGTCTCATAGGGATTGAGAAGCCAATTGGCTCTCCTAGATTTCGTATGATACATTATTTTGTATATCCCGGTCTCTTTGAGCGTTTTGACCATGCTTAGTCTTTGGATGGTATTGTCTGAAACATTGATCATTTTATATATATATATATATATATATATATATATATATTCTTTTGGATCAAACCTTTGGCATTTTATGGCTCTGCTTCTTTTCTAGTTTCCTCATGTAGATTATGATGTATGCTTATATGTTTTTAGAATGTATGCAATGGAGAACAAATGATGCAAGTGTTTTACTTTCTTTTGTATTTCATGATGCTGATATATGATAATGTAGATACAATGTGATTTTGAATCTTAGTCTCTTTAAGCAATTTTTGATACTTCATATTTGTTTTGGCAAAGTGATGAAGATAAACTGATATGATGAGCAGATAAACCTGCCCCTACCCCCAACTCCATGCAACTAGTAAGATGCAAGGGCTCATCACCGAGAGTTGGAAAGGGTGCAAGTCATGAAATGTGTTGAAATGATAGTGATGAAAGATAGACAAAGCTTTGGCGGAACCAAATTAGGATGCCACAAGCTTACTCCATTCGAGTGACTTCATAGTTTTGGATGCAACTTGCTTTGTGGTTTATCCAGACTTAGATCCTTAGATGGCCACATGGTAGAAAAAATCTGGGTTTTTAGGATTTTGAACTCTTTTGGAATTTTGGACATCTGATTCATTTGTTTTTGACTCAAAGACTTCGAGATTTGAATTGTTTGTGTATGACCTTTTGCATTTATTTGTCAAGAGGACCCCCTACACTTTGCCCCATGCTACTAGTAAGAAGCGTGGGTTTATCACCGTGGGCAAAGCATAGGCGAGTAAGGGAATTTCCATCCTTTCCCAACCCTACGTCACTAGTAAGAGACACAAGCTCATCACCAAAGGTTGGTGGGGCAAGGAAATGTGTAAAATTAAAATTTTCTGTTTGATCAATATTTGACTTGTTTACTTGAGTAAAATGTCAGTATGTGCTTATTTCCAAAGAGATATACATATGGGATAGATGTGACACCATGAAGCTTCTAGAATAGACCATAGGCAAGACACCTATCCTAAGAAGAAACCAAAAGTGAGAATAAACCTGCAGATCTTGGCATGGTTACCGTTAAGACTTTGTCATATCTAGCTTTATTTGATAAAATGATTCCAAGATAATTTGATGATATCATGGAAATGGAGAAGTATGATTAGAGTGTTTATGCCAACAACATCATGAGTTTGTAATGAATTTCTTTGAGAATAAATTCCTTGATCACAATTTGTGTATGAAACAAGCGGACAAAATGATCTTAATCTATATGAAGATGCAATGTAAATGTAATTATAAATAGTGCTAGTTACTTACGCGTAGAACCACTTGAGGTGTAGGGAATTGACTGTTTCACCAAATTCCTCACCTTCCAGTGTACATAAGAGGTATACACCATTTCCATAGTCCTTCATGACTTGGTATGGGCCCAACCATTTGGGCCAGAACTTCCTTCCTTTGCTGGTCTTCTTGTCGATCCGGCTGTCTAGCCTTAGAACTAGATCACCTTCATATATGTCACATTCATAGACTTTCTTATTATCTTTGCCGGCACATCCGGTTAGCATAGGTGTGTTCCACTATTCAAGCATCTATCCTAGCTTCATCTAGGCTTTCTAGTTGGGAGATACATGCTTCTCTGTAAGCGTCTTCATGAGCGACATACAAAAGTTAGCGAGACATTGGTAGCTCACGAGTATAAAATTAACGAGCGATCTAGCTTAGGTGGCATTAGCATAGGTGGTGACAACAAGAAATGCTTAACTGCGTCAAAAGCTTCATTGCAATCTTTAGTCCAATCAATGCTATAATCTTTCTTGAGTAAATTGTTGATTGGATGAATGGCGAAACTTAAGTCCGGGATGAATCTCCGGATTACACCAAGCTTTCCGAGAAATGACCTGATTCTAGATTCATCCGAAGGTGGGACCATTTCGAGGATAGCCCGAATTTTGGTTGGGTCAACATCTATCCCTCATGACGATATGATGTATCCTAGGAGCTTCCCTCCTGTTACACCAAAGACACATTTTTCTAGATTTAGTGTGACTCGTATTCTATCAGACGTGAAAGAATGATGCGGAGTATTTCCGGATGGTCACAATGCTTCTTGGCCTTAGCCAACAAGTCATCTACGTAGGATTCCATGATTTTATGAATTAGATCATGAAATATATATGTCATAGCTCGCTGGTATGTAGCACCAGCATTCTTGAGACCAAATGGCATAACAACATAGCAATAAGTTCCCCAAGGAGTTATAAATGTGGTTTTAGCTTGATCTTGTTCAGATATTCTGATTTGATTGTATCCCGAGAATCCATCCATGAGAGACAAAAGTTCAAATCCAGCTGTCGCATCAACAATGATGTCAATGGATGGTAACGGGAAGTCATCTTTAGGACACGCTTTGTTAATGTCTCGGAAGTCTATGCAGATGCGTATCTTTCCATTTTTTTAGAATGGGAACGATGTTAGATACCCATTGAGAGTAATCAACTGGTTTAATGAATCCTGCCTGGAGGAGCTTTATCATCTCCTCTTTTACCATGAGAGCTACTTTGGGTTTCATTGGTCTCGACTTTTGTTTGACTGGATTTGCATTTGATTTAGTGATGAGGTTGTGCACATGAATGGGGTCTGCGCTGTTATTTCCTTATAATTAAATGCAAAAGCCTTGATGTTCCTTGAGGATTTGTGTGTGTATTTCTACTTCTTTTGGAGTTAATGAGGATCCTAACTTTAATATCCTTGGTTCATATTCCGTTCGATGTTAACATCAATTGTTTCTTCGATTAAAGATTCATTACCTTCTTCAAACTCAGGTGGGGCTGGAGGTAAGTCCAAATCATCCCCATTTTCTACTGTGTTTATGCTAGGCTCTATTTGCGAGGGAAGCTCCATCATGGGATTTCTGAAGTAGGAAGACAAATGTGGGATTAAGGACGAATCTATCATATGATAGGAGAGATGTAATGCCGCATAGGTGTTTAAGTAATTGAGTGGCCATATCACTCTCAATGTGGTCTAGGATAGTAGATTTGTTTTCATTTTCGTTTAAAAGAGAATTTGTCATTGTTTTTATCAATGGTTCATCACGAAGGGATACTATGAAACGGGTATCCTCTAACTTACTGTTTGGAGTAAAACATGATGTTGAAGTTACTATTGAATCAGCGAGAAGATTTTTCTCTCGCGGGATTGCTTCAATTGATATGAAGTCAAACTCCTTGCTTAAATTTAACACAGTTGTTTTGTAAAGCTGTAAGTGCTCGGCTTTGGTTTCATATATCTCAGAGACTTGGTTTGCTACCAATTGTGAGTCTCCTAAGACTCTGATGTTATCAACACCAATTCTCTTAGCTAAGATGAGGCCAAGGAGGAGGGCTTCGTACTCAGCGTCGTTGTTTGTGCATTCGAAATTTAGTTTAAAGGCAAATGGTAGGACTTTCCCTTCAGGGGAAGTAAAGATTACACCTGCCCCCGCTCCGTAACGACACCTAGCCCCATCAAAATGGAGAGTCCAATATTTAGGTGGGAGTATAGATGTTGGGATATTTGTTATGTTAACATCTTCTACTTCTACCATGCAGAGATCTACCACTGGGAGAGAACCGACACCCAGGGAATATCCCATGCCTACAGAATCAAATGGTAAGAACATTGGTAGATCTTGTTCTATTAATTCAATGATTTTTGCAGTAGTTCCTAATGATATTGTTTCTACAGTGTTAGGCTCACCTTTGGGGGTTGGGGTTGCCTTGGCTAGGCTCATAGTTTCAAGATCTGTCATAGGTACCAAATTTTCTTTTGGTTTTGCGTCGAGTAGGCTTATTAAGTTGGTTTGTTGGGAGTTCAAACTCCGAGTGCACACCTGGTCTTTTCTTTAAGTTAGCTAGGTGTACACCGAATGGTTTTGGATCACCTTTGGCCACAAATATCTTTCCCAAGTGTAAAAACCTTACTTCTTGAAATAGCATAGAAGGGATTACCTTCATGTGGTGTATCCATGGTCGGCCGAGGATCATATTATAGTTAGTTTCCCGATCTATAATATAAAACTCAGTCAAGACGGTTTTGGGTCCTAAGGTGACCGGTAATATTATAGTTCCAACCGAGGTGGCTTTAAGGCTATCGTAGCCTCTCAATGTATTTCGAGTCATGGAACAATTTGTTTCCCCATATCCTAGTTTTTGAAGGAAAGAGAAGGGGACTATGTTAACTGCCACCCCATCGTCAACCATTGCTCATTTTACGTAGTTATTATAAACCCATACTTGCAAATGTAAGGCTAGATCACCTCGGCGTGTGATCTCAGCATCTGTCGGCATTTTGTTTATCTCAAATATGAATTCGGCATCCATATCTACCTTCCCTGGAGGATGAACATCAAAGTCTATATGATTTACCTATGTTTCAAGAGGTGGAGTGATGTTAATTAAATGGCCCAAACCTAATGCCTCTAAAAGAGTAGCCCTGTGAGCAGGGGAATTTTTTAATAAATCCAAAAAGGAGATGTGCGAGAAGGTTTTTGTTAGGTCATTAATTAAATCATAGGCACCCATAGGTTTTGCTACGATTTGTTGGATGATATCCGTCTTTGGCAGGTGGCTTGGAATTGGCTAAGAGAAATACTCTCGTGTCCTTGTTATGGCTTCGACGGGTAGACTCCACTAAACTGACTACCTTAGGCCGTGGGTGACTCCCTAGTTGTGGCACAACTAATGGATTTAGCGAATTTCAAGCTTCATGATCATTGTTTCCTGTCATTACGCTCTGGTTTGTCCCTGTTAGATTTAGCCTGTTGTTATCATGATTTGGGAGCGGATCATTAAAGATCTTCAGGGGTGTGTTTTGAGGGGAAACTACCCCTAAAAAGGTATTTGATGTTGGTGACGTAGGATCTGCCAAGAACATATCCATGAAAAGTTGTCTTTGTTCATCTGGCAAGCGTTGCATGAATTTATTGTAATCATGGCATGTTCTAGTGTCATGGCCCCGAATTTTGTGGAAACCACAATATGAATTAGGATTGTAATTCCTAGTTTGTTGGTTTGGCGTATATTGTGGCCCAAAATTTTGATCAAACCGTTGCCTATTAGGATTAAAAATTTTGTTTGTTGTCTTTGGTTTGAATTCTGGTTTTGGTACCTAGTTGAATTTTGGCTTGGACCCTGTGTGGGATTTTGTCGTTGTTGTTGTTGTTGTTGTGGATGGTTAAAATCCACTGTATTGATTGTCGGGGTAAATTTGTTGTTTCATTGGTTGTTTATTTGTGATGGAGTATTGACAACATTTACCTTCTTAGGCTGGTTGGTTACTCCATCTGTTGTTACACCCCAATTTTTATTAAGGATTTTAGGTCCTTGATTGATGTTCGTGGTAGTAGGATAGTGTTCTCGATTGGTGGTGACTAACCTCCCATTTGCTCCATATGTTTTGTGACCACTATCAATTGCTGCTTGATCTATTCGAAGAGCACTCTCAAGTACTTCATCGTAAGTTCTTAATGGGAACTTCTGGACTTCTTCCTTCACTTCTCTGCTAAGAGAATGAAGGAATAAATCGCATAGTTCCATTTGATCCATGTTTGGAGCACTTTCCGAAGAATAAAGAACTGTACGCCACCTTTGGATGAAATGGGCGATAGATTCATTGTGTTCTTGTTTGATGTGTAAGAATTCCCTGATTCCTATCCTTAATAATTTGTTCATGTCAAAGGCCTTGATGAATTCTGACACGAGCTGCTTGAACGAATGGATGGAAGTCTCAGGTATTCTATAATACCAATGAAGAGCGATGCCTTCCAAGGTTTTTGGAAATATTTTAGCAATAACCCCATCCCAAGGGAGTAGTTCTCGTATGGCTGTAGCGTAAGCCTTGATATGTGCATTTGGATCTCCCTCCCCTTTGTATTTGGGTAAATCAGGAAGGGGTCTTGGAAGCATGACGCTTTGTATAGTGAAGTCTAAGGGCTCTTTCAAATATTCTAAATAAGTCCCTATTGCATAGGTTTCGACCATTCTTTGGTACTTTTTGAGGGAGTGGAGGTGGAATGGGTTGTTGATATGGCGTAGCGTATGCGTTGGTAGGGGCATAAGGAAACACCTGTGTTTGAGAAAACATGCCGGGAGAGGAAAACATATCCCCTTGTGGTGATTTGGAGTACATGTTTAAGTATGACGGGGTATTGTCCAGGAATGGATTGTTTTGTACTAGATCGGGAGGAACAGTGTTAGAGATGGTGGGTCTAGTTGGTGTTTGTTGTGAATACTGAGGAGTCATGCCTAACATGCCTACTCCTGTGAGGAGGTCTACTTGGCTAGGAGGATTATAATTTCCTGTTTGTATGAATTGAGAATGGTGATTTGCTTGAGCAAGTTCTAACCTTCTCACTTTTTCTACTAATGTTGAAATGACTTTATTTGGTGAAGTCACGGTGTTTTTCCGTAGTGGCATTTGTTGTATATCATGGTGTTGTATAGGCATGTGATATCCTGCTATGAACTGATCACTGCCCTACCAAGTTTCCCCAAGGCCATTTCCTATATATAGTGGCATGGAGGTATTTTCTTTAAAAGAGACCTTAGGTTGTGTTTGTAAACCTCCTATAGGTGGGTACATACTTCGATAACATTGGTCATTCCTGGCATAACGTACCAAATGTTCATCGTCTAAACCTCGGTATGAGTCTGATTGTCTACTAATTTATGGTCTAAGCAGCACCTGAGGAGATGAACTAGATTCTCTGGTGAACGTCATGTTATTCGAACTGAAGGCTCTATTTGTTGCATTTGAGTGAGCTGATCTAACTCCTCAGTTTGAAAAGATGAGTTATATCTGATCCTTGGATTTTGTGTTGACAACTGGTTAGCTGAGTAGTTGTCACCCCATACTGAGAGTGAAGGTGATGATTGCCTATTTTGTTGGGTGTAGTATGCCTCAAGGCCCAAGACGGACTGCTTTATATGCATCGAATCCGACATATTCGGGGGTATATGAATACTTGTAGAATAATGGGAAGGAACGAAGGTGATGGTGAAAGCTAATGAGGTAGTAAATATGAAATAATCATTTGTTAATTTGAAAGAACCAGTAGAAATTTGATTCCATACTAGAAAGTAGAAATTTCACGTCGGGTTCACAAATTTTGTACGATGGAAAAGTGACAAGCGAGCGTGGGAATCTACAAGTAACTCTTCCTCGCACCCGACCTCCCGAGGTCGTGCTGAGACAGCCGGTGGGGATGGAATATGTGTGGGATACAGACAAACTAGTTAGGCAATCTAATGTCTTCTACACACACTAGTGGAAATTGTGAATCTAAGGCAAAGAAGGCCCTCCTAACTTGAACTGGTGTGATAGATCGATCAACAAGGATGACTGATCAAACGCTCTAATCAATATCAAGCTCTGGCGTGATTTGGTCTATAGGTTGTGGAATATGTAGAAAATGACCTGGGATAGTATCATGTATGTCTCTAGATAAGGTCATATAGTGGATGGTAAATATAGTTAACTCTATGGACGATTCTCTGGCCTAGTAAAGAACTCTCTAGCTTTGTTAGCTACTGTATCTAGTAAGGATAACTGTTCGATGATGATAGGTGGAAGTGGAGTGGACCTGAATACTAGTGTGTGTAGGCCAGTGTCTATATCTGATTGACTTACGGATTCGTTACGTTGTGAGATTTGTGGATCACAACCGTAGACTCTTGGTTGTTGTGGTCCTATTATGGTCATGTGTAGAATTAGTTCCTAATCCCTAGTATCCAATAATCATATGCTTTCTCAACCTCTATATTCAAAATTAATAGCTGTGCGATCTTCTCAGAGTACCTCACAGGCATTCTTGCAACCTGAATTCTTAGGCTGGTATCTATATCCATGAGAATGTCTCCTACGTCTGGCTGTGGGACCAAAGGATCACAACCGAACGTTTGCTCTCTTTCAAGCCCTTCTACAGTCATATGGATGTTACCTAGGGTAATCTGTAGTTTGGTTGATTTGACCAAAACGTGTGCGCTTGGTCGTCTTCTATGTTTAACCCACTTAACTGGGAACTGATCTGTTGTAAGTCTATTATTGTTTGGAAGACTTGGATTCTAAGATTCTGGTCTATGTCAACAATTGCTATGATGAGATTGGGTTGAGGAACGATTGGCTTGAATAAGTATTCTCTGGGCTCCCTAGGTCCCATGATTGTCATACAAAAGCAATAATGTAAATTAACTATGACAAAGTGAAATTTAACTACTTTGAATATATATATATATATATATACATATATATATATATATATATATATATATAGCATATATGATTTCTCTATTTTTGTATTTTTTGATGAACTATTTGAATGAATTTAAAAACTAATTTAATACATCTAGAATTTGACAAATTGAGATAACAATTTAAAACAAACAAGATAACCGAGTATAGCTATTTGTCTGTGTAATTTGTAGATCTACTCCAAATAATTAAATAACTGATCTAATCTATTTGCAAGACTCTCGATCCTACCTCGAAGTGAGGAATGAATCATAGTCTCTCGAAACTATCAATCCCCATGAATTCCTTGGAAATATTGAAGGTAAAATTAAGCGAAATAAAGCAATTAACTACTCTATTTGATATGATTCTAATCTAATGGTGTGCGTGATTTTTTCCCCTCAGTGTGATCTCCTCGTTCCTTCATGTTCACATGGATTCAGAAAAGCGTGTAATGCTAGCATCAACAGAAGTAGATATTGGGACAAAGGCAGCTCAAGATATAGACTGAATACAATGTGAGTAGGAGAGGGATAGCGCAAGAGTACAGAGCTTGGCTTATGCAATTCCTAGCGGGATTTATTGTGAGTCATGCAACATGAAACGTCCAGAACCTGAAACTATCCTGTTTGAAGAACAAAACCTGCAACTTTAATGGCTTCCTATTGGTAAACAAACTATCCTATTCCAATGGATTGGATGAAATAACAGCAGTACTTACACAAGATGGATATGTGGCTTACTAACAGTAAAACAATGCTAACTAAGCATGCAATGAAAGAAACTAAGCATTCTAAGCAAAATGAAAACTAAATCTATTGCAAAGAGAAATCAGAGGCAAATTTGAGGGCCATTTGTTTGAGCACAATCCAACTATTTATAGCATTTGCATTTACCCAAGGTAAAAACCAAATAGAAGCTGTTAAACTATAAACAATGGCAAAACACTATTCCAAGGAACCAAAATCATAAATGCAAGCTTATGGTGGTGAAAGAAAGCTGGTAAAATGTTGAAAATACGTGAGTCATGTCAAAAGAACTTTCTAGAAAACACGTAAATGACCACCGCCCAGCAGAGCGGACGGCGATTCTGAGGACCGGCCTTGATCGGTTCAGCGATTTCATCTTGAAGAGAAAAATGCCAAGAAAAGAGAGGAAAAGGGAAAAACAAAGCACGTGGAGGCTAAGCGGTGCATGCGAGATGTTAATGCACACTTGGAGATCTTTTCCGGATCCCGAACACCTTGCAAGGAGACTTGTATCATCATTGGGGCACCTGTTACATTGTTTCGGTAGTACAGTACCTTACAATTTTGTGTACGTACAATTATCCTCGGTATGAGGAAAGCACAACTCAAAGGAGATCCTATTGTACTAGTCGATGTAAGAGTTAGATATAATTTCCAAAATAGAGGTGCACTTTGGAATGACAAAAGTTCTTTGGCATGCCTGGTGGGAGATTGAATTCATATTTTCATAATTCTCGCGGAGTTTTATTTGTGCTTGGTAAAATTTCATCCTTTTGGAGGTAATTTTCTAAACAGATTTGCTTACTTTTCTCATCCAAGCAACATATTTTAATATTTTTTCCCCATAGTTTATGATGTCATGCAATCATGACATCAATTACTCAATAGAAATCATCTCTCCAAGAGTTGAATTAGTAAAATCCACATCCATTTTACCCATATCCTCCTCCGATTAGAGCCATAACCCTTATGATAATAAGCATTCTCATGATAAAAACTTTATAAATCATTATGGTCATCATTACAATCCTTATGATGTGCAATAACAAGGTTATGTAGGGTATGCAAAAAAAAATGCAGGTTATGGAAGAAATTTCCAATCAAAAGACCGGAGTTGAAAGAGGGGTTCATGAATTTTAGCAAATATGGTAGGCTTAAAATGAGAGACTAAAAATTTCACAAGCTAAACATCCTGGTGTAGAAAATCCCTATCAATGGGGAGGTCCTCTAGCTAGTTGGCTTAGCCCAAAATGGAAGCTTAAGGTAATAAAAAACACTTTCCCTTAAAATGGATGATTGTACCAAATATTTTAAAATATTAGAGAATGATAAAAATAAGGTTGAGGATCCATGTCAATGGGGTGTTCCTACTTACCTTCCTCATCATAATTTAATACCTATTTCTGTCAACCAACTTAACCTACTTATCAAATTCCAAGTTTTTAATGCTACATTTTTTACCCCCACTCCTCAAAAATCATATATTGAGTCCTTACTCATTGTCCAAACATTTCCAGATTAATTTGATATCCAACCCATCCCTCCTCTCTCATTACCAATCCTTAATTAGGAAGGGGAAAAGTGAAAAAATCATTCAAGGATGGAATCCAATGAAGAAACTAGCAGAGATGGATATATGCAAAGTTTGAATAATTTTGTTCCCAAGTTTGGGTCCAATTAGATTTCCGAGTTGAAAAAAGAGTGCAAGAAAGAGGTGTAGCTTATGGAGAAACCACATGATTCAAATTAATAGGAAAAGTTTAGAGAAAATTTGTATCTTTCTCTTCAAATACAAGGTACATTTAATGTTTTGAATGAGCGTGTAAAATATTTAGAGTTTCCAACTTGTAGTTCTAAGGTTGTACCATATTCTATTTTAAAAAATGATCTAATTCTTTTATTCTTGATTTGCTTATTGCTGATTTAAATATTGTTTATTTAGAGGATAGAGATGTTCTAACCATGTATGCAAATGTTTCCATAAGTGATTATGAATCATATATTAATGGAGAGAAATTTCAGATCCAATCTAAGGAAGGATTAATACGTTTATATATTTCTCTTAATAGTGAACAAGATGATTTCATGTTCATAGGCTATTTTCTAGATAGGTAATGATAATAACGAAGATGCTTCCAGCTTATATCAACTTATACATAACCACATAGAGGTGGACATTAAGGAGGATTGTGCTTCTCATGGGGAGAGAGAAGATGATATAGAGCCTTCAAACCTCATAGTGTATCATAATAAAGAATGAGAGGTTAAAATCTATGAAAAATCAATTCACGAGGACTTGGAAAAGACTCATATGAAGATTTTTAACTGCTTTTGAAGATGAAATTTCAAATTCTTCTTCACTTTCACCCTTGGTTGAACTTGATTTTGTCGAGACCTTTCCATGCAAGTGGATAATAAGGAGGATCATGCTACTTAGATCGGTTCTCATGCAAAACAAAATAATGAGTTTGACTTTTAAAAAAACATGATGGATGAAAATAAGGAAGGAGTAGAAGAGGTCTTAGTTTTTTTCAAAGAAATCATTAATAGATGACATCATTGCAAGATAAGTCATGATGGATATGATATATCAGCTTGAAGATGAAGAACAACATTCTTATCAACTTTCGAATGTGCTCAAATAGAATGAGGAAAACAAGTTTACAATGCAGATCGAAAGGACACTTTCAAGCTTTGAGAAGACCAAGTCCTAGAAGATACTTGGCTGATTTGGGAGTAACATCAGAAGTACTAGTATTTGTGTTGGATTTAGAACACAAAAAAAAGTATCAAGTTCTCAAAAGTCTTCCCTAATACATTCCAAAAATAGATTACATTTCCAATAGAGGTATTTTTACATTCCTAACTAATCTTTTGAGAAAGTCAAACGTAAAAATAATGTTTCCATATTTGTCATGTGATTTGATTTTCAAGTTGAGCTCATGGTCATATTTTATGAGGAAAGGAATCTATTTCTCTCATCCCGTATCATGATTTATTTATCTTCATTTTTCTCGATGGCTAGAGTAGGATTAGTTTAGGTTTTATTTTTAAAAATAAATGTTTAGAAAACTCTCTGTGCCTCCCTTATAAGCATGTATTATATTTTAGTCTTGTTAGGAGTATTTTTTTCCTCCAAGTACATTTTTGCACATGTTGTTCCTATTGTTTTCCAGTTTTCATGGAGGATTTGTAGTCTTTATCGGTAGTATGTAGCTTTTGACATGCATGTTCGGGCTTGGTAGAAGTTTTCATATTACCTTCATGGATGAAAGTAATCAAATTAAATTGTTTTATCTAATTATCAAGTAATCAGTTTGATATAATTGCCAAAGATTTTGACCATTTTGGTAATCATAAAAAAGGGGTATATGAAAATTTTAGGTTACTTATGTTACGTGGTAGGTTTGGAAAGTGCACAGGAAACTAATAACAAGGCATTTTTATTTCTCACATCAGATGTATTTCTGGTTTTCAACTTTAGTAAGATCATGCATCAACCTTTTCATAATATTGTAAGGTCATGACAAAGATGGAAAAGGCATCAACTATCATAAAAGAACACACTAGGAAAAGAGTCATTCAAATTAAAAATTCAGAAGTATATAAGGAAAATATAACTTGAAAAGGTGATAAATTGTTTGTTTATCAATTTCAAATCAAGAAAAGGTAAAATTAATTTCTTTTATTCCCTTAAGTTTAAGTTAAATTGCATATGCATATTGAGTTTTTGGGTTTATTCCAAATCATGTTCTTGACTTAAAATGAAAAGAGACATAAAAACTCATTATATTGGGAAATTTTCATTTATTCGTAAGGGAAAAAGTATATGTTTCTCACACAAGTCATGAGAAATGACTCAAAGTAAATAACACATATAGATATGAAATATGAAATGTATAGAGATAAATAAATCTCGTCATTTCCTAAAGGAGGATCCCCTTCTTTTAGATATGTTCCTCCCATTTTTAAAGCTGCTTCACTTTGTACATGAAAAAAGTGGAATCGGTAGGGATAGATATCAAGGTTTAATTCTTTTCATTATACTTCCAACTTCAGAAATATATGCATTCAAAAGTGCATAATTTGATCAATCTTCTAGAAAGCATATAAGTTGCAAGAATTTCATTTACTGAGATCTAATGGAAGGATTGTAACCAAATTCAGAAAAGAATAAAGCAATGATAACTATTCAAACAGTGTACAAGGATTTCCAAATAATCATGAACTAAAAAAAGGGAAGGAAAATCTCTATCTTTATCTTGAGAGGTACATGTTTTAGTAGAAAATTTTCCACATTTACAAAATATGCTTCTCAGTAAAAAAATGTTTTTTTCACAACTTGTTTAGAGAGGTATTATATAAATATTATAGGCAATAAGATAAGATCAGTTATACATTTCACATAATGAGTTGCAACTATCAGTATACCTTTTTTTCAAACCACAAACAAGTTTGCAAGATGTTGATTTTTGTATAAAAAAAGAGATTTTAGAATAATACATTTGCAGACCTAAAATAGTGCATAAGCGGGAATTAGTTGATGATATTTTAAAATATTGGAATTGAAAACAGAGAAAGGAAACTATAAAATCTTATAATGTAGGTTATTCATTCCAAAATAGTCATAGCCAAACATGAAGTGACAACCTCTTCTTTACAAATATATATTTTCTTAGAGTAAAAGAGACTACAATTTTGACAAGAAATGTATCATTTTAAGGAAATTAATAGTTGTGTCCACACACCCTACTCGTATAATGCACAAGCTTCTTCATGTAATAGGCCTTGAAATAAAAGCTACAAGACAAACTTGTGTCAATGATGCAAATGGAGATGGATAACCGAGCTATGGGGAAACAATGTAGTAAGCTACAGAGAAGAGACAAAAACACCAAAGGTGTTGTCTCGAATTTTATATTCAAAATATTAAAAACAATAATAGTACACCGTGTCTTAGAACCTATATTTCAATACTTCCATATGGGAAAGCGATGGTCCCTAGAAGATGGATTGGTTGTTTCTATTCTTATGATATGTCATGCTTGATAGAGAGTACATGAAATGAACACTTAATTTTGGCTTCTCTTATCATACACTTGGACAACAAGAAAGTAGTACAACAACCTCGAGATACAAAAATTATAGTATTAAGGTTACTTTTATTTTCACTAGAAAGTATAGACAAAAATAATTAGTTGCTCAAGATGGGGAATTATGTGATATATGTAGAAACCTACATAAAAATCTTCAAGCCACATTAGAGGTAATAGAACCACTTTGTAGAATAATATATTTCTCTCAAAAATTCTACCAAGTAGTGTCCCATGGAACTTACAAAATGGGGTAGAAATCATACAATAGTTTTTGATATAATGGAAATGGAACTAGAGAATCTCTTTGCAATGTTATTTACATCAAGAGCAACTATTTGGATAATTTTTATTTCTTTCTCACATTATAGCTTCCATGATCAGTCTCCTAGTATGAATCAAAGAGGGTGTTTTCAAAGCGTACTTCAAAATGTTCTTCTATAATAGCAATGTTTGAAAATATTAGGAAAGAAAAGGTAGGATTACAATAAAGAAAAATGGAAGTGAGGAATTTCATGAAACAAAGGAAGTAGATGAAATTAAGGAAGAATGAAGGCAAGATGATTTTCATAAAATCCCCACTAGGTCTCATATCATTAATATTTCTAATCTGGAAATATGCACGATTTTACATAGCTTAATGACAGAGGAAACAAGCATGACTCCATCATAGTTTTCAGGAAAAAAATGTAAAGTACAAAATTTTAAAAATCATGCATACCTTTCATAATGGTAAGTTGGCTCATAAGAGAAAATTGGATCACATCTAGTCATATTGAATAGTTACCGAGCTAGTCTAGAAAATTCTTGACCACCAAAAGAAGATATAGAGCTCGGTTTGTAGCAAACATGTTGAGCCATTATGAATAAAAATGGTGACATGAAATAATAACAAACCCTCAAAGATGTATGGCTTTAGAGTGAGTTCAACAAGAAACAAAAGATATAAACCTATTGTCAAAAAATATGAAATGGTAACCATAAATCCCCAACACACCAAACTATAGAGTGAGGTAATACAAATCCATAAACAAGCTCTCAAAAACTAAGTTCTCTTTGGAATGAATAGTAGTGGCAATAACAAAAATCATGGCCATGGTTTTTAGATCTAACGTAAAACTAGAGAAAACCCCCAACTTCATAACATACATGTGTAGTAGCAACTCGAGAGATAAAGAGGCATGACTAAGAGAATCACGAATGCCAAAATGTTGGGTATGGAAAAATGTACAAGTATTACTCCAACTAGATAAAAAATCCTAGAAAACCATCAAAATCGGTGGCTGTGATTCAAAGATAAACTAATTTCTCTACATATTCCATATATTTCCTAATGCAAAGAAACATTTAGGGTTTCAAACCCTAATGAGATAAGCTCAAAAAGTGATTTGAGTTTCCCAAGCCAAGATCCTTCAACCCATGGTTAGGTTTTCCCTCTTTGGGGAAAGTAATAATTTTTATTATGCATATGGGTAAAAATTTATGATCAAAACGTACATGAGTATTGTAATTCGAATTCCCTTCAACACTTATTAAATTTTGATTTCAATTCTTGTTAGTTATATATATGAATATTATTGTATCATTTTGGCTTAACATGATGATTAGACGATAGAGATACTTTGATTATTGATGAATTTTGATTCATAGTATGATCATGTGGATTTCTTAGAGAGACATTTTATATTGATGATGATGTGTTGTTGACATTCTTATATCTATTTCTAACATTCGACATTTTCTTCATATTGAGTAGGATTTAGTAGTAAACTAATCTTGTGATCTTATATGTATCAATGAAAAATAGAATTGATATGTTGGAATTTTAAAATAGTAACATTATTTGCCTAGATGATGATTTAATTTATGTATGGATGATTTTTGATTTATATGCATATATTTTACCTTGGATGTTTTTATGTAGCCATGATGCCAAAGGAGCTTTTTGTGTTTTGCGGCGAATATATCAAAACAATCAAAGGGGGATTAGAGACCAACCAAATCAGAATGTTGGATGGATTTGACAATGGTCACCATGGAAACATGTGTTATGTTGTGTGTGTTTTATTTTTTGTTAGGGGGTCCCCATGGGGGATTACCTCCAATTGTGACCAAGAAGTTTGTTTTTGTCCTTTTCTTTTCTTTTATTTAATTTTAGAGGATGTGATTTTATGGTGATGTAATTCCCTTTTCATCATTAATTTATTTGTGTATTTATATTAGTAAATTAATCGTGTTACTATACTAATTATGGATGGGACAAAAATAATTCATTTATTAGATTAGATGGTTCTTGTTAGCATTAGTTTTTTTAATACGTTGTTAATTATATTTGTTGATGGACAATTATAACTATCCTCCTTCCTCCCACATCCTTTATATGGATTTTTTCATTGAATATTATTTCAAGGAATTCTATCAATTTTTATTCTTTCTCTGCCTTCATTGGTATCGAGAGGTCGGGCAAGCAAGCAGTATGAATTTTAGAATCAAGGCAATGATGGCACTTTTCTGTGCATGCATCATCTACATTTGCAACATCAAAGCAAAGGAGGAACAATTCCTTTCCCTCTCACCTCTCAAAATGTCTCTCCGCCCAAATTCCAAAGCAGACGCACGCAAGAATCAATACAAAGTGGTTGTTGACGATGAGGAGGCCTGTTGGAAAAGAGAGGAAATTCTTGTTCATATCAGAAAACACAAACGTGATGAAAATCTATAGAAAAAATTGCAGAGAAGTTAATGTTCTGATGAAAAATGGTTATGATCACACTTCTCCTTTGGAACAAAAGTTAGAAAATCTCCCTGCCATTGTTTCTGTGCTTGATTCTGACGTCACTACCGCTAAAGAGGATGTTTCCCTTCATCTCAAGAAGATGTTATCCATAGAATGTAATCATCTAATTGATGATGTCATCAAGGCTGGTGTAGTTCCTTGACTGGTTGAGATTCTCAAGAAGACTGATATGCCTCAGTTTGAAGCAGCTTGGTCTTTAACAAAGATAGTCTCTGGGACATTTGAGCACACTAATATTGTGATTGATCATGGGGCACTACCTGTGTTTTTCTAGCTTCTTACTTCCATGGGTGATGATGCTCGAGACTTAGGATATCATTGATGTTCGAGGCTCTTCGTAGTTTATTGCTTCTTCTCGTAATTGATCAAAAGAAGACTATAAAGAAGGAAGCATGTTGGGTAGTTTCAATGCCACTTCAAAGGAGGACAAAGGACATCGAGAGGTGGAGGAAATTAAATGACCTCTTGCAAGCTGCAAGTGACAAGGTTGCCGATAGATATTGTGGTGAATAAGGTATTGAGGACCAATTCCTCAATTTTTGGTTTGTGTTTATTTCAGTTTCTGTTTTGTTCCGTGTTCTGTTGTTTTGTGATCGGATGCTGAAAATGGATTACTCTAGAGCATAGTTGTTTGCCAATGGTTCTTCGTTTTGAATTGATCCTCTGAGTGCCATGCTTCAAAAATAAGATGGTTCGCTTGTGAATACATTCACTTGCAACATGAACCATGTGCAACAAGGTCTAAGTGGCGAGATCCAGTCAATAGCATGTTTCTTGATGCGTCTCTTTCTCAGTATTCACATTTCACATTATGGGTGAAAACGACTTAGTCAAGGGCAACATCCAGTGGCAGTGATTTGTTTCCTTTGTTGTTGAAGATTGGCTAAATGACAATCGACATCAGTGGCTACAACTAAGAACATGATTGCTATGATTCTTAGAAGTGAATGTGGAATATTTTTCAGTATTGTTTGTTGTTTTTCCTATGTTGTTTGGTTGTTCAATAAAGTGTAGATGGTGCATAGTTTCTTGTTTGGGACCTCCAAACTGAAAAGCATCATGGGGAGTAGAAAAGCATTGAAAGCAGCGCATGGTACTCGCACTAGGTTCGTGGTAAACTTGTAAAACCACCGAGGTAAAATCCTCTTGGTTCGTGGTAAACCTATAAAACCACTGAGGTATCATCCTCTTGGTTTGTGGTAATCCTGTAAAACCACCAAGGTGAATAGTTGGAAAGTGCTCTTGTCCCTCTAGGTTTATGGTCAACCTTAGAAAAATCTTGTGTATTGAGACCATGTAGGCACATGCTCATGTGAAGACCCTCTTTGCGGTGTTCTCATTAAGGGGGGGACATCCAGTATCAGGAAATGTATGTTTGTATGAACAATGTAATAAGGGGGGGAATGTTAGCATTAGTTAGTTTAATACATTGTTGATTATATTTGTTGATGGATAGTTATAACTGTCCTCCTTCCTCCCGCAGCCTTTATATGGATTTTTTCATTGAATATTATTTCAAGGCATTCTATCTCTTCCTTGAGTTCTTTGGTTTATGTGTTCTAAATTTAGTGTATGTGATCTCGAGTCTTGTACACTCTACCGCTCCTTAGAAATTCGGATTTGGCCTTAAGGGACAATTTTGGAGGCTTATGGGACAAGTTAAATTTATCCCACACCTCTTAATTTATTATACCAACCCTACCTATGGGTTGGGGGATCAAAACTAGACCTCATTATGTGTTTTGGAAGGAAAAATGTGAGTTTTAATTGCACTTTCTTACATGTTTTTATTTCTTTGTTTGAAAAGTGCAGTGGAGTGGTCTCTGTAAGAGGTTTCTCATACCTCTCAACCACCCATTTATTTTCCTTGGATTATGGGTTTTACTTGGGTGATGTGGAGTGGAGAATAAATGATGTGGCATCCTACATGGAGCCACATCATCTCCCTCCTCCTCTTTTCTATTTATTGAAATTTTTGGAAGTAAATGGGGTTACTTTCTTAGCTTTGGATCTTATATTTTTGGGAGTGCTTGCTTGTTAGAGAAGAAGGGATATTTGAGTTGCTTTGGAGTTTGAAATATTTTTGGATTTTCTTGAAAAGTGGATCTTTACAATGGCAAGGTAGGATATTACACTCTTGTTTTCTTGTATGTTATGTGTTGTATGGATGTGTTTTCTTGTTTTAAGTGTTGGGTAGTAAATTTACCTTAGGTTGTGTTGAGATTTGGAAATGGGGATGAAATATGTTAGGAGGCATAAGAGTTTCTGTATGTGTTTAGGAGGGAGTGGGTTTTGGATGCCCCACCTTGTTCTATTTTGTTATTTTGTGTATTGTGGGAGCTATAAGAGAGACGGAGGTAGAGTGAGGGAGGCATAAGAGACATATATTTGTTGTTGTGGGGAGGCAAAAGAGATTTTGGGGTTTCTTGTTTTTTTGAGGATTTTATAGTTGGGCATCCAAAGCCTTGGGAGGCACAAGAACACCCCAATATTCCTATCTCTACTTGGCTTATTTTAGAGCCATTGTTTTGGGAAGTTGTGTTTAAAAATGAGTGTTTTTGTGTGGTTATCTTTCTTGTGTGTTGTTTCTTGAAAGTAAGGTTGGAAGCATTGTAGAGTTTCCATGTGTTGGATCCATCCCTTATTACCTTGTGACTAGTGCTCGGGGCCAATGAGAATAATTGCTTCTTCTAATTGGAGTTTTGTTTGGTGCTCGGGGCCAAAGAAACATGATCAAATCATTTTGGAATTTCTTTGCTTCAAAAAAAGTGTGGGTCTATAAAACCCAAGTTTCGTCCAATGTAATTCAACAAGAAGAAGGAGCTTGAAAGGGATGGATTAAGAACATTCTTCGCATAAGTTTACAATCATTTAAGTCTACAGAGTAACTCTATGTGACCAACCAAGCTACAACACATAACATCAAAATAGGAAATAGTCAAAGGAATCTCAAGAACAACCACCAAAGTAAAAGAGTAATAGGGAGAAGTCCATGCACTCGAAATGACCACACGTCACTCATGGAAACAACATACTACAATAATAAATGTTAATACTTCCACTTAGGTTGGGTTACACTTCAATGTTTGTTATTTAGAAAAGGCTAGAAAAAATCAACCATGACCAACAATTTTTATGAGAAACATGTCTACTCAAAGGTCTAACAATTTTGAGGTCACACAAGATGAGGTTTAACAACAAGGAAGGACACTTAAGTTAACCAAACATTTACAATCAAGAAATCTATTCATGGGAAGCACTTCTATAACTTGAAAGGATTTAATTAAATTTTAATGGTAATACTAAGAAAAATCACGACCACAAGGTTTTCTATAACTTTATTTTACACTCAAGATTGAACACAGAACACTAACCTGATTTTAAAACATCAAACATTTAGAAAATATTTCCACTAGAAACTAACATATCAATACAATAAGCACCACTCACTATAACAAAATGGTATTTTATCTTAAATCCTACTCAAACTCGATATAACCATAAAGAGATTTCTTGCATAAATTGTAACACCAAAGAACACTCAAGAGAGAAGAAAAAGTAACAAGAGGGATCGACTACAATCCAGGACGTGTATCATACCAAAAGTGAGGAACAAATTATAGAAAAAGATTACTTTCCTTCCGAATGGCAAAGCAGAAACAAAACAAGGTGATGCAATAAAATAAGAAAAAAAGTGGACTTCCCAAAGTTATTTCATATCCTTAACATATTTTTCCTTAAAATTATAAAACAAGAGGTAACACCCAATCCTAAAGGCCATAACTCACACTCGTCGAGATATGAGGAGAAAAGGGTATGATGACTCAAAAATCCCATAAGGAAAAGCACATACATCTATATACAAGGAAATAATACGCATAAATCTTACTCATTTCATAAACCAACTATTAAGTCAAAAGTTATAGTTTCACTTGTTAAGCACCCTTCTTACAAGTTTTCCTAATTAAAATCTTCCTTCTATTATGGCATCACATATTTGTGTTATTAAGGAGCACCACTAATGATATCTCACCATTTTGTATAGGTGGCGAAATTATTTATTTTACTTCTAGGGAAGGTAAATGGACAAAGTCTTCTTTCTATTTTTCACATAGTTTTATTTCTTCTATTAATCTACCAAGATTATATCAAGAAACCATTTTCCTTTTTTTTTCTAATGTTCCAGTTTACTTGCTAAGTTTCAAGGCCAAGTCCCTCAATTAGGGTTTTATTAGGATCAATTAATCATTTTACCAAATAGATTTTAATGGGAAGGAGGAGTCGAACCTATCACATTATTACCTTTATAGGAATAAGAGATAAATCAACATATCACATTTTTAATTCTAAAGGAACAAGAGACATTCAATCATAAATAAATACATCATTAATTTTGTAAGAACTAGAATCAATCAACCAACATGTACCACACAAAAATTTAAAGGGTTTAACAAAGAATTAAAAACATCACTGAAGCACTCTAAGTGGTTCTCCATAAGTTTCAAGGAAGTTACGATGAAAAATTCTTTTAAAGAGGCATATTTAATTTTATAAATTTAAGAGGTTTAACAATGTTTTTTGTTTAGTCTCACTATTTTGTTCACATAATAAGACAAGGGAAGTTTCTAATCAATACTCATATTTCCACAAGATACCACCAACAAAGAAACAATATGAAAAAGAAAACTTTTACTCCAAGGACACCACATTTCTCATGAAAAGAAATAAAAACAAGAGGAAAATCATATAGTATACCCAACATGGCCTCAACGACCAAGAGTTATAGTTTTAAAAGAAGGGCACAACATAATTAAAACTGAAATTAAGATTTAATAAAACTAAAACCTTTAAAATGAGGTCCAAAAAGCCCACATACATCCATACAAGTCTCCACATAATCCAATGATTAATAGGTTATACATGGGTAATTATAACCATTCCAAAAGATTTTAAAGAAGGGTACACTTATTTATGGGTCAATGATAGTAACCAAGTACACTTAATTAAACACATTACCTAAATAGGCTTAATTCTAGCCATAATTACCAAGAATACAATCAACCAATCAATAATTTTTGTAATAAACAAGGAAAACATGGTAAAACTTAGCATGCTATCATGGAACATCAATACCAAAAAAATAATTATCCACTAAAATCTACTGAAATAACTAAGATTCATTCTGATCCTAACACAATCCATAATCCCATAATAAAAATCCTCTACTCCAACAAGGATCAAGCTCTTACTAGATTGCAAGAGAATCACCACCACTGATATCAAACTTCCAACTAGACTGCATGACACTATGAAATCTCTTTCTAGGAAGATTGAGAAATGAAATAGTCACTCTCGGATCCTAAACACACTTAATGTTCTATCCTCCCAAAACCAAGGCATAACTTAAAAAACTTAAGAAGACATTCAAGACACCTAGGGTGTACCTATCTATACGATGAAATGTCGAATAAAAACAACGTAGAATAAACTCAACAACATGCAAGAAAGAATCATGTAACATTTAGCTAAGTATCCAAAAAGATAAATGATCTCCGAGTCACCAATCAAAAAAAAAAAAAATCCAAGAATATCGATAATCAAGGGAAATGGAAAAGAATCCTCATTGTAATCCTTGGAAATCTTGTAAAAATATAAAAACTTAAAGAGCCTCAAAGATCCTCAATCAAATCATAAAATAAGATGTTGGTCCTTGATAAAATAACACAAGTTTATGAATTTAAAATACATAAATTCAACATCACATTCACTTCGCAACCCTTCATGGTTGTCAATAGGGGTACTATACCTCAAGCTCGGTTTGAAGAACACTTAGGAAAAATTGGATCAAATGCGATACCAATACCTAATATCCACTTAATTCATACGGGATTAAGTCACCAAAGGGAGACAAAACTAACTCTTCTAACCACTTTGAAGGAAAAAGGGGAGCTTTACGTGGTGAACAACTCCTAATTTACCTTGAGTGATCCTTGAGCACAACCACTAACGCTATTCCATAAGATCTACACCACACAATTTAGCATTTCACAAAAGGAGTATCAATTTGGTCAACACATCACACGACTAAAAAAAAGAGATAAGGCTCATCAAACAACATCTTAGCAAGGAAACCGAGTTCTTGATAAACCAAAAGTTCACAAGAATATCAATTTAATTTAACATTTTCAGTTACCTAGGTTCGACAAAATGCCAATAAGTGAGCACAACAATTCAAACAACTTATTATTTTATTATTATTTTAATCATAGAGGTTCAAATTTATTAATTGGTCTTCGGGTTTCAAAGTCGGCCCACGGTCCAAGTGTTGAACCTACGGATCTGATTCAAAGTGTAACACCTGCTAAAATTTTCCCACACGAAACCAAAGAACAATGTAGGAAAGCTAGAAAATTTAAGGAATATATATATTTTTTGAATGTGCTCGCAAAAAGGTTTTGAATTAACAATTGTCACATTCTTTTTCCTAAGTTACTTTAAATAAAAAGATAAATTTCCTTTTCAATCCCCATTATAATAAAAATAATAATGCGCTTAATACCTATGAATAAACCAAGTTAGTCTAAGGCTTGGTTTAGTTTCCCCTAAATTTTATTTTGATAAACTTTAATTTACACCATAGTCAAACTTGCAAAAATTAAACTCATGGGTAAAGGGGTCTATTTAATTAAATACTAAAGTTATAATAATCCCACAAGGTGACAAGGCTTAAAACAAATAACAAGGTCCTTAATTTGGCACAATGGTTAGAAAACAATCCCACCCCTACACAACTAGAGTGCCCCCTAAATCAACCCATGAATGTAAAATTTAAAATTTGAATTTCGTCAACCCACTCCCCACCTACAATTTGTAGGGATGAATCTCATCCATTGGATGGATTTGTTTTGGGCCAGAAGATCTAGGGATTCCAATAACCCTAAGTTTTCTTATGAAATGATTATTTCTCTTCGTTTGGCTTATTATTTCTTTGTGTTGTTTTGCAGATTTGGAGTGGAGGAGGATGAGGAAGCCATGAGAGGCCACCTCAATATTTGAGAAGGATCCACATGCTTCACTTCTTTTCTTGTTTTCTGCATACCCTTACCTAGGGTTTCAATGTATTCATTTGTTTTGTTCATCTATTTATTTTAGGATTTCCCAAAATGGGCTTATGGGTTTTTCCCATTTGTTGATATGGCAAAAAAAAATGCTGATAACAAATAGTTTGGAGAGGAGGATACACACACACACACACACACATTTGTATACCTATAAATATTTGTATATTTTATTTTAAATTTCATTTTAATGAAGCTTGAAATTTCTAAATAGATTATTATTATACAATATATTTATATCTACCTATATTTATATATATATATATATATATATATATATATAAACGAAATAAGTGTGAGAACTCTCGGCCATGGTTTTAAACTTTCCGAGTCTATGAACAGGACCAACTGCACATTCTGCTAAAGGCCGCAGGAGGGGTGAATATATAGTGGAAAATTATTTAGGGTTGGGTTAGTTTAAATGTTAAAATATTATGGGGGGTGGGGTCGTGAATCTCCCTCCCCCTTTACCATAAACACAAAAACAATAGAGTGCGTTTGTGGGTATAACCCAAGGGCCCATCTTTACTTATTTTACTTCTTTTGGCATAATGTTTGTTTAACATTATAATATTAAATTAGTATTGAAAGAATACAATATATTACCACTTAATATATATATCACAATATTATTATTAATAACAATATTAATAACATTATTAATAATATTTTAATATTAATAGTATTCTAGTATTAACATTATTTAAAATATTAATAGTATTTTTAATAAGCAACAATAATTTTATTGTTGATACTATTAGCCATTTACTCTTGCACTAATTTTTTTCCTTTAAAATTTGATAAGTATATTTCTTTTGATAAGAGATCTTAAATCAAGCCCAAATTTCACTCGATATTACAATAATCGTATTACGAGGTTCTAACGTAAATTTATAATCACTTGATAATAAATTTACATACTCCAATGGAGCTATAGTCTAATTTGTAAACAAGTAATTTCTTTACTCCAATAGATTAAAAAGGAAATATGATGCATTTGTTGACAAAAACACCTAATCAAAATTTTTTTTTCAAAACATTTCCATAGTCACATATGGGTTTGAAGATTTTATTCATTCAAGAATAAAATAAAAAAATCTACTAGCCATCAATTGTAAGCATATCAGTAAGAATGAATCTTTTCTTTTTCCACAACGAGTTTAAAATAATTTTCACAAGCAATTTATACAAGATTTCTGTTGCTTAATTAATACATTGTTGTTATAGTGAACAGTTATGCTGTTCCATCATCACGCAGCCTATATAATGGCATGCTCTCTGTATGAATTGATATAGCAATCAATAATAATTGTTGGAGCGCCATCATTGGTATCAGAGAAGGTTTGCTATGCGTGGAGGAGCATGGAAAAAAACCAAGAAAGCGGCTTTGTGTGGAAACTATAAAGTCAGGAGATCCGTGAAACCGCATTCCTTTTGCTGCGTAGAAGTTGGAAGAAGCGTCTGTTCCTTTGCATTTATCTTGGCTGGAGTGTCTTGTTGCTGCTCTGTGTGGAGACTCAGCCTGTTTTCTTGATAAACCCAGTACATTGGAAGACCACAAGAACGTGGCATTTTTGCTGTCAAATACTGTACAAAAGGTGCAGCGACCAGACCTTGTGCGTGGCAGCCTGCAGACGTCTCATTTGGCATTGGAGGACAAGTGTTGCTGCCGTGAAGATTGGTGCCAGTGTATGCTATGCGTGGAGGAAGAGTGGCGTGGAGAAGGAGAGAAAATTGTCTGTCCTGTGTTGTGCATGGAAGGAGCCCATTGACGTGTTGATCTTTTCTCATGCTGCGTGCAATTGTGACTTGCTACATGTATACTATGTGTGGAAGAAGACCTAGCCAGCAAATGAATCATTGTTGCCTGTAGAACCACGTGGAAGACCATCCAAACCCCTGTACATGTAAGCAAAGTCGTAAAAATTACAAAACTGTGTGTGCGTGTATGTCTCAAATCTCGGATGCACAAAGCACCACAAGTAATGCACCAAATATTTGGGCATTGAGTGACAATGAAGACACCCTTTGGGCTGTTCTTTGCCTTGGTCGATGAGCTACACAACAACAGGAACATTCTCTTTGTGAGATTGTGCGCGAGGAATTTATTGGAATATTTTTGGTTCGACGTTCGATGTCAAGCACGGTGGATTCATGTAGAACTTGAACGTGGTTATGATGCAGATGATGAACGTGAAGTAGAATGCCCACAGGAGCATCGCGTCTCACTGCATGAGCCTATAGAGCCCATCTTGGGATAGATTCCTTCAGTAAGCATTGTAGCCATTTTTGAAAAATAAATAAAAAATAAAATACATTTTTGAGTTTTTGAAAATGTCTGCTCCAAAAATATTGCTATCGATGCCCAACTCTTGAAAGGGCCAAATTTCACCACATGGAAAACCAAGATGCGGATGATTCTTCAGTTTGAAGATCTTTGGGGGATCGTTTCTAGCAAAGACGCCCCTCCCACAGATGTTGATCTGTTGGAAAAATATGAAAAGGATGATGCAAAAGCACTAATGCTTATCACCCTGAGCCTTTCTGATGAGGTGCAACCATACATTCGGGAAGCAACCACTTCTTCTCAGGCATGGACGCATTGTGTACCATCTATGAAGCTAAGAATCTGATGACAAAGTTGCATCTTCAGACAAAGCTTCATCACGATGAGTATGCATGATGGTGAATCAGTAGAAGCCTTCTTGCGGTGTGTGGCTGAGTTACATGTAGAACTCTCTGCTCTCGGTGAACCGGTGGATGACAAGTTGCTAGTCCCGCTCACCTTGCGAGCTCTTCCTTCCGGTTTCAGACACTGATCACCACGTTGACCATCACTCAACAGGAGGTGAGTTTTGCCACCACTGGTGAATTATCTCCAGTAGGAAGAAGCCATGCAAAATGTACAAGAAGCCTTGAAGACAAGGCTCTCATCACGAGGCAAAAACATAAGCCTCGAAAAGGGCAGTCAGCCCCCAGAATCAGAAGCAGCATCCTCAGCAGCAATCTTCTCAGTGCCACCACAGTGGCCACCCCAGAAGCAGCAGAACCAACAAGGCGGATCGGTGGTGCCACATTTTCTCCATGGATACGCACACGACTATGAATTGTTATTACAACGGTCGTAAGTATGGAAACTCTAGTGAAGAGAGCACTTCTGGCCAAGGATATTCCAAGAAATCCCGATGGCATGCTCGTAATCAGAGGTAGAAGGGCCACATTGCTGCTCAATAGGATGCCACCTCCGATGAAGAGGTTCCAGACACGACTCATTCTGACATTGTTCTAGTCTCACAGACTTCATAGCCATCAGAAGATGTCTGGTTGATTGATTCGGGTGCCAGCAAACACATGAATGGCAATAAGAAGTTGTTCCATACTCTGAGTGACCAGCCCACTGGAGATCGGATCACCATCGCAGACAATCAGGAGTATATTGTGGCGGGGATTGGTGATGTCATCATTCCTCTTGGAACACGAAGATGTACACTCACGAAGGTGCTATATGTTCCAGGTTTGACCTCAAATCTTTTGTCTGTGAGTCAACTTCTTAACCATCGGATGCAGGTTGAATTCTTTGTTGAGAAAGGGGTCAAGTCCTGCATCATTTCTCAGGGAGATTCAGTAATTGCTCAAGCATTTCTGAAGGGCCACCTATTTGCACTGGATGCGGTCACTTCATCTAGCATTGCTCTCTCTGCTTCAATGGTGGAGTCCACTGCACTATGGCACTTTCGATATGGTCATCTTTCTACTGGGGCTCTGCATCAGCAGTGCTAAGGAAATGGTAAGAGGGCTTCCTCCACTCTCCCATTCCTTACCTGTTTTCTCGGGATGTCTTGTGGAAAACAACATAGAGAGTCCATTCAAAGCAGAGCTCTTATCATTCTGAGCATCTTGGTCATTCACCTTTGATCTATGTGGACCCCTGCCGAGCTAGCTTCAAGGTTTTGAGTACTTTCAGCTCATCATTGATGATTACTCACGGAAAATGTGGGTATATTTCCTTCGGAAGAAGAGTGAGGCACTTGCAAATTTCCAAACCTTCTACCAGCAAGCCACCAGGTAGTCTGGGAAGCCTCTTCTTCTCCTCCGCTCAGATCGAGGGGGGGAATTTGTGTCAAAGAAGTTCTTAGCATACCTAAAGCAGCATGGCATTCAACAACATTTGACTGCACCCTACACGCCCCAACAGAACGGGATTTCCGAGCGCCACAACAGGACTGTCATGGAGATGGCTCGTTGTATGCTCTCGACCACCAAGTTGGAGGATCAATTTTGGGTAGAAGCAGTCAGACAGCAGTGTATCTACTCAACCGGGCACCCATGAAGATCTTGCAGAACAAGACACCGGAAGAGGTATGGACTAGTCGTAAACCTTCTATTCATCATTTGAGAGTTTTTGGTTGTACTGCATATATGCATGTTCTAGATAAGAGAAGGAAGAAGATCGATCAAAGACATTGCCATGTCTTTTCTTGGGGTATAGTACTACCTCAAAGGCATATCGTCTCATGGATCCTGAGACGAAGAAGATCTACGAGAGTCGAGATGTGGTATGTGATGAGTCATCCTTTGACTCCTGCCACACAATGGAGATCTAGTACCGACCTCGTCACATAGATTGCTCACACATCCAGATGATGGGCAAGATGATTCTTCTCAGAGAGAAGAAGAGCTGAGTGGAGACTTGTTCGTTGATCTTGGCACACTGGAAAACACATCTTCACATCAGCAGCACCAACGTCTGAAATGGGTCCAGAATACTATTAGGGATGCACACCTGAACTCACTTCCTAGTACTTCTGGGAGTTAGAACACGAAGTCAAGCTAGACATGAGGTAAATTTTGCACTCATGAGTTTAGTTGTTGAGAGCACCGAACCTGACACTGTTCGTGAGGCATTAGACCAACCATAGTGGAAACAGGCTATGGATGTTGAATATGATTCCCTAATTTAGAATCGGACGTGGGAACTTGTCGATCTGCCTCCAGGTAAGAAATCCATTGGCTGCAAATGGATTTTCAAAACAAAATATAAGGCAGATGGTTCAATCGACAAACACAAAGCATGACTTGTTGCAAAGGGTTATGCTCAGCAAGAAGGAATTGACTATGATGAGACCTTTGCACCCACTGCGAAGATCAAAACCATCAGAGTTGTCTGTGCACTGGCAGCACAAAATGGATGGAAACTTAGCTAGATGGATGTCAAGAGTGCTTTTCTAAATGGTGATCTAAAAGAAGAAGTGTACATGGCCTGACTGAAGGGTTTGTAGATGAGCATCACCACACAAGGTATGTCATATGATAAAGTCTCTTTATGGACTCAAACAAGCACCTAGGGCATGGTATATAAAAATTGATGATCACCTATTGCAGCATGGATTCACTCGTAGCCCCTCAGATACAAATTTGTATATCAAGAAGGTAGGAACAGAGATTGTCATTCTGGTTTTGTACGTAGATGATCTTGTGATCATAGGAAGTTCTGACAATCTTGTAGATGATGTAAAGAATGATCTGAAGAAATCCTTGACATGACCGATTTGGGGCTACTTCACTATTGTCTTGGCTTAGAGATATGGTAGAAGAAGAATCATATCTTTGTCTCCCAGATGAAATATGCCAAGACACTCCTGGAAAAGTATGGAATGTCAGATTGTAAACCAATGTCCACACCTATGGAAAAAGGTTTGCAATTATCTAGATTCTAGGATTCACCGCAGGTAGATGGCACTCACACTACTACGGGAAGCTTGTGGGGAGTCTCATTTACTTGACTTATACCGAGACGAGATCTTTGCTTTGCGGTGAGCTATCTGCTAGATTTATGAGGAGCCGAAGAAATGTCATTGGATAGCGATAAAGCATGTGTTGAGATATGTCGAGTACAGTTGACTTTGGTGCAGAGTATCGAGAAGAACACTCGAGTTCTTCTTACGAGGGATATATAGACTCGGACTATGCGAGGATCCGTTGATGAGGAAATCCACTTGAGGATATGTTTTCATCTCGGATCTGGACCTATCTCGTGGATTAGCAAGAAAGAAAACTTTGTTGTTCTCTCTCATCCCTTGAGGTTGAATACCATGTTGCGCACGAGGATTTGTGTGCGAAGAAATTTGGTTACGTCGCATTCTTGCGAGATATAGGGATTCTGAAGAGAAACCTCCCATCATTCACTACTGACAATCAAGGTGTGTTGAAGCTTGTGAAGAATCTATTTTCCATGAGCGAACAAAGCATATTGAGGTCGAATGTCACTACATTCGTGAGCAGGTCTTGAACCACCAAATTCAGCTCGATCTTGCCCTACTTTGATTTTCGGGTTGCGAGATATTCTCACCAAGCCTCTCGCAAGGTGAAGTTTGATTTGTTTAGGGGTACATTTGTAAGAGCAATGTATTAAGACTCTCCACCCAACCCAGAAATCCAATGAGAAGAAGAACCGATTCTTCTCATTTGCCCTGAGCCCCAACCACGGGGCAATAAGGGATGGTTCAAACACATGGCAATTATACAATTCTTCCACACTTACTTTCAAGCAGCAAATACACAAGAAAATATAACTACAAATACTCTTTTTTTAAGGACAACATCTTCCAAAAACAATGGCTATAAAATAAGACAAGTAGAGATAGGAATATGGGAATACCCTTGTGCTTGAAGGGTTTGGATTTCCACCTCAAAAATCTTCCAAAATACAATTAATGCCTAAATCTTTTATGCCTCCCCACAAGACAAATATATGTCTCTTAAGCCACCCTTAGTCTTATGCCTCTCTCTCTCTTATGGCTCCCACAATGCATAAAATAACAAAATAGAACAAGGTGGGGCATCCACAACAAACTCCCTCCTTAAAAAACAAAGAATCTCTTATGCCTCCCCACATATTTCATCCCCATTTCACCACCTCAATAAAACCTAAGGTCAATTTAATAGTCAACATTTCAAAAAGAACACTCATCCATACAACACATATCATAAAAGAAACCAAGAAGAAAATAAGAGTGCAAGACCCTGCCTTGTTATAGTAAAGCTCCACTTTTAAAGAAAGTCCAAAAATATCTCAAACTCAAGAAATTACAAGCTCCCTTGTACTCAAACAAGAAAAAAACTCCCAAAAATACAAGATCTCAAAACCAAGCAAGTAACCCCTTTACTTCCCAAAAATTCCAATAAATAGAAAAGAGGAAGAGAGAGATGATGTGGCTCCATGTAGGAATCCACATCATTTCTTCTCCATCCCACATCACTCAAGTTAAATCCATACCCCAAGGCTTAATAAATGGGTGGTTGAGAGGTATGACAAACCTCTTACACACAACACTCCCACCCACACCATTTTAGGACTAAAATTAATCACATGTAAGAAAGTGCAATTAAATCTCTTCTTTTGCCTTCCAAAACACATAATGGGGTCTATTTTTGACTCCCAACCCATAGGTAGGGTTGGTACAAGAAATTAAAAGGTGTGAAATAAGCTTAGGTTGTCCCAAATACTTTTAAAATTGGCCTTTAAGGCCAAATCCGAATTTCCAATATGAGGTAGAGTGTACAACACTCAAGATCACATACACTTAACTTAAAACACATAAGCCAAAGAACCATCTAATCTAATAAATGAATTATTTTCTACCATCCATAATTAGTTTAGTAATATGATTAATTATATTGATCTAGACACATAAATTAATTAATGATAAAAGGAAATTACATCGCCATAAAATCACATACTCTAAAATTAAATAAAGGAAAAGAAAAGATCAACACACAAACCCCTTGGTCACAATTGGAGGTCATCCACCCCATGGGAATCACCTAACAACAAATAAAACACACACAACATAACACAAGTTGCCATGGTGACCATTTTCATATCCATCAAGTATTTTGCTATGGTTGGTCTTTAATGCCCCTTTGATTGTTGTGATATATTTACTGTAAAAAAATCCCACAATACCTCTCTAGCCTCATGGCCATATTAACAATGTCGAATTAATAAAACTCTTATATCTACATATCACTTTCAACATCAAATATCATAACCACTACTTCTAAGACCAAGTAACTCAACAATTTCTCCAATTTTCAACATTTCGATTCTACTCATACATTAGTTTGCAACTAAGATTATAAAACAAGCTGAATCATCGATTTAAGAAAAACTTTCACTCGTTCACAATTTCTCCCATTCCTCAATATCAAAGAAATAATAAAACAACTTTGAACATCGTAATAAAATAAATACCAAGAAAATTCAAAATATCAATATATATCTAAGCTGACAACACATCATTGTCTTCCTACTGGGTATCTATCAATAGTTGATCGGTTCGATTCTGATAATGCCTATCCTTCAATTTCCATATCACAATGAGTAAATTTTGTTTGTCTATTAATATCTCTCTTGGTAAAAATGTGCAATAGTTTGCGTGTGGCCAGTCACAAAGATAAACTAAGTAGAACAAAACAATATCGAAGAGTAATGATATCACAATCAATTATGACAATGCAACTGTTCTAGCTAATTGTCTTATCCTTAAATGCCCAACAGGGTCCACAATACGACATACAATCAAAATAATAACCAAAACACAATAGTAATCATGATGTCCCGCACATTTTATTGTATGCTAACTAGAATACAACAACAAGGTTTGAGATTATAATCAATTCGAAATTGATGACGCAGTTCACACAAAGTTAAAGGGAAGTGGACATTTGAAGAAGAATCTATGAAAGGGAATATATTTTGAATGCATGTGTTATGTTTTTGAGCTTGGGGATTGGGATTTTGTATTTATGTCTTAATTTTCAAGAGCATTGGGGGTATCATTATTCTTGTCATGTTCTAAGGCCATGGAAACTTGTACTACTTCACCTATTTGAAGAATATAGAATGATTTACTCCACTTGCAGATTTTTAAGTGTGTCATAACTGTTTATTGGTATGTTTCAGTGAATATTTATTTTCTTGGCATATTTTTTATTCTTTACTTCACCTCCTTTAGGTAATTGTGAAGACTTTACAGGTGATATTAAGTGAACATTTTGTGTATCAATCAGACGAGAATTGTAAATACACACTCCCATGCTTGACTGAGAGCTTATGCATTCCTTTTGTGATTTTAAAATTTAATCAAACTATAGTTGAAGTGAACCTTGCAGGTCTTTACTAGTCAATTAGTGTGTCTTATGTTGATTTGATTTCCCATTAAGATGGTGTATCAAAATATTTTCCTGGTTCCTTTAAGTTTGTGTTGTTTTCTATCCCGTAACCTTTCAACAATAGTATTTTTAGGTGATCTATGAAAGTAACCAACCCACTCTCGAGGTTATCCTCAACCCTAGGAACCCACTGACTTGGAGGAGATCTCATTGTACCAGCCAAAGTCAAAGTCGTAGAGTCGGATAGCTTGTCCAACACATTGGTGCATTTCGAACTGATAACATGGACCTCAAAACATTGTCTTCTTGTTCTTGAAGGAATGTTACATTTACCCTTGTGCAAAGGGAAATTTTATTGTTTGTTTTACTTCAATAGTTGATAAGGATACCATAGGTCAAAATTTTTGGGCATGCCATTCTCACTATCTTATCATGAAACCCTTGTTCCCATTATTTAATCCAAGAATCAAATCATTTTCCAATAAACTTGTATGGATTAGAATTACGTACTTACTACTTCAATTTTGGGACCATTCTTGTCTTATTTCCATTGGAAATGCTCTACAAAATAATTTTAACATTGATTCACACACCACTTATTTTATCCATACAACCCTATGCATGAATTCTTGTTGAGCTTGATACCTCAAAGAACCTCCCTGCTAACATTGAACTTAATGTCCAAAACAAAACATGAACCCATCTTCTTGATTATGAGGTTTTCTTTTCAAATGTAAAAGACAATTCTCTTTGACACATATAATTGTTAATTATGTGATGGTAAAGTGTAAGCATGATATCTTTTAGCATAGACAACACGTATTTATTCCATTATTCGCTCGTATAGTTTGTAACTACTCCAACTATTCCATGGAGTCTTGTTTACTCACGTACCTATAAATATTGTATGTAGTTCCATTTTTAATAGAATGATTAAGAGATATTCAATCTTTAATTAATCTCCTCAATTTCCTCCTTACAATCTATTATCAGAGAGTGTGTTTGAAGGAGCAAACCAATCTGCCTGGATTGTAGCTGTTGGAGGAAAAAGCGAGCAGTAGAGTTTGGCGTGGAACATTGAAACATGGTTGTGGATGTTTTCTTGTTTCAGCGACCTTCCTTGGATATATCTTCCAAATAATTTTGGAGTTTTTTTTTTATCATCACGTTTGAGGTTGAGAAATTTACGTAAAAGGATCTGTGCATTTGAAGGAAGAGCTAGACGTGGGAGAGAAGCCTTGTAACCCGCTGCGTGGTGTTTTGTATATTTTCATCCTGCATGGAAAAAAACAACAAAGGAAAAACCAACCGTGCGTGGAGTATTGCTTTGAAAACGCTGAGTGGAAGTTTGCGTGAAGATTTGTAATCTGCTGCGTGGGATTTTTGAAACCTGTTTTTTCTCTTGTTTTGCTTTTTGGTTCAACAACCAAACTGGACGTGAAGATGGAGGAAAATCGTGCAAGATAATTGATGTAGCGTAGAAAAAAACTTGAAGGCGTTGTTGTTTCCCTTTATCTATATCTCCTTACTGGTATACGTGCCAAGCAACCAAGTCGATTAAGATACAATTTTTTTGGTTATACGTGAAATGAATTTGAAGGATTGAAAGTTTCCTACCCCTTGGACGTGGCTACACTATTATTCTTGCTTTTTTTTCTTTGCTGATATTCTCAGATGTACCAGATACTTGCGTAGTGGTCTAGAATAGCAAGGACATCTAGATTTTGAAGGAGGAACGAAGAATCTTGGGACATTGCAAGCATGAAGACAAGTTTTAGCTATTGTGTGTTGCTTGAGACCTGCAACAAAAATAAAATATATATAGCCAGGGTAATTTACACTGTAATATCTGGCCAGTTCAATTAAAAAAAAAGATAGTGCAAATCTTTCCTGATATAGATGTGAAGAAGCCAATGTCATCATTACACACAAGGAAGAGGATTTTACTCAAAACCAACACCAAATGACGAGTGTGAATAACATGATCGAGACTGCTGAAAGCCGTAACATCAACGATACTACTTATAGCTATAACATCAACTCACATGCCGAAGAACAGCATCAAGAAGCTATTGAAATATCTAGATTATTTTTTCACTACTCAATAAGCTACGCAATACTAGAAACCTTGTCTTTGATGAACTAGTTCGCAAAGGAATCCTTGATTATTTCCTTTTGACGTCAACTTCGAACAAATTTATTTCGGAAGGAATTAGAAGCAGTGCGACACCGATTGCTAAGGCGAAGAAGAACGCCCCACAAAGCGTCATCGTCTCTCAGCATGCGAGTATTATGAGCATCTATTAGGTAGTACTTCCCATGAGTGAGTAAAATTTGTAATAACTGTTGAAATAAATAAAAAAATAAATAATTATTTTATTTTGTTTTATTCCAATGTTTGCACCAAAACTTCTACTTTCAAATGCTCATTTTCTTAAAGGGTCAAATTATGCGGCTTGGAAAATAAAAATGCTTACAATCCTTAAGTTTGAGGGATTATGGAGCATTTTCATAGGGTTTGCACAAGTTCCAACAAACCCTGATGATCTCATTAAATATGAGATCGCAAGTGCTAAGTCACTGATGATGATAATGCTAAGTATCACCGATGATGTGCAACTGCGTGTTCGGGATGCAGAGAAACCAAAGGAGGTATGGAAAAATCTTGCTAACATCTTTGATGCGAAGAATAAGACTAATGTTCTCCATCTTCGGTAAAAATTGCATACCCTATCTATGGGGTCCGATGAGAAAGTTGAGAAGTTCTTACGTCGAGTGGCCAAGATGTGAACAAAGCTAATAGCTCTTGGTGTGAAGGTACAATATACGATTTTGGTTTTGATCACCTTGAGGGCACTCCTTATCGGTTCGAGTCTTGGTTACGACCTTTGAATGTATCAATAGAGTAGTGACATTCGAAGAACTCATGAAATTATTGTAGCATGAAGTTGAAATCAATTCAGTCCAAGATGTGGCCTAGGAAAAACCCCTTTTCTCAAGGCTCCAAAGTGGCCATAAGAATAAAAAATTTCCCCCATTAAAGTAATCGAAGCATATCAGAATCATAATCCATAAGCTCAAAAGTCAAAGCAATGATATCAAATATTAAAAAGAAATACTCATGACACTGATCATTGTTGTTACAATGGCTTGAAATAGGGGTTTTTATTCAAACAAGAACATCGAGTGCGATGATTTTCAAAAGTCCAAATGAAGTCCCGTCGGAGAAAGTAGAAGGGACATCTCACAGCCAAACAAGATGATGAATCGATGAAGACACATCGAGAAGGAGTGAATTGTGGTAAGAACCTTGTAATCATCTCTCAAACTTCTCATCCCATGAAGAAAGTATGGTTGATAGACTCCGGTGCAAGTAATCATATGTCTGGTGACAAGAAACTATTTGATTCACTGAATGAACAACCCACTTTGGATATCGAGTTCGGATAGTAGATGAAAAGAGTATGTTATAAAAGGCATTAAAAATGTCACCATTCCTTTGGGACCACAAAAAGTACACTTACAATGGTACTATATGTTCTTGGCTTGAATAACAACCTCATGTTAGCGACTTGGCTCTTGAATCATCACCTAAACATAGAATTTCTTGTCCAAAAAGGCATTAAATCGTGCTTAATCTCCAGACAAGGTATAGTTATTTCTAGAGTATTTCTAAAAGTTAAGTTATTTTCTTCAAATATTGTTTCATCTTCTGTAGTAGCTTTATCTGCCTCAACAGTAGAATCTACAGCCCTCTGGCATTTTAGATATGGTCACTTGTCAGTTAGTTCATTGCATCAGATGAGTTCAAAATAAATGGTCCATGGACTACCCAAATTGTCAAATTCTTTGCCTATTTTCCCTAGCTAGCTATCTTGCGGGAAGAAAACACGAGGATCCGTTTGGTGATCACCATCCATGAAAATAAACATCTCGAGGTATTTCATACGATCAGAATGGTCTGCTACCTACTTCATTTTAGGGATGCAAGCACTTCCAACTACTCATGGATTACCATTCTCGCAAGATGTTGGTGTTTTTCCTGAAGATGAAAAGTGAGGCTCTTGACATTTCTAGAATTTATATCATCATGTTGTGAAAGAGACAGGGACAACCTTTTCCTCTACTTCACTCGAGATCAAGGAGAGGAATTCACATCAAAGAAGATCTTGGCCTTCCTAAACTAACAAGGTATTAACAAGAACCTAACTTCTACCTACACACCCCAACAAAATGGAATTGTTGAGCGTTGCAATCAAACATTGATGGAGATGGCTCATTTCATGCTAATAACAACAAAGCTAGATGAATGCTATTTGGATGAAGCAATACATATAGCTGTATATATTCTCAACAAGGCATCGAAAAATATTATACAAAATAAAATTCCATAAGAGGTATGGATTGATAGAAAGACATCACTTTCCCATTTATGAGTATTTGGTTTCACAACATACATGCATGTCACAACTCGAAGAGAAATAAGGTTGAGCTAAAGATGCTCCCATGCATCCTACTTGGCTATAACACTACTACCTCAAAGGATTACCATCTCATGGATTGTGAGAAAAAGAAAATATATGAGAGTCGGGATGTGGTTTGTGATGAGTCATGCTTTGACTCGGTAATGAAAAATGTAAAACCATTACATACCATCTCTCACGACTAGTCTTTGAATCAAATGATCATCCAGAGGAGACTACTCGAGAGAAGAGATGTGTTTAGGAGAGCTATTTTTGACCTTGGAGAAGCTGGATAATGTGACTCCACATCAATCCACCTGGAAACAACATAGTTCTTCTACAAAAACCAAGTTCTCATCCGAAGTGGGTAAAAAGAACCATCAAGGACTTACATTTGTAACAAATCCTAGATACATCATCCGGAGTCAAAACCAGGATTTAAATAAGAAATGAGGTAAAATTTTCACTCATGAGTTCACTAGTTTATAGCTATGAGCTTGATAATGTTCATGAAGCACTGAGTCAACCACATTGGAAGGAAGCCATGGATATAGAAATTGACTCACTCAAGAAAATTTGGACATGGGAACTTTTCGATCTACCTATAGGAAAGAAACCCATATTATGAAAATGGGTTTTCAAGACAAAATATAAAGTAGTTGGATCCATCGATAAACACAAAGCACGACTTGTAGAAAAAGGATATGCTGAAAAAGAGGCCATCGACTATGAAGAAACCTTTGCACCCACTATGAAGATCAAGACCATCAGAGTAGTTTGCGCACTTGCAACACAAAAAGGATGGAGACTTCAATACATGGACGTCAAGAGTGCTATCCTAAATGGGGATTTGAAAGAATAATTTTACATGACCCAACTTGAAGTATTTGTTCATGAAGAGCATCCTAAAAGGTAATTCATCTCATCAAATCATTGTATGGACTGAAACAAGCTCCAAGGGCATGGTATATCAAAATCAATGATCACCTTTTAAAGAATGGGTTCACTCATAGCCCCTTAGATTCCAATTTGTATATAAATAAGGTAGGCAAAGAAATTGCAATTCTTGTTGTGTAACTCCCACAAAAATGATGTTCTAGGAACACGCTAAAACCTAACACTTAATCCCAAAAATTGTGACTATTTTTTTTGTTAGAAGCCAAAGGTAAAAGAGGTTACAAGGGTGTTTAACCCTTAGGGTACATTAAATTAACTTACACCACTAAACTCAACTTTACAATTGATAGGCCAGGTCTAGTTAAAATATTAAATATTAAAATTACTTTACCTCTAAGGTCGATTAATTAAAAGTCAACTAGGAAGGTGCCATAGTTTAATTTACTTGGTTAAATGTTTTCTCTTCTTAGTTAATGTTCAATCCTAATAAGGTTAACCTCATGTTTAAATAATTTAGTTCCATTACCCTAATAGCTTAAAGTCCCCTTTTAATAAATTCATAAAACATAATAAGAACTAGAAAGGACTTTACACCCAAAGCCAAATAAATGGCCCCATTCACCCATCTACGCATACCAAAAAATATATTTCTACCAAAAAAGTAGGGTTAATCCTCCAACCTTAGATCAAAAATATATTGGCCACTAGATCCTAGGGTTCCAAACTAACCCTAAAATCCTTAAGCATTCTTATTAAAACCTTTCCTTTATTCTATTCTCCTCATTTGGTCTATTTTCTTTTGTTAAAATTGCAGGTTGGAGAGGAGGAAGCCATGGGAGCAATAGAGGAAGAACCGTGGAGGAGTCTGAGGAGATTCAAACTTTGATTAGTTTAGTTTATAGTGTTTGCTAGTGCTCAAATTTTTCTCGCCCTATTTTCCATTAAAAATCTCTCGGTTGCGGTCTCTGCCATGTTTTTTTATCTCCCCAAGTTAGTGCTTGAAGAATCTGTCCTCCATTTGGTTGCCATGATTAGTTCCTCCTTGGTCGAAGGTCACTTAAAAATCCAAAATTTGTTGTTTGTTTCTTTGTCCATCTGAAGGTGTCTGTAAATTGGGTGTAAGGCTCAGGTTGTTCCTTTCTTTCTGTTTTCTGCAGTCGCGTGTTGTAGTCCCTTCCATTTTTTGTCCAAAATACCTGAGGAAATGTGATTGAATTTAGCTCAGAGGATCATGTGTGAACCTTACAAAATTTCTATATTCTCTTTCCTCGAAGAAAATTTTATTTTCGGGCTCAAACAGTGGTTTCCCTACATTTTGAGACTTGACGGGTGTGTCTCTCCTGTCAAATATAAATCTCTGCATTAGTGGAAATGTGGCCCTTTTTGGTTGGATGCGGCTTGGCAGGGAACTCTAAAACTTTATGGATCGTTTTGACCTAAAAAAATTCAACGTAGAGGAATGTCACTCTTTTGAAGACTCACCTTTTTATTTGGCCTTGGAGTTATACCGGGGGACACGCGAAGGAATATGCTTCTTTTCCCAGGACTTAGAAAAAAAAATTCGTGCGGTGATATAGTTTTTTCGGGCTATGGACATGTGGTGGGATGGTGCTCATTTGAAGATTTACCTCAGGGTCCCACCTTAACAATTGTGACAGAGGGATAGGTGGAGGCTTCCGCTAGCTCTGCTGGGGACTTAAAATTTTAAAGAAATTTTCTAAGGCTCAGGACATGTGGTGAACCCACGCTCATTCAGGGTCTCTAATCTTGGGAACCATCTTGAAGTTTTACCATGAAGACACATGGAGGTTTTGTTAGGCCTTCCTTTGCTTAGAAATTTCAAGCAACTTCCTAAAGGGCACTGAGAGACATGTGGAGGGACCATGCATGTTTGAGGACCTGTCCCTTGAGTTTTATTTTAAAGAAGCTCCATGAGGACACCGAGAGGCTTCCACTCACTCTCCCTTTTTCTTGGAATTTTCAACGGACAAAGAAGACTGTCTCGGACCTTAGACATAGGGCGCCTTCAATTTGAACCTTCAAATTTTTAATGAGACTCGCCATCTTGAGACACATGTTTAGCCGCGCTTGTTTGAGGTCTTTATTTTTGAGACAATCTCAAAATGTGCCATTGAGATGAGTGGAAATTTGAAAAGTCAATGGTGGAGGTACGAGAATCTTGGGGAAAATTTGGAAAATTTTCCTTTTTCCAAAAATAGGTAAAATGGCATAATTGAGTTGCGGTTCCTCTGGGACCCACATTGGGACATGTGTCAAGGCCCATTTTTCAAAGGCGGAGGGGTAGAGTAAATTGAGAAATTTTGCAATTTTTTCCAAGGGGTGTAAAAGGTAAAAAAGGACCCCCAGGCCCATCTTAACTCGGATCTTCCACGTGGATGGTCCAAATGTAAAAGGGAAATCAACAGCAACTATGCATCTATATCTTATTTTTGCCAATTTTTTTCCAAAGCACCTGGGGATGCAATTTTTTATGGTTTTATATCATTTCCTAGTTTCTCCTACATGCCAAATGAAGAGGAAAATTAATTTGATATCCTGGTTTGGTGGGGAAGATCTGAAAATGTCTTTTACCATTAAGATGTAATCTGACTGTCAGATTCGATCTAATCTTTCTTTCCTTGGCATGCAAGAAACCAGTTGATATCTTAGTTTGGTGGGAAAAATCTAAAAATGTCTTTTACCATTAAGATGTGATCTGACTATCGGGTTCGATCTAATTTTCTAGTCTTTCCTTCCTTGGCACGCAAAGGACGAGATTTGATAGAGTAGAGGAGGAAGTAGTTGGTCCATGAAGTGAAGAATGACTTACTAGGTGAGGAATTGAATGCTGGAAATATTTGGAGAGATTTTCCCTCTGCGCACTTGACAAATTTTTTACAAATCTGATTTTGAAATTTACGATCAAAGTCATAACACACAATGGTGCTTTGAATTTTTTTGGTTTTGGTGGGAAACACGAATGTAACTGAAATGTTATAAATTGCATGAATTTGTCATGCAAATTTGTGTTTCTTTTCTGTTGTAAACTTGTGTTTAAAATCTCTCTTGATCATACATGGTCTCATTTCTTGTGATTAGTTTAGTGGCATTTGCAATCTCACATTTAGAAGAGCTTTCATCTGATAAAGAGATAAACAAATTTAAAATCAGTTTACTTTCCTTGATTTCAGAGATTGTTTGTAAACCTTTGGTTGCATCTTAGGCCATGATTAAATAGTGATTGCTAAATGATTCATTGGTTTATTCTAACTCAAGATTTTGTGATAGATGATCAAAGATTGTGTGAAAAAGTGCAGATCTAGGCCTCCATTTAATGCACATATCCTGGTTGAAGGGATGATTAACCATTTTGATACTTTTTGTTGTTAAGTTTCTCCATATTTTACTGAAATCCTCAAAGAGTCTAGCATATCTTGGTTTTTATCATCTAATATCCCACCCACAAAAGATCAAAATTCATTTTCTAAAGTATCTTTGAACAAAACATGATTTCAAAATGTCTTTAGTAACCCTTGCCTTGCATTCAAAGTATTAAGTAATATGGAAGTGACAACTTGTGAAAGTCAGATTTGGAGTGTTCATTATATTTTCCCAAGGCCCTTTTCATACTATTTATATAAATTGAGGGATATCTTCATCTTCTTCGCCATTTGAGGGTTATAAAATAGGTTCTCTTACCTTGGTTGAAAGGCACAACCTAAAATAGTTAGGACAAGATCAAGTCCATTTCGATTGCTACCCATCTCTCCACAAATCTAAGTGCCAATTAGATCACATCCCCAGACTACAAAACAACATACATCACGATATATCTATCTTCAAGCTTCATTTCATATATTTGATGCTTCTTAGACTAAAGAGGACAAATTTGGGTACCAACACCAGTAGTGCAATTTCCGAGGAGATTCTTAGTTCAATCTGATCCATGTGCATACATATTTGAAATATTTGAATGCATATCAAACCTTGGTAATGTCTCTTGCAAGTTCTATCTGCAAATATATTGTTAAAGCATCATTCTATACTCATATTTGTAAGGTGTATGTAAAGGTTTCAAACTCTATCTACAATTTTATTAGTTTCTAGTAGTAGTTGCACTTCATTTGCATTTGTGGTTGATAGATTCAAGAAAAGGAAGGTCTGATCTATAAAGTTTGGCAATATTTTTAGTGTTGATAGGTATTTGACAAAGTATTTTAGTGCATTTTCACAACTAGGGTGAAATTCCTTAGTGGCAACTCCATGTTGTTTTGATTTTGATAAATACCAGTGTCTTAGCTTTCTGTCATTTTTTTTTAGTGTTTCCAATATTTGCAAACTTGAAAGGAAGAAGATCTCTTCAAGAGGGACCCAATTAAAAATTTATTTCAAGAATTGGGAAAGGCAGGTTTTATAGGAAAGAAAAGTTTGGAAGGTTGTTGAAGGTCATACATCAAGCAAAGGAATATCCATTAGTGAGAGTAATTAGCCTTTAATAGAGGATTATCACTCTTCTTCCAATGCAACTGATTCAAGCAATATTCTCATTAACTTGTTTACCTCAAATAGTGAAGGTCCTTCTATTGTACCTGGTGAGTTCCTTCTTCAATCTACACCTGTGTGTTTCAATTCTAGTAAAACTTTCCAAGAAAATCAGCACCTAGAGAATACCAATCTTGTGAACCACATTATTAATCCCCAAAGACCTCTCAATCCTCATCATTTTGTTTCTCCTCTTGGGCTATGTCATATGGAACACTCTTTGGTAAGGCAACATTGGAATGGAGACAAGTAGATTCATTAGATGGCAAGGATTCTTGACAGTTTTGTCATGAGGAGGACCATAATTTTTCTTGGGACAACAGATATTTTGGCACGTTTTTCTTTACTAGGAGCTTCTTTGGGAATAATTGTAAGCAAGGGTGTTTTAGGTTTGTCTTGAGCCCCAAATCCCTTAACAACCTTACTCCTAGTGTTATGCTCTTTCTTAGGAGCCACAACATCATTCATTAACAATTGTCTATCTTCCTCTGAAGGGATACCACCATCATACTTCTTAATCATAAAATATCTTAAGTATTCAAAGTCATTGTTAGGAATCTCAAAATCTTGCACTACATCTACCTCAAGAGTATGAGAGGGAAGAAGGACTTGTACCTGTTTGATGCAATCTCAAAGGTTGTACCGAGTCCTTGCACTTATAACCTTAGTTGATGTTGCTCCTTATTGTGAGCCTGAAGAACAACCCACCATGCATATATCATCATCAATACCATCATCATTATTAGCTTCATCATCTTGTTGGTCCACTTCACATGGAGGATGGGGCAGAAAACACCTATCACACCAATCAATATCAGCAACTTCCTTAATAGTAGCAAATGTAGCGAGTTAGGGGATCAGGTAACACTCTTCCTTCACATGCTTGAGGATGTCTATTTATAGACCCCATGGGTCCTTTCCCTCTATCATCAGATCTTTGATCACCTCTATGATGATTGGAAAATCTATTATGGTTTTGTGCTCTTTGTTGAGCTTGTGAAGTCTACCCAATTCCCTTCTCTACCTAGGCTAACTTGTATGAGATTTATTTCACAGCCCTTGCCAAAGTTTTCAAAACCTCATCAAAATTATCTACCTTGCTAGCTTGAGGTTTTTCATGGTTTATCAACTTTACACCATCTCTCTTGAGAGGTTTCCCAATGGCCTTAATGTTATTTTCAATTTGCGGTGTGATGGTAAAGGCCTGCCTTAAATTATTAGGGTTCTTGTATCTTAGGTAATAGCTTGCCTTCTTGTCAAATGCATCTGCATATTTGATCAAGCATGAGTGATCACATGACCTCAAATTAACTTGCAGGCTTCTCAAAGTTTTGTTAAACCTTGTGTTGAAGTCATGAACTAATTCATTGAGGTTCTTCTTGATATTTTCAAATTGGACAATAGAAACCTAGGATCAGTTTTGTCACCATATTACAATCTGAATACATTCTGCATTTCATTCCTTGAATCAATAGAATTATCAGTTAGAGCCAGGTAAAAATTTCTTGCATCCTCTTCTAGTGAATGAATGAACAATTTGACATACACATCTTCAAACTCTATTTCAAAATCATCCATCATGTTAACAAAAAGTTTGAGATGTTGATCACTTGTTATGACATTATTCCCTTGGAACTTTGGCAATATACTTCTAACATCCTGAGGCACATGATTAGTATAACCAACCATTCCCCTAAAATTTATTGGGCCAAAGGTGTTAACAAAAAATGGAGGTCTAGGTGAGCCATATTGTTTGGAAATGGTGATCTTGGAGGAGAAACAAAATGATGAGGACTGAGAGGTCTTTGGGGCTCAATAATGTGGTTCACAAGATTGGTATTCTCTAGGTGCTGATTTTCTTGGAAAGTTTTACTAGAATTGAAACAAACAGTGTATATTGAAGAAGGAACTCACTAGGTACAATGAAGGAACTTCACTAGTTGAGGTAAAAAACTTTATGAGAAGATTGCTTGAATCGGAATCATTGGAACAAGAGTGATAATCCTCTATTAAAGGCTGATCTCTCTCAGTAATGGATATTCCTTTGCTTGATGTATGACCTTCAAAAACCTTCCAAACTTTTCTTTCCTATTAAAGCTGTCTTTCCCAATTCTTGAAATAAATTTCTAATTGGAGTCTGCGACGCCTATTAAAATTTTCCTCGTAATTTCTATTTCATTAATGTATGTATTAGGAATAGGATGTTGTTAAGTATAATTAGTAGTAGCATCGATAGAAGATAACGGCGATAGTACACACCGCCGCCAATAATGTATAGTACGGTAATAGTCAAAAGTACAATAGGAATGTTGTGGTAAAAGTAAATATTTGTCTTAAGTGGTGCAGTAATGTTAAAATGTCAAAGTTTGGGTAAGTAGAGAAGTAGGGTCTAAATGATTAGGAATTAGAAATATTATATTGGTAATAAGGACAAGGAGTGAGGTCATAAATATTTTGTGTATTTTATTTGTAAAAAGTCTAAAAATGTGGAACCCATGTGAAATGATAAGGTTTATCTTATCTTAAAAGATAAGCTTACATGTACTGAGATAAGACTTAAGGTATGGAATATGATTCGTCGAGTGGATTTCTTATCCTATCTTAGAGATAAGATGGATAATCTGGAAGTTCTATAAATAAAGAGGCCACCCCCCTCATTTAGCATAGAAGGAAGTAGTGAGAAATATTGTATGAGTAAGTGTGTAAAGGAAGCCATCAGTTTAAAGGTGTGTTGAAGAAGCCATTAAGAGGTGTAATTGTAAAGTTTCTCCCATAGTATTGGTGGAAGGAAAGTAAAGTCAATAACACTTGAAGTACCTCATGGGTGAGATTGTAACGATTTCATGTTAATATTATAATTTACTCTGATATTTCAGATTTATCATCATTCCTTCTTATCATAGTCTATGGTATTCTTGTGTTATGTTTGTTATTGTGTTTCCAGATTACATCCACCAAACTAAAGGTTGTGCATTAGTAAATAATCATAGCACGAGAAGTTCCCGGTAAAGAATTATCATAGTGCTAGATTGGTGATGACAGGTCCCTTTTGAAGAGAGATCTTCTTCCTTTCAAGATTGCAAATATTGGCAACACCAAAAAATAAATGATAGAAAGCTAAGACATTGGTATTTATCAAGATCAAAACAACATGGAGTCACCACTAAGGAATTTCACCCTAGTTGTGCAAATGCACTAAAATACTTTCTCAAATAACTATCAGTACTAAAAATCTTGCCAAAATTTATAGATCAGACCTTCCTTTTCTCTAATCTATCAACCACAACTACAAATGAAGTGCAACTACTGCTAGAAACTGATAAAATTGCAGATAGAGTTTGAAACCTTTACATACACCTTGCAAATATGAGTATAGAATGATGCTTTAACAATATATTTGCAGACAGAACTTGCAAGAGACATTACCAGGGTTTGATATGCATTCAAATATTTCAAATATGTATGCACACGGATCAGATTGAACTAAGAATCTCCCCAAAAATGGCACCACTGGTGTTGGTACCCAAATTTGTCCTCCTTTTTAGTCGAGAAGCATCAAAGATATGCAATGAAGCTTGAAGATAGATAGATCATGATATATGTCATTTTTATCTAGGGATGTGATCTAATTGGCACTCAGATTTGTGGAGAGATGTGTAGCAATTGAATTGGACTTGATCTTGTCCTAACTATTTTAAGTTGTGCCTTTCAACCAAGGTAAGAGAACCTATTTTGTAACCCTCAAATGGTGAAGGAGATGAAGATATCCCTAAATTTATATAAATAGTATGAAAAGGGCCTTGGGAAAATATGATCAACACTCCAAATATGACTTTCACAAGTTGTCACTTCTAGATTATAGAGATACTTTGAATGCAAGGCAAGGGTTATTGAAGACATTTTTAAATCATGATCTATTCTCATCTTTGTAGCAAATGAATTTTGATCTTCTGTGGGTATACAAGTCAAAACAGGGGTAAACCATGGTAGGATTAGTTGTTTTGAATGATTTTTGGGTGGGATTTTAGACAAGACAAACCAAGGTCCACCAGACTCTTTGAGGATTTCAGCAAAATATGGAGAAACTTAACAACAAAAAGTATCAAAATGGTTAATCATCCCTTCAACTAGGATATGTGCATCAAATGGAGGCCTAGATCTGTACTTTTTCTCACAATCTTTGATCATCTATCACAAAATCTTGAGTTAGAATAAACCAATGAATCATTTAGCAATCACTATTTAATCATGACCTAAGGTGCAACTAAAGGTTTACAAACAATCTCTGAAATCAAGGAAAGTAAATTGATTTTAAATTTCTTTATTCCTTTATCAGATGAAAGCTCTTTTGAATGTGAGATTGCAAATGCCACTAAACTAATCAAAATAAATGAGACCATGTATGATCAAGAGAGATTTTTGAAAACAAGAATACAACAGAAACAAGAAACACAAATTTGCATGAAAAATTCATGCAATTTATAACATTTCATTTACATTAGAGTTTCCCACCAACACAAAAAACATTCAAAGTACCATTGCGTGTTACGACTTTGATTGTAACTTCAGAATCAGATTTGTAAAAAAATTTCAGGTGCGCAGAGGGAAAATCTCTCCAAATATTTCCAGCATTCAATTCTTCACCTAGTAAGTCATTCTTCACTTCATGCACCAACTACTTCCTCCTCTACTCTATCAAATCTGGTCCTTTGCATGCCAAGGAAGGAAAGACTGGAAAATCAGATCGAACCCGATAGTCAAATCACATCTTAATGGTAAAAGACATTTTTAGATTTTTCCCACCAAACTAAGATATCAACTGGTTTCTTGCGTGCCAAGGAAAGAAAGATCAAATCGAATCGCGATGATTACATCTTAATGGTAAAAGACATTTAGATCTTCCCCACTAAACCAGGATATCAAATTAATTTTCCTCTTCATTTGGCATGTAGGAGACACCAAGAAATGATAAAAAAACCATAAAAATTTGCATCCCCAAGTGCTTTAGAGAAAAAATGGCAAAAAAAAAGATACTGAGATGCATAGTTGCCATTGATTTCCCTTTTACGTTTGGACCATCCACATGGAAGATCCAAGTTAAGATGGGCGTGGGAGTCCTTTTTACCTTCACCCCTTGGAAAATATTGAAAAAATTCTCACTTTACTCTGCCCCTCCGCCTTGAAAAATGGGCTTGACACATGTCCCGATCTGGGTCCCCGAGGAACCGCAACTCCTATGTCATATGGAACACTCTTTGGCAAGGCATCATTGGAATGGAGATAAGTAGATTCATTAGATTCATTAGATGACAAGTAGATTCATTGGAATGGAGACAAGTAGATTCATTAGATTCGTTAGATGTCATATGGAACACTCTTTGGCAAGGCAACATTGGAATTGAGACAAGTAGATTCATTAGATGGTCTGACATATGTCCCAGTGTGGGTCCTTGAGGAACCGCAGCTCATATGTCATATGGAACATTCTTTGGCAAGGTAACACTGGAATGGAGACAAGAAGTTTCAACAACATTCACATAAATGTGAGCGTTGTTGAAACTTCTCCTCGAATCATTATAGACCTTTAAACACCACCAACATTAGCGGATCTTGGAGAAATACGAGGTATAGTTGGGGACATCCTTGGTTGATTCCCAATTGATTTTGATCCATTCTTTACAACTCGATCAAAAAGGATAGACTACTTCACAATTGTATGTTTGATTTCGGTGCATCATGTAATGTCATGCCTCTAGAAGTCATGAATGAGTTAGATATCAAAGTGACATAAACCTATGGAAATTTTACTACCATGGACTCAAGAGAAGTGCTGGTAGTTTGTTGTGTGAAGGGTTTGGTGGTACCACTTGCAGCCTATCACGGGTAAGAATTTAAAATTGGGTGTTGTGATTGTTAATTTCCTGCCAAATGGGGTATGTTATTATCAAGGAAATGGGCTTTAAGTGTTGGTGGGACTGTTTAAATGGAATGTATTTTCCCACTATTTCCATTGAAGGCATCCTTGTCCAGATCTATGGAGAAAAGAATATGTTACACATTATTAAAGATCCCACCAATGCTTCCTATGAGGTGTTGTTTGCAGATGTAGATGCTGATAACTTTAATGGGTTTGCTGATGGAAAAGAACAGAAGATGGATATGCCAAAGTGCCTTGAATACGTAGGTTCTCATTGGACCTTGCTATTTGATGGAGCTTTCTCCAAATTTGGAAATGGTGCGGTATAATTCTAATTTCTCCTAGCTTGGAAAAGTTTGTTTTTTTCCTTCAAGCTTAATTTTTAATGTACTAACAACATTACTGAGTATGAAGCCTTGTTGTTGGGTCCGAGAATTGCATGGAAGTATGGTGTCAAGGACATCATTACAAAAGGATATTTAGAACTAGTTGTCAAACAAATAAGAAACCTATATCCTACAAAAAATTAGTGGATGAAATAATAAAAACATGGAGTTTGGGATATAATTGAGATATTTGATTCCTTGACATTGTGCATCATGATAGAAGTTTCAATGCTACTACGATAAGTTGGAAGTGTTGGGTCAATATTTGGAAATTACACCATTTCACCTTATTGTGACTATAATATTAAAGTGTTAACTAGGCCAAGCTGTCACTTTGATAACATCAAGCATTGGCAAGTGTTTATTGATGATGCTCAAGTGCAAAGGTTCCTACAAAATCAAGGTGAGTTTGTAGATCAGAATATTGATTGGGAAGCAATGGTGTGTGTGACTAAAGGAAGAGAGATTTTGTTTGGAAACGATATTATCCAATTGACAACTAACACCATTCCTAGAGGTCTTGTTGCGCTTGAGTCAAATTTTGACAATACTAATTGCATCATCAATCAAAACATGTCCGCCTCAAGGGATATGGAAGAGCATAACTTGAGCACTAATGATAAACCAAGAAAATTTTGGTTGGGTAGCAATCTAAACAAAGAATAAAAATAGTCCTATGTTCAACTATTGATGAAATATCAAGACTGTTTGGCTTGGTCTTATTCAGAGCTAAAAGCATACAAACAAGACTTGTTTCAGCATGAGATTCCTCTTGAAACAAATGCCAAACCCTTCTGAAAAAGAAGAGGTCAATTATTCCACTCCTCTCAATGAAGATGCAAGATGAATTGAAGAAATTGAAGGAGGGAGGGATCATTCAGCCCACAAGGTATTCATCTTGGGTTGCAAACCTTTTGGCAGTTAGAAATAAGAATGGAGATATCAGAATTTTTGTAGACTTCAAAAATCTAAATAGAGCTTCATTGAAAGACAATTATCCTTTTTCAAACATGGAAAACATGCTGCAGTTAGTGACTGGATCTGAATTGTTGTCCACCTTGGATGGTTTCTCTAGCTATAATCAAGTTGTTGTCAAGGAGTTAGAAAGATTTAAAACTGCCTTTACCACTCCTTGGGGAACATATATCTATGTAAGAATGCATTTTGGTCTCATGAATGTTGGAGCTACCTTCCAAAGAGCAATGGATGTACTTTTTCTAGTTACATAAATGACTTCATTGCAGTTTATCAGGATGATGTGACTGTGTTTTCAAGGAGTAGAAGAGATCACTTGTAACACTTGGAAAGAATGTTGATCAGATGTAGAGAATTTGGAATCTCTTTGAGTCTAAAGAAATTCCATTTTGGGTGCAAAAGGCCAAGTTGCTTGGACATAATGTTTCAAAGGCTGGTGTCATGATTGACCCTGAGAGAGTAGAAGAAATCAGCAAGGTTCACATTCCAAGAACAAAGAAGGACATCGAATCCTTCTTTAGGCAGATCAATTTCATTAGAAGGTTTGTGTCTAATTTTGCTGAATTGACTCTTCCTATTACATGAATGTTAAAGAAAGACCAAGTTATCAAATGGGAGGAGGTTGCTATTCAAGTTTTTTAAGGAATCAAAGAAGCTTTGAAACATGCACTTGTCTTGGCAGCTCTGAATTACAAGAAGCCTTTCCAAATCTTCTCCTTTAGTTCTAAAAATACCATTGCATCTATTTTGTTGTAAAATAATGAAGATGGGGCTGAGTGGCCTATTGCCTTCTTTAGCAAGGCTTTACAAGTTGTTGAGTTAAAGTACACAATCATGGAAAAACAAGCATTTGCCTTGGTAAAAGCAACAAAGGTTTTCAGGCCTTATACCTTAAGTTTAAAAGTTATTGCTTATGTTCCCCACACCATGGTAAAAGACATCTTATTAGAGATGGAGCGCTCAAGCAAAAGATGTAGATGGGTGAAAAAACTACAGGAGTATGACATGGATATCCAAACCACAAAGTTGGTAAGAAGTTTTGGTCTTGCTAAGCTTATGGCTGAGAGAAACTTGCAGATTGTGGAAGTGAATGAAGTAGAAGAAGAAAGGGAAGATGTTCTTGAGAAATTGGTAAGCTCTGAGTGGTACAAGGATGTAATATTTTATCTCAGACACCTATGCATCCCTGATCATTTAAATAAAAATTAAAAAATATCCCTCAAGCTGCCTTCTCAAAAAGACATCATCACCGACTTTGGGTTTGCTTGGAAGAACCCTTAAGATGTCCTCCTGACATATATAATCGAAGATGAAGATCCAAAAATAGTTACTGATTTCCACAAGGGATTTTTTGGAGGACACTATGTTGGAAGGGTTACAACACACAAAATTTTGAGAGCTATTTATTGGTGGCCTACACTCTTCAAAGATGTAACCCTACTAGTTAAAAAATGTGAAAGTTGTCATCGTTTCTCCGGAAGAATGAAAGCTTCAGGATCTCTTCCTTTAAAGCCTGTATCAATTAAAGCTCCTTTCAAACAATGGGGAATAGACTTCATTGGTGAGATTTCAGACCCTTCTAGTGTTGGATATAAATGGATCCTTGTAGCCATAGATTACTTCACCAAGTGGGTAGAAGGAATCCCCACCAAGAAAGTAACACACCAGGTTGTTATGGACTTCTTGTTGAATCATATCATATGCAGATTTGGTGTGCTAGTCAAGATTGTTGCTGATAATGCCATGTGTTCAGAGCTAATCCCTTGATGGCAATGTGCAAGGAGTATGGAACCAATCTAAATTATTCTTCAAACTACAACCCTCAAGGAAATGGAGTTGAGTCCAACAATAAGAACTTGTTGAAGATAATTACGAGAACCTTGGAGTTAAATAAGAGAAAATGGGGTGAACAACTGAAATTTGCAGTATGGGCTGAGAGAATCACTTTGTCAAAAGAGTTACTGGTAAGAGCCCATTTGAGTTGGTGTATGGAACTCAAGCTCTGCTGCCCTTACATCTGCAATTATCTTCATTTCATTTTTTTCAACAACTTGAAGATCAAGAGGTTAGTCCGTATGAAGAAAGAATAAATCAGATTATTGAGTTGGATGAAGAAAGAAGAGCATCCCACCAAAGGCATGTCAGATTTAGAGAGAAGTTGAAGAGGTTGTTTGACAAGAAGGTCACTCCTAGGGCCTTCAATGTTGGAGATATGGTTTTGTTGTGGGATAGCATGCATGAAGATAAGGGAAAACATGGTAAATTTGATGCATTGTGGATGGGCCCTTACTCCATTGATATCAGAATTAGTGAAAATACCTTTTTTCTCAAGGAATTAGATGGGGAATTGCTTGAACTACCTATTAATGGTAGGCATCTGAAGCATTTCTTGGATTAATCCCCAAATTTGAGGTATGCACCACTTGTATAGTGTATAGTCTTTGTTTTTTGGCTCTGTTTTTGTTGTTTTTGTCAGTTTGTGGTTTGCCCTATTCTTGGTAGCCATTTTTTGTCGATTGGGTCTAGTTTTTCAGCTCTAAAATTTTCACTTTGTTTCCTAATGGTTATTTTTGGCACTTAGGCTTCTTATTTTTTTCTTGTGCACTCACATGGGAGTGCCCATCCTGAAAGCAGAGCAGATGTTGGTGTCATTTTGAGCTTACATCGTTTTACCCTAAATTTTTCTTTGGTTTGCATGCTCTGGAACGTTTTCTTCTTAAATTGGTGGTCTGTAACTTTTCCCCTCTTGCTTGGATGATTTGAAATGCTCACGAACTTGTTGTTTTGTCCCAATTTAAAAGAAATTTACATGTGTCCCCTGTTTTGTGCCCTAATTTTGCCAAAATCTGTTGGCTCTGTCACTTTTCCTTTTTGCCCGATCGTGGAAGTTTAAAATTGATTGATTTTCACTTGTATGCCATTGAAAATCCAATTCCATGATCAAAAATGCTTTAAAAACATGTTTCAGTTGGTTCAATTTCGAGAAATTTGTCGTCCTTAGCAAAAAAATCAAATTCTAGGGCATCCCTGGCATTTTCTTTGTTTTAGCGGTCGGGACGAGCATCGTTTTCCCGTCAATTTCTTATTTAGCATTCATCGGCAACGTGGATTGTTCTAATTAGACAAGGATCGGTGGGTGATTTCTAAAAACTTAATGTTTTTGTGTTCTTTGAAAAATTTGCAAGTTTCCCATGCAACTCCATAGGCTCCAAAGGACATACACGTGTCGCACATAAAATGAAGGCGGATGGGCAGGTCTTTTTGTGCCTTAAGGAATTTTGGAAAAATATTTAAAGTGTAAAGAAAATTCCTAGGGCCCACAACGAATCACAAGTGGAAATGTGTCACGTTTGCATCAAAGGTGGGAATGGAGGCTCGCGGAAGACTTAGAAAATTTTGCTTTTTGGTGAAAGGGAACAAAAGTTGTGATAAGGGTTGTGGGTCCACCAGGAAATTAGAGGGTGACACGTGGCAGTTAGAAAAGTCAAAATAGTGGAGGGACAGAGATGCGGAGGATTGGTGGAAAATTTTACTTTGCTGATAAGCAGTTAAAGTATGAAATGAAAGCGTAGGCCCTCGGCTAATCGGAAGCTGACACATGGTACGGAAAGGTGAAGGTATGGGAGTGTGGAGGCATGGTGAAAATTTTCATTTGTGGAAAATTTTGTTAAAATATAAATAAGAGTGCTGCCCCCCATCTAATTAGATGAGGACACGTGTCTGCGAGAGGCGAGAGCCGCAGAGGAAAAATGGAAAATTTTCCTTTTTCCAAAAAGAGGCAAAATGTTTAAAATTGAGCCGCGACTCCGTATCTAGTCATATTACGCCATGTGTCAGGGACAGAATCGGAGGTGCGGGTCCACGGGATAATTTTGAAAATTTTCCTTTTTCCCAAAAAGGTGGAAATGTGTAGAATCGATCTGTGATTCCAATGGGACCCACATTGGGACACGTGTCAAGCTCATTTTCAAAGGGCAGAGGGGCGGAGAAAAATGTCAATTTTTTACATTTTTCCATAAGTGTTAAAATATTGAAAAGTGATCCCAAGCGCATTTCCAATCACATGGTGACACGTGGAGGGCTCAGATTGAAGAGAGAAAGGATGATCAATAGTAGCTGTGCATTTTCGGTTTGGACCGCTATTTTTCCTCCGGGAAGTGTGGAAATGCATTTTTGCATCAATTTTGATAAAATTTTGGAAAAAATCATGTCGTTTGTTCCTAAAAGTACTAATGCAATCAGTTTTGAGGATCAATTTTAAGATCGAGATGGTTTTGAAGTGCGATTACCCTAGCCCGCCCAAAATGTGAAGTATCAGATCCAAAAGTTGTAGAGTCAAATTTTGGAGGGATAAGGATGAAATAAAGAAAGGAAAGGGGTCTGCATGCTTTGAAGATGAAAAAAATACCTCCACAATTGATAATGATGTGAATTTTACAATGATTCATCTCTTTTTGAGACAAGCGGCAACTTTTGGGACATGTTCTCTTCAACGTCCCTATCTCTGCGAATCATGAGAAATTTTTGTAACAAATTTGATCCTTTGGCATATTCTTTTCTTGGGAAAGAAGGATTGAAGTGGATTTAAAGCTATATATTGCATTAATTTTCATTTCATGCAAAGGGTTGGAAGAGTTTAAAAATCCACAGCAAACTAAAAATTTCACGGGAAAATATGAGAAGAAGCCCATTCTCGACGAGTGACCACGAGAAACTCATATAACTCTCTCTGTATCAGATTTCAAATCATGTTAAGTTTGTTGCACATGTATAGCCATTAACAAGCTCGAGATTGTTTTTAAAACATTCCCCAACCGATAAATCTGATTATTTTTGACTTATTCGTGTTATCTTTGGGAAAAATCATGTGAATGCTTACATTTCGAGAATGCATTTCAAACTTGTGTTTCTTGATTCTGTTGCGAGTCTTGTGTTTAAAATCTCTCTTGATCATACATGGTCTCGTTTCTTGTGATTAATTTAGTGGCATTTGCAATCTCACAAAGGAATATCTTTCATTTGATAAAGAGATAAACAAATTTACAATCACTTTACAATCCTTGACTTCAGAGATTGTTTGTAAACCTTTGGGTGTACCTTAGGTCATGATTAAATAGTGATTGCTAAATGCTTCATTGGTTCATTATAACTCAATATTTTGTGATAGATGATCAAATATTGTGTCGAAAATTTCAGATTGGGGCCTCCGGTTGATGCACATATCTTGGTTAAAGGGATGATTAACCATTTTGATACTTTATGTTGTTAAGTTTCTCCATATTTTCCCGAAGTCTTCAAAGAGTCTGGTGGACCTTGGTTTGTCTTGTCTAAAATCTCACAAAAAAATCATTCAAAACAACTAATCCTACCCTGTTTTACCCCTGTTTTGACTTGTATACCCATAGAAGATCAAAATCCATTTGCTAAAGTATGTAGAATAGATCAAGATTTCAAAATGTCTTCAGTAACCCTTGCCTTGCATTGAAAGTATCTCCATAATCTAGAAGTGACAACTTGTGAAAGTTAGATTTGGAGTGTTGATCATATTTTCCCAAGGCCCTTTTCATACTATTTGCATAAATTGAGGGATATCTTCATCTCCTTCACCATTTGAGGGTTACAAAATAGGTTCTCTTACCTTGGTTGAAAGGCACAACCTAAACCCGTTAGGACAAGATAAATTCCTATTTAAGTGCTATCCATCTCTTCACAAATTTGAGTTCCAGTTAGATCACATATCCAGCTACAAAATGACATACATCATGATCTATCTGTCTTCAAGCTTCATGCCATATCTTTGATGTTGCTCAGACTGAAAAGGAGAACAAATTTGGGTACGAACAGTAATGCTAGACGATAGGCCAAGGGACCGATGCGCTCTAAGATCTCAAAGGGACCCACAAACCTAGGAACAAGCTTAGAACATTTTTCATAATGGATAGGGATATTATACAGCATGACATGAAGAAACACCTTCGTGCCCACCTCATAACTATGATCTATCCTATGCTAGTCTACATAGTTCTTCTTCCTGTCCTGAACCTCCTGTAATCTCTGCCTAATCAAAACAAGTTGTTGCTCCATATCCTGCAATAAGGCTGGACTAAGAGAAACCCTATCCTCTAACCTGTCCTAACTAAGAGGTGTCTTGCACTCCCTACCATATAGTGCCTGAAAAGGAGCCATGCCTATTGAACTCTGAAAACTATTATTATAGGAAAACTCCACCAAGTACAAATACTCCTCCCATCTCAACTGATGATCCATAATGTACATCCTAAGCATGTCCTCTAGGATCTGATTCACCCACTCAATCTATCCATCTTTCTCAAGGTGATATGCTATGTTGAAATTGATCTTCATCCCGAGAGCGTGTTGCATCGTAGTCCAAAAGTGAGAAGTGTAGAAGGGATTGCGATCACTAATGATCTTCCGTGAAACCCCATTTAATCGAAAATCTCATCTAGGTATACCTGTGTCACTATACTAGTTGTGTAGGTGGTCTTCACTAGATAAAAATAAGCCACTTTCATCAATTTATCCACCGTGACCATGATGGCATCGTGGTGGTATCTCGATGTCGGTATCCCAACAATGAAGTCCATGGAAATGGTGTCCCATTTCCACTCCAGTATGACATGAGGAAAAAAGGCTAGCTGGATGTTGATGCTTGGTCTTCACCCTCGACATTCTAAATGACGTGATACAAACTAAGCCATGTCTCTATGAATTATTCTCCAATGGTTTAACTTTCTCAAAGTGGCGTCCATATTGTTCACCGTGGGATGGTATGAATAATGTGCACGATAGGCCTCTATCAAAATGTCATATCTCAGGCCTCCATCTATAGGAACATAAACCTGACCTTTGTGTCTAAGAAGACCATCTTCCTCTAATGAAAATCCATCAAATCTCCCTCAAATGGTCTCTCGAGACTCAATCTCTTCTCGGCTATAAGATAGAAGCTTTTGTGAGGAAGATGCTACAAAATCCTACCCACAAATCTGTACCCAATAAAGTAGCCATAGCCACATAACTTCATCTACTCAAGGCATCTAAAACCACATTCTCATTCCCTTAGACATGCTTTATCTCCAATTTTTACTCACAAAGCAACTCCATTCAACACCACCGATGAGCGTTGAGATTGGGCTGCATTAAGAGATGACAAAGACTCAAGTGATCAGTCCCGAGTGTAAATATCGGCCAAGTACAAAGTGTCTCCACCGGACCAAGGCATACACAACTACTACAAGCTCAAGATCATGAATTAGAGAATTGAGCTCATAATCCTTGAGTTTACGAGACTCAACAACAACTACTCTACCCTCCCGCATAAGTACACCTCCAAGTCCCGCCAAAGAAGCATCGTGCAAATATAGAAATGGCCACGAGGACTGCACTGCAAGAATAGGCATCGTTATGAGGAATTCCTTCGGTCTCTATAAGTCATGCTCACATTTATTTGATCATACAAATTTCTTCCCTTTTCGCTAAAGGGAAGTGATGGGGTGCACGATCTGAGAAAAGTCCTAGACAAATATCCTATAATATCTTGCCAAACCCATGAATCTGCACACTTCTATCATACTAGTGGGTGCTAGCCAATCCATAATAGCTCAAATATTGGAAGGATCGACTATGATACCTTCCCCAGAAATGATGTGGCCCAAATCGCACCCTATGCTCGAAATAACATAATACAATTTTCTAGGTTTCTGTAAAGATGTTACTCACAAAGACATTGAAGAAATTGGAGAAGGTGCTCCTCGTGCTCCTCACATGTATGTGAGTAAATAAAAATTTCATCAAAGAATATGAGCATGAAGCGATCCAAAAATTTCTTGAATACCCCATTCATCAAGCTCATGAACACTGCAGGGGCATTTGTCAAACCAAAAGGTACCACTAAGAACTTGTAACCATATCTCATATAGAAAGTAGTGTTATGAATATCTTCCTCCATGATCCTCAACTGATGATACCTTAAATCAAGATCTATCTTAGATAAAACTGTAGCACCCTTCATCTGACCAAATAAATCATCAATGCGTGGAAGAGGGTAACGATTTTTTATCGTTACTTTGTTCAACTAATGTAATTGATACACAAATGTAGAGATCTATCCTACTTCTTCTCAAAATCACCAAAGTGCACCCCAAGGGGATATCTTGGTGCTCAAAATTATCTCACCCATTTGTGCCCTTCAACATTTATTGATTCACGACCTTTGTCATTTCATCCTTCCCGCATTGTGTTTGGCTAGTCTTGGTTACCATTTTAATCTGCGCCTAGGTCAAAGATAATGTGTGGATCCATATTATTCTCATGGTTCCTTTGTTCCTTTGGAAAATCTTTATATTTTTAGTCTTCTATGCTATGTTCCTTCAAAATCGAGTTTTCCCATTTTCTCCATTCTCCATAGTCGTAATTTGTTGTTCTTTCCGTTTTTCCCTAGGTACTCGAGGAGAAATGAGTTGATGTGTCCCTAAGTATTGTGTTTGAGCCTTGTAATAGTCTGAATTCTCTGTCCTTAAAGAAAACCTCATTTCTGGCTCGAATGGACATTTCTTTGTGTTTTACGGTTTGACAGTGTTTCTCCCAGTCAAATTTGCATCATTCAGTCAACAGGGAAACATGGCACCTCTTGGTTGGATGCGGATCAGCTTAATACTTCAAAAATTCCATGAAAAGACTCATTTTAAAATGTGTCCACATGGAGGAATGATGCTCGTTTGAGAATAAAATTTTTGGTTTGGCTTTGAAGTAGCGTCGGGAGGACACGTGAATGGTTGGTAGGAAAGAGACACATAGAGGCTTCCGTTGGGTTTCCCATACTTGGAAAAATTTCAAAAGGTTTTTAGGAAGTCCAGGACACATCGAGGGATGTTGCTCATTTGAATATCTCCTTTTAGGCTTTGCCTTGGAGTAGCACCAGGAGGACACTGGAGGCTTCTGCTACTTTTCTCAGACTTAGACAAATTTTTATGTAGTTAGAGTAGTTTGGCGAGAACGGGACATGTAGCAAGCTTGCACTCATTTAGGTTCTCCACTTTGAACACCATCTTAAAGTTGTGCCATGGATATATGTGGAGGAATTGTGCATATTCGGGGACCGGCCCTTGAGTTTCATTCTAAAGAAGTGCTAGGATGACATGTGGAGGCCTCTTCTCACTTTGCATTTTACTTAGAATTTTCAATGGCACAAAGGATACTCCCTCGGAGTAAGACATGTGGCACCTTCCACTGAGCTTCAAGCATTGGGAAAACCTTCTCGGAAGAAGACACGTGGCGAGCCCGAACTCGTTCAAGGTATCAATTTTTGGGGCCACCTCAAGGTGTCTTTGTTGTGACACGTGGAAATTTGAAAATTCATAAGGGGTGGGGAAGTAGACCATCAGAGGCAACTTAAAATTTTTGCCTCTTTTCCTCATACACGTTAAAACATTTTCCCTTTGAGGGAAAAGGAGTTAAAGGCATAAAAGGACCCGGGGTTCCACTGGGACCTACATTAGGGACTTGAAGTGGAAGGGCGGAGCTATGGGGGAAACTTGGAAAATTTTCCTTTTTTCCAAAAGAGAGTCAAATGGTAGAATTTTTCTACAATTCCTTTGGGACCCACCTCAGGACATGTGTCAGGCCCATTTTTCAGAAGTGGAGGTGCGGAGAAAAATGGGAAATTTTTCCATTTTTTCAAAAGGGTCAAAAAGGTCAAAGGAAGCCCCTAAGCCCATTTTTGGATCTTCCACGTGGACGAACCACATTCAAAATCAAAGATCAATGGCTGTTGAGTGTCTAAATCTGATTTTCCCCCCATTTTTTCTATAAAACTCCTAGGAGTGTGAGTCTTCATGATTTCTTTCTATTTTCTACATGCCAAATAGAGGAGCAAGTTAATTTTGATATCTAGAGTTTGGTGGGAGAGATCTAGAGACATCTTTCGCCATTAAAACAGTTTGACTCTCAAGCCCAATCTGGTTTTCTGTTTTTATTCTCTTGAGCATGCAAGGGGCCATATTTGATTGATATGGGGCAGAAGTGGTTGGTGAATGGATGGAGGCATGTTTTTCCCAAGAAAGGAGTTGAATGCGGGAAGAAATCGAAGAGATTTTCCCTCGAGCACCTGGAGACTTTTACAAATCTGATTCTGTGAATCACGAAAGAATCATGGCAAGCACTGGTGCATTTAAAGTTTTTGTCTTTTGGGAGGAAGGGGATCTGTTGGAAATGTTATAAATGGCACAAATTTTTTGTGCAAATGGTTGGGAGTTTTTGGAAAGATCAAGACTGATTTTCTCTAGTAGAAAAAGCTTGACAGAGCCCATCCATTTTGAGAAGTCATCTAGAGAAGCATGTATATCTCTCTTTGTGTCAAATTTGATCGTGTCAAGGTGGTTGCAAGTGTACAACCATTGACAAGCTTTGAGATTGTTCTGGAAACTTTCCCTTGCTAATAAATTTGATCAAACTTTGAGTTATTTTGTGTCAATCTTGAGTAAAGTGTATTTATTTCATTTCTAAATGCATATGGGTAGTTTTTCTTGTTTCTATTGCAATCTTATACCAAAATATAGTCCAATCACATAGGTCTTAGTCTTGTGGCATCTTCAATTTCATTTCTCGGAAGATCCTTCTTCCGGGGATAGGATAAATGGTTTTAAATCACTTTTCTTTCATTTTGTTGATAGAGATTATCTGTAAGCCTCTGGGTGTACCTCAGGCATGACTTGGTTTAAATCTTGGTGTTTTATTAGGTTCTTTGACTTGAGCCTTCGTGATAGAATCCCATAGGTTGTGTGAAAGAGTGCTAATCTGGGCCTCCATTGAAGCACATATTCTAGTTGAGGAAACATTTTAACTTTTTGTAGCATTTTTTTGATTGAATCTTTCCATTTTGCATAAGCTCTCAAGGATCTGGTGAGTCAAGTCTGTCGTATCTCCCATCCCACCAAAATTCATTTAACACACAACTAATCCTACCCATACTACCCCTGTTTTTCTCTGTATACCTACCCAAGAAAAAAATCCATTTACTAAAGTATGCATAATAGATCAGGGTCTCAAATGTCTTTAGTAACATTTTCCTTGTAGTGAAGATATCTCCATGATCTGGAAGTGAAAAATCATGAGAGTCATATCTTGTGTGTTGATCATATTTTACCCAAGGTCATCTTTACAAAATTTATGCAAAAGAAAGGTACTGTATCTCCTTTCAAAGGACAGAGGTTACACAATAGGTTCTCTTACCTTGGTTGAAAGGCACAACCTAAAATAGTTAGGATAAGATCATATCCTTTTGAGGTGTTATCCATCTCTCCAAAAATCCAAGTAATAAAGGGACAACTAGATTTCTCACCGGCTTCAAAACAACATACATTTATGATCTATCTACCTCTAAGATACCTGTTGAATCTATGTTGTTGTTTGGCTTGAAAAGGAGAAAAAATTTGGGTATCAACAGGATACACTAGGATCGATTAGGCCTTTCTTCAGGATGCCCTCAAGCTGCAACTTGAACTCATAGAGCTCATAGGTAGTCATCTGATAAGGTTCTCTTGAGATAGGCTCTGCACCTAGAACTAGATCTATGTGGAAATATATCTCACGTGGGGGAGGCTATCCCATTAGCTCTCCTAGAAAGACATCAGAAAACTCTCTCAAAATGTTATGGTCATCAAGGGATTGTCCACCAAACTCATCCTTTGATTTGTCACTAAACGTAACAACATACAATTGACAACCTCGTCACACATACCGTTTAAGTTGTATAACGAGATGATGGTGCGAATGTAAATGGGCCTCCTAACTCTCGTTATCACTGAATCAACTCCTAAGTCATCCGTACAAGAAATAGTCTTATGGTAATAGTACACTCTAGCTTTGTGTCCAGACAACCGGTCCATGCCCGAGATGAGACCATATAAACCCAATGGAAGGATTCAAAGATCCGCATTAGTGGTGAAGGGTCTAAAATCCACTACATACTCCTTAACTAAGGAGTCTACAAAAAAATTTCTCTAGAAGCCATCTCAATGTCCCAACTACAACCCTACCTGATTTCCACCAGACCTACAATGCTCTACTAAGTATGGTGCAATAAAAGAATAAGATGAACCAGAATTAAACAATATAGTGGCGAAATACCACTAATAATACATTTCATCTCTATCACGGTACTCTAGTACTCAAAGTGGTGGTTTAACGCTCCATATATCCGATGGATTTATGTCATAAATTTAATAGTAGGCTCGAGATCTACATATTACCCTTTATTACTAGGGTTACGCAGCACTCTCTCTAATGATGTCCCACAATGCCATAACAATAACAACTACCCGGTCCTCTCCAGTGAGATAAAACTCTAGCCGGTACCCTAGAGGTCTATGTTGTGGATCTTAATGGCCTGGCTATGGAATGTTAGGGTCTCTTCTGACAAGCTCCTGCTAACTGAACTCTTAGTGCACCATGTGTCCTAATGGGACACCTAGAAGGAGGCCCCATACTCCACCCTCTATCTACATCAAATCTACGATGAAGTGCAGTAAGGTGGGCGGGCATGTTTTTGCTGCTAAGGTGGCACGAAAGAATATAGTTCTTAACTCTATCCACCATGAGGAGGAGGAACTAACCCCCTCAATCTATCATCTTGTATCTGCTAGATACGAGATCCGAACTTTGTCTCTAGCCTGCTGCATCTTGCAGTGTGTGTCCTCGAAATATAGGACTTCTCCATGGCCTTTACTAATGTTTGTGTGTAGTGAATGCGTACCACACCACAAAAATCCAAATTAAGGCCCTTAATGAACCTCTAAATCCATACCTGCTCATCCTGTATATAGTCGACATACTAGAGTAGGTTCAACAATCAACTCTCATACTCAGTTATGGTCATAGATGCTGACAGAGGTCGTGAAACTTGTCTCTCCGCTCCTGAATAAACCTCCGGGAAAATACCTGCTCTTAAAACACTCCTCAAATAATTCCTGTAAGTAGCTGTCTCGAGTCAACATGGAGGTTTTTCTTCGGTCCTCCACCGATTCCTGCTCCATCCCTCGAGAAGATTGATTGTAACACGAGATTTCATATTGCTAGTACAATAGCATAGCTTGAAGCATCCACTCAAACTCACCAACCAGGCCTCTTCCTAAAAACCACATGTACCTCCCCAATAGTGAGATGGTCGTAGCTTTAGGATCTCCCTTATATGGTTTGCGGTGACGACGTCGACGCACCCCTAGGTCTCTCTACATGCTCCTCTCTTTGTCTAGGGCTCCGAGATATGTCCCTATGTCTTGAAATCCTGTCTCCATGCCCTCTCTGTGGTGACTCTATCCTAGCAGACTCTACGTAGAAGTTCTCGAACTATACTCCTCACTTGTTCCCGGGAGATGCATGATCCTCTATCGATAGCTCCATGTTATGTCTAGGAAGTCATCCTCCCAAGGACCCTTCACGTATAATGACATTGATGTATTGAAGCATCTGTAAAATCTGAGGTAGAATGGATGCTACAGTCTACTCTAGAGGTGGTATATCTAGGCCTATGTAAAAAGACCCTTTTCTTATCCGCGCCTCTTGTAGACTAAGGTGAGAGTTAGTTCATTGTTCTAGGACTTGTTTCCATTTTCTATTGACATTATACAATTATCGACATTGTGGTTTTCTAGGTTAAAAGAAAATAATTTTGCACTAAGTTAATAGTTCATGTCTCATGTTTTCTAGTGTGCCCAAGGGTCTAAGATTTGAACCCAAAGCTCGATACCAAGTCTAACAACCGCAAAACAAAATTCTTGGAACACGCTAAAACCTAAAGCTTAATCCTAAAAATGGTGACTAAATTGTATTTGTTAGAATCCAAAGGTAAAGAGGATACAAGGGTGTTTAACCCTTAGGGTACATTAAATTAACTTGTGCCACTAAAATCAACTTTACTATTGATAGGCAATGTCTAGTTAAACATTAAATATTAAAATTACTTCACCTCTAAGTTCCATTATTTAAAAGTAAACTAGGAAGGTTCCATAGTTTAATTTACTTGGTTAAATGTTTTCTCTTCTTAGTTAATATTCAATCCTAATAAGGTTAACCTCATGTTTAAATAATTTAGTTCCATTAGTCTAAAAGCTTAAAGTCCCCTTTTTAATAAATTCCTAAAACATACTAAGAACTAGAAAGGACTTTACACCCCAAGGCAAATAAATGGCCCCATTCACCCATCTACACATACCCTTAAGGATTTAATTTAAACATTTAAAATACATTTCTACCAAACAAAATTAGGGTTAATCCTCCACCCTTAGATCAAAACAATCTTGGCCACTAGATCCTAGGGTTCCAAACTAACCCTAAAATCCTTAAGAATTCTTATTAAAACCTTTCCTTTATTCTATTCTCCTCATTTGGTCTATTTTCTTTTGTTAAAATTACAGTTGGAGAGGAGGAAGCCATGGGAGCAATAGAGGAAGAACCATGGAGGAGTCTACAAGGAGATTCAAACTTAGATTAGTTTAGTTTGTATTTTTATCATTGTAATTTCTTTCATTCAAGGATTGGGAGGGGTTTCCTTTACCAATCTATTTTTGTTTCAAAGCTATGTGAATTTGGGTTCTCTATTTGGGGAAAACCCTACCCCCATAAATATAAATGAGAAGGAATGTTTTGATCTACAAATTGTAGGCTTATTTGCTTAATAACATATGATTTGAGTATTATATTATTTCTAGTAATTTCTTAGTTAAATTTACAACTTAAAAATTGGTAAATACTGGTTATAATTTTGCGCATGTGTGGATCTGAGGAGTTCAGCTGTAAGTGACAGAACCACCACCCAGAGTCAGTCGACAGTCTTGGGACCACTGTCATACTTAGGTGATAGACCAGGAACTTCTGCCCTATAGAGTGGCGGTTCTGAGATAGTCACCTTGCCTGAGCAGCGGTTACAAGGCCACCACTTGTACAGGGCGGCGGTCCTATTTCTTAAAAACAAAACCTAAAATTTTGAGTTTTTGGAAAAAAAAATTTGTTAAAAGGTATCAAAATGCATTCTGAGCTTAATTTTATATACCTAAGGTCTCCAATTTTGAGATTTCATTCCATTTTATCATTTCTTAGTTAAAACTACTCATTTTAAGCATTATCAATTCCAATAAAAGCACAACTACTTACAAGATCATTTCCATTTTGTTCAACTAATTTTCTTTGAATTCCAAGAGTAAAATAAAAGGTTTATATCTACTTCTACATTGTTATTTTCTTAATACAAAATGCAACAATTCCCTATCTCAAATTTGTTGTCTCTTTCATCTTCACTACAACTCATATATCCAAAATAACTACAACAACTTTATTATACATTCAAGTTTACTATGCATACATTTTTAACATCTTACTACTTCTATATTTCTTCTTTCTCTTTCACCATAATACAATTTCACAATGAAAGTAACTTTCTTTTCCCATTGAGCATAGCTCATTTCTTTTAAAAAAAGAACTTCCTTTCTCACAATACAACCAAAACTTCAAATAAAGAGAATTACTTTCTTTTCTATTTCACAAAACTAACTTTACAACACAAATCTTTCTTCCTTTGTTTCTTTCAACATACAATACACTTTAATAACAAATATTTGAATGCAAATTTCCTTCACAAGATCAATACAATGTCCTCCACTTAAAGTGGGAAATCATACAAGAATATAATCTAAAAATGGAATACAATATTACAAGTTCCTCCACTCTAAGTGGGAATAACACTAAGGAAGTTTTATTACAAGAAGAATTTTCTTAGGGACTCCACCAAAATCTCCAAGCTTCACAATACCAACAAGAGAGCTCCTTCATGATATGCTTGATCCACAACAAAAATGGGGGGAGAGGAAACACTCTCCACCCAACAAAAATATCCAATGAGGAGGAGAATCATCCTCCTCATTGGCCCCCGAGCCCCAACCACATTACAATGAGAGGTGAATCAAACACATGGCAACAAAAAGCTTCCACAACACAACACCAAAATTTCACAACCATTCCAAGCACATTCAACTCAACTTCAACACAAGAAGGAAAAACAACCAAAATAAATAAGGCTTTAAAATGAAATCCAAAGGAGCAAGAACCTATGGGGAAGTCACTTATGCCTCCCAATGGGAAATGGGTGCCCACCTTAAAACCTCCAATACATATCTCAAATCCCCTACATACTCTTATGCCTCCCTCAAGTACCTCTTATGCCTCCCACATACTCTTATTCCTCCCTCATACAAGAACAAGTAAGAAATGCAAGCATTCCTTGTCCAAGGTGAGGCACCCAACCCAAACTCCCTCCAAAACTTGAAATAACTCTTATGACTCCCTCTATGAATTTTTTCCATAGTACCCTCCTACACCACACTTAGGAAATCTATCCAAGAACCCAACAAGCATTCCAAAACACTCAAAAATAACAAGGACATATACACAAATAAAGTAAAACATAAGCAAGAGTAAAGATCCTACCTTTCCATAGTAGATCTTGTTCCAAGAGTTAATCTCCAAGCTCCTTAAAACCCAAGAAATCAGCAAAAAGCTCCCACAAAGACCACAAGCTCTCCAAAATCATCTAATTCCCCAAAAATGCAAGAGTGCAAAATAATGAAGTAACCCCCAAACAAACAAAACAACTTCAAGAAATAGGAAAGGGAGAGAGGAGGATGATATGGCTCCTAGTAGGATACCACATCATTTCTTCTCCACTTCACATCACCCTAGTCAACCCCATACTCCAAAGCACAATTAATAAGTGGTTGAAGAAATGACATATTACTTACACACACAATCTAAGCCCACACCCCTAAGGACAAAATTTATTTCAAGAAAGAAAGTGCAATAAACATTTTACCTTTTTATCTTCCCAAAACACCTAATGGGGTCTAATTTTCACTCCCCCTACTCATAAGTAGGGTTGGTATAGCAATTTAAGAGGTGTTGAACAAGTTTGACTTGTCCCACAAGCCTCCTAAATTGGGCCCTAAGGCCAAATTCACATTTTCATGAAGGGTGGAATGTACAAAACTCAAGATGCCCAAGCACTCAACTTACAACACCAAATCTATAGAAATCTACTCTAATAAATGAATTCCTTTGGTCACATCTTTAATTAGTTTAGGACAAGATTAAATTAGCTTTAATTAAGACACTACAACCCATTAATAATAAAGGGGAAAATGCATACACCAAATTCCAAATAATTAATACAATGAATTACATCACTAAAATCACATACTAACATCAATTAAAGGAAAACTAAATAAAAGACAATACATAACCCCTTGGTCACAATTTCCCCCTAACCAAATTCAAACACACACACAAATACATGTTGCCATGGTGACCCTTGTTGAATTCACCTAGAATTCCAATGTGGTTGGTCTCCAATCCCCCGATGTTTGTTGTGAATAAATTTACCTATAAAACACATAAATACCTCCTTCGGCCTTATGGCCACATTAAAAACATCTATGATAAAATATACAATATAAGTCCACAATCATCTATATACGAATCAAATATCATCTAGGCAATTACAATATCATTTACAATTTCTAGCAACATTTCTATTCTACATTTCATCCATGTCAAAATGATCACAACATTAGTTCAATTATCAAAGCCTACACAGTGTGGTGAAAGATATCACATGTCAAAAATATATATAATCATGTAAATCAACATATCAACATCAATACAAAATGTCTCTAATGATCCAAATGCATCATATATGAATCAAAATCAACAACAAGTATCTCTAACATCTAATATCATGCTAAATAAAAAAGCTACAATAATATCCATAAGTGTAGTCGACAGTATCGAAATCAATAACAAAAAGGTGTCGAAGGGAAGTGGACACTACAATTAGCATAGTGCAACGCATATTTTTATATTAGGCTAGTTGTTATTATTCATTCCATTATTCTCTCGTATAGTTTGTAACTACTCCACCTATTCCGGGGAGTCTTGTTTATTCACGTACCTATAAATATTGTACGTGGTTCCATTGTTTAATATAATGATTAAGAGATATTCAATCTCTAATTAATCTCCTCGATTTCCTCCTCACAAGATCGCCACTTGGTGGAAAAATGATCTCCTAGATCATTTTCTCTTAATGGTAAGGGAGATTTTGATTGCAATGTATATGGGAAATAAATTGTGAAAAAATCACATTGATAGTATAGCTCACTTACATAATTGCAAATAATATAATTATAAATAAATAATAGTTAGATCAAGATAATTTCATTATAATTCTATAGTATTTATTGTTGGAAAACTACATTACCTTAATAATGTTTGTGGATAATCCACAATATTTTGAAATAAATGTTTACTATGGGAAACCATTATCACTGTTAATATTAATATTCTTATATGTGAATTATCTTGTAAAAAAAATTTATTATAAAAATTATTCAAACACAACTCCAAGATTACTATTTACCTTACGTATAAAGAAAATGTCTATTTTTTATTAATATCAACTATAGTTAAAAATAGATTATTACATTATACATTGTAGAAACAATTAATTAAAATTAAAAATGAAAATCAAAACCATTTATTAATTTTTAATTTAAAATATTTATATAAATAAAATATAAATAGATAATTAATAATATCTTAAAAATTAAATAAAATTATACACAAACAAAATTATTCCATCTCTAAAATGAAATTATATAATTTATTTAAAATAATGATGGTGTAGAATATCATTTTCCTATTATTACTCATGACATTGATATCACATCTATATCTATAACTTACTTTTTAAAGGAAAGAAATCATATAAATCTGAAAATGAATATATTTATAAGATCTTGAAAATAATGATTTTATACTTTAATAAACTTTGATATATATTAACCATGTAGATTCATGTAAAATGTAAACTCTCCTATTGTTCCATTATTTCCTACATGTGTGTATCATAATAGTAAAACATTACATTTTATCATAACATTTAAAACACATAATATATCTAGTACATTTGAAATCACATTAAATTAAAAATTATGATATTTTAATAATTCTTAGGATCATGATACAAGAAAATAATTTTTTACTACATATTGCTTAAGAGAGGTCAACTGGTATAAAAAAATACATATTATACTAAATTATTGTATCAAAAGTTATTTTCATTAAAAATCCAACTTTAACAAATGCCTACACCTTTATAACTCAATTTGTATGTCATCTTGATTGAATTCCTCATCATCTTGAACCAACTCTTGAACTTGTTCTGTACTAATTTCCAATTCCCCTAAGTCCACAACTAAATTAATCATGACATCTTCTCCCTCATTTCAATATCATCATCAACAAGATTATTAAATATCATTGTTGAATCTTTTCTACTTATGTAATCTACAATATCATCTTCTTCTATTCCTCCTCAAGAAGTATACCATCATCTGATTGCCTTAATTCATGATATTCCTCTTGGGACTCTTGTGACTCAACATAATCTTCAATTTCAACCAGTGGTTCATATTCATTTTCATTGTTTGTTTCATCTTCATCACTATTAGTACCATTGTTAGAATCTAGGTTTACATCTGAAAATGATGGATGTCATTGGCTCCTTGGATTGTGTTCAATGATGAATGACCAATTTATATCATTAGTATCTTTAATAAAAAAATCTGCTCACATTGACTAGGGAATACATAAGGCTCATTTGTCTCCATAAAGCTTGATGTTTTGATAAGGGGAAAACCATTTCGATGCATTTTAAATGTTCTATGTGTTCCATCCTCAATCATTGGATACCACTTGACATGAAAGATAACCTTCTTGAAGGCCCTGAAATCAAGTTCAATAATGTCTTGCAATATTCCATAGTATTGTTTCCTCGAACACTCATTTGAACCATCCATCTCAAAGTACGCTGATATACCACGATCAAAACTATGCCTTAGTTCATCAGTCTTCTCAATACGGAAATGTTTACCATATGCCCACATTGCTTTGTAATGTCTCACCTACAACATAAAAAATGCAGAATTTTAAATGTCATCTAGATTCTATATTTCAAAATTGTGAATAATATGATATTACAAGATGTAGAACACTACCAATGTTTTTAGTATATATTATAGACATATACCTTTCTCATATGTGTCCCAGTGGCAATTTCCAATTCTTCTCTAGAAACAACTAGTAGGATCTTTATTATTTTGAAATATAATATTTTCTCTCAACCAACTCCAAGTACATTTATCTGGCCATGTATTTCTATGTTCAAGAGGTAACTTCCTTTTGTGAGTTGTATTCATAGATCCCACCCTCCTAGATAAATTTAAATAAGCATTTCTATCAGCTTCTTCCTTCTTTGTATTATAAATATCAATCCACTTCTCCATGCATTTTGTGTGATGGGAAACAAAAACATGCATTCTCTCCCATTCATATGGATCTGTAACTCAAAAAAAGTGAAATTTAAATATATTTATTGAAATGAGAATATTAGTGATTATATATAAAAATTAAATGAAAATTTATGTACACACCTCGAATTGTTCTCAACTTTGACCTCATTTGAAGTACTTCACCGGTGAGCATATCTTGTTGACATTTACTCCAAAATATTGGTGTATCTAAATGAAATTTTGGTAAATATTGTGTTACACGTACCATTGCTTTGAAAGTAGTATAACCTGTTGCAATAGATCCCTCAGGATGAGCTCTTTGTCATACAAAATGTTTTAGTACCTTCAATAAGCGCTCCACAAGCCACATAGACCTTGATGTAACAGGACCACAATATTCAATCTCTCTGACAAGATGTACTAGATAGTGAACTTGTGAATCAAAAAATGTGAGTGGAAGATGCTTCTGAATTGTACATAGTAGTATAGGTGCTTGCTTCTTCCAATAATCTATATCCTCCATCCTAATCTCTTTTGAAGTTAACCACCTAACATAAATCATAAGTAAGTATAATCAATAACAACAATTATTTTTTATGATACATAAATTATTATTATAATTTTTTTATAAAAACATTTACCTCATATATGCTGATAGGTCAAATATTGCATGTCTAATATGTTTGTCAAAGCTATTTGGAATAATCACTGGTAGAATAACCTACAAACAAAGTTTTTTCAATTATATATGTAATATATTTTGAGGATATGAACTCATAAATTGTAATATATGTATGCTACGTGTACAACTCACTTTAAGAAGGTTATGCCAATCATGTGTCTTCAGTCCTGTCAACTCTTCATCTTTTCCTCTTGTGAATGCATTCTTGAGTGTTGCAGCAAATCCTGTAGGGAATTTTATCTCCTTAATTATAGATTTAACTTGTCTTTTCTCCTCATTTGTTAATCTCCAAGGACCGATAGAATATGAATCATCAATAGGATTTGGCCATAGATGAGGCATGACATTATTTTCTTGAAGATCTCTTCTCAATCGTAATCCATCAACTTTTTTTCCATTGATAAGATACCATAATGATTTTGACACATTGCATCCAATGTGCATGACATCAAGAAGGTGTGCAATCGGTAAATATCTATAGTAAGGAAGTTCATAAAAATTGAAAACCTCTTCATTCCTCGAGGGAGTTCACCTTGATAAATCATGTCAAAAATAGTGAGATGTAAAAAAAAAAAAAAGAATTACATTTATTGTAAATCATATGTTTAAGTTCTTACCTTGAGCATTATTGTATAAAGTATACCAATCATTTGGTGTCATACACTTTGGAATAGGCAATTTCATTTCCTTATTATTGAATTCTCCCCGCTTCCGTACTCGATATCGATGATTTATGGGAAAGAATTGCCTATATTCATGGAAGATAACCTTTTTGAGGTTATTGGAATGCTTAGCTATTGTTTCACTTCCACATGATGGGCAACCAAATTTACCTTTTGTTTGAATACCTACAAAAAAATTGAGAAAATTTATGGTTAGAGGTAATTTTTTGAGATCCATGCTACTCTTATGACAATTAAAATATTTAAATATATAAACTTACCACAACAAACAGATAATCCTGGGGCATCATGAATCGTCCAACACATCATTCCTCGAAAAAAAAATCCCTTCTACCAATAGGCCTTGAAATATCATGCATTTGAAATCCTTTCCATAACTCTTTAAGTTCATCAATGACTGGTCGTAAGTATATATCCATATTTTTCACTTGATATTTTCCTGTAAGTGAATAAATTCCAAATATAATTATAATAAAAATATTATAAGATTAGTTAAATCATGTAATGATGAAAATAAACTAAGAAGGAAATATTTATTATATCTAAGGGTATAAGTTAATTCACCTGGAACTATTAAAGTCAACATTATTTGCTCCTTTTTTATGGCCATCCAAGGTGGGAGATTATTCACAACTGCAACAATTGGCCAAATGGAGTACATTGAGGACTGAATTGAGTATGGATTAAATCCATCCATCGCTATTGAAATCCTTGCATTTCGTGGCTCACTTGCAAAATCTGGCCATCGCTCATCTATTTCTTTCCATGCTTTCCCATCTGCTACAATACGCATTGTTCCATCTATGCTCTTATTGTATGAATGCCAATCCATGAGATTTCCAACATCATTACATTGAAATACATGTTTGAGTTGTGGTATTAATGGGAAATGGCGAAGTACTTTACGAGGAACTTTAATAGATTTAATAACACCTTGATGCTCATATCGACTTTCACCACACACATGGCAATTTTCTTTATTTTCATTTTCTCGATAGAATAGCATACAATCATTAGGACAAGCATGATAAACTTTATAATCCATTCCCAAATCACTTAAAGAATTTTCACTTCCCTATAAGAGCGTGGTAGTCGATTTCCCTCTGGAAGTAGTTTATCAGCTAGAACCCTAAACCATAAAAGTAATTCAATAAATAAAGAATATTTTATCATTAAAAAAATTATATTGTGAATTGTATAATAAAATAATTAAATGTACCTCAAAAGTGCTGTAAAGCTAGAATCTGACCATCCAAAAATAGCCTTCAAATTTAGAAGTAATAAGATTGTCGCTAGCACTGAGATTCGTGCACCTTCATATAACTTTGTATTTGCAAGGGTTTTCATGTTAGATTCTTGATGAGTGAAAATTTCATGCATCATATCTTCAATCCCAGGCTCCAAGATTCCCATTTCATCATCCATCATTTCATTTTGGTTCATTCTCTCCATATTTTCATTTGGTTCATTACAAGGAGCATCATAACTAGTACCCTGCAAAAATAATTTCTATAAATAATTACTTATTAATAATTAAATGCAATGTAATTAGTATTAAATTGATGTAAATTACTTATGCACATATACCATAGGTTTTTCTTGTATAGAACCATGTTTTTCTAAATGTTGAATCTCTATTCTACGCCTTTGTCATCTACACCCTCCACATTTTGGACATGTACAATACACAAACTCCTCGTACCATTCAGAAGTGTAAGGTTCAGGAGCTACAAATCCTTCACTATCACTAGAGCTTATAGTCATTGAGAATCCTGCATTTTACTCAAAATTAATGTTAATTAACTCATTTTTATATTAATAAATTGTAATATTTTGAAAATAGTTAGAGAACCTAAAGTTCACATTAATAAACATAAAAATAAGAGATAATAAATAAAATAGATAACAATATTTCAAGAATTTCATAAATGAAAATGAAAATTTATGGTTATTTATTTGTTTGTATTCAACTTTATATCTATTAAAAACAACAAGAAATAAAAGGCTAAATGAATAAGGTGTTTAGATTCATAGGATAAATTAGAAATTGAATGAGGATTTTAAAATTGTATGAACAATCACAAGATGTATTGAAGATTAATATGTTATTTAGGCTAGTAACACAAATATTGAGAGGAAAATATTTTTGTTAGGATTATGAATATATAGATGAGGAAAGTGGAACATTGAGAAAACAAACATACTCCAAAACTAGTTAAAATTTTTATAATTAGGATGACCATTTTAAATATAAAATTTATTCCATTTTTGCATATGAATAATGGCATGCTACATGTTATATATTGTTACAAATAAATTTTACTAAATAATGCAATATTAATTTGTGGAACGAATGAGATTTTTCAGTTTTTTAGATGCATTCCAATGTACACAAAAGAATTTTATCTAACATGTGATTATAGGGAATGAATTTGGAAATAAGGATTTTTTAGAACCCTATGATAAATCAATCATTACGTTATTAGGGATTCCACTTCCATTGTGATGTCACCACCATATGTGTAAATAACATGACATGCTAGTGTGGGATTAATATTTTTCATTATTGAGAATGTTAGAGTTGTATAACCAATTCAAAGATGAATAAAAAAGAGGATATATGGATGGGGGTACTATGACATGTATTTAGAGGAAATTGAATGGATTTTTAATATTATGTAACCACATAGAAGTAAATGGGAATGCCATCCAATAAAACTTAGACCTCCCAAAACCCAAAAAAATTATGTTAGGAGCATGATTTTCATTTCCACATAAGGATCATGGTATAATGAAATATATATGTTTCTCATGAAAAATCTTTCCAACTAATGTAGCATATTTTATCGAATTAATAAGAATTTTATATTTATAGGAGTGAATCCAAGATGCATTGAAGAGGTATTTCTAGAATGAGTTAGAAATGAGGCATGTATTTAGGAAAAAAAACCATTTAGACTATATAACAACATAGGATGATAGAAGAAAACAAAAGATTGAATATAATCATCACATAACCAATCAATCATTATTTTAGTATAATTACATCATTTACAATGTCACCAACATTCACATACCAATAAAAATATATTAAATTTTATATGAAAATATTGAAACATCATATTAAATGTGGGATTAAATTTTCAATGGAAAAATATTTAAATAATTGAAAGAATACATCTATACAAATAAATAAATTCTTAACATTATTAAACATATATATATATATATATATATATAATACTTATAATATTTTTAAAATATAAAATTATATAATTTAGTATTCAAATTGGGCTCCTCATACTACTTAAATTTAGGGAAACCTAATTTTTGTGGAGATCATGTATTAATTCAAACTGAAGTAAAGTTTTAGGTTTTCCAAAAATCATGTTGACTTTTTCTAATGTTTTCATATTTCCAATAAAAATGAAAAGTATTCCCTCCAAATCTATTTTTCCCATGGCGCAGATTTTTGGCTTTGTACAAATGCAAATTTCTAATTTTCTCTAGAGTTTGAAATCAAAAATTCCTGTAGGCTCGTATTTTTTTTGTTTAGAAAATTTTACAGCAGGAGCTATTCAACGCAAAACTCCTTCAACCTTTCTGGTATGTGCATGCAATGTTTTATTTTTTATTTTGAATGAATAAAGAATAATAAATATTTCAGGGTTTTATGTTTTTAGTAATTTTAAATGTGTATTCATTGCTGGTTTCATATTTTATATGTAACAAATATAACGGAAATGAAAAATACTATTGAAAAAATGAGTATTATTTTATTTGGTTTAATGTGTTATTCAAAAAATACTTGATAAAATATAATTTTGATTTAATAATAAATTATATAAATTAAAATAATTCTTCATCTCAACAAATGATTTTGAAATAAAAATTATATCTTTATCATTAAGGTAATTAGAGTTTAATTTTGTTTTAAGAATTTTATATAAATAATTGTTTCTAATATGATTAAAATATAATTATATTTATACTATATATTTGAGTAATATCAAATAAGATATGTGTTTTTTATAATGGAGGGGATACAAAAATTATGCAATCATTTGATTATTTATATTTTCTCTAGTATTCATTTCAAATGGCAGTAAATCAGGTAATACTAAAAATTATGAATTGTCATTAATACATGTTATATTTTATATATTGATAGGTGTGATTTAATGTCTAATTTATTCTATTCTTTTTAGCAGGGGCCGAATTTCCTTGTTGATTTAGACTATGAGGAGAGGCTAATGCGTCTTAAGAGAAATAATTTGGAGCTACAAGAGAAGGAATTAGAACTTAAAGAGCGTGAGATGAGGATTAATTCCATGCAAAATGAATTCTCTTTACGTGTGATTTCAGAAAATATTCCTACAAATGATGAATTTGGTATTCCAAATATCCCCAAAACTAATCTCCTAATAGTACTATGACAAATTCCCTTCCTCTAGGTCCTCAACAAATCAATGGTAACTCAATTTCTGCTGTGAATAATGGCCCTAGTAGTACATTGATAAATTCATCTCTTGAAATCCTCAACAAAATGCTTGTAGTAAGCTTTCCTTCTCATGGTGAACAATCAAATGGTCAAAAAGAAAATATTGTGTCAAATTTTGAGAGCATGCTTAAGGTGCGAGAAGTTACTTCCATAGGTCAAAGGGAAGCCACTCTAAAAGTAGACTATAAAGGTGAGGTACTTAAGATTAAGGGGGCTGGAACTGAATTCTATGCCATCCTAAATAGTCATATAGAGCAAATATTTGGGGATAGCTTGCATAAGACATGGCCAAAGCAACCCAAAGATAAGAAAGATAAATTATTTTCCTTAATGGTTTCTACTTATGGGCATATTTTTGATAGGAAATGGTTGTATTCAGAGGCTAGAAAGCATCTACATGGAAAAAGAAACTATACAAAAAGGCTTTTAAGAAAACAACCAAATCTTCCTAAAGATCCTTTAGTTTCACAACAATCATGGAGTAAATTGCGGAGGGAACGCAATGGAGTAAAAAATGGTAAGTATAAACACTTGAAGGATGTAACAAAAGCTAGACTAGAACAGAAAAAGGCTAGCCATAAGTTGGGACAAGGCGGTATCAAATCCTTGCGAGCTTCTATGGTAATATTTTTCTAAACTCAATTATATTTTCATATTATTATAGTATTCATATAATTTTTCCAATCAATATAATATATTTTATCATTTCCTAATTTTTTTCTTTGTAATTTATAGGTAGTTGAATTTGGAAGGCTCCCTACAGATGAGGAGATTCAATATGCTCTTATGTTTGGATATGAAAAGTTTAGAACTGACAAGTTAAGAGCAAGTGAGATTATTGCAAGTGATATTCGCACCAATTCCACAGATTCGGTAATTTCTATGTATTTTGAAAAAATAATTCTTACTAAATTTTCATTAGTAAAACTTTATCATAGATGTATCATAATTTTCATTATCTTTCCTATATTTTTTATTGTTTATATTTTATCAATATTTATTGATTAATATGGTTTTAATTTTTCACAATTTACATTTACACTAACATCCTAATGAAAATAGAAATTCTGCATAAGAATGGTGGAAATTTTAATTTTTAATTTTAAATCGGTTCCTTTAGTTTCAAACTTTATGCCCATATCTTAATAGTCAATTTTTTTTTTGAGTTTAAATTTTTACACATTCTCAAAAGTGAATATACCACTATTTTATGATTTTACTATGGTGTAGAAATAAATGTTTTGGTCCTTTTAGCATTTCCCAAGAGCCTACCATTATGAGGCAAACCATAACATTATCTTTAATTTCCTCACTTTCCAATGGATAATCTCTATGAACACCAACACAAAAATAATACTATGGCACTATTTTTAGCTGAGTTTTGTTTTCCTTTAAAAAAATGTACATAACTACTATTGTAATTATCCTTAATAACTTCATTCACTCTTGAATTTTTTGTAATTATACAATGAAGTTACATTCTCTGAATATAATTTGACAACCTATGGTAAAATTTTAAAGGACCTACTAATTTTAACCCGAAGTCCCAGCTACTCCAAATGATTAGATACACTAAAGCTATTAAGGTGGCCTAAAAATCCACATGCAACTACTCCAAATTATTATATACGGTAAAGTTGTTGTGGTGGCCAGAAATCTACACATGTTTCATAACTTTGAAGGTCAATTAGTGCATGAAATTGAAATCCATGCAATTGGCAAGGGCTACCAAATCCTAAGGATCACCCACCGCCAAATTCTTTAGATAAACATCAACAGGCCTGTAATTTCAAGTTAACTTTGACTGTTAAATACAAATTTGTTGTCGGCTTAACTCTTTACGGTGGCTGTAAATTCGAGTAATTTATATATATATATATATATATATATATATATATATATATATATATAGGTAATCTGTTCATATATATAAAAATAGGATTTCAAGTTAACTGTGCCTCTCAAATAAAAAATCGCTGCTTAACTCTTTTCGGTGGCTGTAAATTCAAGTAATTTTAATACATATATCTATAATTTGTTCAAAATACTTATATGCAGCCTGTCCTTTTCTACGGTTATTAAAAATATTTTTTGTGTCATATCTTTGTTAAGATCACAAAAACGGTCTACAACCTTTCAATTTGCAGTCTAGTCAAGATATGTCAAAAATTCACGGAAATTTATGGAGGGCTCAAAATTTGTGTGAGTGAAAATTTTCCATATCATAAGAAAATGGATCCCGTCTAGTTTAGGCACCTAGCTGATAGATCATGGCATCTGACAGTGGATTTAACGATTCAATCATTAAGGACATTAAGAGAATGAGAATCAATTGGGTTATAGATGCTAGAAGAATTTTGTGATATTTATCAGAGCAATTCATCCACAAGGAGGTCTTATACCCTTGGCTCACACTCAGAGTTGGGCCCTGCAATGGTGATTTACTTCTTACAATGATGATTTGGTAATGGATGCAGAAAAAAAATTGGCGCTGCAGAGAGAATGGGTTAAACATGGTTAGGGCTGGAAACAATTTTACATGCTATATTCTAGTGGACATCATGAACATAATATTTTCCAGAGTTCCTCTGCATACACTTTTGCAGCTTGAGAGAATTTGTACTTCATGGCACACTATCATTTCTAGCTCTATTTACTTTCACAATCCATGGGCTCAGAATAATAAGCAAATCTGGATTGTTATGGATCTCCATGAAACAGGAAAATCTTCCAATGGCATTGTGCTTTTTGACATTAGTAGAAAACTATGGTTGAAGAAACTATTCAATGATGCATGTAGATCTTGTCCCTGTAAATGGTATCTCAGAGCTAGTGATGGGGGGATTTTTGTTTGTAGCTATAGAAGAAATTGAATTCTTAAAGTTCTCAATCCATTGACCATGGAATCCAAAAGGATTGAAGATGCAAGACTAAGCAGGAAAAGCAGGATTTTATTTTACATGAAAAAATACCATGATGATGTGGGTATCCTCATCAAGTTTGATTCACAGGATGAGACTTCTTGGGTAATTGTTATAATTGGAAATTTTTATCTTGTCAGAACAAGCCATGTTTTTATTTACAAATCTATAGATCAGAGATGGGAAATCAAAAGTGTCCACTTCAACAAAAGAGTGAGTGGAAGTGTAAAATCAGACAATTTCCAAACATTTTGATGCATAACAAGAGAATTTACAATTTTTCAACACAGGGGAAAGATGTGGGTATGCATGAGGTCTTGGGAATTGTTATGTACAAGGGCAGAACAATGATGGTTTGCAAGAATAAGACAAGGAATATCCCATTCGGATAGCGATACTTTATTTGCTAAACATGAATAGCCAAACGGTGCACATTAAGTTGCTTCCCAATTTGATTTTTTGTGGGAGTTATTTTGTTTGCGTAATACAGGTAAGTAATGCACATGTAAGCTACATGATTTCTATAGATGTAGATACTAGGGAGCTGAATGTATGGCCAGGTGTTTCTCAATAAATGTTCAATGTCAGAAATTGCTTATCTATGTCATTAAGATTTTTTCACGTTAAATAGAAATTAGTTTTGACCCAATGATGATTTGAAAATTTCTTGTTATTTTTTCCTTTTGTTTTAACCATAGAATTTTGTTCATTCATTAAGAAATATATATAAGGCAATATGTAAATATATTAACTTGTGTTTTCATTATTAATGAAGGAATTTGAAGAAAGTGAAGGATCTGACTTACCTGATGGAATGGAGATTGAAGAACAAGAAAATCCTCTAGAAAATCCTTTCAAGAGAATGCAACACCTCAGCCAATGCTCATGTCCATCAAGAGAATGCAACACTTCTACAATCACCACTCCTTGCAACACTACAATCAACAGTGCTCCACGCTGTCTAACCAACCAACACTATAGCACTTCTAGCTGAATCTATCTACAAACAATCTAGTTATTTATAAACTATATGAAATATCTAGATTTCATATATTTATGAAATAAACATGCAAAATTCAAAAATATTTTTATTGCATACTTTTAAGAGATTTATCTCTTTGAAACTATTTTTTTATTAATAAATATTATTTTCAGATATTAGATTGAAAAAAGTGCTTACGCATGTTTTAAAAAGAGAAACATCTCTGTTAGAAATAATTTATTTATTAATAAACTAATGTTAAGTTTATTGCATGGAAGGTTTTCAAATTTATATTTAAAAGTTTTATCTCTAATTTTGATTGTTTGACTACGGTTCTAAAAGAGCATTTTATTGATTAAAAACTATGTTAAAATGTCTTATTTACATGCAATGTGGGTTTATGATCATTATTAAATAGTTAATTTATTTCAAATTTATTTGATTTAATATTTTATTAATTTTATGTGTAAAAATATATTTTTAATTTAATATTAAATTTAAGTAATTAATATTAAGAATTTAAATAAAATAGTTACAATAATATTCTATTATTTAATAAATTTTATTATAATATTTAAAATAAATATTTTATTTAAATGAATATTAATAAGAAAAATGTGAAATAAAAAATATAATATTTAAGATTTATAATAATAAAAAGTTAAAATTGTAAAACAATATTATAATGTTTATAATTGTAATTTTGTAAAAAAAAAATTGTGAAAATAGTTACAATTTAAAAATTGAGAATTTATCTACAATTAAGTTCTAATTATTGTGACACGTCATAATTTTATAATTGTGGATCTACAACAATATGTAATTTGTGAATATACACACAAAATTTTCAATTGTAGGTATGTAACAATATTAAAATTATGACAAATTCCACAATTATATTATTGTGAATTTTTACACTTATTTTCATTGTAGATATTTTCACAAATTTTGTCATGTTTTATGTTTCCACAAAATTATTGTAGGTGGAGTCCACAAAATTGGATTCACAATTTGAACTAAAATATCCACAAAGAAAATGTGGAAAATTTGTGTAGTTCCTAAAAATCCTCTTAGAGAAATAACAATTGAAGGAAACAAGGAAAGCTTAAATGTTGAAACTCCAACGAACAAAATTATTGGACAAAATGTATGTGAAGTGGCTCAGAAAATGTTTCTTATATTTTTCCTTTAAGTTTCAATACATATTGGTCGATTGAAGCTCTTGAAGAAATTCTTCTGTTGAGGAAGTGTTAGAGAGTTGGAAGAAGATGCATAGCGGGAAAAAATCATTCTCAAATAAAAGCATTTCTCATAGATAGATATTTATTTTTGTTGTTTCGTAGCTGCTCTTCTTTAGTTTCTTGTTGTGTTTATGGTTCCATCTATGATGTCATGACTTCTTTGTTCTTGGGTAGGATCCTAGACAAAAAGCACAATTTACCCTTTAGCTAATAAAAAAATAAGATCAAAAATATTTTTCTAGAGTTGAAACATTTACAAAATAGAGGCAATAAACTCTTTTATGATCACACAACCATAATCTTTATCATCAAATTTCACCACAAATATTTTCAAAGGAATTTGTTGAATAATTTATCTTCTTTAACTTATTATTAAGGAATGAACGATATCAATTGTGAAAGCATTTTCCTTCGACCCCAACCTAGCCTCCTTTTCTTTGAGGAGTTATAGTTAATTTGTTTTTACTCATATATCATATGATTTATACTTTGTTAGATAGAGTAAAGACTATGAATTACCCTTATTTGTGAGAATTATAGTATAGCCTTTTTGTATCGTCTAGTAAATTTTATATAAGGAGGAATTTCTTATATTAATTTTAAATAGTAACTTTTATATATAATGTCACATATGCCTAATCATTGCATCTTGGAATAAATTTTATGACTATAAGAAATTTCATGTATTCAAAAATATTAATACCACATTGGTTGATAGGATTCGTATGCGGAAAAGTGACAAGCGAGCATGGGAATCTACAGGTAACTCTTCCACGTACCCGACCTCCCGAGGTCGTGCCGAGACAGCCGGTGGGAATGGAATATTCGTGGGATGCAGACAGACTAGTTAGGAAATCTAATGTCTTCGACACGCACTAGTGGAATTTGTGAATCTAAGGCAAAGAAGGCCCTTCTAACCTGGACTGGTGTGATAGATCGATTGGCAAGGATGACTGCTCGAAGGCTCCAATCAATATCGAGCTCTGGCGTGATTCGATCTATGGGTTGTGGAATACATGGGAAATGACCTGGGATAGTTTCGTGTATGTCTCCAGATAAGGTCATATGGTGGATGGTGGAAACAATTGACTCTACGGACGATTCTCTAGCCTAGTCCAGAATTCTCTAGCTTCGTTAGCCACTATATCTAGTAAGGACAATTGTTCGATGATGATGGGTGGAAGTGGAGTGGATTGGAATACTAGTGTGCGTAGGCCAATGTTTATATCTGATTGAATTATGGATTCATTAGGCTGTGGGACTTGTGGGTCACAACCGTAGACTCTTGGTTGTTGCGGTTCTGTTATGGTCATATACGAAATCAAGTCCTGATTCCTAGTATCTCCAGTAATCATATGCTTTCTCAGCTTCTATGTTTAGGACCAACAACTGTGTGATTTTCTCAGAATATCTCACAGGTGTTCGTGCAACCTGGATCCTTAAACTAGTATCTATGTCTGTGAGAGTGTCTCCTGCACCTGGCTGTGGGACCAAAGGATCACAACCAAAGGTTTGTTCTCTTTCGAACCCTTCTACAGTCATGCGAATTTTTGCCTAGGGTAATCTGTAGTTTGGTTGATTTGACCAAAACGTGTGTGCTTGGTCGTCTTCTATATTTAACCCTCTCAACTGAGAACTGATCAGTTGTAAATCTGTTGTTGTTTGGAAGACTTGTATTCTGAGATTTTGGTCTATGTCAACTATTGTTGTGACGAGGTTTGGTTGAGGCACGATTGGCTCAAATATGTATTCCCTGGGCTCCCGAGGTCCCGTGATTGTCATACAAAATAAAATGTAAATCTAACTGTAATAAAGAAAATTCTAACTACATGAAGTAAAACTAAAACATATATAACTTCTATTTTTGTATTTTAACTTTATGAGAAGAAAAGCAGCTATTTTAGGTATATCTAGAAATAACAACTGAATAACAATTTAAAAACAAACAAAATAACCGAGTGTAGTTATTTTCCTGTGCAATTTGTAGATTTATCCTAAACAAAAGAAATAGCTCATCTATCTGCAAGATTCTCGATCCTACCTCAGAAGTGAGGAGTGAATCATAGTTTCTCGGAAACTATCAATCCTCACAGCTTCCCTGGCAATATCAAGAATAGAAATTTACTAAAATGAAGCAATTAACTATTTTATTTGATATGATTCTAACTAGAACTTTGAAAGCTAGAACCTGGATTCCAAAAATAATGGCGAATCCGATGGTGTGTGTGATCTTGTCCCCTCAGTATGATCTCCTCATTCTTTCGTGTTCACGTGGATCCAGAAAAGTGTGTAATGCCAGCATCGACAGAAATAGATATTGGGACAAGGACGGCTCAGAATGCAGACTGAAAATGTGAGTAGGAGAGGGATAGCGCAAGAGTACAGAGCTTGGCTTATGCAATTCCTAGTGGGATTTTACTGCGAGTCACGCAACATAAAGCGACCAGAACCTTGAATCTACCCTATTTGAAGAGCAAAACCTACAACTTTAATGGCTTCCTAAGCTATTCTACTTCAATGGAATGGGTAAAACAACAACACTGTTTGCACAAGCTGGATATGTGGCTTACCAACAGCTGGACAATACTAAATAAGCATGCAAAGGATTAAAGCTATGGCTCTAAACAAAACAAAATATTGAACTATGAAAATGAGAGCTTGAAAGTGAATGAGGGGCAGACCTTGAAGACAACACTTGCACAAGGTGGATATGTGGCTTACCAACAGCTGCACAATACTAACTAAGCCTCGCAAATGAACTTTAAACTATGGCCTCTAAGAAAAATGAAAGATGAAATATGGAAAATGAGAGGATGAGAGAAAAATATCAGGCCATTTGTTTGTGCACAAACCATTTATTTATAGGATTCATACACCCAAAGATCAAAACCAAACTGAACTCTAAAAACCATAAACAATGGCCAAACACTATTCCAGGGGACCAAAAACATAAATGCATGCCCAAGTCGGAAAGGAAAGCTGGTGAAACATTGATCTTTTACGTGAGTCGCATCAAAATGCTTTACGGAAAAACGTGCGGCAGACCGCCGCTTTGAGCAGGGGCGGCGGTTACACAGACCGCCGCCATCGTCGGGGCGGTGATTTCATCACTGAAGATCAAAAGGCCAAGGAAAGAGGGAAAAAGGGGAAAACAAAGGGCGCGGGGCTAAGCGGGGCATGCGGGATGTTAACGCATACTCCGAGGGCTTTTCCAGATCCCAAACACCTTGCGAAGAGACCTGTATCATCATTGGGGAGCTTGTTACACTGTTCCGGAAGCACAGTACCTTACAATTTTGGGTACGTACATATTGCCCCCTCGAGAAGCGTTTTAGCCATGAAGAGGCATAAAATGATGGGTCCGAGTATGGCAGTCCCGAAATGGGAAGTTTGGAAGTTATACCTTACACGTCCATGTGTTGAAATGATGCCATCCAAAATTCCCGCTACCTGCAAAATGAAAAGAGAACTCAAGTGCAGATAGATACAATAGTTTGGAAAATAAACACTAAAATAATAGGGAATGAGAATGTACCATTCGCACGGGGATAGGGACTTACCTCCATCAGTGCTCCAAACCTGTGAAAAAGTCTTTTAAAACGAATCAGGGTGCTATATATATGAAAGTGGGCCCATTTTCCTATTCATTTGCGCGAGTTGATTTGATTGTTTTTGAGCTCTGGGACCCACGGTGATGGTTTCTTGCATGAGTAGAGTCAAAACGTCTGTCAGCGAGATCGTGATCATGCCTCCACGTGCGGAACACCACCCCGCTAGATCACAGGTTGGTTTTCTTTAATTTTGTGTTTTTCCCCCCTTAAATTTGAAATGCTAAATTTGTTGTAATGGGGGGGTCATTTTTGAAAATGTTAGTGTTAAAAGGTCCATCTAGGGGGGGCGCCTACTGGGTAGGCTCCATTTTTAGGTTAAATGGTCTTTTTTTGCTTGTTTTTAGGCTTTTTAGATTAAAAACCCGCATGGGTTTTCAGACCACGACCGCCGCCCGTTCAGGGCGGCGGTTACACGACCGCCGCCTTAAAGGCGGGCGATTTTAAAACCACCTCCCTGCTCAGGCAGCGGTTTTGTACAGAATGCAAAAGGAACTATTATGTGAGATTGCACTTGTATTTTTAGCCTTTCTACGTGTTTTTATGACTCTCTCGATGTTGTTCGGATATTAACTTGCTCTGTTTTGTGTGTTTTTGGGTGTATGCAGGCGAGAGAGGAGTACATTAGATGGAGCAGAGAGAGAGAGTGTGATTGGCTCTCAGGGGTACTGGATGTTCTCTCACAGGACGAGGAGGACACACTACAGAGAGCCGGCATATTGCGTATATCACGTGTGCCCCACGTTGCACCATCTAGTCACATCCTTTGTGACCTATTTTCTTATTGGGATGCAGATCGGAACACCTTCCGACTGCCAGGGGTCCGTGGTGAGTGGACCATCACCTTAGAGGATGTCTACCGCATTCTGGGGGTCCTGATCATCGGGAGGTGACTTACACTAGAGACAAGCAGCTCCCGGGCACAGATTGCACAGTGGGCAGCATATATGGGAGATGCAGTCATCTCCATGGGGTCGAAGAAGGGGGTGAGAGTTCGATCCATTCCTTCTTTGCCTATCCCCGTATTTCGACAGGCCATCATGGGGATCCTTGCCTCGAGATTGATCGGGGACAAGGGAGGGGACACACTGTTATATTGTTGGGCCCCCATCATTACACAGATAGAGGGGCATGGCCGGATATACGCCTGGGGTGCAGATATTCTGGGGACCACCTACCATGATCTATATAGGGTGGTCCGTTTACAGGGACAGTCATTGAGCCACCCAACTCTAGTCATGAGTTGGGTGTATGAGCATTTTGTCCCTTATGGCAGGGGTGTGGAGGTGGCAGATCCTGGGGCTGTGAGGGTAGCCAGATGGATGGACATGTCGGTGCTCAGAGCACCTCATCAGCCAGTTGCCTCCCTTACTACTACAGATATGGAGGTGATGTCGTACCAGCTTATGGCCGGCATATGGGGCGAGGAGACTCTTACCCTGATCTCCTGCTCCACCACAGGGCAGCTTATTGATCGAGTGGGACGAGTGGAGGTACATCCCTTCGGCCGGGTTCCTCAGCAGTTTGGTCTTCCATACGTGGGTATGCTTCCCCCAGTGGCACCAGTTTATAGATCAGTTCGCGAGGCCAGAGGGGGGCCTAGAGGCCGAGGTTGGACAGTGATTACTCCTGGCATTCCTATTGCAGCCAGGAGGATAGTTCGCGCTAGAGGGAGAGCCGGTGCGCCTCGGGCACCTTTGCTTCAGATTGCTGCGGGTCCTACTCATAGCAGCGATGACCCCATAGATATTGACTCGACTCCGAGGAGTTTTCAGAGGGAGGGACAGAGGAGGAGACCGAGGACAGCGATCCTGAGTGGCATGACACTCAGGATATTATGCAGGCAGAGAGGGCTGAGCAGAGCGCAGAGAAGGACACTCTAGTTTCAGAGGAGCCACTCTCTCAGGGCCATGGTGGAGAGGATGAGTCAGTTGCAGGGTGACATGTTGCCCCTGCCACAGGAGCAGCCCCTCAGTCGGCAAAGTGGCATCCGGAAGAAAGGGTGGTGATCCCAGCGACCCATCTTGGATGCCTGGGGATCCGAGTAAGTTACCCTTTCTCCCTTTTAATGTTTATTTGTAGGCTCTCCTTAGTTGCTATTGTTGTATCTTTTAGCCTCTTGCTTGGTTTCTGATTCGTTTTTCTCCTTTGTTTGCAGAGACTGTTGACGAGTGGTGGGATTTGATCCGCAGGGTATGTACCGATTCCCTGATGATCCCCATGGATAGGACTCGTGCGGAGCTATCCGTAGATGCCGGGAGCCCTCAGCAGCTGGTAGGCATACTGATGTCTTCGCTCCCATTTGGCACGTGGCCAGGATGGTGTCGACCCTCCATACAGAGTTAGCGGGCTACAGGATGGCTGAGCGCCTCATGAGGAGCCATTCTCGTGGTGAGACCATGGCTGCCCCTCGGGACCCTGAGCCCTCCGTACATTCAGAGCGCCGGCGTAGCCGGAGTCCTAGGCATGGGCGTGCACCTTCGGAGGGGTCACGTAGGGACTGAGAGGCCTCTTGGCCCTCGTGTACTTTGTATTACATATTCTTTGTATATCACGGGCTCTTTGAGCATTTTGACCATGCTTAGAGCATGATGGCATTGTATATAAACATTGATTATTTATATATATGCATTCGTTTTTGGATCAAAAGCTTGGCACTCATGTTTTCCTTTCTATTTCCAGTTTCCTTGTGTATACTACGATGTATGTTTATATGCTTTTAGAATGTATGCAATGGAGAACAGATGATGCAAATGTTTTCTTTCTTTTTGTGTTTCATGATGCTGATACATGATATTGCAGATATATTGTGATTTTGAATCTTAGCTTCTGTGAGCAATTTGGATACCTCATGTTTGTTTTGCAAAGTGATGAATATAACCAGTACGATGAACAGATTAAATTGCCCCATTCCTAACTCCACGCAACTAGTAAGATGCGAGGGCTCATCACCGAGAGTCAAGAAGGGCGCAAGTTATGAGGTGTAGCTGAAATGATAGTGATGAAAGACAGACAAAGCTTTGGCGGAACCAAATTGGAAGCTACAAGCTTACTCTACCCGAATGACTTCATAGTTTAGAATGCACTTGTTTTGCGGTTTATCCAGACTTAGACCCGTAGATGGCCACATAGTAGACAAGATCTGGGTTTTTAGGATTTTAATTCTTTTGGAATTTTGAACATCTGATTCATCCGTTTTGGACTCAAAGTTTGAATTGTTTGTTTGTGACCTTTAACGCTTGCTTTGTCAAGAGGACCCCCTGTACTTTGCCCCATGCTACTAGTAAGAAGCGTGGGTTTATCACCGTGGGAAAGGCATAGGCGAGTAAGGGCATTTCCATCCTTTCCCAACCCTACGTCACTAGTAAGAGACGCAAGCTCATCACCGAAGGTTGGTGGGGCAAGGAAATGTGTAAAATTAAAATTTTCTATTTAATCAGTTGTTGACTTGCTTATTTGAGTAAAATGTCAGTATGTGCTTATTTCCAAAGAGACGTATATATGGGATAGATGTGACACCATGAAGCTTCTAGAACAGACCATAGGCAAGACACCTATCCTAAGAAGAAATCAAAGTGAGAATAAACTTGCAGATCTTGGTATGGTTACCGTTAAGACTTTGTCATGTTTGACTTTATTTGATAAAAGATTCCGAGATGATTCGATGATATATGAAGATGGAGAGGTATGATTAAAGAGCTTTATGCCAACAACATCATGAGTTTGTAGTGAATTGCTTTGAGAATAGATTCCTTGATCACAATTTATGTAAGAAACAAGTGGACAAAATGATCTTAATCTGTATGAAGATGTAATGTAGATAATTATACAAGTAGTGCTAGTTGCTTATGCGTAGAACCACTTGAGGTGCAGGGAATTGACTGTTTCGCCAAATTCCTCACCTTTTAGTGTACATAAGAGGTAAGCACCATTTCCGTAGTCCTTCATGACTTGGTATGGGCCCAACCATTTGGGCCGGAATTTCCTTCCTTCGCCGGTCTTCTTGTCGATCCGGCTGTCTAGTCTTAAACTAGATCACCTTCGTATATATCGCATTCATAGACCTTCTTGTTGTACCGCCAGCACATTCGGTCAGCATAAGCTCTATGCCGCTGCTCAGCATCTAACCTAGTTTCATCTAGGCTTTCTAGTTGAGAAAGACGCGCTTCTCTGTAAGCGTCTTCATCTAGAATCCCTTGTAATGAAATGCGGAGACTGGGTATTTCGACCTCAAGTGGGAGACCTACTTCTGCCCCAAATACTAGCAAGAAAGGAATTACTCCCGTTGGTGTTCTTATTGAGGTTCGGTGGGCCCACAAGGCCGGATATAAATTCAAATGCCAATCTCGTTTGTTTTCTTTCACCGTTTTAAGGAGAATGGCTTTCAGTGTCTTGTTTGTCACTTTAGCCTGTTCGTTGGCTTGGGGATAATACAAGGAAGCCGTATGATGGCTTATCTTAAATTTATTGCATAGTTCGCGAACCTCTTCATTCTTAAAAGAAGTTCCATTATCAGAGATAATGATTTATGGGATACCGTACCTGCAAATGATTTGGTTCAAAATAAACTTGGCGATCACAGAACCAGGTACAGTAGTGAGAGGCATGGCCTCCACCCATTTGGTAAAATATTCAGTGGCCGTGATTATAAAATTATGGCCATCTATGGATGAGGGAGAGAATTTCCCTATTAAGTCTAGACCCCATGTAGAAAAGGGCCATGGAGTAGCGATTGGTTGTAGAGCTTGTGCTGGCATGTGGATCTCATGGGAGAATTCTTGGCACTTATGACACCTGCGTACAAACTCTATTGCGTCATGTTCTAGAGTGGGCCAGAAATAGCCCATTCGATGTATTTTTCAAGCAGTGGCGTGGCCACCGAAGTGGCCTCCACATATTCCACTGTGAGATTCATGGAGAATCTTCTTGGATTCCTCCGTGTCGACACATCTTAGGAGCATTCCATCGAATGCTTTTCGATAGAGCACTTGCTCTATAATGACGTATTTAGCTACGATTATGCGTAACCACCTTCTTTGTTGTGGTGTAACTCCTTCTAGGTACGTATGGTCCATGATATAATTAATGATATCCGTGTACCAAAGGCACTCAGAGATGGAGGGTCGGGTTTCGATGTAGTATACGCACTCATCTGGAAAGTCTAAATCTACTAAATCACCTCCGTCTAATGGGTTGTCAGCTAACCAATCCGATGACTTGTCCCTTAACTAACTTCTGATTTACAAATGTTAATTCGAATTCTCCCATTAAGGTTATAAAACGTCCAGCCTTTTTAGACAATGACCCTTGTGTGAGGAAAGTCCGTAAATGGTCCGTTTTTACCATGACCTTCGTTTCTTGATTCAGCATATAATGTCTTAGGCGTTTAGTAGCAAAGACTATGGCAAGGCATTCTCGTTCTACCTGTGTATAGCATGTTTCATAGTCGAGCAGCGTTTGGCTGATGAAATAAATCACGCGTTCTCTCTTGTTATCATCTTCTTGGGCCAACATACAGGCCAGCGAGACATTAGTAGCTCGTGAATATAGAATCAACGGGCGATCTAGCTTAGGTGGCATTAGCATAGGTGGTGATAATAGGAAATGCTTAACTGCTTCAAAGGCTTCATTACAGTCTTTGGTCCAATCAATGCTATAGTCTTTCTTGAGTAAATTGTTGATTGGATGAACGGTGAAGCTTAAGTCCGGGATGAATCTTCGGATTGCACCCAGTTTTTCGAGGAATGACTTGACTCCAGATTCATTTGAAGGTGGAACCATTTCGAGGACAACCGGATTTTGGTCGGGTCGACATCTATTCCTCGTGATGATATGATATAACCTAGGAGCTTCCCTCCCGTTACACCAAAGACGCATTTATCTGGGTTTAATGTGACTCCGTATTCTATTAGACGTGAAAGAATGATGCGGAGTACATTGGGATGGTCACAATGCTTCTTGGCTTTAGCCCATAAGTCATCTACGTAAGATTCCATGATTTTATGAATTAGATCGTGAAATATGTATGTCATGGCCCGCTGGTATGTAGCACCGGCGTTCTTGAGACCAAATGGCATAACAACAGTAGCAATAGGTTCCCAAGGAGTTATAAATGTGGTTTTAGCTTGATCTTGCTCAGATATTCTGATTTGATTATATCCCGAGAATCCATCCATGAGAGACAAAAGTTCAAAACCAGTTGTTGCATCAACAATAACATCGATGGATGGTAATGGGAAGTCGTCCTTAGGACATGCTTTGTTGATATCTCGAAAATCTATGCAGATGCGTATCTTTCCATTCTTCTTGAGAACGGGAATGATGTTAGATACCCATTGGGAGTAGTCGACTGGCTTGATGAATCCTACCTGAAGGAGTTTTATTACCTCCTCTTTTACCATGAGAGCTACTTTGGGCTTCATGGGTCTTGATTTTTGTTTAATTGGCTTTGCATCTGATTTAGTGACGAGGTTGTGCACCGCAATGTGGGGTGCGACTCCTGTCATCTCCTTATAATTAAATGCAAATGCCTTCTGATGTTCTTTGAGGATCTGAGTATGTATTTCTACTTCTTCTGGGGTTAACGAAGAACCTAGTTTCAATATTCTCGGTTCATCTTCTGTCCCGATGTTGACATCGATTGTCTCTTCGATCAAAGAGGTGTTACCCTCTTCGAACTCAGGTGGTGCTGGAGGTAAATCCAAATCATCCCCATTTTCTACTGTGTATATGCTAGGTTCTATTTGTGAGGGGAGATCCATCATGGGATTCCCGAAATAGGAAGACGAATGTGGAATTAAGGACAAATCTAGCATATGATAGGAGAGATGTAATGCCACATAGGCGTTTAAGTAATCCAAGGTAGCCACATCACTATCAATATGGTCTAAGATGGTAGATTTACTTTCGCTTGAAAGGGGATTTGTCGTTATTTTTATCAATGGTTCATCACGAATGGACACCGTGAACTGGGTGTCTTCTAACTCATTACTTGGAGTAAAACGTGATGCTGAAGTTGCTATTGAATCGGCGAGAAGATTTTTCTCTCGCGGGATTGCTTCAATGGATATGAAGTTAAATGCCTTGCTTAAATTTAATACGGCTTCTTTGTAAAGCTGCAAGTGTTCGGCTTTAGTTTCATATACTTCAGAAACTTGATTTGCCACTAATTGCGAGTCTCCTAAGACTCTGATGTCATCAACACCAATTCTTTTGGCTAAGGTGAGGCCAAGGAGGAGGGCTTCATACTCAGTGCCGTTGTTTGTGCATTCAAAGTTTAACTTAAAGGTAAATGGGAGGACCTTCTCCTCGGGTGAAGTAAGAATTATACCTGCCCCCGCTCCGTAACGGCATTTAGCTCTGTCGAAATGGAGAGTCCAATACCTAGTCGGGAGTATAGATGTTGGGGTATCTGCTGCGCTTGCACACTCTACTTCTACCATACAGAGGTCCTCTGCTGGAAGGGAACCAACACCTAGGGAATATCCTATACCTACTGAATCAAATGGTAAGAACATTGGTGAATCTTGTTCTATTAACTCAACGATTTTTGCAGTAGTCCCTAATGATACCATTTCTTTAGCTTTATCGTTAGGGGTTGGGGTTGTTTTGGCTATGCTGATAGCTTCAAGATCCGTTGTAGGTACCAACTTCTCCTCTAGTTTTGGGTCAGTAGGTTTATTAAGTTGGTTTGTTGGAAGTTCAAATTCTGAGTGTACACCTGGTCTTTTCTTTAAATCAGCTAGGTGCAAATCGAAAGGTTTTGGATCACCTTTGGCTACAAATACCTTTCCTAGATGCAAGAATCTTACTTCTTGAAATAATGTAGAAGGGATTGCCTTCATTCGGTGTATCCATGGTCGGCCGAGTATCATATTATAATTAGTTTCCCGATCTATAATATAAAACTCAGTCAGGATTGTTTTGGGTCCTAAGGTGACCGGCAGTATTATAGTTCCTATCGAAGTGGCTTTAAGGCTATCATAGCCTCTCAATGTATTTCGAGTGGTGGAACAGTTTGTTTCCCCATATCCTAGTTTTTGGAGGAAAGAGAAAGGGACTATGTTAACTGCGGCCCCATCATCAACCATTGCCCATTTTACATAGTTATTATAAACCCATACTTGTAAGTGTAAGGCTGGATCACCTCGGCGTGTGATCTCAGCATCTGTGGGCATTTTACTTATTTCGAATATGAATTCGACATCCTTGTCCGGCTGCCCCGGAGGGTGGATATCAAAATCTACATGATTTACTTGTGTTTCAGGAGGTGGAGTGATGTTAATTAGATGACCTAGACCTAATGCTTCTAAAAGAGCAGCTCTGTGAGGAGGAGAGTTCTTTAGTAAATCTAAAAATGAGATGTGCGAGAAGGTCTTTGTTAGGTCACTAATTAAATCATAGGCACCGATGGGTTTTTCTACTATCTGCTGACTCTTATCTGTTTCTGGCAGATGACTTGGGCTTGGTTGAGAGAAATACTCTCGTGTTCTTGTTATAGCTTCGATAGGTAGCTCAGCGTCTAGCTCTACCAAACTGACTATCTTGGGTCTCGGTTGACTTCCCAACTGTGGCGCAACTGATGGATTTAGTGAAGTCGAGGCTTCGTGATCATTGTTTCCCGGTATTGCACCCTTGTTCGTCCCAGTTGGATTTAGTCTGTTATTATCATGATTTGGGAGTGGATCGTTAAAGATCTTGAGGGGAGCATTTTGAGGGGAAACTGCTCCTGCTAGCGTGTTTGGTGGTGATGACACGGGATCTGCCAAAAACAAATCTGTGAAGAACTGTCTTTGTTCTTCTGGTAAACGTTGCATGAATTTATTGTAGTCACGACACGTTCTAGTATCATGACCCCGAATTTTGTGGAAACCACAATAAGAATTGGGATTGTAATTCCTGTTTTGTTGGTTTGGTGTATATTGTGGCCTAAAATTCTGATCAAACTGTTGCCTATTAGGATTAAAATTTTGCATTTGTTGTTTCTGGCTTTGGTTTTGATAACCAAATGAGTTTTGTCTTGGCCCTTGTATAGGATTTTGCCATTGTTGTTGTTGTTGTTGTTGTTGTGGATGGTTAAAATCCACTGTATTGATTGTCGGGGTAAAGTTATTGTTTCGTTGGTTGTTTGTTTGTGATGGAGTATTGACAACATTTACCTTCTTGGGCTGGTCGGTTACTCCATCCGTTGTTACACCCCAATTTTTGTTAAGGATTTTGGGTCCTTGATTAACGTTTGTGGTAGTGGGATAATTTGTAGCATTCTGATTGGGGGTGATTAACCTCCCGTTTGCACCATATGTTTTACGGCCACTATCTATTGCTGCTTGGTCTATTCGAAGAGCGCTCTCAAGTACTTCATCGTAAGTTCTTAGTGGGAACTTCTGGACTTCTTCCTTCACCTCTTTGCTGAGAGAATGAAGGAATAAATCACATAGTTCCATCTGATCCATGTTTGGAGCACTTGCCGAGGAATAAAGGACTGTACGCCACCTTTCGATGAAATGGGCAATGATTCATTGTGTTCTTGTTTGATGTGCAAGAATTCCCTGATTCCTGTTCTCAATAATTTGTTCATGTCGAATGCCTTAATGAATTCTGATACGAGCTGTTTAAATGAATGGATGGAGGCCTCAGGTATTCTATAATACCAGTCGAGAGCAATGCCTTCCAAGGTTTTAGGGAATATTTTAGCAACAACCCCATCCCAAGGGAGTAATTCTCGTATGGCTGTAGCGTAAGCCTTGATATGCGCGTTTGGATCTCCCTCGCCTTTGAACTTGGGTAAATCGGGAAGGGGTCTTGGAAGCATGACGCTTCGTATGGCGAAATCTAAGGGCTCTTTTAAATATTCTGAGTAAGTCCCTATCGCATATGTTTCAACCATTGATGGTGGTTGCTGAGGGAGTGGTGGTGGGATGGGTTGTTGATATGGCACAGCGTATGCGTTGGCAGGGGCATAGGGAAGTCCCTGCATTTGAGCAAAAGGGCCAGGAGAGGAGAACATATCTCCTTGTGGTGATTTGGAGTACATGTTTAAGTATGACGGGATATTGTCTAGTAATGGATTGTTTGATACTAGACCGGGAGGAATAGTGTTAGAGATGATGGGCCTTGTTGGCGTTTGTTGTGGATAGTGAGGCGGCATGCCTAATGTGCCTACTCCTGTGAGGAGATCTACTTGGCCAGGGTGGTATGGAGGGTTGGAACTTCCTGCTTGAATGAACGGAGAATTTTGACTTGCTTGAGCAAGTTCTAACCCTCTCACTTTTTCTATTAATGTTGAAATGACTTCATTTGGTGAAGTCATGGTGCTTTACCCTGAGCGGCATTTGTTGTATACCCTGGTGTTGTATAGGCATGTGATATCCTGCTATAAACTGATCGTTATCTTGCCAAGTTTCTCCAAGAGTATTTCCTATATGTAGTGGCATAGAGGTATTTTCTTGAAAAGAGACCTCGGGTTGTATTTGTAAACCTCCTATAGGTGGGTACATACCCCGAGAATGTTGTTCACTCCTAGGATAACGTATTGACCATTCATCATCTAAGACCAGATATGGGTCTGATTGTCTACTAATTTGTGGTCTAAGTAGCATCTGAGGAGACGAACCAGATTCTCCGAGTAAATGTCATATTGTTTGAGCCTCGAAGGCTCTGTTTGTTGCGTTCGAGGAGGTTGATCTAACTCCCCCGTTTGAAAAGACGAGTTATATCTGTTTCTTGGGGTTTGTGTTGACAACTGATTAGTTGAATAGTTGTCGCCCCATACTGAGAGTGAGGGTGATGATTATCTATTCTGTTGGGCGTAGTATGCCTCAAGACCCAAGAGGGGTCTGCCATATTCATCGAATCCCGACATATTCGGGGGGTATATGAATACCCGCAGAATAATGGGAAGGAACGAAGGTGATTTGTGAAAGAACACGTGATACTATGACTCCGAACGAGAAAGTAGGAAGTTTACGTCAGCTTCACTAATTTTGTTTGCTTCACGTCGGGTTCACCAATTTTGTACGCCGGAAAAGTGACAAGCGAGCGTGGGAATCTACAGGTAACTCTTCCGCGTACCCGACCTCCCGAGGTCGTGCCGAGATAGCCGGTGGGAATGGAATATTCATGGGATGCAGACAGACTAGTTAGGCAATCTAATGTCTTCGACACGCACTAGTGGAATTTGTGAATCTAAGGCAAAGAAGGCCCTTCTAACCTAGGACTGGTGTGATAGATCGATCGGCAAGGATGACCGCTCGAAGGCTCCAATCAATATCGAGCTCTGGCGTGATTCGATCTATGGGTTGTGGAATACGTGGGAAATGACCTGGGATAGTTTCGTGTATGTCTCCAGATAAGGTCATATGGTGGATGGTGGAAACAATTGACTCTATGGACGATTCTCTGGCCTAGTCCAGAATTCTCTAGCTTCGTTAGCCGCTATATCTAGTAAGGAAAATTGTTCGATGATGATGGGTGGAAGTGGAGTGGATTGGAATACTAGTGTGCGTAGGCCAATGTTTATATCCGATTGACTTATGGATTCGTTAGGCTGTGGGACTTGTGGGTCACAACCGTAGACTCTTGGTTGTTGCGGTTCTGTTATGGTCATATACGAAATCAAGTCCTGATTCCTAGTATCCAGTAATCATATGCTTTCTCAGCTTCTATGTTTAGGACCAACAACTGCGTGATTTTCTCAGAATATCTCACAGGTGTTTGTGCAACCTAGATCCTTAAACTAGTATCTATGTCTGTGAGAGTGTCTCCTGCACCTGGTTGTGGGACCAAAGGATCACAACCAAAGGTTTGTTCTCTTTCGAACCCTTCTACAGTCATGCGAATGTTTGCCTAGGGTAATCTGTAGTTTGGTTGATTTGACCAAAATGTGTGTGCTTGGTCATCTTCTATATTTAACCCTCTCAACTGAGAACTGATCAGTTGTAAATCTGTTGTTGTTTGGAAGACTTGTATTCTGAGATTTTGGTCTATGTCAACTATTGCTGTGACGAGGTTTGGTTGAGGCACGATTGGCTCAAATATGTATTCCCTGGGCTCCTGAGGTCCCGTGATTGTCATACAAAATAAAATGTAAATCTAACTGTAATAAAGCAAATTCTAACTACATGGAGTAAAACTAAAACATATATAACTTCTATTTTTGTATTTTAACTTTATGAGAAGAAAAGCAGCTATTTTAGGTATATCTAGAAATAACAACTGAATAACAATTTAAAAACAAACAAAATAACCGAGTGTAGTTATTTGCCTGTGTAATTTGTAGATTTATCCTAAACAAAAGAAATAGCTCATCTATCTGCAAGATTCTCGATCCTACCTCAGAAGTGAGGAGTGAATCATAGTTTCTCAGAAACTATCAATCCTCACAGCTTCCCTGGAAATATCGAGAATAGAAATTTACTAAAATGAAGCAATTAACTATTTTATTTGATATGATTCTAACTAGAACTTTGAAAGCTAGAACCTGGATTCCGCAGAACAGTGGCGAATCCGATGGTGTGTGTGATCTTGTCCCCTCAGTATGATCTCCTCGTTCTTTTGTGTTCATGTGGATCCAGAAAAGCGTGTAATGCCAGCATCAATAGAAATAGATATTGGGACAAGGACGGCTCAGAATGCAGACTGAAAATGCGAGTAGGAGAGGGATAGCGCAAGAGTACAGAGCTTGGCTTATGCAATTCCTAGCGGGATTTTACTGCGAGTCACGCAACATAAAGCGACCAGAACCTTGAATCTACCCTGTTTGAAGAGCAAAACCTGCAACTTTAATGGCTTCCTAAGCTATTCTACTTCAATGGAATGGGTAAAACAACAACACTGTTTGCACAAGCTGGATATGTGGCTTACCAACAGCTGGACAATACTAAATAAGCATGCAAAGGATTAAAGCTATGGCTCTAAACAGAACAAAAGACTGAACTATGGAAAATGAGAGCTTGAAAGTGAATGAGGGGCAGACCTGGACAGCAAGGACAACACTTGCAAGGTGGATATGTGGCTTACCAACAGCTGCACAATACTAACTAAGCCTGCAAATGAACTTGAAACTATGGCCTCTAAGCAAAATGAAAGACTGAACTATGGAAAATGAGAGGATGAGAGCAAAAGATCAGGCCTTTTGTTTGTGCACAAACCATTTATTTATAGGATTCATACACCCAAAGATCAAAACCAAACTGAACTCTAAAAACCATAAACAATGGCCAAACACTATTCCAGGGGACCAAAAACATAAATGCATGCCCAAGTCGGCAAGGAAAGCTGGTGAAACGTTGATCTTTTACGTGAGTCGCGTCAAAATGCTTTCTGGAAAACGCGTGCAGGACCGCCGCTCTGAGCAGGGTGGCGGTTACAGGACCGCCACCCTGATCAGGGCGGCGGTCACGAGACCGCCACCCTGCAGGGTGGCGGTTTCGTCACTGAAGATCAAAAGGCCAAGGAAAGAGGGAAAAAGGGGAAAACAAAGGGCGCAGGGGCTAAGCGGGGCATGTGGGATGTTAACGCATACTCCGAGGGCTTTTCGGATCCCGAACACCTTGCGAAGAGACCTGTATCATCATTGGGGAGCTTGTTACACTGCTTAGCAAGACAAGACCTTACAATTTTGGGTACGTATGCATTAGTTAACAACAATGTATGTAAGTCCTATTATACAACTATCTTTCTACCAATAAGGGCAATGTGACAATTTAAGTGAATCTTTTAATAACATTATGGTTAATTGGTTAAGATGAGAATGTTTTGTTTCTTGGAATTCCTATATCCTCTGAGTGGCTTCATAATCGAAATAAAATTTCTCATATAATCGCATCTAAATATATGTTGTACTTCTCTAACTCAAATATGCCTCTTTGGTCTTCGACTCTTGATGATTACCTTTTCTTTCTTGAGCTTCTCCTATCCAAGTAATGTAATCCACTCGCATCCTTTTAGCTTTTTTAAATTAACGTAGGTGTTGTCTAATAACAAGGTTTTGATATCATGCTCTTTATCATGTTTACAAAATGATACATTGTAGAATATATGAAATTAAAAAATACCTTTCGTTAAAGTGTAATTTGTCAAGTCCCGGGAATCATAAGTTTACTTGAAGGCAATGAGTAAGTTTATTTTATTTTTGAGAAAGTTATAACAAAAAATTGCATTCTGCTCAAACAAATTAGACATATACTCTTAATGCAGAATTTGAGTTGTTATAACAACTCAATGGATTTTGAGTAATTTATAGATGGACAAATCTATATCAATCATATTTTCATTAAATTGACTAAACTTGAAAACTATATGTGCATGGTTTGTTTGTATATCACCATAAATTTTCTTAATCCCCAAAAATGGCATGTACTCAGAAAATAATCTTTAACATAAAACTTCACATATAAATGCAATGTTAGCTTTTCTTCACTTACTGTAAATACACGAGGCTTTTAAAGTTCATTTTCTCTGGTCTTCATAACACACCAGTTTATTTGGATTTATTTTCCGTTATTATTTTCTACACAAACTTTGATACCCCTATATACCTCATCATTACACGCTTCAAGTGTGATTGCTAATTTAACATTCCATTAAATGTTTGTGGAAATTGGAATAGTAAGTAATGTCCGTAAACAACCACCGACTGGCGTCCACTCTGATATAAGCGTTTCATATTCTATGTAAAGTTGACAAAATACGGTTGTCGCCTCCATGTTTGAAATCATGGAGCGTCTTTATATATCGTCTGGGCCATCGCATTCAGAAGTCTCAACTGGACAAGATTGCTTATTTCGGCAACCAGCGATCGTTCAATTCATTTTCTATATAATGTCGGCAAGCGATCGTTCAAATCACTGAGCGTTCTAAAACATCGTGGAGAAGTAGAAGGGACTTGTCCTCTGTAAGAAGACATGGCCGGGGCAGTCTGACGTCGGAAAATAAGGCCCGACTCGAGCATTCGCCTCTTCTCCATGTGCGTTGTGAATCAGACGGAGACCTACATCAACAGATGTACGTTTTACTGTAGATTTTTCGTCTGAATAATATCCTCGTGTATGATTGATGATTCGCAAAGTCCCAATGCGCGGAAAACAATTTGATTTCTAGTATTTATATAGCACGTGAGTTGGGAGGAGTCGAATTCGTAGAAGTTGTAATCAATTTCATACCACAAGGAAAGATTCCAGCGAGCCACGCCATGTTTTTCGTTTATTTTATGATTAGCCATAATTTGTCGCCCTTTCAGCGGAGTTTTGTATGTTTTTATCTATACAGCCTGTTGATATTGATAGGCATCCTACAAGTTGAAGAAAAATCCATCAAATTGAAGAGCCGTCTATCTTCCAACAACAAAGTGATGCCAAATTTTAGAGCCATCAACAAGCAAGCTACAAACACCTAAATCTTTGTAAGATCTATTCTAACCAAGAAGAATTTAACTTATTTTCAATGTAAAGTGAGGTAATATCCCTTCCAAGGATGATTATCTTGATCTCGTTTTCTTTAATTTCCCAATTAAATGTGCGTTATTTTGCTCTACGCTTGGACTTCCAATGATTTGTATAGATTTTTACATGTATTCTTGGAGATAAATTTGATTAAACATAGGAGGGTATTACAATCAAGAGCATTTTCCATAAAATGGCACATAGCTCGGGACTGGGGACATTTTAAGGAGTGGTACCTTTGGGCCCACTCAATTTTAAGATTTGTTATTTTAGCCACATTATATTATATATACACTTTAATTTGTAAAAGTTTGAAATATAAAATTTGTTATTTTAGGATTTGTGTAAATAGTAAATTTAATTTAATCATGTTTTTAACTTCTTAATGAATATATTAAATTTACTATTTTAGGTTTTCCAATAAAATATATATGGGTGAATTTGTTTTCATTATGTATATAATGAAAATTTAATACTTAATTATAAAAATTAAATTCGAAAACTTACTTTTAATTCTTGATATTACATATGAAGTATTACATCCATTTATATAGGAGATGTTGGTGCTCAAATTAGTCTTGCCCCATTTGCCATTAAAATCCCTCAATTTGTGGCCTCTGTCACGTTTGTGTCTCCCCATGTTGGTGCTTGAAAACTCTGTCCTCCATTTGGTTACCATGATTAATTCCTCCTTGGTTGAAGGTCACTTAAAAACCTAGAATTTGTTGATTTCTTCCTCTGTCCATCTAAAGGTGTCTGTCAATTGGGTGTAAAACTCAGGATGTTCCTTCCCTTCCATTTTCCGTAGTCGTGTGTTGTTGTCCCTTCCGTTTTTGTCCTAGGTACTGAAGAAATGTGAATGGATATAGCTTAGAGGGTCATGTGTGAACCTTACAACATTTCCAATTTCTATGTCCCTAAAGAAAATTTCATCTCCAGGCTTAAACAGTGGTTTCCCTGCATTTTATTTCTTGACGGGTGTGTTTCTCCCATCAATTTCAAATCTCTGCATCTATAGCAATGGGGCTCTTTTTGGTTGGATGCAGCTCGGTCAAGTGCTCTAAAACTTTGTGGATCAGTTCAACCCAAAACCCTGTCCACGCAGAGAAACGACGTTCGTTTGAAGACTCACTTTTTTGTTTGGCCTTGGACTTGCGCTGGGGGGACACATGAAGGAATTCACTACTTTGCCTAGAATTATAAAATTTTTCATGTAGCTGATATAGTTTTTGTGGGCCATGGACACGTGGTGGGCTGGTGCTCATTTGAAGATTTGTCTTAGGGTCCCACCTTAACAAATGCGTAGAGGGACAACTGGAAGTTTTCATTGGCTCCAATGGGGACTTAAAATTTTTAAAACAAAATTTCCAAGGCTTGGGACAGGGGGTGACCCCATGCTCATTCAGGGTCTCCACTTTTGGGGACCATCTCGAAGTTTGCCATAAGGACACGTGGAGGGACAGAGCATGTTTGCGGACCGGCCCTTGAGTTTTATTTTAAAGAAGCGCCAGGAGGACACTTGGAGGCTTCCGCTTGCTCTCCCTTTTTGCTTGGAATTTGCAATGACCAAAGAATATTGTCTCAAACCTTGGACACATGGCACCTTCCACTGAACTCGCTAACTTTTAATAGACTCTACCGGAATAAGACACACGTTGAGCCCGCACTTGTTTGGGGTCTCTACTTTTGGGGACCATCTCAATATTCACCATTGAAATGCATGGAAATTTGAAAATTCAAAAGGTGGACCCTCGGGAAAATTTGGAAAAAAAATTCTTTCTTCCAAAAAAAAGAAAAATAGCTGAATTAAGCCACGATTCCTCTAGGACACGCGTTAGGCCCATTTTTCAAGGGTAGAGGGGCGGAGCAAATTGAGAAATTCTACATTTTTTCCAAAAGGTGTAAAAGGTAAAAAGGAACCCCTAGGCCCATCTTAACTCAGATCTCCCACGTGGATGGTCCAAATTCAAAAGGGAGATCGACGATAATTGTGCATATATATCGATTTTCTCGCCATTTTTGCTCCAAAGCTCCTGGGGATGCGAAATTTTCTAGTTTTTATCATTTCTTAGAGTCTCCTACACACCAAATGAAGAGGAACATTAATTTAATATCCTAGTTTAGTGGGGAAGGTCTGAAAACGTCTTTCACCATTAAAGATGTAATCTGACTATCAGATTTGACTTGATCTTTCTTTCCTTGGCACGCAAGAGACTTGTTGATATCTTGGTTTGGTGGGAAAAAATTTGAAAACATATTTTACCATTAAGATGTGATCTGACTATTGGCCTCGATCTGATTTTCCAATTTTTCCTTCCTTGGCATGCAAAGAACCAGATTTGACAGATTAGGGGCGGAAGTAGTTGGCACATAAAAGGAAGAGTGATTTACCAGGTGAAAGAATTGAATGCTGAGATATTTGAAGAAATTTACCTCCCTGAGCGCCTGACAACTTTTGCAAATCTAATTCTAGGAATCATGATCGAGATCATGGCAAGCACTGGTACATTGAATGTTTCTACTTTTAGGGGGAAAACTTTGTTGTAAAAATGTTATAAATTGCATGAATCTATCGTGCAAATGGTTGGAGTGTTAGAGGTCAAGACTGATTTTCTAAGAGAAAATCTTGATAGATTCCGTCTTTCTAAGAAATCGTCTGAGAAACCTATTTATCTATTTTGTGTTAAATTTGATCATGTCAAGGTGGTTGCAAGTGTACAACTATTGACAAGCTCTGAGATTATTCTAGAAACTTTTCCTTACTAATAAATTTAATCAAACAAGAGTTAATATGTGTTATTTTTGGGATAAATTCTTGTTTGCTTCCTTTCGGATCATCTACAAGTAGTTTCCCTTGTTCCGTTGCAATATTACATTGAAATTTTTGTGAATCACACAAGATCTTATCCTTGTGATAGTTTGGTGGTATTTGTAATTTCATTTATAAGAAGAGATTTCATGTGATAGTGAAATAAAAAAATTTAAAATCACTGTGACTCCTAGCATGACTATAAGATTGTTTGTTAGCCTTTGAGGGTATCTTAGGCATGATGAAACAAAGATTGATAATGTTTAGTTAAGTTTTTCAATTTGAGCCTTCATTTTGGATTCTTGAAGTTTGTGTGAAAATGTGCTAATTTGGGCCTCCATTGAAGCACATATTCTAGTTAAAGGAACATCTTAGCTCTCCATTTTTGTAAGAGTTCTCGAAGATCTAGAAAATCAAGTTCATTCCACCTCACCTCCCACAAAAATTCATTTAAAAACAACCAATCTTACCCATACTACCCTGTTTGTCCTGTGTGTGTACAAATGCATAATTTCCATCACCAAAACATGCAGAAACAATTAGGTTTTCATTGTCTTTAGTATCCTGAACCTTGCCTACGAAATATCTCCATTATCTAGAGTGACAACTCGTGAGAGTTAGATTTTGATTTATTGATCATATTTTCTTCAAGGTCTTCTGAATAACTTCACAAGGAATGATATCTCCATCTCCTCCACAAACAACAAGCTACATAAGGGTCCTGTCACCCTGGTTGAAATTCACAACCATAAAGTAGTGAGGATAGGTCAAATCCACTTGAGGGTGCTACCCATTTCTCCACGTTCTGAGTGATAGAGAGCAAGCTGCATTTCATCCTTGGCTATAAAATGACACACTACATTATCTGCTTGTCTCTAAGATTCCTGCCAAACCTATGATGTTGCTCATATTTTAAGGGGGAATCAATATTGGTACTAGCAAGAGAGAGGTTCCTATATTTAAGGAGAGATAATCTCCATAAATATCTCAACATACAACTCGAAAACAACTCCATCTTATTTTACAAGAGATTTTGTTATCTCACAAAACGAATATTGGTAATGATTTTTTTGAATAACTCATAATAATATTTACTCACCCACTTATAATTACATTTACCATGATTTAATTAACTATTACAACTCATATTATATTATCTTACTTAATATAATGATTCAATTAATATTCTATATTCACACTACAATATAAATATTCCTAACATTCACCCCCTTTAGGGTGAACATGGGGTCAAAGCACCTAAAGACATGAGTATAAAACGGTTCCACATTTGGTACTAGATCTTGTTGCACATGATCACCTCTCTCTCTCTCTCTTACTAGTTGATCATGATCACCTCTCTACATGAACCTATTCTTTGGATGATTATCTTTTAATGAAGTATGGTAGTCGAGGAGGATTGTACGACTATTAGAGGATCGCACAAAGAAGCTTTCTGTTGTGATCAAAGTCTTACAATATTTCTTCTTCTACATTATATAGATATCTCAGGAATGGTTATTAGGATCACATAGAAATACATCATTGAAAAATAAAGCACACATGAAAAATATAAATTTCCACCAAATCAATTTGTGGCCTCATAATTGGTGACTGACGAGAGGCCCTAAAATTCCTCCTTCCTCCAAAAAGTGAAATATTTACCATAAGAATTCCTCATCACTAGGACAAGAAAGTTCTTCATCATTAGAGTATTCATCCCAATCAGTTTCTTCTTTGACCAAAAGATATTTTTGGTCTATTTTTTTATCAAGTAGATTTTTTTCCTTTTTTTTACAGTTAAAGGCTACATGTCCGGATTCATCATAGTAATAACATTTCATTTTACCTTTAGAAGGGAAAGGTTTTGGTTTGAACTTTCCTTTCTTAGATGAAGTACTTTCTTTATTCTCGTGCATACATTAATTCTTCATATTCTTCCTAATTACTCTGACCAAGTAATGTGGAGATTACTCATTCTAGGGTAATTGTTACCTTTCTTAAAGTAAAAATAATATTCAAATAGCTTTTAGGCATACTATTTAGAAGTATTGATTTAGCATCATCATCCTTTACTGACTCTTTAATTCCAGCTAATTGATTGAGAAAAGAGTAGAAATTACTTATATGATTTGTAATTTTTTATTTCTCTTCCATTTTCAACCCATACAAATATTACTTGAGTGTAGTATTCTTGTTTTAGATTCATAACCAATAAATTTGTTACGAGACTCTTAAATTTATTTTGTAGATTTTGTGAAATCCACATGATGAAGATAGGCTTTTTATTATCCTAGACCAATCATACCTATTAGAAGAAACTATTATCTAATGAAGTGCATGTGTGTTGAGGGTGATGATTTGTAACTTTTCTTATGTAACAATCACAAATTTCTAGTCTCGATTCAAAAAATTAAACCTAATAACTTAATAGGCATAAATTACATTAATTTTTTTATTTAAAAGATGTTTCAATGTTAAACATTATCAATAAATAATAAATTTCTTGATTAAATTCTCTACACAATCTTGTTGAATTTGGAATTAAATTAATTATTAAATATTATTAATTTACTTCCTAAAAATAGTTATGGTTTAAAAAAAGTTTACAAAGCTCCATAAGTTTATTTAAGTACCATGCACCAAGTTTATTTTATTTCCTATAACCAAAGTTAAACTATTTTTTCTAGCCACTAAGTGACCCTATTCACCCATTACCCATGTTCTCTTATTTAAATTATATTCCCACAAAGATACCTCCCACTTATGTGATGTAGGGTTACATTTGGGCCCTTAGATTAAATCTATCATAGCCGTTAGATTTGAGTTTCCTAAATATCATTATAGGTTTCTTTTAAATTCCAGTTACCCTAATGTTTCATTCATATTAACATTCTTATTTTCTAGGTTTTGAGGAGGAGGTGAAGGTGAAGCCATCGAGGCCATTAGATAGGGTTGGAAGCTCCATTTTTATAAATATTTTGTTCTAAAAACATAGATCTACCCATTTATTTTTTGGGTATTGTTTTCCCTTCTTTATTTATTTTTAATTATTATTTTTCTTCCAAGTTGGTTGTATAGACATCGTATATATACCTAATTGGGTAAATAATAAGAAACCCTACATGTTTATTTTCATATATATATATATATATTATATATTAGTAAAAAAACTTCGATTTAACCTTTTGCATATATATAATTAAAAAACCGAATCGCCACAAAAATATTATAGTGCCTCGATGCAAAAAAAAATTGCAAATCTGTATCATATGGCATGGCCCCATATATGTTTAAACACGGGGTTTTAAATATTTGGTCCCTCCCCCTGTCATGCCCCTCCACGACATTATAGAGTTTTAATAATGTTTGGGGGTGTGGGTGGCGAGCCCGTGCTCTTCCTCACCCCCTACACAAAGTGGTTTATTTAATATTTTCTCTCTTAAAACTCAATATAAAGTTTCAACATTTCTCAGTTTTCATTTAATCACACAACTTACAACAAAGTAAATTGCATGTCTCTTTTAACTAGTATATACTTTTAAAATTCCCATCTTTTTGTTTTTTTAATTAAACAAAACAAATTTTGTAAGTGGAATTTGTAAGTACATTCTTTTGTAATACAAAAATTTATAATCCATTTCTTACAATAAAATAGTCCATTATAACTAGGTATATAACTATAGTTCTTTCTCCATTCAACTAACTCACTACAATTTGGAATAAATTAAGTATACAAGGATTTCTTTCCAACATACAAAAGTAACAATCTTCCACTTTAAGTGGGAATAATAATAAAATTTATAACATGGAGGTTCTTCCAACAAGATCAAAATAAAAATCCTCTCTCAAAGGTCATATCCCAACATTTTCTTTCAGAAGATAGATGCTTCAACTCTTCAAATGTTGAATCACAATACAAATAAAGGGGTATAGGCGACGCTTTCTCGCCAAAACTATAATCCAATAATGGAAGAATCCATCCCTTTATTATCCCCAAGCCCCAACCAAAGAACAATGAGGGGTATTAAGCAATATTTCACAACTTTTACTAGAGGCTTTCACAACATACATTCCATCAAATAGTACATTCGGAGAACATATTGAAACAATACACTCAAATAATATACTCAACCAAGATTACAACTTTCCTAAAAAATCACAAAGGCTTTCTAACAACAAGCCTACAATGAGTAATGGAATATGGGAACCACCGCATTTTTTTATCCCAAGTGATATAGGATTTCCACCAAAAGATTCCATGTGCAAAACTCAAAACATAATAAAATCCTTATTTCTACTCTTGCAAAATGCAAAATATATCCATGCTTATCCTTTTCACTCCCCATAGTTGGAACTCAAACTCACACTCCATCAAAAATGCATGTCTCACATATCCATTTTCCTCTCCAATGGTTCCATAAACACATCTCCCACACCAAAATAAAGGAAAGCTACCCGATTCTACAATGAAACATAATCACAACACTCATACAATATACAAACAAACACATTTCTAAATCAAATACATTAATACAAAAATTCAAAAATAGGAGATCCTACCACTCCATCAAGCTTTCAATTCCCTTTCTCAACAAGATTTAGAATCCTTCACACCAATCTCAATCTAAGATGCAACTACAAAAGAAAACTCCAAGTATCCGAATGAAGACCAATTTTCAAAAGTGCAAGAGAAAGCAGATAAGGTGATTAACCTAAAATCCATCAAAATCATCTAATAAATAGGAAAGGGATGTGAGGATGATAAGGTGGCTCCATGTAGAATTTTGCTTCATCATCCCTCTATTCAAACACACAAGTCAAACACCAAACCCAAAGAAATTAAATTTTACATGTAAGACTTATAAAATACCCACATGTTACTCCAAGTTGCACACCATGCTTATCAAGGAAATACCATGTTACTCCAATTATTCACCCTTTTACTATCCCCAAAATATAAAAAAGCCTAAAATTAGCTCCCATACCATAGGCATGGTTGTTTCATGAATTTAGAAAGAATGTGAAAAAATTAGCTTGTCAAAAAAAAGCCTTCAAAAAATCCTCGAAGTCAAAATACAAAGTTTAAATTTGGGAAAGAGTAGAAAAAAAAAATCCAACACAAATCTAATTTACATCCACAATATTTCAAGGACCATATACCTAGTTTATTTCCCATATGTCATATCTTCCCTCTTAATTTAAATTTAAGCTAAACTAGCTAATTGAGATACATTAGAAAGTGTAAAAAAGTAACAATATTTAGCAATAATTAAACACATGCACAACATATTCAAAAAAAAAATAAAAGAAAGGGAAAGACATTAAACCCATGGCTACATAAAATAGGTTACCCCCTATGGGAACATCCTAAACAAACATGCAGCAACAAAACATATTAGTATACGCAAGTTGTCAAATTATTTTCATGTTGCACAACACATGAAAACCTTGCGTAGATGGTCGAGTGCCCCTTATGATATATGTGATTAAATTTCCATTCAACAAAAACTACCTCTCTAGACATACAGCCATATCAACAACATCAAGAATAATATACATATAAAAATTAATAATCATCTTGCAAAATTATTAGTTCTATCATCTATTATCTTATCTAGTAATTAGAGCTTAACATCAATAAAATCATAATACTAACTGAAAACATCCAACATAGGTAATACATTCAGAATACGACATGCTAGTATAAAATGAAAATACTAAAAAGAAACATTTATAATTGTCTATCAGTGTCATCTAGTGTACCATAATCAAAATGTAAATCACAACACGTCCATAGTCCAATATATGCATAGTCCATCATCTACCGATCAAAATATAATAATCAAATGTCTAAGCATGAATCCAACAAAGTAATAACATCATAATGAAATAGTGTTGAAGAGGAATGGGAACTACATCCCACTCCCCTTGTAATTGACTTCCTCCTAGAAGTGACTGGAATAGGTTTTGAAACTTGGCCCGTGTGAGTAGTATTCTACCATGCCATTGGAGTTTCATTTTACCTATCCTATTAGACATACACTTGGTCATTCTCACGGAATCAAAGGCCCAAGGTCCCGCACTCTATATGTGGAGTTGTGGAGCTCAATTACTTTGGATTAGAGTGCAATATGGAACTTGATGGAAAAAACAATAACTAACATCGGTTATGGAGGGACCAAAATTGGTTACCTATGACCGACATCAGCATGACAAGGATGAACTAACATCTCTTAGGGCTAAGCGGTGTAAGTTACCTGTGTGGGAGTTTTTTATTTAACCCTTTGGAAATAGATCTATTTTTAGCATTAAAGTTGATCTATTAATTATAATTACATGGTTACGTACCTAAGTTTGTATACACCTATATAATCATGAAAGCTAGGGTTTAGAAGATAGAATTAACAAGAAATTTCAAAAGTTTTTAATTATTGTGAGAATAATTGTGAGAGAGAATTATTGGAGAGGAAGCAAAATCTGAGCGAAAGAAAGTACTTGTACATATTAGAGGCGTGGAAGATTGTAAATCTTCAATTGTATATCTTTTCTAAGGTTTGGATAATAGATTGACTTGTTTCTTGGTGGATGTATCCCACACTAGGAGAAACACCTTAAATATGATGTTGATTTATATATCTTGTTTTGTATAATTCTTCTGGTATAATATCCATTTTCATTGCATGTATGTTTAGATATGATATATTATCTATATAACCTCTCGCTAACCCCAAAAAATTGTATCATAGTTTTGTTTGAGGGTTTTTTTGTGTTGACAGATTTACTCAAAGAGGGTTTTCTGATTGAGTGGGAGCTACAAAAATTGAAAAAGACAACAAATACAAGGTAGAGAAGTTTGATGATCGAAATTATAAATTTTGGACAATGCAGATTGAGGATTATCTGTATCAAAGAGATTTTTATTTAACGTTAGATGTGAATTCTAGACCTACAAAGATGATGATGAAGAATGGAATATTCTTGATAGAAAGGATTTGTAATCTATAAGATTGAGCGGTGCAAAGCATCTCGTGGCTTCTAATATTACAAAACCAACTTCTAGGGTAAGGTTAATGAAATCTCTTTCTAATTTATATGAAAAAACTAGTTATTAAAATAAAGTTTATTTGATGAAGAAACAATTTAGTTCTAAGATGCATGAAGGTGGATATGCGTCTTGTCATTTGAATGATTTCAGATCTATTTTAAATCAGTTAAAATCGGTTGATATACCATTTTATGATGAAGTGAAAGCACATTTATTCTTATGTTATTTTCTTGATAGTTGGGATAGCTTGGTAATGGTTTTTAGTAATACAACATCTCCTAATGATATTTTGAAGTTTCTTGATGTATTTAGTATAATTTTGAATGAAGAAATTCATAGGAAGAGTACAAAGGAATCATCATCTAGGAATGCTTTGAATGTAGAAAGCAGGGGCATGCGAAGGAGAGATCCAAGAGTAAGAGTAATGGGAAATCAAAGTCAAGGGATAACAGATCTAAATCCATTGTAAGAGAATAGCTTGTTGGAAATGTGGAAAGAAATGAAGCGTGAATAATGATTGGTTGTCAAAGGATAAAGAGAACCAACAACCAAAAAAAGGTAAAGAATAAAATATTGTTATAGAAGAGGTAATGTAAGATATTCTTATTATTTTTTTAGATAATAGAATTGAATCATGGGTTTTAGATTCAAGATATTTTTTCGATTGAAACCCTAATAAGGGTTATTTGATAAATTATATCTAGGGAAATTTTGGACATTTTTATTTGGGTGATGATGAACCTTGAAGTATTACTTGTAAAAGGGAAGTTCATATAAAATTACATAATGGAAATACATGGATATTGAAAGATGTGAGGCATGTACCAAGCCTCAAGAGGAATCTCATTTCTACAGGGAAACTAGGTGAAGCTAGTTGCATGGTTACATTCATGCAGACAGATGCTTGCAAAGTCACCAATGGTGTTTTTTTTTTTGCAAGAGGTAAGAAGGTAGGAACATTATATTTATCTACCGGTGTTTCTTGATTCCTTTTCTCGCATTATCTACTTTAGATTTAGAGGCATGCATGTGGCATAATCGCTTGGGCCATATGATTCAAAAAGGAATGCATATCTTAAAGGCTAAGGGTAAGTTATCAAATTTGAAAGATTTAGATCTTGATTTCTGTGAGCATTCTGTCTTTGGAAAGAAAAAGAGTGATATTTCTCAAAGTTGGGGGAACTAAGAAGGAGAAGAAATTGGAGCTTGTACACTAAGATGTGTGGGGACCATTTAAGGTAACTTCTCATGGAGGATCCAAGTATTATGTTACTTTCATTGATGATGCTACAAAAAGGTATAGTTTTATTTTATTAAATGTAAATCGATGTTTTTGAAACTTTTAAAAGATGGAATGTAATTGTTGATAATGAATCAAATTCAACATTAACATGCCTTAGATCTAACAATGGTGGTGAATAATGTAGTAAGGATTTTAATGATTATTGTTCGAGTGAATTTGATACGTAAAGAAATAATCGTTCTAAGAACACCATAGGAGAATGGTGTTGCATAAATAATGAACAAGAAATTCATGGAATGTGCTAGAAGTATGAGAATACATTCGGATTGCTTTTACAGTTTTGGGTAGACGCGGTTGATACAAAGATTTATTTGATTAACCATGGGCCTTCAAGTTCACTATATGGAGGAATACCAGAGGAATATTGAAAAGGAAAAGAGGGATATCTTAATTTTATTAAAGTTTTTGGTTCATAAGATTTTGTGCATATTGATAAGGAAAATAGGAAAAGGTTGGATGCAAAATCTAAGAGATATAATTTCATTGGCTATGGATCTAGTGATTTCAAGTTATGTTTTTAGTATTTAGAGAATTCTAAAATTATTAGGAGTCATGATATTGAATGAAATGAAAAGAGAATGTATAGGGATCAAATTTTGGTACCCAAGGACAAACTAGTTGAGAAGTTTGTGAATGAAAATGAACTCTTAGATTTAAAAATAATACCGACAAGGTTACACAATAACCAATGTTGGTTGACCCCTAACCAACATCGGTCAGCAGAACCGGTATCGGTTATAGAAGAGCCAAACTGACATCGATTTGTAGAACCGACATCGATTCTGGTGTTCGGAATTGATCACCAATAGATTTAGATGCAAATGTCCGGGAAGTCTAGAATGAGCCTTTGATACCCCAAAATCCTATGAGTAGGTCACAAAGGTTAAGTAAACTTCCAAAAATATTTACACCTCTATTTTATTTATTATTGATGATAATGGTGAACTAAAATTTTTTGAATATGAAATGCACTAGAAGACCCTCATTAAGTGGGAGCATGGCATGGATGAGGAGATGGATTCCTTGGAAAAAAATTAGATTTAGGATTTGGTTAAGTTACTTAGTAAGTAAGAGGACATTGCAGAACAAATGGGTTGACAAGATCAAGGAAGAAGAGGGTGGACATAAAAGGTACAAGGAAAGGCTTGTAGTAAAGGGATATTAACAGAAAATAGGTATCGAATTTGGTTAAATATTTTCTCCTATTGTAAATATGACTTCTATTCATACTTGTATTGAGTTTACTTGTAGTACATGCTTTGCATTTAGAGAAATTATATGTGAAGAAAATTTTTCTTCATGGTGACTTGGATGAAGAGTTTTATATGCAGCGAGACACTTGGGTATGAATTCAAGGGTAAGGATAAATTAGTGTGCATGTTGAAAAAGAGCATATATTTTCTCAAACTAGCTCTAAGGAAATGGTACATGAGGTTTGATAGTTTTATTCATGAGCATGGTTACTTTAGATGTGAATATGACCATTACGTTTATTTTAAGAATCTTTCAAATGGGAGCTATATTATTTTGTTACTATTTATGGATGATATGCTTATTGCAGGATCGATATGCGGGACATTGGTGAGATTAAAGGAAAGCTAGCTCACACATTTGCTATGGAGGATTTAGTAGATACAAAAAGAATCCTTGGCACATAAATACACATAGACAAGAAGAACAAGAAATTATATTTGTCTCAAGAGGATTATATCTACAGGGTGTTAGAAAGGTTCAAGATGCAAAATGAAAATCCTGTTAGTACACCTATGGTTGGACACTTCAAATTGAGAAAATATTAGTTTCCTTCAACACATGAGAAGGTCAAATAAATGACACGAGTTCCATATGATTCAATATTTAGTAGTCTTATGTATGTTATGGTTTGTGAGATTAGACATTGCAAAGCCGGTGAGAGTTGTGAGTAGATATATGGGCAATCTAGGTAAAGAGCATTCGAAAGTAGTCGATGGGTACTCAAATATTTGAAAGGAAAATATAGCATTTCATTATGCTTTGAAGGTTCAAACATTTCATTATGTGGCTATGTTGATTCAGATATGGATGGAGACCTAGATGGTAGAAGGAGCACTCTTTGGATATATTCTATTTGGAAGTGGGATGACAGTTAATGGATTTCAAGATTACGTAAAGTTGAGGATTTGTCTAATATAGAGGCAGAGTATGTTGCATCTACATAGGCTAGAATGGAGATGATATGGCTGAGTAGGTTCATGAAAGAGTTGGGAAAGGAGAAAGATGATTGCAAATTATATAGTGATAGTTAGAGTGTAATTCATTTGGAAAAGAAATCAACGTTTCATTCAAGAAAAAAATCAGTTGAGGTATTAGTTCATATGGCGGGTATTGGAGCATCGGAAGTTGAATCTTTGAAAGATTCATACTAGTGATAACCTTGCGAATATGCTAATGAAGTCATTAGCAAAGGATAATTTGGAGCTACACTCCACTTCGTTGGTATTCGAGTTTGAGACTTAATGAGGAAGAAAAAAAGATAAAGAATGATCCAATAATGACATTGTACAAGTATGGTGTTGTAATTAATCTCCAAGTGGGATATTGTTTAATTTTTGAGCTCAATTACTTCAGATTAGCATGTAATATGAAACTTTCTAGAAAACACAAGAATCGAAATTAGTTATGGAGGGACCGGAATTGGTCACCAATGACCAAAATATGTCAAGCAAGGAGGAACCGACATCGGTTAGGGATCATCAACATCTGTTACCTATGTAGGAGTGTTTTATTAAACTCTCAAGAATTAGATCTATTTTTAGCATTAAATAAGATCTATTGATTGTAATTTCATGGTTAAGTACCCTAAGTTTGTATACACTTATTTAAACATGAAAGATAGTGTTTAAAAGTAAGAATTAAGAAGAACTTGCAAAATTTGTCGATTATTGTGAGAATAATTGTGAGAGAGAGAATTATTGGACAAGAAACAAATGCTTGAGAGAAAGAAAGTATTGTACATCCGAGAGGTGTGGAAGATTGTAAATATTCAATTTTATTCTTGTTAAAGATCTGGATAATAGATTGGCCTATTTATTGGTGTTTGTATCCCACATTGGGATAACCACATTAAATCGGTGTTGATTTATATCTCTTGTTTTATATAATTCTTTTGGTAGAATATCTATTTTTATTGCATGTATGTTTAGATCTAATATATTATATTTACAACCTTGTGCTAACCCCAACACTTTGTGATTTTCACGGGATCCATGAACACCTACCCCAACTCCTACACCTACAATGTGATCTAATCCAATAGATGAGAGGAATCGGAAGGTATCTCCTAAGAACGAGAAACATGAAATACATTGTGGATGAGAGATAATCTAGGTGACAAGGGTAGACGTTAAGCTAAGGGACAAATCTGCTCCAATATCTTGAATGGACCCACAAATTTAGGAGCTAACTTAGAGAATTTTCCATACCGAGATAGGACTCTTATAATGTCTCAGAATGTAAGAAACATCTTCATGACCATCTCATAGCTAGGACAAAATTTCCTCTTATCTCGCATATTTCATGTGTCTATCTTTTGCCTCTTGAAGCCTTTATCTGATCAAAATAATTTGATGCTCCATGTTTTGTAACAAAGATGGCCCAAGAGATATTATTTCCTCCAATTTGTTCCAACTCGGTGGTGTCATGTATTTCGTGTGCAATAAAGTGCCTTAAATTGTGCCCTACCAATAGATCTCTAGAAGATTTTTTTTTGCGCAAAATCAAACAAGTAAAAATATGCCTCCCATCTCGATTGATGGTCCATGACGTACATCTGAAGCATGTCCTCTAAAATATGATTCAACCACTTCATCTTTCCATCTGTCTTTGAGTGATATGATGTCTGCAATTGATACTCGCCCCAAGGGCATGTTGCATGGTGGTCCAAACATGAGAGCTGTATAAGGCATCATGGTCACAAATAATCTTTCATGGAATCCCATGTAGATGAATGATATCATCTAAGTATACTCGCACCGCTGCACTATATGTAAAGGTGGTCATCACCAGAGAAAAATGAGACAATTTCATCAATATATTCACCATGACCATGATGGTGTCGTGGTGGTATCTCGACATCGGTATCCCTATTATGAAATTCATGGAAATGGTTTCCCATTTCCATTCCAGTATGGCATGCAGGTAAAGAAGGCCAGTTGGATGCTTATGCTTAGCTTTCACCCTCTAACACTCCAAAAAATTGGACAAATTCGAGCTACATCTCTCTAAAGTCCTCTCCAATGGTACAACTGTCTCAAAGTGGTGTGCATATTCTTCACCCCTAGATGGGATGAATAAGGTGCATGATGAGCCTCTACAAAATATCCTTTCTCAAACCTCCATCTCCGGTACATAAATCCATCCTTTTTGTCGAGAATTCCTTTTTTATCCAATTTGAATCCCTAAAACTTACCCTCAAGGGGTATCTCAGACTAAATCTTTGTTTTGTCTCAGTAAGATAGAAACTATCATGTCGAATTTGTCACAAAATCCTACTCGTAAATAATTACACTAAAGTAGCCTATACCAAATGACTTTGTCGACTTAAAGCATATGCAACAACATTCTCCTTTCCCTTCACATGCTTTATCTCCATGTCATACTCACATAACAACTCCATCCAACATCATTGACGAGCATTAAGATTAGGCTACGCGAGGAGGTGACCTAAGTTAAAATGGTCTATCCTGAGAATGAACCTCCTTCCTAGAAGGAAATGACACCAACACAATAAAGCATGCACCACTGTTGTAATCTCATGGTCATGAGTCAGATAATTGAGCTCATAATCCTTGAGTTTGCAAGACTCAAAGGATACAAAACGTCTATCCTACATCAAAACATATCTTAATCCTTCCAAAGAAGAATATTTACATACAAAAAAATCTCTCTGAGGATTTGTTACTGTAAGAATAGGTGTGGTCGTAAGGTATTCCTTTAGTGTACTAAAGGATTTCTCACATATATCCGACGAAATAAACTTCTATCCTTTCCGTTCAAGGAATTAATGGGATGTACAATACGAAATAAGTCCTTAACAAATATCTTGAAATAACTTTCCAATTCCATGAAACTACACACCTCGATCACATTTGTTGGCGCAAGCCAATCCATAATAGCTCTAATCTTGGAAGGATTTAATGTGATACCTTCCCCATAAATAATGTGACCTAAATACTGAGCCTTTGACTAGAAAAAAGGAACACTTGTCAAGGTTTCCGTATAGCTGCTACTTACGAAGATAACATAGAACTTGGCAAAGGAGCTCCTTGTTCTCCTCACATGTGCATGAGTATATCAAAATGTCATCTAGAAACACGAGTACGAAGTGATCTATGAATGTCTTGAAAATCCCATTCATCAAACTCATGAATATAGTAGGGGTGTTCATCAGACGAAATGGTACCATTGTGAACTCATAATGGCCATACCTCACGTGGACATCTATCTTGTGGATATTTGCCTTTGAAATCCTCAAGCGATGGTATCTAGACTCAAGATCTATCTTAGAAAATAAAGTGGCCCAGTTCATCGATCAAATAAATCATCTATCCATGGAAGAGGGTAACGATTATTGATCGTTACTTTGTTTAGTTGTATGTAGTCCACACACAAACACAAATATCCATCCTTCTTCTTCACAAAAATCACTTGTGCACCCCAAGGAGATACACTAGGATGGATTTTTCCTTTCTCAATAAGTCCCTCTAATTATAACTTAAGCTCACATAGCTTAGTTTTGGTCATCCTATATGGTCAGCGTGAGATAGGCTCCACTTCAGAACAAAGTGAATATGAAATCCTATGTCATGTGGGGGTTAACCCTTGAAACGCATGATGAAAAAATCTCAAAAATCTTACAAAATGGGGTGGTCATCAAGTGATAGTCCATGATTATCATCCTCTAATCAGTCATTAAATTTGATGGCCTATAATAGATAACCCCATTGAGCATACCACCGCAGCTGTATAGTGGATATGATGTGAATAGATATGGGTCTCCTAACTCCTACTATCACTAACTCATCTCCTAAATCATCAGCACAATATCTAACATTTCTATAGAAATCAACTCTAGCTCTCTTTGAATACCACTAATCCATGCCCAAGATAACTCCATATAAACCCAAGCAAAGGATACGAAGATCCAAAGTAATTTTGAAGGGTCCTAGGTCCACTACGTACTCCTTAACTAAGGAGTCTACTGAGAGTTTTGCTCCAGAAGCCATATCAACATCCCAACTAAGGCCTTGCCTAACTCGCCATAAACTTGCATCACTCTAATAATGAAGGAGAAATGAAAGAATGTGAAGATAATGAATCAAATAATATTGAGGTATAAATACCACCAATGCTACCTATGGTATCAATCACCATTCCTTGGTGCTTTTCCAGTGGTTCTCGATTCCTACATAAATCTTGTGTCTCTTAGCAATGTCACCAATTATAGGCTCAGAAACATGTTCCTTACCCTAATTAGAAGGGTTCTAAGGGAACACTCTTTAATGATGTCCATGGACACTACACCCATAACAACTACCTAGTAATCTCGATTAACTCGATAATCCTATAGGTGGTTCGGTTTTACGTGTTGTAGATCATGATGATCCCTCCATAGATATTTATGGGTGTTTCGCTAGACGTACTCTTACCGAATGTGCTCGAGGTGAAACTTGCATCCTATTAGGCCCCCTAGATGGATCTCCCATCCTATGCACTCTTTGAGCCACATGGCACCTTGTGGAGGCTTAAAGGTTAGTCGAGTTTATTGTTTTGTTGTTGAGGAGGGGATTGAAGGAATATTTTGTTGAGGTGTGTCCATCATGGCAAGGAGGATTTGATCCCATTGACCTACTATCCTACATATTTTGTATATGGATCCTCACTCTATCTAGAGCATTTTGAGTCTCCCCTAGTTTCTTATAAAACATAGGTCATCTCGATTTCCTCTAATAGTGTCTACAGACAATGAATGTGCACTTGCCCCACCCAAGTCCAAGTTCAAGCCAGCGATAAACCCGTGAACCATAAGCTAATCATCCCATATATAATCTACATACTCAAGCGGATAAATAATATGACCCTCATACTATACTACTTTCATGGAGGCTGTTGTAGATCATTAAACTCATCGATCCACTATTGGATAAATATCCTAGAAATGTATCTACTCTGAAACACTCATCAAATATTTCCCAAATATGATATCTAAATCTACATAGAGATTCTTCTCCTCGAGTCCTCCACCAAAATATATATTCGTCTCTAAGAAGGTAGATAGCAACATGAGATTTCATGTTACTAGACTAAGGACATGGTTTGAAGCATCCGTTCAATCTAACCAACCATGGCTCGGCTACCTGAAATCCTCCTATGTCTTATTCAAAATGAGGTAGTTGTAACTTTAGTATCTCTCTAATGTGATCTGCCACTATTGACTATCGGCCCCTAAGTCTCTCTACATGACCATCCCTTATCCTAAGGCTCCTATATCTCTTTCATGTTTGGTAGCCATATCCCCATGTCCCCTTTGTGGTAAATCTAGCCTAGATAAATCCACAAGGAATTTCTCTTCTCTATACTCCTGACTATGTCATGAAGGGATATGAGGCTCTCATGATGGCTCTTGGTCATATTGACTAGCTCATTCCCCCACTTCTCCACCTCGTCTAGCTACATTGACATCCTATAATGTTTGTAGTATCTATGGAAATATAGTGGTAAGCTCTGCTCTGCGGGGTGGATTTTCCAACTCGATGTGCAAGACCTTATCACCCAAACTATTCCTCTTGCACAAATCAAGATGAGAGTTAGATCATCATCATCTAGGTTTTGTTTCAATTTAATAGGTTTTCTACGTTTTTAAAATAAAAATTGTGCAATGTGTGTGTTATAGGTTTAGATTTTCACTAGGTTTACTTGTTGTGTTTCATGTTTCCAAGTGTGCCAGGGGTCCAAGCATTGAACCCATGGCTCTAATACTATGTAACAACCACAAATTTCTACTCTCAAATCAAAATAAAACCTAATAATTTAATAGGCATAAATTACAGTAAAAATTTGTGTTGATTTAAAAAGGTTGCAAAGTTAAACATTATCCACAAATAATAGATTTATTTGTTAAAGTCTCATACACAATATTGTAGAATTTGGCGTTAAATTAATAATTAGATATTATTAATTTAATTCCTAAAAATATTTATGCTCTAACAAAAGTTTACCAAGCTCCATAAGTTTATTTAATTACCACACACCATGTTTATTTCATTTCCTATAACAAAATTTTAACTATTTTTTTAAGCCACTAAGTTTCCCTATTCACCCATTACCCATGCACTCTTATTTAAATTACATTCCCATAAATATACCTCCTGCTTAAGTGATGTAGGGTTACATTTGGGCCATCAGATTAAATGTATCCTAGCCCTTAGATTTTAGTTTCCCTAAATATCCTTATAGATTTCTTCTTAATTCAATTTACCCTAATTTGTCATTTATTTGCACATTCTTATCTCACAAGGTTTTAGGAGGAGAAGAAGGTGAGGCCATAGAGGGAATTAGAGAGGGTTGGAAGCTCCATTTTTATGAAATTTGTGTGCTTAAAACATAGATCAACCCATTTCCTTTGTGGGTATTGTTTTCCCTTCTTTATTTATTTTTATTTGTTATTTTTCTACCAAGTTGGTTGTAGACACATTATATATATACCCGTTTGGATAAATAATAAGAAACCCTACATGTGTTATTTTATACACATACACACATATATTTATCTATTTATCAAATAATATATAATAAATAAATTGAACAGAAGCTTAAGAAAATATTATAGTATCGTGACCCGAAAAACACCGTGGATTGTATCATATTTCGTGGCTGCATATATGTTTAAAATTCAGGTTTAAATATTTGGGGAGGGCTCGGTCTAGTTCCCTCTCCCTCCCCCATTATAATGATTTAATAATATTTTTGGAGGAGAGTGAGCTCCCCCTCCCTACCTCATATAATGTTTTATTTAATATTATGGGGGATGGGGTGAACTCCTCCCTCCCCACTTATATTGTTTATTTATTTATTTATAATTCTTGTTTTATTATATAAACAATTCAAAAATCAAATCATATGGCTTGTCTTAGATTGCAAATTTAAATTTGTTAATATGTGTGTGTGTGCGCGCGCGTGCACGCGTGTGCATGTGTGTACACACACACACACACTAACACACACACACACACACACACACACACACACACACACACACACACACACACACACACACACACACACACACAGATACATATACATACATACATATATATATTAGTATTAGTATTAATATTAAAAAAATTTATAATATATTACTTTTGTTAAATTTAATTAATTATATATCGATAATATATTTAATATATATGAATTTATAAAATTAAATATGATTATAATTGTAGATATTTTTGTTTTATTTTGTCAAGTAGTCAACAAATTTCAATATATTTTTTTGATTGTAAGTGTTGGTTGTGGAGCTGATAGAGACATTTTATATGTATTTGTGCATTGTGAAATCTGGACCGTTCCTTATTAGGTCACGGAAACTAACGGGTGGTTTTCCATGTTTCCCTGAAATGATAAAAAACCTAATATATGTAAAGGGTCGTTATGTATGAGGCTCGTTGTATTGATGGCAGCACTATGATAAAGAGTTTTGGTGGATTAAATAAAAGGATTGGTTGTTTTTGGTGGACGTAGCCCATTTTGGGTGAACCGCGTTAAATTTGTCTTTGTTTTATTGCATTATTTTCTATTTTATGTTTTCTACATTATTCATTGGATTATTGTTTATCTGTACAACTGGTATAATTCTAACAACTAGTATCAAAGCACATTTGAGATTTATTTTTTGGCAGTATACTCATAGAGGGATTTGTGTTCGAGTGGGAGAAGAAGCAATGGCAAAGGAGAATAAGTTTAGAGTTGAGAATTTTGACGACCGAAATTACCAGCTATGGAAAATGCAGGTGGAATATTACCTGTATCAAAAGGATCTATACCTACCATTGGGAGGTGAAGAAGCAAAACCCTCAACCATGTTTGATGAGGAGTGGAAGGTTCTAGATAGGAAGGCTCTCAGTGTGATTTAATTGAGTCTGGAATCTTCCATAGCTTCAAATATCTCATAGGAGAAGAGTATGGTAGAGTTAATTAAAACCTTAGCTAATTTATATGAAACAACTAGTGCATCCAATAAATTTTATTTGATGAAAATATTGTTTAATATACAAATGCAAGAAGGTGGATCTATATCAAACCATCTTAATGATTTCCACACTATTGTAAATCAGTTATATTTAGTTAATATCCCATTTGATGAGGAGGTTAGAGCATTATTATTCCTACGTTTTTTCTAGAAAGTTGGGACAACTTAGTAATGGAAGTTAGTAATACATCAGCTACTTCTTTTGAATTGGAAGATCTAGTCGGTGTCATTTTAAGCGAGGAAATGCATAGGAAAAGTACGGAGAAAATATTTCTTCTAGAAATGCGTTGAATATGGAGAGTAGAGGAAGGAGCAAGGAGAAATCAAATAGTAAGGATCATGGGAAATCTAAATCAAATATGGGAAGATCCAAATCTAGGAGTAGAGGAATTCTTGCGTTGGAACTTTGGAAAGAGAGGACATGCTAAAAATGATTATTGGTTCAAAGGAAACAGAGAAAACTAAACTGAAGGTATCAAAGAGGAAAATATGACAGGTAATATTTTTAAGAATGCTCTTATACTTTCTCTTGATACTAGAGTAGACTCTTGGGTAATATATTCAAGTGCCTCTTTCCATGCAACCCCTGATAAGGGATATTTTAAAGAGTATGTCCAAGGAAATTTTAGACAGGTTTATTTGGGCGATGATGAGCCGTGCAACAATGTTGGGAAGGGAAATGTACACCTAAAATTACAAAATGGAAATACATGGATGTTAAGAGAGGTGAGTCATGTACCTAACGTTAGGAGAAATCTCATCTCTCCAGGACATTTGGGTGGCAAAGGTTTCACAGTCACATTCACTTTATATGCTTAGAAGGTTTCCAAGGGAGCCCTAGTAGTGGCATGGGGTAAGAAAGTAGGCACTCTTTATTTGTCTACTTGCATATCTAATCCTTTTACCATATTGTCTACTTCAGATGAGGATGCCAACATGTGGCATAATAGATTGGGACATATGAGTGAGAAGGGAAAGGAAATTCTATAGGAAAAGGTAAGATTTCAAGTTTGAAGCAATTGAACTTAGATTTTTGTGAACATTGCATTTTTGGGAAACAAAAAGAGTTAGATTTCTCAAGGAAGGGAATACCAAGAAAGTGAACAATTTGGAGCTAGTTCATACGGATGTGTGGGGCTGGCCCATGTTGCATATCATAGTGGTTCTCTATACCATTTCACATTCATAGATGATTCCACAAGGACGGTATGGGTATATTGCATTAGCGTAAGTCTCGATGTCTTTGATACATTTAAGAAATGGAAAGCATTTGTTGAGAATCAATGTTGTTTTAAATTGAAATGTTTTGAGATCGATAATGGCGGTGAGTATTGCGGTAATAAATTTGATGATATTTTTCCCTAAATAGGATTCTTAGCTATAAAATAGTTCCCAGGACTCTGTGAAAAAAATGGAGTTTCTTGATAGGATGCATAGAAAAATAATGGAGCATGCACGATAAATGAGATTACACGTGGAGTTGCTTCTTTAGTTTTGGCGAGAGGCTATAGATATTGTTGTGTACTTAATGTTGTGGTCCTTTGAGTGTACTAGATGGAGGAATTCGAAAGAATCCCAGATCTGGGAAAGAGGTAGACCTTTTATTTTATAGAGTATTTGGTACAGAGAAATTTTTGCATATTAATAAAGAAAACATGAATAAATGGGATTCAAAATCCAAATGTTCTATATTCATAGGCTATGGTTCCAATGGTGATTCGGATTTATGTTTTGGGATCTATATGAATATAGGATAATTACAAGTTGTGATGTTGTTTGGCATGAAAATATAATGTATAGGGATCGGGTAGGTCATGACAAAAGCCCAAGGAAGAATTGGTTTAGGATATAGCTCCTAAAAATAAACTCTCAAGTAAAAATATTCACCTACAGGTATCGAGGTTGACATTTTGTAGGATGAGCACGAAATCCAATGTCGGCATCAGCACCTCTGTCAAAAATTCAAGAAAACAAGTAACAAGAAAATAATGATCCCATGACACCCCCGTCTTTGGTAAGAAGGTCACAATGTATTAGTAGACCTCCGGAAAGATTTTCCCCTTCTTTTTATTATTTGTTACTAATAGATAATGGTGAGCTAGAGAGCTTTGATGAGGCAATGCAGGTGGAATCCACTAAGGAGTGGGAGCATGGCATGAATGAGGAGATGGAATCCCTGGAGAAGAACCGAACATGGGATTTAGTCAAATTACCAGCCGAGAATAGAGTACTACATAAAAAATGGGTCTAACATGTGACAGAAGAAGAAGGTGGATGGAAAAGGTACAAATAATGGCTTGTAGTGATGGGATATGAACAAAATAAAGGTATTGATTTTTATGAAATTTTATCCCTGTTGTAAAGATGTCTTCCACTGCATCTTGTATTAAGTTTATTTGTTGTTGAATATTTACATTTAGAGAAAATTGATGTCAAGATGGAATGTATCCATGGTGACTTAGAGGAGGATATTTATATGCAGCATCCACTTGGGTATAAGGTGAAGGGTAAGGAATAATTGGTTTACAAGTTGAAGAAAAACCTATATGGGATAAAGAAATCTTCCGGATAATGGTATCTATGGTTTGATAGTTTTATGCATGAGCATGGTTTTACTAGATGTCAATCAAATCATTGTGTGTACTTTAAACCATTTGATAGTGGGAGCTACATTATTCTTCGTTATATGTAAACAATATGCTTGTGAAGCAGGGTCTAATAATGCAGGAAATTACAAATATTAAGGAAAATATTGCACAAACATTTTCAATGAAGGATTTAAGTGCAATAAAAAAATCCTCGATATCAAAATCAAGATGGATAGGAAAAATAAGAAATTGGTGTTGTCTCGGGAGGACTATGTATAAAATGTGTTAGAGAGGTTTAGGATGCGAGAATGGGAAACAAGTTAGTACACCATTGACTAGGTATTTTAGATTAAGTAGAGTGCAATGCGCAACAACAAAATAGGTGAAAGATTATATGGCATGGGTTCCTTATTCTTTCGTAGTTGGGAGCCTCATGTATGCCATGGTTTGTACTTGGATATACATTTACCAAGTAGTGGGAGTTGTTAGTAGGTATATGGAAAATCGAGAGGAAAGCACACTGGAAGGCGTCTAGTGGATTCTCGGGTACTTGAGAGGGACCAATAGTAGGAACTTGTGCTTTGTAGGGTCGATTATACTTTACAGGATTTTGGATTCAGATATGGCATGAGATGTGGATAGTAGGAGGAGTACTATTGGATACGTGTTTATAGTTGGTGGTATGGCGGTGAGTTGGATCTCAAAGTTGCAGAATGTAGTTTCCTATCTACTACGGAGGAACAATATGTTATAGTGATAGAAGAAAGTAAGGAAATCTTATGGATGAGTAGGTTCATGGAGGATTTGGGTAATTAACAAGGGGATTGTAAGTTACACAATGAAATTATATTGGTAAAGAACTCGGCCTTCCATTCCAAAACTAAACACATCCATCTAAGATATCAATTCATAAGAAAGGTGTTGGAGGATGGGTAGCTAGAGTTGGTGAAGATTCATACAGATGATAATCCTATTGATATGTTTACTAAGACAATGAAAAAGGATAATTTGCATTTACATTCAAATTTTGTGGGTCTACAATATTAATCATGAAGTGGAAGAAAAAAGCCAAGAAGAAAATTCGAAGTAGGAGCTATAGTGGTGGAGTTATAAAAATCGGTCTCCAAGTGGGAGATTATTAATTGTCAAGCTTGATAGTGATGGGGGTTGTAAGTTTGGATTCTTTCCCCTTGTTGTGTCCGAGGGGATGGCCCCGACAGGGGGTCGAGAGCCATCCGCCCGATGTGGTTTCGAGACAGTCCCCATAAGCCACATTTTATATGTATTTATGCATTTTGAAATCAGTAATGTTCCTTATTAGGTCATAGATCTAATGGGTTGTTTTCTATGCTTCCCTGAAATGATAAAAAAATCCTAATATCTTTAAAGAGTCATTGTTTTTTAGGCTGATTGTATTAATGGATCCACTGTGAGAGAGATTTTTTTTGGACTGAATAAAAGGATTGGTTATTTCTGGTGGACATATTCCATTTTGGGTGAACCACATTAAATTTGTGTCTTTGTTTTATTGTATTCTTTTCTGTTTTACATTTTTTCGCATTATTCATTACATGCTTCTTTATCGTATAAGCTGGTATAATCCTAACAATAAGAGTATATACTAAGGAATAAATTGTTTGTTTGTAATAATTAGTTTATTTGTATAATATAAAGTGAAGAAATTGACAATTTATATCCATTGATTTAGGATGAATAATTAAAACTAATAGTCCCCTTCTTTTATTATTTGAACTAGTAATTTTTTTGTTTCTAAATGAATTCGCCAAAGGAAATTTAAGCAAGTTATACACAAGTAAATACAATGAATCCATTCAATATTCATATTTTATCTCTTACAACTTGATATAAAATTTCAACATTTCTAACTTTTCATTCAATCACACAACTTACAACAAAGTAAAATGCAAGTCTCTTTTAACTATTATACTTTAAAAATTCCACTCTTTTTTAACCAAACAATACAAATATGGTAAGTAGAAATTGCATGTAAATTCTTTTGTAATACAATAATTTCTAATCCATTTCTTACAATAAAATAGTCCTTTACAATAAGGTATACAACTATAGTTCTTTCTCCATTCAACTAAGTCACTACAACTTGGAATAAATGAAATATACAAGGCTTTCTTTCAAACATACAAAAGTTACAATCTTCCACTCTAAGTGGGAACAATAATAAAATTTACAACATGGAGGTTCTTCCAACAAGCTCAAAACACAAATCTTCTTTCAAGGTCATCTCCCAACTTTTTTCAAACTTGCATCCTTCAACTCTTCAAATCTTGAATCACAATACAAATAAAGGGGTATAGGCGATGCTCTCGCCCAACCTATAATCCAATAAGGGAAGAATCCATCCCCTTATTGGCCCTCGAGCCCAAACCAAAGAACAATGAGGGGTATTGAGCAACATTTGAAAATTTTTACAAGAGGTTTCCACAAAATACATTCCACCAAATAGTACATTCAAAGAACATATTCAAATAATACACTCAAACAATATAGTAAACTAATATTACAAATTTCCCAAAAAATCAAAAAGACTTGAAAACAACATGCCAACAAGGAGTAATGGAATATGGGCACAACCTTATTCTATCTCCCATGTGATGTAGGAGTTCTACCCAAAATCATCCATGTGCACAACTCAAAACATAATAAAATCCATATTTCTACACTTTCCAAATGCAAAATATATCCATGTTATCCTTTTCACTCCTCATAGGTGGAACTCAATCTCACACTCCCTCAAAAATGCATGCCTTACATCTCCGTTTTCCCTCCCCAATGGTCCCATAAATCCATCTCCCACACCCAACTTAAGGAAATATACCCATTTACAAACAAACACCATTTCTACATCAAATACATTAATACAAAAATATAAAAAGATGAGAGCCTACCTCTCCATCAATCTTGCAATTCCCTTACTCAAATAGCTTTAGAATCCTTCATAACAAGCTCAATCCCACATGCAACTCCGAAAGCTAACTCCATGTATGCATACCAAGACCAATTTTAAAAATTACAAGAGAAGGAAATAAGGCAAGTAACCAAAAATCCATAAAAATCATCCAATAAATAAAAATTGGATGTGAGGATGATGAGGTGGCTCCATTTAGAATGCCACTTCATCATCCCTCCATTCCAAAACTTAGGTAAATCACCATACCAAAAGAAAATAAATTCAGATGTAAGACTTATGGCACACCCACATGACACTCTAACTTGCACACCATGCCTATCAAGGAAAAACATAAATGTTGTAAGTAACAAGTGAAATTATTCACCCTTCTACTTTCCCCAAAAAAGAAATAAGCATAAAATGAACTCCTATTCCATATGTATGGTTTTTTTATTAATTTAAGAGGCATGGGACAAGCTTAGCTTGTCCCACAAGCCTCCAAAAAAGCCTCCCAAGTCAAAATCAGAATTTTTGAAGTTTGGAGCAGTACACAACACAACCGAACACAAATCTAGATTACATCCACAAGATTTCATGGACTATCTACCCAATTTATTTCCCACATGTCATATCTTCCTTTTAATTTAAATTTAAGCTAAACTAGCTAATTAAGATACATTAGCAAGTGTTAAAAAAGTAACAATATTTCCCAATAATTAAACATATGCACAAGATTTTAAAACAATTCAAATAATTAAAATAAAGGGAAATACATTACACCCATTTCCATATAAATGAGGTTACTCCCTATGGGAACCTCCTAAAAGGTATGCAACAATACAACATAACATTATAGAGAAGTTGTCAATTTTTTTCCATGTTGCACAACACCGACATCCTTCCATGGTTGGTCCCCTATCCCCTTTTGATTTATATGATAAAATGTCCCTATAACCCAAAAAAAATACCTCTCTAGCCTTACATTCGTATCAACAACATCAAGAATAATATACATATAAAAATCAATAATCATCATAAAAAATTGGCAGATCTATCATCTATCATCTTATCTAGTAATTCGATTTTAACATCAATAAAATCATAGTTCTTACTAAAAATGTCTAACATAGGTAATCCATCCATAATATGGCATGCTTTAGTATAAAATCGAATAATTTAAATCAACATATATAACTATCTATCAATTTCATCCAGGGCACCATAATCAAAATATAAATCACATCACGTACATAGTCCAATATCCACATAATGGATCATCTACTGATCAAAATATAGTAATCAAAATGTCTAAGTATCAATCTAATAGTAATAACATCATAATGAAATAGCTTTAAAGAGGAGAGGCACTACATGGATAGAAAATTGAGACACCTCATGGACTATGGGTATCCCTATTTTGAGGTGATTCTCTAGGATTGATAAGGTTGGTTCCTTCTTTGAGGTATCCCTAAACTAGATATGTTGGGTTGATGGTAAGACGATGAATAATAAACTTTAAAAATGGGGTGATATGCCAAAATTTTGTGAGGGATTTCTGACAGAGAAACATGCACAATAGAATGAGAATTAATGAAGCAAATACAATCCAGTGAGTTTTTTTAACCTCAAGGAAAATATTTATATGCTTAGGGATTTGTAATGAAGGCACCAACATTTTTAATCCTAGAGATTCACCTCCTAATAGAGATACCCACCTTTGCACATGCAATGTCTCAATTATCTATCCACAGAAGTGAGGGAGAAACAATGTTACAAATATATCACCCCTCAACATAGGCACACTTCTATTATATAATGGTTTACTGGCATGCACGATGGGAAAGAAACAAATATTGATGAATTCAGAGAATTGAATATTCGAGAGAAGAATACATTTGATGACTATGTGATTTTGATTTAAGACCAGTACAATAATTTCCATCATCAAAGTCACATCAAGTATTTCAGCTGGGTAAGTGCAGCAAGTTGGGGGACTAAAAAGTGGACATCAAATCCTTAATTTTACATTAAAAATAGAAAAACATCAAATTTAGTCTTCTCGTGGACTTGAACCATGCCGAAAAGTAAAAATATGTCATAAAAATGGTACCATCGCATAGGGGAGACTGTTAGCTTTGTAGAAATATTGATTTTAAAGTGAATAGAAGTTTATAAATGTCCTTTTTAATTTTTTACTAATAGTAGGTCTTCAAGACACTTTTTTCCATGAATGTTCATGTCTACATTTGAGACTACAAATTTTGTTTCACTTGTCGAATGTGATAAAACTTATACCATCCCAATTGTAGTGAAATTATATACACGGTCAAAAAAAAATTATTTCATTTCAATATTTTTTGATGAATTTATGGCAAGAAAATGGAAAGTGCTCTATTTTCTTTATGTTTTCAGACCACTTTCATAGAAAAAATCATAAAAACTAAAATATTTCTCAAAAATTACAAACTAAAATCTATCCCAAGACAGATAGTGGCATCTAACTTTTCACCAAAGGAAAACTATATATATCATTTTTCGTCATCCAAAGTGTGGGAAAATGGATTATAATCTTATAGGATTTTTAAAAAAACCAAGTCATTGAATTTTGAGCATTTAATATAGATAAAATTGTCCACTTTTAAAACAAATTATTAGTTTAGAAACTAGATTCGGATGCTACGATTCATATTCATATAATGTTTTCTAATTTTTAGTGTATGCATTGCTAACAATCCCTACAAGTTGATATTATGTTGTTATTTGAAATATGACGTCCACTTATGACCCCTTTTTTGTCCCACAACTCGCTGCACTTACCTAGCTACCGCCTTTTGATGTACTTTTCAAAAAATTCACCTCAATTATTTTGTTGTGATCAACATATTTTCATGAACAAAATATCTTTTTTTCATTTTTACATCTTTGATGAGGTCATGCAATCATGAAATCAATTGCTCAATGGAATTCTTTTACCTAAAAGTTCTATTTTTCATATCCACACCATGTTCACCCATATTCCCCTTTAGATTAGTGCCATGACCCCTATCAAAATGAATATACCCATAACCCAAACCTTTCATATTAGTATGACAATGATAATGATGTTTAAGATCAAGCTTTTTCGGATTATGTTGATTACATAGATGAGGAGGATCTTGAAATCAAGTGTCATGAACTTAAGCAGACATATTTTTCTATCAAGGAATATGTTGAAAAATTAGAGGCGGTGGAGAATGATCAAGCATCGGGTTCGAAACCCTATCAATGAGATGTTCCCACTTACCTTCCCAATGAGAATCTAGTGACCACATACCTTCCTTTCCATCCAAAGCAGCCCATTTATAAATTTATTATTTTTCGAGTTACAACAATTTCTTCCTCTTCTATTCCATTATCACATTCATAGCCCAAATCTATGTTTGAATATTTCTTTATATTGTTGTAGCAAATCCCACTTCCTCACATGCATATTTCAAACCACATCCCTTTGCCAAAAAATTACAAAGTCAATATGAGACCCTGTCCACCCCTCCTCCTTCATTTGTAGTACTAATTCATGAAGGTTAAGATAAAAAAACCATCAAGGAGGGGCAGCTAATCAAGGAAAAAATCAAACTAGAATTCATCCGAACTTGCAAAAATTGGTTTCAAAAATTTATTTTGAATATGTTCCACTGATTGGAGAAAGAACCTATGCAAGCAAAGTGGAGTTTGATATTTCAGAGAAGAAACAATCTCTATTTTCTCATTGTAGTGTGCATAACCACACAATATTTATAAAATTTATTGATCCATCACAGTTTGCAAAGTTGGAAAAGGAGGAAGAATAAATTTTAAATGAAGAGGAGTGTAAGGAAGTTAAGATCCAAATAGATTTTTCTGCAAAGTTTTGTCATGAAGAGACTAAGTTATTATTCGGTTTGAAAGATTGCATTGGTGAGGAAAAACTTGAAGAACTCACTAATTTTTAGTTTTACCATTTCTCTTCTAGAAAAAAGGGCCTCTGTTTTGTGAGGTATCCCTTGTACATGAAAAAGAGAAACAAATTCAATTGGATGAAGATTATTTCTTTCCCCTTTTTGAAAAATATTTTTTAGAGTAAAAAGAGTAGAAAAATTTCCCCCATAAAAAAGAAAGAGATGAATTTGATCTAACAGGATGCATGGTGGATCCAAAAAAGGAAAAGAGTGTGAAAATAGTCTTTGAAAAATCAACCATGATAGATATCGTCGAACAACTTGAAATAGTTGATGAGATAAAATAGTTTCATAAGCATGGTTCATTTAAGAGACCTTCAGAAATCGAAGGTGGAAAATCCATGACAAATATCCCCATAACCACTTTCACGAGATGGGTGAATTTTTTTGGGATTTTCTGCAACATTTTACTGATAAAATATTTCATTTTCAAGTTGGGGGATAAGAAGTTTACTTTCATGTGACAAAAACCTTATTTTCGGATGAGAATAGCCTTGATGTTGTGTGATATCAATGTTATTGTTGACCGAAAACAAGGTTGATGTTGCATGGCAACAACCTTGATGATGCACAACAACAAAATTTCTGTTGCATGACTCCAAAATAAAAATATCTCAGCATTCATCTATAGCCTCTGTTGTGCATCAACAAAATAGGATTTTCACACGTTAACAATCTTATGTCCTGCATTAACAACTTCCTTTTGTGCATCAACAACATGCCTTGGAATTTCACGATACTTGATATGACTATACCTCAGTAAGCTAGTTGTAAGTTATTAGTTTACTACCCAACGACTCACCTAAGTGTATGGAGGATATTTTTTCACGGGGTTGGCGGAGCCAACGCCTACAAAAATATATAATGTAAATTTTAGGTGAACATGACACGACTGCTCCATAAAATTCTTAGTTTAAAATGTTCCTAAAATTGAATATTCACCAAATTATGAATATTCGCCACAAAAAAATCCATGTTCATAAGGTAGAAAAGAATTTAGGCTAGCTTGAGAACCTACTTATAGATGAAGAGAAAATTAAAAAAATAGTAAGGATCATAAGAATCAGTTTTCCACCATTACGAGGCCATGTCCCATTTAGTACTTAGCTGGTATGAAACCAGTTTCATCAAGACAATAATTTTTTCGTATTTGAGAGAAAAAACGAGCTTCAAATTCTCAGAAACAAGTCCTAAAACCTTCATAATAGGTTGCAGATCTGATGGAGACATTCTTTATTTTTGGACTATTCTTTGGAGAAAAATAAAAGTACATATCTTGTTTCAAAATTTTCAAGTATCTTCCACTCAACCCATGGTCTCATTTTTTGATAAAAGGAAGAAACTTTTCATAGTGTGTATCATGTATCATATTTTATTTAGATTCATTTGCAGCTAGTTAGAGTAGGGTAGGTAGGATTTTTGTTTTAATAAATTTCTTAGGTACACTTGTAGTTTTCAATTCAATAAGTGCATTTCATGCATAGGATCCAGTTTTAAGATATGTTCCTACTTTAGTTTTTGTTTTTGAAGGGTAGTTTTTAGTTGAAAATGAAAATTTTGGATTGGTCTTTGACTCCATGCTAAATGGATAAGGAATTGGTATTAAATCTAGAAGGAAGCTTTATCCCACAAAATCGCTAGAAATGTTGACATTTCTCGCACCCGTGCGAGAGGTCAACTCGAAACTTCATTTCTCATATTGAAGGGATTGGTTTAAGGGGCCTAACTTAATGGGAAAAGGCATGATCTACAGCTATGTTTGTTTCATAATGTCAAGTTTCCACCTAAATTTTCTTTCCAGTTGACATATCCCTCATTATCATGCATCATTCCCTTAGGAATTGATGCATGACCACTGACACATATGGGAAATACAAAAATTTCAAAGATGGATAACCAAAAACTTACATAGGGACAATATTTTATGTTGAAATCAAAACACCCCGAATGTTCTAAGTTTGAGATGGTCATTCGGTTTGATTGCATAACATGGATCTATCTTGAGTGTGGGACATTACGAAATGGGATAGCTCTCCAAAGAAGGTCGATTCCTACTCCTAACTTACCTGCCACTAACTACTCCTAATGCAGGAAAACCACTAACTAATCCTAATCTAATGCTTCCAAGAGGATAGGGAGAAAGATACATGGAATGAAAACCTAGACTACAAATGATGATACACTAAGAAAGGGGTGTTGATCACTTCCCCTAGCCTACAAAATAATGGAATAGATGAACCTAGAAATGGTGTACCTACACCAAAAATTAAATTGCATCCAATACATCATTTCGAATGAGCACAACACACTTTGTAATCATGTAATAACCAAGGAAATGCATAGATTAAATAAGCACAATGAAACATAATATGAATATGATAAACCATGAGAGGTTAAGTAGATCAACAAAGAAATAATATTATTTATCTATATGGATATACAAAATACATTGTTGTATTAGAAAGAGGCATGAATCCATTACAAATCTTTGTAGGTAGGCTTGGAGCCCCAAGAAGAATGGGGTGTATGGGAGAAGATAAAATGACCAACCTTTTCAACATGTAAACCCCTTACATTTTATAAAGCGATAAATGCGAAGAGAGAAGGATGAAAATAAAAAAATGCACTCTAATCTCTTACAAAATCCATCATTATTCTTGTGGGAGTGACAGAAATTGTGCAAATGCCATACTCTATTGTACCTTGGTTTTGGGTAAGAAAGTAAACCCATACCTCATCATTTAGGTTGGTGGGAAACTTTGAAATATTCATCTAAAATGGAAAACTATATTTCCTCATTTTGAAATACTTAACCTTACTATACATAATAAATATTTCCAAAATAATGGAAAGTTGTGTAGAGGACACGATAACTTTCCAAAAAGTTTGATTTTGTTTTAATTTGAGCTCTTAGTCAAAATTTATGGTCATTGGAAGATGACGGTACCATTATGTAATAAATGTGGGTGGTTGATCTTCTTTTTGGACTTCGAACCTACATTGCACACTCTGAAATCTGCAATTTCATACATTTAGGATTCAAATTTGTGGGTATTTCCATTTTTGAAGTCACTTGCACTTTCATTCATCTAGCTAAGTTTGTGAAAGCTCGAAATCTTGAAACCTCGAAGTCCTAAATTCAAAGTTCAACTTTCAGACCATTGTGATTTTAGGTTTACAAGGTTTTGTGGGTTCAAGTTTTGGGTTTCGAGGGTTCATATTTTGGGGTTTTGGGTGTTTAGGTTTCGGGGATGTTCACCTTCTGGGTTCATGAAACATCCAAATCTCTGAAATCCCAAACTTTGAAATTTGGTGTTTAGGTTTTGGACTTTCTTCAATTATGAGCTCCAAAGTTCCCTCACCATTGACTCAGAAAGTGGATTTGACCCTCAAAACCTTCTAATCCCTTTTGAGATTTAGGGTTTTTGGATTTTGACTTAGTTTTACGTTTTACATGGTAAAAATCTGAATAGCTCCGTCCCTAAAGTCTCAAAATTTTAGACTTCGGATTTTTTTCACCCTCCAAATTGCTTTCTCGGCTTGAGCCTCAAAGCATTTGTTTCTTCCTTGTTTGGCCAACATGGCCCCCAAATTTTGGCAAGTCCCTTTTGGAGCTCTCCTCTAAATCATGACCATTTTTACACTGCCAAATCCTCATGCCTTTGGCTCAACAACTCATTATTGACCTGATCTCGACTCCCCGTGATAATATCATGTCATTCTACCATTGATCCGAGCCTCGACTTGGCAATGCGAGCTCCCATGGCCAAATTGATCCTTCTATTTTCTCTTTGTGAGGTCATGTTTGTCCAATTTTTCCTGAGGGGAAAAATCACATAACAAAGTCCTCTTCGAGAGTTTGAACTACGTTTCTACTTATCTTTTATTCACAATTCAATTTTATTAAGTTACTTTGAGTTCATTAATTATGATTAAATGAAAATTTCCTAGTGTGTATGAGTTGCAAAGAATTCATTTAACACCATGTTAATAAAAATTAATGCAAAAGGAAATAATTATAGCTCATCACATTAAGAGATTTTCATTTATTTCATAATTTGAAAGTATAATGGACCCACACAAGCCATGGGAATAACTTTGAAATCAAGTACATTAAAATAAAGTACATGTGTGTAAAGTTATGAATAAAGAGAAAGGAAAATCCATCATTGCTTGTTTAGATGGATTTTTTCCCCAGTAGGCTCGGAGTTGTCCTCTCCCACTCCTCTTCTTCATCCTCATCATCTGTTGTTTCGTACCTAAAAAGAAGTAACAAATGTTAGAGCTACCGATTTTCATTCCTACTGTACTCACAACTTCAAACAAATGAACTTTCTTAAAAGGAACTAGAAAATAAGACAATGCAGAAAGAATTAAAGAGTAGAATTTCATCTTCGGAAGAATGGAACAAGAAGAAATTAGTAGTAAATGGAATGATTATGGATGTCGATTATGTTTCTAACTACTTCTTCTAGTTTTCAGGGCTTTAGCTACAAATTGAAAAATCACCGGAAAATTATATTTCTAGTTACAAATATTCACATTTTCAAATCATGCATTGCATGGTAAAATTTTTTTCACAAGTACATGTTTCAACCAAATGAAGGATACGAGGCAGTTACAACTTTAGAATGCAACAATCATCTAGTGGTAAAATATCTTCAAGCAGTGACTGTATCAGTTACAATTTTTTGAGAATTCCATCAAGCTCTCATAACACATATTGAAGACATAAAACATCATGATGCATTTTAGAAGTGAAAGGCATTCTCTTTTACAACACAAAAAATGCTAAGTATTGCAGTCATGGCAGAGGATCAATATGAATAAATAATTTTAATAGTTTTTCCTTTTAGGAGTATCATCAACTTTCGGCAAGGTGCATAATTCAGATTTTGAAGACACTACAATTCCATATTTGTAAATTTAAAGTGAACAACATACAAATTTAAGTTTCAACAAATGTACTTTATGTCATCAAATATTCAAAACATGAATTTTCATCATATATGAATGAAACTTGAAAGTTCATTTGAATATTCATGGTTAGGTGGCCAAAGCAGAACTAAAACTATTCTCACAAATTAGCAAAATGGTGATCTAAATTTGCAGTTTTAGAATCAGATCTAGGTGTCTCCTTCTCACTTATCTTTACAAGTGAGCAACAATTAAGGAAGGCCATGTTACATCAAGAGAACATAAAAATTTCAAGCTTTAGATTCAAAGGAAATTTACAAAAATTAAATCTGGGTATGTAAAAGATAAATACATTCAAATGGAATTTTCGGATGGTGTTTCAAGCATCAAGCAAGATAACAAAGGCCTTTTACCTTAAACATTGCAATATATTGAGAATAACCAACAAAATGAAGTTTACAACAATAATAGTAAAAGTTTTCAAAGGTATATGAATTCTAGTATTGTAATTTCTAATTTCTCAACATAAATGTTTCATTAAAAATGGAAAATAAGTTTGAACATCTAGAACATGATTTACAATTGCTAAAAGTGAGCCACAATTCACTTTTTTTGAGTTGTTGCCCAAATCAATGTTAGGCGAGTGAATGTAATGGAAGATCAACTCATGTCAAAGAACTAAAAATTGTATACTAAAATGGTAGCTTGTTAAGGGTTATACCACCAAGCCAAAAATGGAGGTGTCTCACCAAACATCGAGGCTTAAAGATAAATCCGATGTATATAGTTACAAAATTGTTCTTTTGGAGTTGTCGATGAGAAGGAAATCTATTGACAATGACTCAAATATGCTTCATTGCTAAGTTTTTAGTTGCAACATTGTTTTTATGGAGCTTATACTATACACTATTTAAGTTTCTTAAGTTTTTAGAAGCATGGAACAATCAAATGTTGATGGCGTTGTCCTCGCCATTGGCATGTGAAGACAAACTCTATCAAAAGTAAACAATCTCTCAACAAAGAAATGCACAAAGCAGTGGACATAAAAACTAGATGAACAAGCTATCGGGTGCAAATCGATACGGGTTTGAGCACATCACAACCATAGAAAAACCAGCTTGAGCTAAGAATAGAATGGATCGAGTAAATATATCACCCATCTCATAAGTCATATTGATATATCATAATGGAATATCGGATGAGAAAATATAGATCTAAAAATAAGCTTTCCATACAAAAATGGTGTTTAAGGCACAAAAATGAGACATTCGAGACGTCTAATCCCAAATACTGACGATGACACGAGCAAGGGTTAGAATTGATTTCTGAAGATTCAAAATGTACTTTGCCTGAGTTTAGTTTTGTTAACATTAAATCATGACCTACCGGACTTCAAAACCACTTTCAAATTAAAGATACCAAGGCAACAGAGTGATAATGAACCAAATCTCCATTCATGGCAAGTAAGATTTAAGGTAGCGAGAAATGCAGAGAAATGACATGAAACGAAAAACAATGGATGCAAACCTAGAAATCCAGAGGGCTTATAATGCATGAAATAGGAGCTATGAGTATAAAGCAATAGGTTGACTCATTTTAAAGGAAACCCATTAACAAGTATTCAAAAATTTATATAAATAAGAATGCGCAAAATTAGATATTTACCTTCAAATGGATCCATACTATCTTTGAATAGCGATCAAACCAAGGAGAATATTAATGGAGAAATGAAGCAATGACCCATCTATTGAAAAAATGCACAAGGAAGTTCAATTGCCAAACCAATTAATCGAAATTTGAGCTAAATGAGGGAGGGATTTAATATTTTTCAACTTACCGTGATATTTTGCATCGAAATTAGAAAGAAAATAGAGCTCATTTACATGAATACATAACTCTCCATTGAGAATCACGAATATAGAAGTGCATGATCCTTGAACTAGAAAAACAAGCTCGAAGGCCAAAAAAATGGCTGCCATTCAAAACCATTGGCAGAGTAATGGGAATCATCTAGGGTTTCAACAGAAAATTTATCAAAACAAGACCATTACAAATTCCATGGCCACCATGTTTCCAAGTGCATACGAGTGAAAATGAGTCAATACATTAGGGTTTGATCCCTAACATTCTCTTAACCATGGTTAAAAAGAACTAATTATGGGCATGTCAAAAGACTTTATAATCACCAAGGAGTCTAATGTTGAAGTCATTATCTTTTCATATTCCTTGGAGGTGCATGAAAGGCATATGAAAGGATATTACCATGCTATGGATGGGAGACCTTGAAGGAGTTTCATTATTTTGCTTTCCCATGATGAAGTGTTAAGTGTTCCTTTACAACTAAGGTTGACCAATTAGAACAAAAACTTCTCCTTTTAGGGGTGAATAATAGAAAGAAAACTAATGATCACTATCATGCATGTGAATAAAAAAATTTCTTTTGAGATAAAATAGGTGGAGTTTTACCTTAGTTTGTGCTAAGTATACCTTATCGTTTTCAAATTCACCTTTATTCCTACAAAGGATCCATACACATGTCTAAGGATAAGTTAAAAATAGTAAACTAGAGCTTTGAATGGAGAGTTGTTCGAATCATGTAGGCTATTTTTTCCTTTTCGAGGAGCATGCATATTTTTAGCTTTATTCTTATTTTTATGTATTAGGGGTTTCAAGAGAAAATTCAGCAAAAGCAAACCATTATAAATTCCATGGCCACCATGTTTCTAAGTGCATAAGAGTGAAAATGAGTCAATACATTAGGGTTTGGTCACTAACATTCTCCATGCTTAAAATAGAACGAACTATGGTCATATCAAAAGCCTTTATAATCACCGGGAGTGTAATATTGAATTCAATATCTTCTCATATGCCTTTGAGGTGCTTTAAATTTAAAAATTATAAAATTATGCATGGGGTATTAGGTAATGTCAATCATTTACCCCCTAGGAGAACAACATGATTTTAACATGCTACCGCATTTGGGTGAACTTGAAGGAGTTTATTATTATGCTTTCTCATGATGAAGTGTTAAGTGTTCCTTTACAACTAAGGTTGACAAATAAGAACATGAACTTCCCCTTTTAGGGGTGAATAATACAAAGAAAACTAATTTTCACTATCATGCATGTGAACAAAAATATTTCTTTTGAGATAAAATAGGTGGAGTTTTACCTTAGTTTGTGCTAAGTATACCTTAGATTTTTTCAAATGCACCTTTATTCATGCAAAGGTTCCATACACTCGCCGAAGGATAAGTTAAAATAAGTCAACTGGAGCTTTCAATGGAGAGGTGTTTGAATCATGTAGGCTATTTTGGAATTTTGGAGGATAATGCATATATTTAGCTTTATTCTTATTTTTATATATTAGGAGGAGCTAAAATTACATGCATAGATGGAACTGTTGTTGGAACTTTGGGTGTTGAGCTTACAACTCCACCCCTTTTCTTATTTATTGTATGCTTGCATAGGCATGGGAGGCAATGGAACCTCTTGATGTAACAAAGTGTTGGAGGAATGTTTCTAGATTTTCTCTTATATGAGAATCCATTGATTGACCTTTCCAAAAATTGGCAGTGGTGTGTATCATCATAGTTATTTTTATGAATGTTAATTCCCTGAATTTATTAAAATTATCTTAGGATATTTTACCTTAATGTAGTTAGGTTTTTATGGTAATTTTAGTGCGCAATTTCTTTCTTGTTATTGTGAGAAATCCCTTAGAATATCATTGTTTTCCTTGAGGTTAACAACAACCCACTGGATCATGTTTTCTATATTTATTCTCATCCTATTGTGCATGTTTCCCTGTTATAAATCCCTCACAAATGTTTGGTGTATTACCCCATTTTTACAGTTTATTATTCATCCCCTTACCCTCAACCCCAAAGATCTAGTTTACGGATACTCCAAATAAGGAACCAACCTTATTAATCCTAAATATTCACCTCACAATAGGGATACCCATAGCCCATGGGGAATCTCAATTTTCTATCCACTAAAGTGAGGAAGAAGCAAAGTTACAAATCTGTGACCCCTCAAAAAAGGTACACTTATGTTAGATAAGAGTACCCAAACATCTCTAATCTTTTGCATTCCATTGAGCTAGATCATTCCTAATCATTGCTGGAATTACATTAGTTTTAGCTACATCCCATAATTATTTTTCTATTAATTACAATTGCATCTGTAGTTGCCATGTATGAAAATTTTGCCATTCAAATTTTTCAATTAAATTTAGTTTCTCCATTATTTTTTACAATAATAATAATAAATACAAAATTTAATCACGTAATTTAATCATTTTTATAGAATACCTTTAAACCTCAAAGCAAGCCAAGAATTTGTATTAACAGTTCAACATTATTGGAAATTTGAGAAAACTTTCGATAGAAGAATTGATGTGCTGAATTTGATAGCTGCATAGTGAAATCCATATTTTTAAACAAATATGAACTGGGTTTTGGTAGAATTTATGTTGTAGTTTCTGAAAAATATATGGTTCAGTCTACAGAATTTAAGAAGAACCAAGAACCAAAAACAAAAATTAAATCTATTCTTTGGGACAGATTTGATCAAGAAAATAATGAAATTTTCCTCTTCATACCTACTCGGTACTAAATGAAAATGTAATATCAGAATTACATAAATTAAATTCTAAAACTTTCTCTTCATTATTTCTATTACATAGGAAGTATTAAACCCATTTATATAGGAGAGGTTGTTCTATATTTAAGGAGAGATAATAGCCATAAATATCTCCACTCATAACTCCTAAAACAACTCCTTGTTATTTTATGTGAGATTTTATTTTCTCACAAAAATAATATTGTTAATGTTTTCTACTCAACCAAAACATGACAATATTTTCTCACCCACTTATAATTACATTTACCATAATGTAATTAAGCTATTACAAACTCATTATATTATCCTATTCAATATTCACACTACAATATAAATATTCCTAACATATAAATAATTCCTTGTAGATTGTTATAATTTAAGGTATTTATTTACCTTTGATTCCTTACAATTGTATTATGTTTATTTATTTTTATAATTGTCAACATCTTTGACATATATTTAGCTACTAGTATACCTATCTTATAGAAATATATGTAAAATATGTCGAGAGTTATAGTTTATTATATTAAATTTTATTGTAATAATATTAATTATTATAATAAATATTTTATAATTTATTATCATTTATATATGTATTTTTCTTATGTAATAAATTACATTTGTGTTTGTTTTTTCTCAATGTAAATATTTAAGTGAAACAAGTAAAATTACATTTGTATTTATTTTCCTTATATAATTATTTAAGTGCAAAGTAAAATTACATTTGAATTTGTTTTTCCTTATCAAGTCCTTTAAGTGCAAAGAAAAATTACATTTATATTTTCAAAAAGGTAAGTGGGCCCTTATTTTTATTTCATGGGAAAAAAATTAGTTAAATTTCACGTGCATGATATCAAAATCTTTCACTCCATATATACAACTAAAGATGCCTCTCGAATCGATATAAATAATTTAATTTCACGTGAACAACATAAGACTCTTTCACTCCATATATATAATTTTACATGCCTCTCAACATAGATATATATATTATATTTATTATTAATTTGTCCACATTTACAAAAGTAAATTATTATAAGGCATCATTTCTATTAATTTTAATGTATTAATGTATATTTTATCGTAATATATATAATGTATTGTGCAATTTTATACTTTTCAAGAAGTTTCATTAAATGATGTGATGCATCCTATAATTCACTTTGTGAATAACCTAGGCACATTGTCACATCACTCACCTCGGTTGAGTGTTCACCCGAAGCACGCAAAGGCTCCAGGCCCCTCTTTAGAGTTTCTTTTACATATTGTTATCATGATGGTACATATAGGTATTCATATTCATAACCAAGAGTAAACAACACACGGTGCATAAACAAGATATAGATCTTAAAAATATGTAAGATGAACTAAACAATGACTATAACAAGATTTACCATGAAAGAACTAGATTCAGTCATGTTCAACACCATTATCCAGCCAATATGAAATATTGTATTAAATTCTATAAAACAAAAAATCTTCTTACATTACATACGTATCTCCATGATTCATGCGTAAGATAAAACAAACAACATAACTCTATATATATAAGGGTGGGTACTTTCTCCTCACCACCCATGCACTTCTTAAAATAGGTCACATGCTAATAATAGCCACATACCTTTACCAAAGGATGCATAACATGTAAGTGATCTTAAAAATAGACCTTCAATAGTTAACTCGAGTAGAAATCCTATTATTATCTTAAACTATGCATGGCATGTAGTTGTAGCTTTTCCCCAAAATACCATTGTGTGGATAAGTATTCATGTCTTTGTGTTCTCAACACGTTATCTCTCGAGAATAGCACTTATCCACAAAATGGATAAGTTTTGAATTCAAATTGTTGTAGCAAATAGTTATTATGTTATTCTTCTATGCCCTCAAATGTGCCTTACCCCAATGCACGGATCCTTTATGTTCCTTTAACTTAGAGTAATATGTTATCTCCTCAACATTCACCCACACTAAAATACATTATTGCCTCAGAAATGGGAATTCCTTCTTATGTATTCAAAAATAAAGAATAAGGAATGAAATAATGAATGAAAAACTATACAAAAGAATGAAGTTTACTCTACAAGTACCCTCTTCCTCACGTAGGACTAACTTTGGATATTCAGTTTTGAGTTTAGCTTCCCAGGTTTGCTAGTCACTTAGTGCGCTCCCTTTCTTTTCTAGAATGTTTGTCACTATGACATCCATTTCATCTTGAGTGATATTTTCCTTTTCATTCTAGGTATATTGAACAACAAATTCCATACATGAGACCATTCCTTCTATGGAGTTGATTTTACGTGCCATAATTTTCCCAAGTTCATTGATCCTATCTTTGTGTGGATCTTGGGCTGCTGTAAGGGCCTCACACTTTTGTTTTACCAGGGATAACATCTCTACAAGCTTAATTGTTTCACCTTTCATTACCTTCAACACTTCATTATCCTTTGCTATAGTTCTGATTCTTATTATGGCGTCCGTCATTGCACACATGTTCAAAGCTTGATCCACTTTTTTCAAATCATCTTTAAATGTTTTTGAGCAAGGCCTCAAAATTTGAAAAATTCCTAACAATGGTAGCCCTTTCTCTTGTTGTTTCCTCTAAAATTTCTTTTGAGTACGACCATGACAACAAGTTCTTTATTTTAAAAAAGATCAAGCGAGTGCAAAACTAATTCATTGTAGAGAGAAACACATGACGAACTTTAGACTCCAAATGAGGCCTTACCTTAAAGATATCATCACCAACTTCCTCAGTCATGCCAATAAAGGCCTCATTATTTTCCTCATCTTGTTGCTTATCCACTTTCAAACGCATTATATTTGAAGTCTTATCCTTGCTATCTTCAAGTAGCCCTTGAATGGTGGTTTCCTTATCCATGTTCCTCCACACCAATTAAACAAATACCTTGACCAAGGCATTTCTTAATTTCCCATTAGACATTACAGTAGGTTTGATATTCATGTTCCTAATCCCTGGTTACTTTTTTACCAACCATGAGACATAGGAATTCTCCCACACATAAAAATCGGGTTCATCCATGTGTGTACGCATGGACCAGGAAAACTTCCTTTTAGTACGTGGATTGGCCTTTTCTAGGTCCATTAACTCTCAACCATATAATTACATTCACCCTATTGTGCTAAATAACCTGGGGTGAATGATCTTGTTGGAGTGATCTATGTACCCCATATCGAGAGTCATATAATCCTCACCTACCTTTAATTTATTTTTCTTCTTATACTTGGTAACCCAAGTGCTAGAATCTGTAGTCGGTCCTTCACCTTCCTATGTGGAATGAGGCGCACCAGATGGCTAGTCCATCTCCTCTTATATCTCCTTGAACCCCTCTTTAACATATTTAATTTCCTCATTAGGAGGGTCCTCTATATTTTTGGGCTACACTTTGGTGTCCCAGCACACTTTTACCAGAATCATCCTCTTCATGCTCCTGAGATTTAAATTTATCCTCCTCTTCTTCATAGGTATTTCCTTTTTAGGGAGATTTGAGGTGATATGTGTAGATTTTTGATGCCCCATGCTCTAATTCTTTATCCTTTTGAATAACATTTTAAATTGGTGTTCCTCATTTATTAGGTTTACATCTAAGTCTAGTGCTTCTGTTTCTAAGTGTTCCTCCTTTTGTTTCTACTAGGGAGGAGTAATATCACACTCACTTTCCTTAGTTTCTAAGGGTTTCTTACATACCCTATGCACTAAACCCGCATTGTCCTCTTATTCATCCGTTTCTTCTTCTAATGGTGAATTTTTCTTTTAAACCTTGGGATCCCAACTACATTTTCCCCTCTGGATGGCACTGGTAGTATAAAATCATTTTCAACATAGTTACAATATTTAATCCTAGGCTTAAGTTGGATATAATTTAGCACAACCCCACTTTCACCAATGGAAAATTTGATAGTTTTGATGGTTATATCATCTAATATGAACCTCTCAATATAATAAAACCTACCTGGGTATGTGTAAGTATTTCTCAAGGTATGGTAGTCATAGTTACCTTTGTCTACATTGAATATTAACTTTCTCTCATCAGCAAACTTGTGAACTGCCACATGGAAGAATCTCACTCTAAAGGCGTAAGGGAGATTACGAAAGGGACTCCATGACCCATCCTTCATTGCAAAGCACATAATGGAAAAATATTTGTATACAAAAATTGTACCAATTTCCCAACTACTGATGGTAGCTCCATAGGAATTCTCCATTCCTCTTCGATGGTTGTGTGAAGTCTATTAGACCACATCTCTTCCATTTTCTCGAATGGGCCACTCATAGACACCTCACATAAATACTTCTCAAACATCTCTGCTAGAGACTTATTCCCTGCATGATACTCCCAAATATTTTTCCTTGGCTCATCGAGCACTCAAATTTAAATAAAAATAAGAAATAGTAAAATGGAAACCAATTTTATCTTCTCACCTTTGCTTACTTCTTCAATGATGGTATCTACTATTTATCATATCAAGTTGTAAATTTATGGCTGTGACATCATTTTGGAAATGTGTAGCCATAGGTTGTTCACTTGTGAGAACCTCTCATGATCATTCAACTTTGTGAGTAAGTGCGCAGCTACCTGCAGAACATGGTACTTCCTTAGCTTATAAATGTCCATTCCGAGTGGATTTGTTGGAGTAACCTTGACTCCTTGCAAGTGGCCAAAATATCTTCTTTTTTAGATAAGTCTTTGGTAATTTCTATTCTTGTTCCCCTCAAACCTATCTAGGTTGTAATTAAGGGCACAATGATCCTCATCCACTACACAGAAAAATAAAATAAGTCCCCATGGACTGCAAACAAGACGTTGATATAGCTTCTCGGGTTTTCTAAAGTAAGGGACTTCATATAGCTGCAAGACCCCTACCTTCTTGAACAATGTCTCTTCAGCATCATCATAGATAGGTATGTCATTGACCTTTTACTTGTTTGTCTTAGTTTATAACAGTACATTCAATTCTTTCTTGTTGTCAATTGTGTGATGATTGTAGTCACTTACCTTGTACCTATAAACATGAGAATCCTAGTCACGTACAATGATTACATTCTCTGGGTACTGTATTTCTGAAAACTAGATTTTTAGGCCATCCTCAATCTCTACCTTGGTTTCTACCTTCTTCTTCCCCTTTTTTCCTGCTCTTGGTGTTCTCCTTTATGCCATGGTTAGATAAGGTTGTGCCTTATAACTTCTATCAAGAAAACTCTCATGTTGTAGCTCGAAATCACGTGCCCTAGCTTCTTCTAAAAACTTTGTTCTCTATTTCTCATGTTTGCATTCCTCTGCTTCACTTAAAACCTTCTCCAATGGGGATGTAATCCAATTTGATGCACATATGTACTCTACTCGCATGATTTCAAACCTCTTTGCACATCAATGCGTCTTTCTCAACTCAGTCATAATTAGCTCTCCCAAATACTCATAATCGTAAAGGTTAAATTCAACGTACATCACGTCCTTATATAGATTTGGAAAAATTTATCACATTTATTGCTTCTCCACCTACCACTAATCCTCTCATTAATTTACCATTTACCAAATTTCCACTTGATAAACCTACATGTTATAGATATAACGTTGTAGCCTTCTTTTATACCGTTTGGCTATAGACCTCCTTACGTGTGCTTCCATGTGCCAAAGTACATCACCACTATTCATTCCTCTAATTAGTTTCTATGGCCAAAACATACCTAGCATTATACTTTGCATTATTTTTATCGACTATGGTCTTCTTTAAGAGAAGTTTTCTTTCTAGCAAAACCTTTCCATACAAGAAAAACCACTTACACAAGTATTTCCCTAAGCATACCTATCATTCAATTAAAACGACCCCACACTAAGGTTATGTGTTGTCCTCTACACATAATAAATACTTCAGATTGTAATCATCTTAAATTAGCAAGCACGCATATTACAAAAAACACTAAACTAAATTGAAAAAGCATAGGACCAATGAAGGAAACACATCAAGTGAAAATAAAGTAAGGTAAATATAATCTAAATGGAAATGTCGCCTTATTACAAACAACAAGAGGACTTATCTATAGTAGGGCTTCGGCCTAATCCTTTTGAAAGTGGCCCGGGTAACCGTGTTCCATCAAGCCCCTCTAGCTTGCAAGCGCCTTAGTCAAGTATATGAGTGATAACATATGATCATAACCAATGCACCTTAACATTTCATAGGTAGTGCGAAATTTTGAATCATAAAGAAGTACCATCTCGCCCAACCTTGAGCTTATTTTCTTACATGTTCCTATCATGTCATGCCTTTTCTATGATTTTTCTTTCTTCTAACTTCTTTGTTCTCGGTGCTCCTCTCATCCGGTTATATCAAATTTTCAATTCTCTCTTCTAATGCTTTCTCATCAACTCAACCTCCTACACGTGAAATACACAAATAAGGTAACATGAATTCTATGGGAAGAACTAGTTCTATGCCAAACACAAATTGAAATGGTGTTGCCTTATTCAACCTTTTGTAGGTTTTTCTATATGCCAAAATCATAGTAGAAACTTTATCATCCCAATATTTCTGTCAACATCACAAATATTTTTCAAATTCTGGCTCAATATTTTGTTGAAATCCATAGAATTTCCATTTACGAGGATGATAAGGTGTACTCTTATGGTGTGCAACCATAAATTCATCTAATAATATCCGATGGTCTCATTAAGGAAATGAGTTACTCTATCACTTATCAAACTTAAAGGACATCCATACTTGGTAAGAATATTTTCATGTAAGAACCTTCTTGTTGTTCTTTATTGTACAATCCTTTGTAGGCTTTTTTTCCGCCCACATTTTAAGATAATATATACAAGTGATGATATAATGTAATCCATTTCGTGTGTTCTTTGGTGATTTAGGACCCACAAAGTCGATTGCCAATTTCTCACAAGGTTCTATGGTAGCAATAGGACTAAAAGCCATGTCATCTCTCTATTCGGGTTTTCAAGACATTTGAAAGTGATCAAACACCTTATAATACTCCTTGAAATCCTTATTTAAGGTCTCCCATCACAAACTAGCTAGTAGAATCTGTGTGTGTGGTGGTGTCGCCTGCAGAGTGTCTACCTACAATCTGCTATGAGCCTTGTCCATGATTTTCGTGCACTCATGTTCTAGTACATAATGGTACAATATTTCATCTCAGCTTAATTTTTATAAGTCACCACTGATCAACATTAAAGGTGTGACATAAATTTCAAGTTTTTTCTTCTCGAAGGCCTTCGGTCATTCAAAGTGCCATACCTATTTGTAAAAAGATAACAATATCCTTTTATTTAGAGGGTGTGTTGTTCAACTGTATAACTATACATCAACATTATATCTTAATAATTTTTGTGTCCTCTCCTTATTGAATCTTGATAAGTGGTATGGTCAAGAATTACTTTTACACGGCTTTACAAAAATTATAAAGTAAAATTCTGGAATAATAGAACCCATCATCATATGTGCCCCTGTAAAATGGACTTATTTACAAATTATTTCAATGCCATGTGATCTATATAGGACACAAAAGGTGTTTCTAGAAATTAATTTTGAAATTATGAAGTGTGTAGATCATTGACAAACCCTCATGCTCAATAGTATAATTTTTATTCTGTAGTAGTCAACTTTCTTCTAGCAACACAAATAAGATGGTGTACAATATCTTCTCTAGGCTGATCTAGAAATTTTCCAATGGCCATGCGAGAGGTCTCCAAATTTACATGAAAGGGTAGATTCCATGAGGGAAAATGTAAAATACGTGTCTTAGTAAGCCTCTCCTTCAACTCTTCAAATGCACATTGTCTCGGTTCTCCCCAATAGAAATTCCCTTTACCTTTTAATAACTCCTCTAAGGGTGCGAAGTATTAGTAGATCATTTGATAACAATTTTTATTATCTTTATAGGGCCCAAGAATTCGCTCACCTCATTCTTACTTGTGGGTTTCTCTAAGCCTAATATGACTGCAATATTAACTAGATCTACTAAAAACCCTCCTTACAGATGATATGCCCTAGATGAGTTACAAAACATGTAATAAATATGCACTTCTTGATATTTAAAGAGATGTTTAACTATCTACACCTTTCAGAAATTAACCACAAATTGTCACAATGATCCTTGATAAGCCCATACACATTCCAATCATCCAAGTAAACCTAAAATAATTTTTGAATAAAATCCTTGAATGCTTAAACCATAATGCATGAAAATACTACAGTGTGTTCCTCATTACAAAAGGAATCATTATGTATGTAAAAATTCCCCATTACATGGTGAAAATTTTCTTCTCTTTATCCTCTTTAGAAATTGTTACTTGATGATACCCAAAGAATCTACCTGTAAAAGAGTTAATTTCACTCCATGCAATGCCTTCCAATATTTCCTCGAGTGAATGGTGTATGCAAAGGATCTATCGGATATGTAGCATTCGGCTCCTTGTAGTCTACATAAATCTTGATTCTTCCATATTTATTTATGTTGATTACCATATGGCTAACACACTCGATTCTGTAAGGGCTCAATAATTTTAGATTCCAACATCTTGTCAATTTCTTGTTTAACTTTTACACAAACGTTAGGTTTATCCTATAAGGTCTCTTCTAACCAGTGCACATGTTCCTTTAACTTGATTTTCATCTCTCCCAATTATTCAAGAACTCCTTTCAACTTGTGGTAACACTTAGGAAAGAATTCCTTGAGATCATGTAGAAACTTAAGTATCCTATCCCCCTAAGAGTCGGACCAGTAATCTCAATTATGACAACCTTAGGTTCAAAGATCGGTGCCAATGTTCACTTTATTCATCCTCATAGGTTCATGGTAGGCATGAGCCTTCTCATCCACACTGTCTAAGTCCTTGTGTATACCCTTTGACTGATCTATATCCAAATTTTCCACTTCTTCTTAATCCACCATATATACAACCTTTCATTTATCCTTCTCTAGGAAAACGCACTCAAGTATTTCTAAATTTGTCTCATCTACTTTGTGTGAAAACATGTTTCTAGGTCGACTCACCAAATAATTCTGAATTAGTTCTTTAACATTTGCACTTCTCCCATTGTCAATCACTATATAACCAATAATGATTATTTCACTAGAGGTTTAGTGGAGAATTAGTCAAAAGTATGGATAATTCCTATAGTCAATTCTTACAAATTTCTAGTCTCTCTATGCAACTCCACATAAACATACCAAGCATGCATGTATCCTTGCAAGGTGAAATAAATTTTGCGAACCCACATCAAAGGTATTAAATATTCTTGTCCCTTTTTACAAAATCTCTAACACTATTGATCGTGGTTACGAACATGATTATTACCATGATATTCACATATTTGAGTAGGTGCATTACTCCTAAGAAACCGAGTGATAGGGAAATTTTCATTTCTCTCATTCTATAATATTACCCTTTAAACCATCCACCAACACGTTGCTGTCCGTGCAAGGTATAAAATAACATATTACTTTTGTCCAATTGATCCTTCCATTTTACTTCTATGGCTCACAAGAATACCTCAAGGTTTCCTTCACCAATGTGCCAGTTATGGTGTTGTTTCTAGCCACCAATCATAACACGACTGCTTACATGCGTAGTTACGCTTTCTACCTTGCACACAACCATATTATAAGTTTCATGTTACCAATTATCATAGGAAATACTTGTAGTATCACTGATAGACTATGCATCATCACACTAGATAATTCCTTCCTTGGATTCCTCAAGCTCTTCCATATCTCTAATGGTGCGCACATAAATTATGTTCACGTCTTCTTCATTTGACAAGTCAACATAAGGTACAAATTTACCATCTTTCAAAGGGATAATAACTCATTCGTCCTTGTTCTCAAAATTGATATATCCCTTATTAAACCATAGATCAACATTATTTATATAGCACGAGGAAGCCAAGTAGAATTGGGAATTTGTTTTCTTTTGCAAGTGCTAAGAGCTCAAAGTCCCCAATGAACTTGGCCCCCTATATAGTAATGGATGTAACCTTAAATATTCCAATTGGCGTGGCCCTAGTTGTATTTTCCATATACATCACATTGGAAGATGGTTGTAATGGAGGTCTTCCCATCTAAACCCATGCATCTAACATAAGCACATTCTATTCCATGCCTATGACAATCAATTTTTTTCTCAAAATCCATCCATCCATAACAACATTCGAGTAATCTCCTTATCATAATCCAAGCTATGGGGAGGGAGATTAGCATACAAAATCTTTCATTTGATCTCAATACTAGTGTGCAGATTGTTTCCTTTCAACCAAATTTCTAGTAATGGAATAATGTTCTCTTTATGCAACATCTTACATACTTCATATCATCAACATATGACTGGAAAGTCTCAGCTACCTTCTTTTGTTCCAAATTCCATGATTGTTCTTTTAAACACTATATTTCACCTGTAGATTTTTAGTATCTCCATGGTTTCCTGATAAACCTCCTTCTGATGTGTAGGGTATGGATATTTTGAATATAAAAGATCCTCCTTATTAATAATAGGCTTATGTTGTAACATTTCTCTAGCACGTGTAGCTTTGAACACATGTAGTAATCTTCACGAGTCCTACCTCAAGATCTGGTGATAACCGACATCCATTGGTTTTTCATGATGCACTATGTTCACTCACTTATCTTTTTGGTATATTTTCAAATAGCATGATATAGCAAAAAGGTTTGTACGACACTTATCATACAACATAGAAAGTGACATAACCATGGCGAACTTGTGTGGCACTAAACAACATCCTAATGAAAAATTCGCTAGCTTCCAACAAAGATGGAGAGGGATAACAAGTTTCTTCCCTTATACAATTCCCTGAAAAACAACTAGTGAGTATCTTTGTACCCAATCTAAACCTAGACATCACCTTTCATCTGTAAATGCATTGTGTTTACACCTTGAAGAGGTTATTGAAAAGGGAATTCAAATAGATAAATCCATTATTGCCAAAGGAACCATTAAATCACACTCTAAGGATAAAAACAACGCAAAACCCACAAAAAATCCAAAAATATTTAACAAAAACAAGAATGTGGTGGGAGATGGAATCACATGATTCCAAATGTGTATAAACGGTTCAAACTATTCAACCACCACCTAAACGTATAATGTTCACTCCTCTCAATGAGCCTTTGTTGGCCATATTGAAGAAATTGGATGCATCTCACATGGTGACTTATCACACAAAAAAACCCATTGATGACAATGCTTTGAAACCATCATGGTACAAAGAGCATGACTATTGTGAATTACATCATGTCAAGGGACACAAAACAAAAAAATGTCTATGAATTTGTCACTACATCCAAGATCTCATTGAAAATGGGGAGATAGAAGTTGAAACCCCATATAAAAATCAGATGCCAAACGAAAATATAGGAATATTCAAAGAACCATTCCCTAAACATGGTAAGTCAGATGTGACCAAGCCGGATAGAGGAGAGTTATACTAGAGTTACAAAGTAGAAAATTATCTATATACCAACAAGGACAATAATCATTACGATTCACTCATTAGATTTATCTGCTCTTTAAATGACCATGTGAACACCATTAATATCAACGGAAAGGATTGTGTTGTTATAATAAGGTGCACCCACCTCATGATTCTTGAACCCTCTTCATCGACCCCACAAGATGGTAGGTATAACCTCTTAGAACAGTTTGAGAAGAAGTCTACCAAGATTTCAATCTTGGATCTTCTCAAAATATCGAATGTACATAAGGATATCTTGTACAAAAATATTCAAGGGTCAAGAGTGCCACTAGAAGTAGACCATTCACATCTTCAAGTTGCGGTGGCCAACATCATACCAACTGAGTACATCTCTTTTAATCATAGGGAGATCCCTATTGAAGATCTAACACATAATCTCCCCCTATATATTGAGGTATTCGTTACTCACGAGAAAGATAGAATGTGTGCTTGAGGACAACGGATCAGGGCTGAATATATGCACGTTAAAATTAACTAAGCAAATGACACATACATAAGAAGATCTAGAGCCCCACATTATTACCATAACTTCTTACGAAAATGTAGAGTGGGAATAAGATGGCACAATCACATTACCCGTGGAAATAAGACCCACATGTCATTAGAAAAAGTTTCATGTACTTGACTTGCAAATCCCATATAATATGCTTCTTGGTCAATCGTGGATTCATGCCATGTAGGTTGTGCCATCAACATTCCATTAATACATAAAATTGAAACATAAGGGGCACACTCTCATGATACAAAGAGATCCAGAGCCCTTTTATCACTTTGTAAAGCTCAAAATAGTTTTACGCATAAGGGTGCCTATACATGTCCCTCTACTTGATATAGATTTTATTCTTCAATTTAAAGCCATGGAGTCACAAGTAGATTCAGATTCCCTATGTTTTTGTGCCCATGAGGATTCTATGTCAAGTTATCCGTTTGTTTCATGGGAAATGATGGTTACGAAATATGGTTGTGGAGAGTATAATGTGCAACAAGCACTTTGTTGGTTTGAGACCCATCCCTTGAAAAACCTTCCTTAGATGTGTGATGGGATTTTTACGCATGCTTGAATATACGAGTTATATCATATACGTAAACCAAGATTATATCATTGATTAGTCCTTTAAGCACCATGTCCATGGATCTTTGGAAAGTATCCCGGTGTTGGACAATCTAAATGGAATTTTGTTGTAGGCATACGTGCCCCACTTGGTAGTGAAAGCCATTTTGAATTGGTCAGATTCTTGGACTAGGATTTGATTATAACCCGAATATCCATCGAGAAAAGAAAATATTTGATCTCCTGCCACCATTTGAAGGATTTTCTCCATTGATGGAAGAGGATAATGATCTTTCAATGATGCATGATTCAAATCCTTGAAATCTACGCACGACTGAATCTCTCTGTTCTTCTTGCTTATAGGCACCAGATTGGCTACCCAAGAGGAGTGCTTGATGGGAAAAATAATACAGGCCTCAATGAGTTTGGTTAGCTCCTTTCTCATTAGTGGCTCGATTTTGGGATTAATTGGCCTTTATTTCTAGTGAACTGGCTTAGCATTAGGATTCGATTCGATGCTTTATGTTGTGCTATACGGATCAAAACCACGCGAGTCTTTATAGTTCCACATAAATATGTCATGATACTATTGACAAAGTTTGATGAAAGCTTCTTTCTCTTTGGAAGTACACACTTTTCCAATCTTCAGAAACTTCTCATGCGCTACCTCAACTTCCTCAAAGTCTTCTTATTTGAGCACCATTTTAGAGTTGTCCTTTGGCTTGATCATCTAAATTGAAAATGGATTCTAGAGTGACTAAGCCTTTTGGTATTTTTTTCTTTTAAATTGTATAATTTTATCATGATATGACTCTTGCAACTTATCTTGATTTCTTGCAGATAAACTTTGTCTCATCTTATAGGAAAAGGATAAAAAAAAATTCAGTATCAAACACTTTCCAACTACTCACATTATCAGGGACTGCAGGTCAAACCACCATTTTGAAAAATTACTTCCCTTATTTCATGACATCAACACATATGCCATATTGTGAGCCAATTGTAGTAATCATATCAGCATCTTGATTCTAATTTCTATGAACTACGTCGATTCCAAAAGCTTCAAAATCCTCAATCAAGTCCGAGACTCGGTTCTTATGTGATATTAAAATATCATTCTTGGATGTACTATGTGATGTCACTTGATGGAAAACTAACTCGCCATCTCCAAAAATAGTAATGGCTTTGATCCCCTTCATTTGGGATAGTTGAATTCCTTATACAAGGGCCTCATATTCGAAACATTGTTAGTGTTCTTGAATTACAGCCGAGAAAGATGAGAAGTACTTATCCCACTGGAGAAATCAACATAACAACAACACTAGATCCATTTTTACTATTGTATATACTTCCCTCCCTACGTAGATATAGACAAACAAAATAATATGGAAATCAAAGAAATAGAAGATGTCGACATGAAAAAGGATGCGCCCTGGCGCAGGCAAGAAGATGTCGAAATGAAAAAAGTCGTGCCAAGGTGTAGGTTGGAGGCAAAAAAAAAATATTTCAACATGAAAAAGGATGCACCCTAGCACAGGTAAGAAGATGTCGACATGAAAAAAGTCGCGCCAAGGCGTAGGTTGTAGGTGCATAATAGAAGATGTCGACATGAAAAAGGATGTGCCCTGGCGCAAGTAAGAAGATGTCAACATGAAAAAGGATGCACCTTGTCATAGAGAATAAGATGTTGACATGAAAAAGGATGCAACCTAGCGCAGAGCAGAATATTTCGACAAGAAAAATGATGCGCCCTAGCACGAGTAAGAAGATGTCGACATGAAAAAAGTCGCGCTAAAGCACAGGTTCGAGGCACAGGGCAGAAGATGTCAACATGAAGTTTTCAGTGCCTATGGTGCACATAAGAGTATGTTGACATGAGTACGGATGCACCAAGGTGCATCTTCACAAGGCACATCTTCAGGAGACACAACATTTTGAGAGTTGACACCCGACAGAAAGCAAACCCACGGCGAGATATTCAAATGGCCATAACTTTTCACAGGGAGCTCGGATTCATGCAAGGTTGAACTTTTTGGAAATCTTACAAGGTCCTCTGTCCAACTATGACTGGATATCTTTGATTGGGTGAGAAAATTTTCTTCAAAAATGCAAAATACAGTTCGCCATTTTTTGGGTTTGATAGGGTTCTCACTCTGACAATAATGAGATGAATTAAATACAACACGGAGGTGGTTAGGGTAGATTTGGAATTCCTCTCTCTTCCCTCTCTCATTATTCCTATAAATTGTAAGGAGGGGCTTCTTTCTAAAGGTTGGACATTCTTGTTTTGCCTCTCCCTCCTCTTTGGTTGGCAAATTTGTGGAGTTCAAACCTCCCATCTAAAAGCGTAATGCAACTTTGCTTCTTGGCATTTTGTAGTGTATTGTATCAATCTTTGGAGAAAATAAAGCATGTCTGTGGATGATTCCCAACCCTCTCTGTGTTTGTTTGCATCATCCTAATCTTTCACTAAAAATTTGGTTATCTGTGCATGATATTGCATTACAATTTAATGGTTTGTGTTTATTGGCAAGACATGTGTTCTTCATTCCTCATTGCATCACCTTTGTTAGTTTAGGTTTATTTTTTACATCTTCTTACCTGTCTCCTTGGAAAGTTAGTTTAGGTTTTTGAGTAAAACCTCTACATTTTTATGTGTGCATCGAAGCAGAGGAATAGGAACCGACCTTCATTCGGAGAGATTTTCCGATTTACAAGGTCCCACACTTGGGAAAAGCTCCATATTATGCAATCATACTTAGAGTCTCAACCCATCGAGTTCTGAGACATTCAAGGGTGTTTTGATTCACCATCAACACTTAATTCTCGAGCCATCGAAGAAAATTTACCACAGTTCTTACGAATTGTTTGGTGTTTTGACAAGTTGTGGCGATCATGCGATGATCTTGACCTACTTCATCTAGCAGATTATCGGGGACTTCTTCAACGAGAGTGGTCTATTCATGATCAACATCTTCTTCTTTCAGATCTCGATGGTGTAATTCCCATTTAGAGGACTAGCACTATCGGGTTCTACATGATTGCGGTAGATAGGTTCTACCCTTGTAGTCACTTTGGTTCCATGTCGTGTCTTGTGAATCATATGTGACCAATCAGCTGATAGATAACCACCTATCTTGGCAGTGAAATCTCGTGATAGGTAGATGATGAAGAGAGGAGGAAGATCAATGACTTATATGTCTTGGGTGAATGAAAAACTTGGGCATGCATGGATTATAAGTTGAAGTCCTTTGATAACTCCAATAGTCTTAAAAACTATTCCATCCAACTGAACAAATCCTCTTACAATTAGTGCATATTGTATGCCTAGTACATCTATAGTTTGTTTGGGCATGACTGAGCTACTGGCACCAAAATTGATCATGCAATTGTGCACCATGTGGTTTCCATTGATTAGGGAAATATAGAATGGTGGTGGTTTGTTTGCTTTGGGAATACTTTTCACTTTTTGTTCACACAAAATCATAGTAGTTGTTTCCCCATGACTTGATGATCTTCCGGTTATACCAAAATTGTTTAGATCCTCTCACAACTAGTTTATTTGAGAAGGAATTTAGAGTGCGTCCCACATAGTAACGCTCAAATTGGTTTTATTCATCTATTACACTATGCTGAAACGAATTACTCCTACTTTATTAATGCTTCTTTGAGCATTGGGATCCTCCTTTAGAAAATGCTTGTTGGGTACCGTGATGCTTGATGAAGTTTCTTTTTTATGCGACTTGGCTAATAGGTATTTCGATGGTTTCTTTCCCACATCTTTATCAAACACCACTTGTGTCTGAGGTTGTGAAGTGGATTTTTGATCAGATTTGAAAGTTTGAGGTTTAATTCCTCTCTTCTTGGAATGAGTGTTTTCCCCCACTAATAAGGGATTTGTATTCAACCCACAAAAATCTTCTACTTGCCATTTTAGCAAAGTGGTTTCTTCAGTGCTGCAGTTGATATGTTGTTTCTTCATATGCATGCAGTTGATATTTTATTTCTTCAAGTGCCTTGTAAGGTTACATGGTGAAAATAAAATGTTATATCTCATTTAGGACCCCAATAATGCTTCTTATGAAGTATTGCATGCAGAAATTGATGTTGATAACTCTGTGAGCTATGTTGTTTTCAAGGAGTATGAAATTGATCAATGCAAATATCCGTAGCGAGGTAGATTTTCTTTGGACATTGATGTTGGATGTAGCCTCCAGAGATGTTGAAAAACTTTACCTAGGCACAAAGGATAAGCCTAAAAAAATGTGGTCAGATAACAACTTGGATGGAAAAGAGAAACAATCATATGACCAGTTGTTAAAGATGTATCAAAACTGTTTAGCATGGTCATATCTATAATCGAAGGCACTTGAAAATTTTCCTTGATTATTATCTCTCAATCAGGGTGCACATTATTGTATAGTGTATAGTATTTTGGTTTTTCCTGGTCCTTGGTGATTAGTTTTTGTTTGATTCTTGGTTCAATTTTTGGAGGATTGCTTATTGTTGTTATTCTATGCAAGCCTATTCTTGACTCCATTTCCCAATGGATATTTAGCACATGGTGTGTTTCTCTTATGGCACTTGCAGGAGTTACCATCCCCAATTCGGAGCCAATGTTGGTGCTCAATTTAATATCTCTGTGTTCATTCAAAACCATCCGAGTCCGCATGGTTTGAATTTTTCTTTTTCTCCCTATATTGATGCATGAAATCTTTCTCCTTCATTTTCTTTCCATGGTTAATCCTTTCCTTTGGTCAAGGATCATATTGAATCAGATATATTTTACCATTTCTCTGTCCATGAAAAAAATAAAAAATTGGGCGTGAATTCAGTTTTTCCCCTTCCTTCTATTTTTCCACAGTCATGTTTTCCCTATTGATTTTTGTCCCAACATCTATGGAAACGTGGTCCTTTCTAATTGGATGCAGCTTGGTGTGTCTTTTTGGTGAAACTTGTCACTTTTTTCATATTTTTAAAAATACCAAATTGGCCCCGTGGCCCCGATAACATCTAATTGGTTCTTAAAAAAACATGAGGTGGTAGGGAAAAATTATTACTTTGACCCCAAATAAGGACACATCGCATTTTTTCAAGTTACAAGTGGGGAAGTGGGTCAGCGGAACATTTTGATGTTTTTTACCTTTTTATATGAGGGAGAAAAGTTATGAAATAATATGTAACTCCAATGGGGCCCACGCCAAAAGTTAGAAGTAGAGAGGCGAGTTGTAGGGGAATTTTGAAACTCTAAGGCCCACTTTAACTCAAATATTGTCCACATGGAGGGTCGATGCTCATTTAAGGATACATGTCTGCAGGTCCTACCTTAGCGATTGCGCCATGGATACACGTCAAGGCTTCCACTAGCTCCTCTGTATACTTAAACTTCTCAAGAAAATTTGTAACTCCTAGTACATGTGGAGGGCTTGTGCGTTCGGGACTTGGCCCTATAATTTTCTTTTGAAAGAGAGCCGAAGGAACACGTGGAGGTTTCTACAGGATCTTCCCATACTTAGACTTTTCAACGACCGAAGAAACTTTCTCGAACCTTAGGCACGTGGCACCTTCCATTGGTCCTTAAACTCTTTCAACAACTTTGCTGGTCCTAGACACATGGTGATCCGTGCTTGTTTAGGATCTCCACTTTTGGGCACCATATCGAGTAGCATCGAGGAGACATGTGGAGGCCTCTGTTAGATCCTCTCTATACTAATACTTTTTCAAAGGCCAAGATAATTTTCTTGCGTCCTGAACACATGGAAGGCCCACGCTTGTTTCGAAACCTACCTATGTACTTCACCTTTGCGGTTGCATTAAGGAAACACATGGAGGTTTCTATTAACTCTCTCTCTGCTTGGCCAACTCGGACTCGCAGGATAAGGATGTGGAATAATCCGTACATAGAAAATAATTTATGAGAGGAACAAATATAGGAATCCATACGAGGGCACTCATTTCTCAAGGTGTATTCTCGAGGGTTAAAAGGATTTCTTGTCAGATCCTGCTATACAAAGCCACCTAAAAATGATTAAAAGGGGGATTTTTCACATGACATAATAAAAGAATGATTATAAGGAATGTCAAAAATTTGTGGCATGGCATCCCGTAATTAGTTGAGGGTCCGAGAAACATGACTAGTTCATTATTTGTCCACCTGATAACTTCGGGTGTAAATTTGTTAAACATCAATTTCTAAGACAATTGTGTAGCAAGTAAAGGATTCCTTGAATATTCTTATTTTTGGGGGGGAAATTTTGGATGAGTGTGCAAGATAATTGTATAAATACAATGAGGATACTCTTGCAAATAATGGGGGTTTAATTCTTATGTGAAAATTTGAAAAATCCCATCTTCTGAGAGACCATATGAGAAACTTGTTAATTTCTGTGTTTTATATTTAATTGTGTAAACTGGTTACAAGTGTACAACCATTGACAAGCTCTGAGATTGTTCAAGAAACTTTTCCATGTTATTAAATCTAATAGATCTAAAATTAATTTGTGTTGATCTTTGGAAAAATTGTGTTTGCTTTTATTTCATAATGTTTTAAAAAAATTATGTTTCTATTGCAATCTTATGTTAAAATCCCTCACGAATCACACATGATCTCATCCCTATGATAGTTTAGTGGCATTTTTATTTCATTATGAGAAGAGCCTTTATCATGTATTGAGATAAACAATATAAAATCACCTTATTGTGATTTTGTTAATAAAGATTGTCTGTAATCCTTTTAGTATATCTTAGGCATGAGGAATATTGGGTTGATCCTTCATGTTGAGTTCTCAAATATTTTTTGAAACCATGCAAATGTAGGGCTCCATTGATGCACACCTTCTGGTTGAAGGAATATTTTGGCTATTCTGAAGAATTATGTATGTTAGTCTTCCAATTGTTGTAAAGGTTCTCAAAGATCTGGTGAAATCAACTTCATCTTGCTTAATCCCCACCAAAATTTTCAAATAACCATGAATCCTACCCAAAGTACCTTGTTTGTGTTGTGTATCCACAAATGAACCAATTCTACTACCAAAATATATAGAAGCAAGCAGGTTTTAAGTGTCTTTAGTAACCTAAAACTTTCCCAGAAAATATCCTCATTCTTTATAAGTGACAACTCATGAGAGTTAAATTTTGGTGTATTGATCATATTTTCTCAAGGTTCCCCTAAAAATTGTGCAAAGAAGGATCTCTTAATGTCCTTCACCAACAGAGGTTACAAAATAGGTCCTCTCACCCTGGTCGAAAGGCATGACCCAAAGTAGTCAAGATAGATCAAATCTTTTTATATGGTGCTATTAATTTCTCGAATGCCCGAGTGAAAAATAGCCAGCTCAATCCCTTCCCCAACTACAAAATGACTTATGATCCATTTTTCTTTGAGTATCCTGTTAAATCTGCAATGCTACTCGCCCTCTAATGGAGAATAAATTTGGATACCAACACCATTTTGGCACCATTATCAGCGATCTTCAAAGGCATTCTTATATTTAGCCCTGGTAATGTTTCTTAAATGCTATAAGTGCAAATAAATTGTTTAAACATCATCCTTTGTTCATATTTGTAAGAATTGTGGGAAGTTACAATTTTTGTATGTAATATTTATAGTTTCTAGTGGTCATTACACTAATTTTATATCATCAGTGATAAATACTGGTAAACGAAGGTCAGATCTACTAAGATTTGTAGGAATTAGGTGTTGATAGATATTTGACAAGTCATTTATAGTGCATTTGCACAACTAAGGTGAAAATCCTTAGTGACGACTCTGTGTTGATTTAAATTTTGATAAATACCTCTGCCTTAACCTGTATTGAGTGAAATATGTCGCTAATATTTGTAAATATGGAAGGAAGAAGATATTTCTTTACTAAAAACTCTATCAGAAAGTTGTTTTTCAGAAGCTGGGAAAGACAAATTGAGAAGGAAAACGAGTCACGGAAAATAGTTGGAGATCAGGAATCAAGAAAAGAGTTATCCATTGTGGAAATTTATCAACTGCAGTTGAGGATTACCATTCTTCTTCAAGTGTTTTAAGTCGGGTAATCTTTATATAGAATTGAATTCTCTAAGCTGGAGAGGGGCCTTCATTTGTGTTTGATAAGTGTGCTTCTCGGTCTATCTCTGTATTTTCCAAAGTTGATATGGTTTTCAACAAAACAGAGTCTTTACATGAAATTCATTTTGAAAATTATACTCATGTGTTCCAAAGACCCCTTGTCCCTCATCATTATGTTTCTCTTGTAAGATCACCCCTCGAAGGCAATATGGCCCAACCTCCACCTTGACCTCCATTTGTTGTCAACACTTTTGGACCAATATATTTTAGAGGAATGGTTTGATATCCAAATGTAGTGCCACAAGATGTTAGAAATAGACTACAAAAAATTCAAGGGAATAATGCTATCACTGGAGATTGACATTTAAATTTTTTTGTCAATATGATGGAATACTTTGAGATTGAATTTGAGGATGTTTATATAAAATTGTTCATTCATACTCTTGAGGAGAATGCTAGCTCTTATATAAGTCTTTACCAGATAACTCAATAGATTCATGGAAAGAAATGAAAAATTCTTGTAGATTGCAAAAGTGTGGGGATAAGACGGATCCCGAGTTTCTTTTGTCTCAATTTAAAAATATAAAGAAGAATCCTAATGCATATTTTCATGAATTTAATACTAGATTCAATAACACCTTGACTAGGCTACTTGTAATCTTGAGGTCAAGTGATGTTTCTTGTTTAATAAAATATTCTAATGCTTTTGATAAGAAGGCTGCCTATTATTTAAGGGAAAAAAACCTAGGAAGTTTGAGGCGAGGCCCACACCATGGCTTTGCATATTCAAAACAATATCAAAGCAATTTTCAAGCCTCCTAAGAGGGAATATTTCAAGTTGATCAATCCAGAGAAGCCTCGGTCAAGTAAGTATGTGGATCTAGAAGAGGTTGTAAAAATTTGGCGGATTTGTTAAGGAAATATTTTTAAATTGGCTTGAGTTGAGAATGGGATTGGAAAAAGTTCCCAAGGTCAGCACAAGCTACAAGATCAAGAAATATTTGCAAATCATCCCATGGCTGATCATAGATCAGATGATAGGGAGTAAAGGGCTCGTGGGATCAATAAATAGATAACCACAACCCCATGAAAACATATTGGTGCCTGATCCTTTAGCTATCAAAGTTACTACTATGGAAGAGGTCCATGATATGGAGTGGTGTCATAGATGTTTCTTGCACCATTCCCCATGTGATGAGAACAAATAAACTGAGGAAGCTGATGATGATGAGACAAATTATGATGCATGCACGATGGATTTCTCCACTAGTTCATAGTAGGGAGGAACCTCAACCGAAAGTAAGTGCCAAAAATGTAGAAACTTTCTAGGATTTCATCCATCGGGTATTGCCTCTTTCTCCCATTAATGCTTTTGAAATTGATATGGTACAACATTTTGAGTTACTTAATAATGATATGGAGTACTTAAGGGCATTAATGATTAAAAATTAAGATGGAGGAATTCCTATGCAATAGGACAGATAATTGTTGATGAATGCAACAGTTTCCCAAGAAAAGGAGTACAATACCGGGAGTAAGTATGCCAAAGGGGAAGGGCCTCGGAAAAAACCCAAATTACCAATTTTTACAAGTATCCCTAAGGAAACCCATAAAAAGGATGCATTTGGCAAAGGATTTGTCACCCCAAATAAAAATTGTGTTCCTCCCCATGCTCAGACTGTGAAAAATCCCATGCCATCAAATGAATTTGTAAACCTTCCTCCTAACATTGCCTTACCCAAATATGTTCCTTGTGACATAGCCCAAATCTTGAGTCAGATCAAGATTATTGTTCCTATTGTTGAATTGCTTAGAATCCCTAAGCATAAGAAGAGGGTGTTTGAGTATTTGGGGCTTAAGGAAGAAAAGGTCACCCAGGGTAAAAATGTAAACAATGTAGAGGTTCCTCCTGCCATTGCAGAATTAGAAAAACCACAAGCATTGGAGGAATTGGGTGAACCACCTGAGGTTTATTTGGGAACTTCTTTAGTTGAGTCTTAGCTGAATGTGGATCCATTTTTCACTACTTTGATTATTAAGGATAGGTTGTTACATACTTGCATGTTTTACTCGGGAGCCTCAAATCTTGTAATGCCTCTATAAGTCATGAATGAGTTGAATATCAAAGTAACAACAGTTTATGGGAAATGCAATACCATGGATTCAAGAGAGGTGTCGGTAGTTGGATGTGTCAAAGAATTAGTAGTGCCATTGGCAGGTTATCCAAGCAGGTACTTAAACTTGAATGAGGTCATTGTGGATTGTCTTTAAATGGGGATATTATTATCCAAAAAGTTGGCAACTAGTGTGCGTGGAAGTGTGCAAATGGACATGTCTTATGCCACCATACCAATTGAGGGTAGCCTTCTGAAGTTAAATGTTGAAAATAAAATGTTATATATATCATTGAGGACCCCAACAATGCTTGTTATGAATTATTACATGTAGACATTGATGTTGATAACTCTGTCGGCTATTTTTTTAGTATGAAACTAATCAATGCAGATATCTTGAGCATGTTGATTTTCTTAGGACTTTCATGTTGGATGCTACCTCAAGAGATGTTGAAAAACTTTACCTAGTCACAGAGGATAATCCTAAAAAATGTGGTCAGATAACAACTTGGATGGAAAAGAGAAACAATCATATGACCAGTTGTTAAAGATGTATTAGAACTACTTAGTATGGTCATATCCAAAATCAAAGGCACTTGAAAATTTTCCTTGATTGTTTTCTCTGAATCAAGGTGCACATCATATTATAATGTATAGTCTTTTGGTTTCGTTCCACTTTCATGTTTTTTCATTTTGATTTTTCCTAGTCCCTGGTGATTAGGTTTTTTTGGTTTCTCGGTTTGATCTTAGGAGTATTGGTTATTGTTGTTCTTCTCTGCAAGATTGTTCTTGACACCATTTTCCAATGGATTTTTTGCCCATGGTTTGTTGTTCTTATGGAACTCATATGGATTTCCCATCCCTGAGTCAGAGCCGATGTTGGTGCTCAATTTAATCTCACCTTGTCCATTTAAAAACATCTCAGTTTGCATGGTTTGAAGTTATCTTTGTCTCCCTATATTGATGTGTGAAAGCTTTCTCCTTCATTTGGTTTCCATGCTCAATCCTTTCCTTTGGTTGAGGATCACATTGAGTCCAGATATTTTTTACCGTTTCTTTGTCCATCAAAAAGAATTTGTAATTAGGGTGTGAATTCATGTTTTCCCCTTGCTTCTATTTTTCCACAGTCATGCTTTCCCTATCAATTTTTGTCCCAACATCTGTGGAAATGTGGTGCTTTTTGATTGGATGTGGATTGGTGGGTCTTTTGTGTAAAGCTTTTCACTTTTTTCATATTTTTAAAAAATCCCAAATTGGCGCTGCGCCTTCTGATTGCATCTAATTAGTTGTTAAGCAAACATGAAGCGGCAAGGCAAAAGTCTTACTTTGACCCCAAAGAAGGACACATGGTAGTTTTTCAAGTTATAAGTGAGGAAGCGGGTCGGCAGAACATTTTAATGTTTTTTACCTTTCCGTATGATGGAGAAAAGTTATGAAATAATACAAAACTCCATTGGGGCCCACATCAAAAGTTAAAAGTGGAGAGGTAGGTCACGGGGCATTTTGAAACTCTATGGCCACTTCAACTCAAATATTGTCCAGGTGGAGGGTCGACACCGATTTGAGGATCCTCCTCTAGGTCATACCCTAGTAGTTACGCTAAGGAGACATGTGGAGGATTCCATTCTCTCCTTTCTATACTTAAACTTCTCAAGCAACTTTCTAAGACTGGGACACGTGGAGGGCCGGTGTTTGTTTAGGACATACACCTATACTTTACTTTTGAAAGAGCATCTTGAAGGAACACGTGGAGGTTTCCACTGGATCTTCTCATACTTAGGCTTTTCAATAGCTGAAGAAAATTTCTTAGACTCTAGGCACATTGCACCTTCCTCGGTCCTTAAAATCTTTCAAAAAATTTTCTAGGCTGAGACACGTGGTGAGCCCATGCTTTTTTAGGGTCTCCACTTTTGGGAAACATATTAGAGTTGCGCCAAGGAGACATGTGGATGCTTCCACTGGCTCCTCTCTATACTAAGAATTTTTCAAAAGCCAAGGAAATTTTCTTGGGTCTTGAACATGTGGAAGGCCCACGCTCTTTGGGAACCGCCTCTATACTTCACGTTTGCGGTTGCACCAAGGAAACATGTTGGGGTTTTGCTTACTCCTCTTTGCACTTGGGTATCTCATACTTCCAGCAGAGATATGTGGGATAATCCATGCAAAGAAACTCATTTATGAGAGGCACGAATATAGACATCAATGCAATGGAACTCATTTCTCAAGGTGTATTCTCGAGGGTGAAAATGATTACTTATCAAATCTAGCTATACAAAGCCACCTGAAAATGATTAAAAAGGGGATTTCTTGGATGACAGGATAAAAAAATGACTAGGAGGACTGTCAAAAAGTTGTGCCATTGCATCCTAGTCATTAGTCGAGGTTCTAAGAAATGTGATCAGTTTATGATTTGTTCACCTTTCATCTTTGGGTGTAAATTTGTTAAACATCACTTTCTGAGACAATTGTGTAACAAGTAAAGGATTTTTGAATATTATTCTTTTTGGGGGAAAATTTGGGATGAGTGAGTGAGTGAATTGTATAAATGCAATGAGGATACTTCTGCAAATAGTCGGGGGTTTAATTCTTATGAGAAAATTTGAGAAATCCCATCTTCCTTAAAGACCATCTGAGAAACTTGTTAATCCCTTGTATTTTAGATTTGATCACATCAAGATGGTTACAAGTGTACATCCATTGAAATGCTCTGAGAATGTTCAAGAAACTTTCCCCTGCTGATAAATCTAATAGATCTTGAATTAATGTCTTTGATCTATGGAAAATTTGTGTCTGCTTTTATTTGAGAATGTTTTCTAATGTTTTCGATGTTTCATTGCAATCTTATGTTAAAATCCCTCCGAATCACATAGGATATTTTCCCTGTGGTAGTTTAGTGGTATTTATAGTTTCATTATGAGAAGAGCCTTTATCCTGTAATGAGATAAATAATTTAAAAACACTTTACTTTGTCATTCTGTTGATAAAGATTGTCTCGTAGTCCTTTGAGTTTATCTTAGGCGTGAGGAACCAAGGGTTTTTAATGTTTAATTGAGTCTTTAGATCAAGCCTTCGTGTTGAGTGCTCAAATATTGTGTGAAACCGTGTAGATTTGGGGCTCCATTGATGCACACCTTCTTGTTGAAGGAATATTTTTTCTATTCTAAAGCATTTTGTTTGTTATTCTTCTAATTGTTGTAAAGGTTCTCAAAGATCTATTGAAACTAACTTCATATTGCATAATCTCCACAAAAATTTTCAAATAACCATTAATCCTACCCGAAGTACCCCTATCTCGTGTTGTGTTTCCAAAAATGAACCAATTCTACTATCAAAATATATAGAAGAAAAAAGTTTTAAGTGTCTTTAGTAACTGAACCTTTCCCAGAAAATATCCCCATTATTTAGAAGTGAAAACTCGTGAGAGTTAAATTGTGGCGTATTGATCATATTTTTAGAAGGTTTCCCTAAAAATTGTACAAAGAAGGATATCTTCATGTCCTTCACCGACGAGAGGTTACAAAACAAGTTCTCTCACCCTGGTTGAAAGGGATGACCCAAAGTAGTGAGGATAGATCAAATCCTTTTATATGGTGTTATGCATTTCTTCAAGGCCCGAGTGACAAAGAGCCACCATAATCCCTTCCCTAGTTATAAAATGACATATGATTCATTTTTATCCGAGTATCTTACTAAATTTGTGATGATGCATGGCCTCCAAGGAGAATCAATTTTGATACAAATAGGTAAAATGGATCTAGATGAACTAGTAGCAAGAGGGTTTTGAAAGTTCAATGGTCTAACATTCGGAATTTGATTTGTAGCTTTATTTTACATCCGATTGTCCACTTGAAAATGATAATAGCAGGTTGGCTTGATCTTTGGTGATTTTGTGGCTGATATGGACGATTGTATTGAAATTGTTTCCTCTTGAGTGCAACAAGGTCATTTCCAAATGTTTGTAGAAGTTACTTGAAATCAAATAGATCATTTGAAGAGGTAGGGCCATACTTGATCTAGTTGATTAGAGGCTATAGGAACAGGAGAAATGATAGGATAATTTTTCATAAGATCCAGGAGACAATGGCATTGGTGATCATGAAGCTATCTTTCCATCCTAAATCAAGGAATTTTCTTGTTATGGAAATGTCGTAGCCATTAGGTAATTTAGCCCCTCCCATGAACTGGATCATGACTTCTACATCACTATTAAAGGGTCGCAAATAATACAAGAATGCATTATGTGTAGAAGGATTTACAAGTACCGAAATCCTATTCCAGGTGTGGAATCAGAGGTTGAAGTCACTGATGTATTCTTGGGGAGCTCTCTTCATAGTAGTGAGCTATTCCAAAAGTGAAATATTATCACTCTTGTATTCAAACTATTTACAGATATTTTCTCCTAATTCATCCCAAGTGGTTATACTGCCAACACTTAACCCTCAAAACCATTGAAGTGCTTTTCCCTTAAAAGAGGTAGCAAGAAGTCTAACTGCAACATTGTCCTCTGTGACATTATGTATAACACAAATGTTGGCTACATCAATAATATGTTTCACTGGAGTAACATGAGTTTCCCTTATGTAAAAGGGTAAAATTTTAAGTTCCGCAACAGGTATAGGGTCACGTTGAGCCAATAGAAGAGGATTACTTGCATTAAAAGAAGGAAAAACTTGGTTTCATGCCATAATAGAAAGAGGTTGATTTTTCCCTGGTTGAGTGAACCTTCTCTACGGAGGAGTTGAATGACCCCTACAAGGTAGAGTTGCAATTGGTGATGTTGAAACACCTCTTCATCTTCTCTTTGGAGGAGACAAGGAAAGTTTGATATGCTAATAATTTCCTTACTTTGAAGAATCTTTTGTCCGAATTCTATGAATAAATTAATGCACTTTGAGATTTGGAATCCAAAGATATAGAGTCGAGAGGTACTTTGACTTGTGTATGTTATAAGAGAAGTACCAACTCTGTCCCATGGCTATGAAAAAAGTTGTTGTTGCCAAATCACTACATCCTCTTAATGTCTAGAATTTGAACAAGACGTTCAATTTACTTGGGACACATGGAATCACCTCTCAAGTTGTGGGACTTGGGCTCAAGGTGAACCTTCGGAAAATGTTGACTTCTATTCCTAAACTAAGATTTGTACTACTCCTAGTGTGATAAAAAGGATATCTAGTCTTATGCTAACGTTTTCATGGGGTTTTAGGAAAATATATTTGTAGAAATGTAACTATACTAGAGATGGTGATGCACCAAATAAAGGGTTTTTCTAGACTTAGGAAGGGTTAATTTGAAGAGGGTGTGTGCACCACTAGATCAACTTCACCTACTACAACTTAGAGAGGGTACAAAATACCATAGACTAAGAAACATGTGTTCCCTTTGTTAAACTTGATCAGACATAGTAATATATCAGTTTCCTAGTGAAGAAGGATGAACTTAAGAAGGGTGAACAGACACCACAACTCAACTACATGCAATACTCCACCACTTGATAAGCATAGAACTCCAAGAACATGCAATAGAAATGTGAACTTGCATAGTGTACCTGCAAGCATGAGAAAATGGACAAGGAAGTATAGAAAGATGAACGGACTGAGATTAGTCAAAAACACAAAATTTTATTACTTCAATAAGGTGCACATGCATCATACATTTAGAAGATGCAATGGTTTCCATTACAATCTTGAAGATGAGGCTTGAAATTTCTGTCAACACACAAGGACAACTTACAGAAGAGAGAGGACTCTTTAAAAATTGCACTTGCCTAAGATGTATAACTTTCCAACCTATATGACCTGTTGGAACCCCTTGGAATGAGCTTCCAACTTACATTTATAGAAGAATATGTGAGATAGAAGAGGAAACGTCATAATTAGTTCCCTAAAATGAAGGCGCATGATGGTTCATTTATTACAATTGGTTGAACCACTTTAGAAGGTTCCATCATCTGTCATTAATGCTTGGTTGACCTAGTCTTCTCAATTAATTAAAATAATATTTAAATAATAATAATAAATATTATTATTAAAATATTAATTTAATTTAAAATACTGGTGGGACCCCCGTTTGACCGGTTTGTACTGAGGATGAGGAGTCATGAAGAAAAGGCTAAAAATGAGTCCAACTCGGTGGTTGGATTGCTGAGCCAAATCACCGAGTTGAACTCAAGTTCTTCCATGCTGCACCAATCTCTAACTTCGAATCAAGCTCCTTTTTCTACACACATCAACTGGCCTTCTTGCGTCGATCTTCGCAAAACTAACTTTACACCGAGCTCCATACGATGAGTTGGCCTATAATGCTTCTAAAGGACATTAAAATCACCCAAAAAATCTTCAATCTCAACCAAACCATGTCAAATTTGGGTCACCCATGACTCCTAATGAATGTGTCAAGTTCCTTTATGACACACCGACCGAGCTATGCTAATTCGACCCACTCCGCAAGCTCTTTTTGGGTCCTCCCTACCGAGCTCCAACTCAACCAAGCTTCTCTTACAAGTCCATATCCTCTTGTGTAAACCCCACCACATTTTCCATGAGCTAGGCCTATGAACTATTCTTAGGGCCCAACTGAATTCCATACTCCGACGCCAAGTTGAGCTCATTTGTATTGAGTGCTCTAATTTGTATTGAAAGTCGACTTCATTTTAAATGTAAAGAGTCACCAGAGAGACACCCTTTATTGTATCACCTCACATCAAGATGAGATAATTAGTATCACCTTACCACTTTGAGCTTTCATCACATCTAGCTTGCCACTGATGAGAACCCTGACTGAATTCTCCACCATAAGCGCATCAAGTTTGTTTGTATCATCACCGATTTGAAAGCTCCTTAATGAGCTTTCTCTTTTCCTCCATAATCGAGTCGACTCGATGATTTATTCTCTCTGTGAGTTACCTTCCCATGACCGAGCTCGACCCAAAGTTTCATTGTCTCTACCTGCGTGACAAGCTATGGTTATGGTTCACTCAAATTCTTCTCACGGACTGAATTCCTTGTATCATGCCCTATGATACAACACTGAGCTCCCGTACTGAATGTGCTCATTTACTCCCTTATAATTACTGACTTATGAATTATGTTTATGCACTAGATGGTTTTTTCATCCATTATGTTTCATTTAAGGCTGAATCGGCCCTCAACTCAGCCCCCAACTGAGTTATCCTCCATTTCGATCACAACATCTAACTCAAGTTCCCAAGATTGAGTTCTAAAAACCATGCACCAGTGATCATTACTTTATGTGCGAGCTCCTAATCCATGTCCCATGAATTCAACATCGATCCAGTTCGAAACACTATTCAGATGTGAAATGATTGAGCTCTTTGTGTCTTTAATGGCCGAGCTCCTTGAACTCCTCCATGGTGCTATGCATGTTCCCTTTTTCCTTTGGATCGAGGTGTTATGAAAGTACATTAAGACAGGTTTTATATGTAATTGTTGGTTTGGGTTTGGCTTAACTCGACTCGGTGGCATGCACTCTTACCAAGCTCAATTTGTACTAAGTTGAACACTCTTAAATGAATCAATCCACCCAATCTCATCATGCATTATTACACCGAGATATCTCCCATTCAGCTACATTGAACCAAACCAACCCGGTTCCACACATGCGGCATATTGAGATCTCACCTTGACTTGAGTGGCTTTATACACCATGACGGGTTTGATACAACACTTTTCATCTTGGTTCTAACTATAGGAAATATTGTGGATCTCAGTGTAGGTGATTCACATAACTTTGTGGTGGAAAAAAATGATAATTGTGATGAAGGACTCCTACAAGTGATTTCCATCATATAAAATAGATGTGATTGATCTTCTTTTACTCGAGAAGCTCAGAACTTGATCAAGCCATGCATCCCTATGTATAGGATTGGCTCATTCCCACATCCACAAGATTATTACATCAAGGTTCCATGGCTCGGTTTTATCACTCATCTTCTATGTGCACACAAAATTTGTTTTTTTACTCGTGAGATTAGAATATACCTTGTCATCGGATCTCGTATTCTCACTTAGACTTTCCAACATTGGTAATCCAAATTTTTCCATCCCGGATCCTTCTTACAACAAAATTTTGTGCCACCTTGACTGCTTCACACCACTCTCTCATGCATTAAATTATCCTGATGACTCTCCTGGTGAATTAGTAACTAACTTGGACTTCTTCTTTGTGTGGAAGCCCCATGATGGCTTTCCATTACAAAATTTCCACCATGGTGATTGGTTAAGTTTCTCCCACATTGTGGAATTTCTGACTTAGTTTGATAATGCATTATGTCCACCATTGGCTCCTTGTGTTGGGGATCCTAACATGCATTTTTCACACATGGCATTCATATCACAAAATTTGACAAAATAGGAGTGGGAATCTCAAAACTTTGAAGCCATTTTCCCCCTTTTTTTCTCAAAAAATTGATTCCTAATGCCCTCTTTTCCACTATATGTGGGATTTCCACCTTGTCTCGCCATCATTAAAAATTTGAATGCCTCCCAAACATACTCACATTCCCATGAGTGTACATAATTACCGTGATTTTCTACCTTAGCTTTTCATTTTTCCTCTTGAGCTTGGATTTCCTTTGTGGCAAATATTTTTTCTGATCAACTATTTAGTCGCCATCCTTCAATAGACTTAGCCTTTACAACAGATTCAAAACTTCTAAAGAGCTCTCCATATTGGTCGTGCTCTTCCTTACCACTTGACATTTTTTACATGGAGCCCTCGTGAGTTGAAACCATCACTGATGAACCTTCCTACATTGATCAACTCAAAACCTCAATGAGTTTCATGATGTAGATATGGTTCGGCCTAATGATTTCTCAATTGGATAGATCAAATACGTCAATCTCGAGGCTTCTGAGTTATTCCATACATACCTTGATTGATGTGAAAGCACCATTTGTTCATGAGCTCATTTTTATTTTTGCAATGGCTGACATGTTTCTCTCAATGTCAAGCAATAAGTTAATAGCCAACTAGATCATCCTTTTCCATAATTTGAAACAAGATCCTATGATTCTTTCTGAGACAAGATTATTTTCATGGCTTTTATGATTTGATCCCTCTTGTAAACATGCCCTTACACGAGCCTAGTCATCTTCCCTGAAGTCAATTGAGCTCCCTTTGAGTAACTACACATTCACCTAATGAGCTCAATATTGAGCTCATTTTGGTTACATTTCTCTCTGAGTTACAATTTACTCGGCTAAAACATATTGTTCATTCAACCATCAACCAAGCCCCCATCGGTGAAACTCCACGCTCTCGGCTTTGTTGACTATTCTAATTCTAAATTGAACATGTTAGAAATTCTTTACCACCTATGATTTAATTCATTTGAATTTCGACCAAAATCAGGGCCTTTAGGATGAGTTTCACCCATTTGTTCCATCAAGCCATGTTGTGATATTTCTCGGCATGTTGCAATGAAACAAGCCAAGCCATACTGTTGAGCCATTTTCTGGATTCTCCATTCTCCTAGTCAAGCTATTTCAACATACTAACAAAAATTTTGATCCCATTCTTTCATACCTAGCTCATTGAGCTACAATGAAGCTTGTTACTGAGCTCACTATAACACCATAACTCGGTTCTCCTTGGTGAGTTCTTCAATTTTCCTCTACCAATCCCCTGGCTCACTTATACCACAATTTTTTTCCTTCTGTGGAAAAATATCTTGACTCACTAGGATGCTCTAAGCTCCCATCCACCACTAACTCGGGCCATCAATCACTCAAACTATTTTCAAACTATAGCTCGATGATATGAGCTATTCTTCCCCTGATTGAATTGTGCCACCAAGTTGTCTGTGATTCAAAATCCTACAAGAATCGAGTCAAAGCATATTCTCACGAACCACTGGGTCATTTTCAATTTGCATGATCTTCACAACTCATAACTCACCTTTAGCTCACCGAGTTGCTCGACGAGTTGTTTTAAGCTTATAGCCCCCTTAATGTGGATTCGCTTGGAATGTTATTTTTCTTAGATAAGTGAATTTATAGGATTTTTCTTCAAACTAGGGTCTAATATAAGCATAATAAGACCCTTTCAACTCTAATTTACAAATTTTGATCATTTTTGCATGACTCATTTGAGATTGAGCCTCTCAAATCTCAATTTATTTTCTCTGAGTAAACCTTGAGTTTTGACAATTTGTAGGCCTCCAAGTCCTTTGGTGAAGACCTGGAATTCAACAAGACCCCATTTTCAAATTTTTCCATTCGTCTAAAATTGGATAACACAAGTTGTGGTGGAGAGAAATTATGTGATCCAGGAAATTTTTGGAAAATATGTGAAGATAAATGTTATCAAGAACAATTCACGTAAAATAATATTATTTCAGCACGAGGAATGACAATTTCATTAGTGAAAGTCACCTTGTTATGAATATTTTGTTTTCCCAAATTACTTATAAGCTCATTAGATATTCAATAAAAATTATTTGGATACCCCTACATGATGTATGTATTAATATCGATCCTTTATCTCACTACTCTCTAAGGTAGTTCAATTATTATTTTTTTCTCCTTCGTGATGAAAGGGTCAGTGGTGACATAACACAAGTTTCATTCTAAATCAGTTATTAAAAGTGATTGGAATAAAACCAATGAATTTGTTTGAGTCAAAATCATATAAGGTTTCACCTCTGAACTCCAACGTTTACTCTAGGGTAGAAAAATACAAGCTTTGTGTTCTAATTTTGCATTGGGATTATGACATCAAAATCACTTAGAGGATTGAGAACACTTTTAGAAAAATTTTATTGTATTTCCAATGTCCCTTTGTGTAAGGAAACATGAGGGACACAAAATACTTCATCCCCTATACATGATCTTATTTTATCACTTAACACTTATGACTCGGATTCTTAGGTGAGCATAATGCGAAATTATACCCATTCCTCAAGTCGTGGACCCGCTTGGAAAAAATTTCAAGGATGAGTGTCCCATTTAATTTTCCTCAATGTGAAATCTGATATGATGGGAAAAAAATTGTTCTTTCCTTCCACAAATTTTTTTTCATTAGTTGAAATTAAAAAAATTGAGTGTTTGAAGTGTTAGAATCGAAAAATGAAGTTCAACTCAAAATTATTCCCTTTCCTAGTCTAAGTCTTACCCTTGGAACATTTTTCAATGCCTATTTTAACCTCTACCTTTACCAAAGATTTAATGGGACATGAGAGGTAATAATAGTGCTCCACCTCACTTAGTGTAGAATTGTTTTTTTGGTATCAGTAACCCTCACCCCACGTTCGCTCTCTTCTTACATGCATGTACCTATTCAAATATTCCCCTTCCCTCCAAACCATATTCTATCCATTTTATTATTTATTTCCCATATTTAATCCTATCTTACCCATACCATTATTTTATCTCTATTAATTATCCCTAATCATATCTAATTAATTATATTCCTTTATTAAGTCATTTCCTCTCTCTAGATTCCTCCATTTTATCCTTTCTATGCTCTCAACAACCCAATTTAATAATTTTATACCTATAATTTTACCTTATTTACTCTATTTCACCTCTCACCTACTAATTTTTCTTCCCTATGCATCCTTAGCTTGACCTTATCCCCTCAAACCTTAATCTTGATTCATTATAGCCTTTTTTCCTCATGTTGGACATCAATCCACCGCCCAAATGGACATCTCTCCATAGTCACCGAAGACCTAACAAGGTCACCATCAATCCTATAAATATACCTTCACCCCCTCCTTATAAATAAGATGAAATTTTGGTGTCTCTTTCAACTTGAGCTTATTTTCACAGGTTTCTCCTGTTCTCACTAGCAACTACTCTCATCTTAGATTCACCTCCTAGAGACCTCTCTTCATCATTGAGGAGACCTTGTATACTCCATACTTATTTTATTCCTTCATATCATCTTGTTAAAATTTTGTATTAGCTTTTCAACTTTATATTCATTTCTTCATGTCTTTATTAGCCATATTAGAGCCTTCTCATAACTTTATATCTCTCATTTTTTCCTCTTTCATTTGTAATTTTCCATACACCCTCATCCTAGATCTTCCTAGGTTTCATCGACCCCATCTAGTCATCGTCGACACAAATTTTATTTTATTAGTTTTTTTCATCCAGTTATGGTTTTCAATTTTATTATCTTGCATCTATATAACATCTAGATCTTGTCTTTCTAGATATTTTTCATCCCACATCCATTCTAGTAGCCCCTAGTTACCTTTGAACCAATCTAGTTACTACCGAACCAATCCATATTTTAAGTATTTCCCGTTAGATCTCTAATTTTCTTGTCTCCTTGTTGTTTCTCCTTATTTCTAATCTTCTACAAGTTTCCGTCCATTATCGCAATGATGCATCACTATTAGGTTTTCCATATGAGCTTACAAATCTACATTCCACATCGTTGTTTTAGTCAACTAGCCTCGGTCACCATTGACTCGCCCTTTACAACCTTAGGTTGCCACTGATCCTTCCAAGTTTGGTTTTCTTCACATCTATTTAGATCATATTTGTAATTTCTTTTAATTTTTGCATTTTTGTATTCTTTTTATCTCATAGTTATTGCATATTATCCAAATCTTATCTATCTAAAATTTATCAATATCTACTTTCATATTATCTAATCTACAAGGAGTTGACATTCATGCTAGGAATCTCACAATTCTTAAGACCAACTTATACCGAGAAACCCTCCATCCTATATGAAAATCCATTGTACCTTATCTACAATAGGATTGTTTAGCTCGTAGTAGGAGGAAATCGTCTTTGCTCCTATTCACATTATCATTCCATCTCAAGGTAACATAAGGCATTCATATTTTGAGTTAATTGATTTCTTTAATGTTAGTTCACTAATTTAAGTTAGAGTGAGGAAAATTTATCAACACTCTGGCATGCCTTGGTGGGACCCACCCTTTCTAGGTGAGTCTTTCATTTGTTCTTCATTTAATTTAATTTTATAATCCTATTATAACCTTTTAGGAAGGAACATGCATTGGATAATGTTCACTTGTTTGCTTGTGTCAGATTGTAGACACCTATAGTTTATCTTGAGCAATTTAAATACTTAAATTACGCTAATTATACCCTTTCCAAATTGATGACATATCATCAATATTGCACATATTATCTGCTATCATCATTAATTAATTGCATTATGTTAGTTAATTAAATCTTTTATCAAACAATGACACCAATTAATGACGCGTTCCATTGATCGGTTCCCCTTTCTATCTAGATTAATTAATTATTTCAGATTCATTAAGCTCCCCTTTCTATCTACATCAATTAATTATTTCTAATCAATTAATACCCTTTTCTGTCTAGATTAATTCATTATTCTTGATTAATTAATTCTCTCTTATATTTAATTGATAAATCATCATTTATTTGATTAAAATCCTCTCATAACATAAATCATACTAACTATTCATCTAAAATTCTTATATAAGCTTGTACACCTATTAATTAATCACTTTGGTTACTTAATAAATCCCCTCAAACCGCATTAGTCACTAAAGGAAAAAATAAACTCTCCTAAGGTTGACTCAACCCTTTCTAAACATCCTTTATCCACAAATAACCCAACCTCTCCATTTATCCCACATGAAGAGTAATGTAGAGATTATTCTATCCATTTGGCTATATAAGGAGCACTCCTCCTACCTTTCAATTTACACCTACATTCCTAAATGAACATAGAGCATACACTATAGCCATTTATCATCTTCAAAAATTCTTCCATTATAATATATTACCTTCTCCATTTCTTATATTCATCCACCCAAGTTTTTAAGTCATATGGAGATATGTCAAATGGTCTTGTAGACATTATTTGACAAGACTCAATTCATAAAAACCTTGGGATTTCAAGAACATAATCAACTCTTTGATTGCTAGAGATTTACATAGGTTCAATCTCATCTTATTTTAGCATTCAATAAGAGATAGAAGTTAATTTGTTTATCATATTAGCTTGAAATGTTCATTTCATGTTTAATGTAGAAATGTTGATAGGTTAGCTTTGCTTAAGCTCTTAGCATGATGATGCATAGGTTTTAGCTTAGCATTGTATTGAAGCTACTAGGTGTTAGTTTCAACTTTACTTACATTGCTAACTATTTCATGCATACATATGGCACACCTGGTGGGACTTGAACCATTGTCCTTTGCACTTAATTTCAAGTTTTTGTAGTTTAGTTTCAATTTTGGTTACTAACCCTCTTTTTGCATATATTGACATAACTTGTTTTTCTTAACTTGTTTTGTTGAGTTTGAATGTGTTGAGTATTCTTTGTAGGTATAAAGGAGGTGAATTCCTATAAATATTTAAATTGATGGGATAATTTCAATATTTCTCCATGTTTATATTTTTAGATCTTATTTTTTTAACATTATACATGCTAGTTTTGTCAATTTCTTGAAAATCGTAAATTCTTGAGCATGTAGATTAGTGTTTGATAGTGATGAGTATTTTATTTACATATTAATGTGGTGGGTTGTTGTAAAAATTGAATCTTGTGAGAAAATTTCAAGATTTCATCATGTTTTCATTTTTAGAACTTACTTTTTCATCATTCTACATGCTATTTTTGCCAATTTCTTGAAAATATTCAATTCTTCAGCAGGTATGTTAATGTTTGATAGTGTTGATTCTTATATTCATATATTAATGTGATCGGGTTTCGTCAAAATTGAATCTTGGTTGGAAAAATTTGACCATTTTGCATATTAAAGGATGTTTCTTTTGACATTTTTTGAGTGCATATTAAGTGCATACCCGTGAGCATAAGAGCATATGTGTAACCCATCTTTCGAAGGCCATAAATTTTGTTCCCAAACACAAAATAACTCCATTTTTTTACATTGGAAAGGTATTTAAGTTAACTATGCAATGAAAATGTGAATTCAGTTTTTATAGTTACATACATTGTAGGTTTTCCTATTATTTTAAAACTACTCATTTTCTAACATGTCTAATGTTTTGATGAATTTCGTATTTCCATGATTTACTTGATTTAGACCAAAGTGTGCATATGATATTCTCTTTCACCTTTTGGTGATCTTGAGAATAAAAAACAAATTTTATCTCTATCTTTATACATTGGGATTAAACTTAGAAATTTGGTTATTCATTTTGCTTAAGGGAATGAACCTTTTACAAAGAATTTTTAATGGTACTTTTATTTGAAGTTTTTCATTTCTATATAGTTGTGCTAAAAATTTTGTATGCTCTTATCATGCACATTAGGGTGATTTGAGAATAAAAAGCAACTTTAGTCTTTATTTTATAATAGTTGGTAAATTTGAAACATCATCTTTCACTTTTGATTTAAGACAATGAACATTTCTCAAGATTTTTGTATGGTTCATTGATTGAAAAGATTTTCTTTAATTTTTAGTTGGATTATTTTGTGTATGCTCTTCTCTTGCATCCTTGGATGATCGAGAATAAAAAGGACACTTAATCTCCTTTTAAATAATGTAATTTTCTTGGAGAACTACTAATGCTTGAGTGCGGGACCTATAAATGCTTGTCAAAGAAAGGAGTTCGAAACAAAATTTTATAACTAAACGTGTGTTGCATGTTGCCAAAAGGTGTTCAAGAAAACCACGTCTAATTTAAAAGAGATAAAAAAAAATACCACAATAAACACATTGTATTTGCAAGTTCGGATAAGGGTATGTCCTGTCCACTTAAAACTAGGACATAACCCCTTTTACATAAGCCTTAAGCTAAAACAATGGGAGTGGTCCTTGGAACCAAAAAGTAGTCCACGTAGGAGGGAACCTTGTGGAAAAAATGGGAAGTGCTCCACACAACTTACTTGACTAGTATTACTATTTGTGAGATTTAGCATCAAAAGTTGTTTATATGGTGACCCGGTGAGATTATACGATGGAAGAATGTATTTCCCATTGTGATTGAAGGGGTTAAAGTAAAGCCGAGATACTCGAAAATTATGTTGTGTAACTATTTTTGGGTAAATCGAGCTCTCTATTAGATGATTTATTACATCTGGTTGAGTTAACCACCTAGGAATCTATCTTTAACAAAGAGCCAAATTGGACCACATGAAATCCAATTTTAGTTAAGAGCTATTGTTCATCACGAAACATGTAAAGCATTACTTTTGCTTAGTTTTTCAATTTCCCTAAGGTGAGGTGAAATTGTCCCGAAGTGAGGTCAACATTGTTCAACCCCAACTTCCTTCACTTTCTTTTGACACTTTTTTGATTAAAATATGTGTGAATAATCTTGCATTATCAATTGATTGTTTCACCACTTTTTTGTCTTTTTATGCCCATCCATATCTGTGGCTGGGTTGTTAAACATCTAAAGTGTGTGGAGGTGTTTCTATATCATTGGTATCCTTTTTTATCTTGATACCCAAATCAAGATTGTCATCATAGTTAGGCTTGGTTCATCTCTTTGATTCTCCTTTGAATGGGTATCTTGTTTATATCATTTCACTACTATTTTGGTATTTACATCTTATTTCTTGTGAACTTGACCTAAATATCTATATTGTAAGGTTACACTATATACACTTTTACAATTCCTAGGTATACTATAGCTTTAGTTTGATTTCAATTATTACCTCGATTTTTAAGAGGGTTAAGTATTACCACTTGTGCATGTTATATCAATATCATATTGATATAAATACCTTAATTTATCCCAAAAATTTGTTAACATATATTGGTGAAATTTTTGTGTCGGTCAAAATCATAACTGACACCTTTTGGAATATACATCTTGATTGAATTTGGACTTGCTTCTAGTATGCTTTGTTTGGAGGTTGCATTAAATTCTTGTTATTACTTACGCCTTGTTCATTTCTTTGAACTTGACATAAGTAGGGACATTTTTTAATCATCATACGACACCAACTACCTTTCCAAAAACAAATTTAGGAAGTACTTCATTTGATTATTTGGTTTGAAACTCAACATTGTGTGACTAATTCTTTCTTGGCTCATTCATTTAAGAAAAATTATTGTGTCACATTGGTTATTTGACATTCATAACATTCCTTAATTTCTTGATGTTCCTTCTTTTCACTTTGGTTTGATAAAAATATTTGAACACATTCATAGACACTTTACTGCACCTATTACACGTTATGGCTCCTAAAACAATATTAGGACTCAAAAAGTAATATTTTGAAGCAAGACAAACACAAACTTCAGAAGCCTCAAATAAGCAAGGGTTAAACCCTTTTCTCAGCCATGATCTTGGGCCTTTATTCTCCATAGAGAAATAAGTAGAAGAAATGATAGATCATAGTGGTGATGAGTTAGAATCACCACACGCGGAGTTTGACTTCGACCCCACCTTGTTAGATGAATTCCTTTTTAGAAACAAGGATCGGGTACTAGCACAAGTTGTGGAGTTGGGAGCCATAATTCCTATCGAACAAGAGATAATCCCACCTAAAAATGATGCTAATGAAGAGGAGAAACCTCTTATTAACATGGATGATATCTTAACACATGGACATGCTTCTACTTCTAACATGGGAAATGATAATGTAGTGGGATATAGAATACCTTTCCTCAAGGTACCACATAAAGTTAGAATAGAACACGAAAATGTTGAACAACCTCCACATCATGAAGAAGAAGAGGAACCTCTCAAAGAAGAAGTCACTATTCAACAACAAATTTACAACCTTAGTTTATAATTAGCTTTCCTAACATCTCATGTACAAAAGAAAAAACATTAGGTTAACATTAGTTAACTTCAAATGGACAATCTAAGAGGAGACAATTTGGAATACAATCATATATATATCCCTTCTTCTCCTACAAATGAATAATTACTCGCGCAATAAATTCAATCTATAAAATTGACACTTACAAGCCTCTAAGAAGTCTTGTGGGAAATAACAGGAAATATCAATACAAAGAGCTATGTCCCCATCCATTTGACAAAACTATGATGCTTCGACCCTTCGCTAAAAAGTTTGACATGCCAAAATTTCACAAATATAAAGGGAAAGGTTACTTGTGAGACCATGTAAATTTTTTTACATGGCATGTCAAGAAGTGGCCTCCGTTATAATTACCTCATATTAATCTCGGATGTAGGCGCAAAAGTATCCCCAGACTAAGCAAAAGCACCCTCTAGATGCAATATGTTTATAAACAATGAATCCTCCTAAGGTGCCAAAAATTGGTTTTCACGAAGGGACATAACCAACATGCCACAATTGTGTGGTATTCACATATGGATAGCCTATTTTCTCTTTTCTTTTTTCTCTTATTTTATTTTTTTGTATTTTAATCATTTTTACTTTTCTGTTGTTTTTATTTTTATTTTTACGTCATATTTAATCATAGAACCACTTAAGGTGCATGGAAATCATTGGTTCATGGATTTCATCACCATTTGGATGCACAAGTTTTTATGCTCTGAACCATATTTGGCCACAATGATGTAAGGTCCTAATCAATGCGGTTCGAACATGCCTTTCTTCTATGTTCCTGCCCTTGTGTTGAACTGATTTTCTTTCATGAACAAATCTCGACCTCAAACCGATGAGGTATGATACCTTTTTGTAATTTTTAGAGACTCTTCTTTGATACAATTTGAGATGATTAACGACACGAGATGAAATTTTCATCCAGGAGTTCCAATTCTACCAGCCTGGCCACTTTGTAATCCTCATCCTTGTCTAGGTAATCCCTAAGATATATTCTCAGGGAATAAAGCTTCATTTCCAATGGGATGATGGATTCGGATCCAAATACTAGGGAATATGGTGTCACCCCAAAGTATGAGTGTCAATGGAATTCCTATAAGCCCAAAGTGCTGGGTGAATTTACAAATTCCAATTGTCACCTATCTTACTCACTATCCTTTCCATGATTCAAACCAATGTTTTGTTAGTGGCTTTAGCTTGCCCACTACCTTGTGGATAATATGGCATAGACCACTTTAATTTTATTTGAAATTGATGAAAATGTTCCTTCACTTTCTTGTTCTTAAATTATTTTCCATTGTCAGTAACTATGGAAGTAGGAATGACATACCGGAAGATAAGGTGATTCATGATAAACTTTGAAATATTAGTTCATGTAACCTAAGTCCAAGAAACATCCTCCACCCACTTCGTGAAATATTCCGTAGTTGTGATGATGTGATTATGACCATCAGATGAGGTAGGGGTGAGATTTCCTCTTAAATCCATTCCCCATTTGGAGAATGGGCATGGGGTTGTGATTGGATGCAATGGCTGTAATGGCACTATTATCTCTCAAAAGTGCACACTATATAGAGATGGCTGCAGGTTTTTAAGCTTGCATAATTTTATTTATCTCTTCCATAGATATAATGGAAACACCTTAGGTCTTTCCATATACCTATTTTGAGGTGTGTCGCTGGTATCAAGGTCAGTTCCTTATTGATGTATCCTAACCTTATTCTGTGTTTTAAGGGTAAAAGATGATGTAAAGTAATTAAAACTAAGGTGATACACAAAATTTGTATGAGAGATTTGACTAAGTATATGCACAATTGATATGTGGAAGGATTCTTTATGCATGAACCAACAGTTCTTCTACAGAATGTTAAGGGAAAAACACTTTGAGGTATTGAGGGAGATTATCACAACAATACTACTAAGCTAAACATGCACATTAATATCATGCAGAAATTACTAAATTTTGCAACAGGGTAAGATGATTAATTAGGGAATTTACATTCAAAAGACTAATAGAAACATACAAAAGATTGAAAATAGTTGGGAAGGTAGAATATACTTCACACTCGGAGGAAAAGCTGGTAAAAAAATTTCGAGTACTCTATATCAAAAATTCCTCCTTTGTGCTTTCTAAAGCACACAATATATAACAAACTAAAATTTACCCTCTTCCTAAAAATAGCCTAAGGCTTGCACTCACCCATACATCTTATTTTTATCCTTTATTTAATAATAGATAAATTAATAAAAATATAGCATGTAATTACAAATAGGAATTATTAGCATTAATTACAATACAGTCAAACCGAAGTTGATTGTTCTATTTTTAAGAAAACAAGGGTAAATAATTTGCTAATAATAAGCTTGCTTGCTATGCAAGTCTTTCTCCTTTAAACATGCAACTTTGTCTTCTTCTCAATTATGTCCTATTGTGAAGGCGTGTAAAAATATGCCTATGTATTGAGCAAAAATAAATTACATTAATTACAATACTTTACAAAATAATTCATCCAAATATCTATCCTGATTGGGACCACCTTTGTCTCTAATGTTGACACTTGTTTTGTCTTCTAGTGATCACATGGATAGCACAGTATAAATTATCTCTAACCTTCCCACTAGTGGGGACCACCTTTGCACTTGACCACTAGCCTCCATTTTGATTTGGCCACCTTTGTGGACTTATCATATTGTTGTGTCTAGAATTACATGGGGTTCACTTTGTGAATATGCTATAATATATAGTTTTTCCCCTTTTTAGTTTCTGGATTTATTATAAAGGTTGGAAACACCTTTTACTTGATCATTGCATAGAAGATTTGGTTAGATTTTGCACATTGGGAACTCAGACTATGGTTTATCTTTGACGTTTGAAAGTAATGATTGTTTGTTTTAATAATGGGCTGGCCCCTTTTGCACGATGACTCACCCCTCGGCATTTATCGGTGGCATGGTTAACTCATGTCGAGTTTGCTCTAGTATTGTTGAACTTCTCTCAGCCTTTTGATATGGTACTTGTTTCATCTCCACCGTGGATCTCTTAACTCTTATTTGGCACACGGTTGGATTTTTGACGCTTGGTTAGGGTTTGTAACTTGGAAATTTAATATGGCACTATCATCATATAAATAGTGATTCATATTGATTTTGGATCATACGATCCTAAGCATTGATATTAGTACTTACTTGTCAAATATCAATTGCTTGATGCTTGATCTTGGCCCTTAATTAGGGTTTGGTTAAGATGGAGTTCAATTTGGTGAGTGAAAATAAATCGAACCCTATTCACTTTCTACTTCACATCTTGTTTGTGGGCGAAGCCCTGGAAAATTTTTAATCGATGTCATTTTGAATTCCTTGAGCTCGGACCCTCTACATACTGGTTATGTAGTTTGTGAATCTTTGTGAGTTGAAGTATTTGATCTCTCTACCATTTTCATTTTCTTGAAGCTCAAATTTTAATGTAGAGGAGGTCTCTATCTCTTTTCCTTTTCTCTTGGCCACCATTTTTGGATTCTGTGAGCTCGGTTCATTTTTTCTGAGTAAGATTTGAGATTGGATTTATAGTTATCGGGCATATTACATAGCTATACGAGGTTTCTCTATACATGTTGTCTCCTTTCTCTCGAGCTCTGTAGATTTTTCTTTTAAAACCTTGGTTGGAATTCAAGGCAGAGTTGCATGTTTCATTGTCTTCACTCTGTCAGAGCTTTCTGAGCAAGATGGTTGTGAGTGTTTGCCACCATGAGTGGTTATAGGTGAGCTAATCTTCTCTTATATGTGTACACTTTTGTTTTCATTTTATCCTTTGGATATATCACTGAAACTCTTGTAAATATTTGTGGGTTATGTGATTTATTTCTGTTGATTGACTCTCAAGTGGAAACTTCTCGTGGGCATATGGATTTCTTACTTCATCATTTGGTTGCTTAAAAATTTTTGACTATTCAATTCTAAACGGTGGGTTCTTTTTTCATTTACTCGATTTTGATACTTGCAAATGAAGATTTGTTCCTAGACTTCTGTATTTAGGTTTGTATTTTGTTTGTAATATTCTTCAGAAAATCTGAATCATCTTTCATTTTATTGTTCTGAAAAATACTTCCTCTCCTGGATAGATATAGACCTGTGCAAGAATGACACTTATGACACCCCTGTAGATTTGTCTTTGTATAATAACCTTCATATATCTATTTCATGCATGATGCTTTTAGGTTTAAGAGGCTTCCATGTATTTGTAATAGGGCTTGGCTTGGATGATACTTTGTGGCCCTCTAAAATTGTTGCTTAAGTGCTTTAATTGTTCTACAACCATGTAGACCCTGTGTTTTCTAAACATACATTTTCCTTTATTTTTTGCTTGAGCTTATTTCAACATTGAAATTGGGCATGATTGTTGTTGTTTGTCATTTTCTTAATCTGAATAGAAACTGGATATACATGCCAATGAAGATCTGTGCCCTCCATTTTTGACTGTTATATCCACTATAGGATATAATTTAATCTTGACTAACAACCCTCCCTTCCATTTGAAAACTATAATGGTTTCATTCCTTGACTGTATTCTTGAGACTTCAAAAATATGTTCTTTGTTGAGTCACTTGAATGAATGACTATGAGAATATGTCATAATGGTTGTAGTCTTCTTAAACATGCACACTCTGTAATACTGTATACCTTTGACTAAAATTGAATGAGAGCATGTGCTTGGTCTATGTGTAAAATTGGTCAGCTGAATAGAATCATTATTGTGCATATATTTCTCTCTAGGATTCAAATTGGTAATGAAGCACTTGCATTCAGGTAACCATAAAGGTATCCATTGATTTGTAGTTTTAGCTTGATCTTGCAATCTTGTGTCAAGACAATGAGGCTCCATAGTTGTCATTTGTGTAATTTTGATCTACTTCTGGTTCTTTTCCATCCTCATGAGAAATCTATACTTTCAGAAACTACTGCAACTCTTATTGTTCTTGGTCTTGTACTATGAGATACTTTTTTTCTCATTTTCATGTATCTTGTATGTGCTTTCTGGAAATTACAAGTAGTTCATCTATTTTGATACTATTTTAGGCATAAGCCTTGATTCAGATGCTTGTTAAGATCTCTGTAACATTGATTCTTTTACATAGATGCTTTATTTCCTTTATAGTAACATTTCTAGCATGTTGGAAAATCTGAAATGTTGACTTTTCATGGTGAATCCCTTGCAATTTTTTTCTAGAATTCTCTATTCCATCCATTTCCAGCTATAGTAATTATATTTTCTGATTCATAATATGGAACATAACACTTCATGTTTGAAGCTAGATTGGTAAAAAAAAAATGAGACATCATAGTTGTTTATCTTGATCATGGCATGCTTTACTGCTTTTCTATATCACTTACTTGATTTAAATAATTCTTTTAAGCATGTAGTAGTTGAAAGCATGATGAAAAGTTGTAAATGTCCATTTTACTGAAGCCCTATCAAAATTTTCCTAGAATCTTTTTTTTTTTTGTTTCAGTTGAGAACCCTTTCTTTCTAATCAACTTGACTTCTTGAAATGATTCTTCTTCTTTAATTACAATCTAAAACATGTGCTTCCTATTTCTAGTCTCTTTTTATGTGTTGTAACTATTCCTTTTGAAGAAAATTTGAGTTTGAGTTCCATTAATTCTTCTTTCATCCTGTACTTATGAATTGTCTATTTCTTCTTTGGTTATGACTGTACTCTACTGCACACTTAAGAAAATAGTTAGAAAATACTTAGGCTTTTTGGCCTCTCTTATGTCCATGTTTCTTCTTTTCTTTTCTCTTTCTTCTTTCTGAGTAAGTAGAGCATGTATGTTTGATATTCAAGTAAATTATATCTCATGTTTTGAAGAGATTCATATGCACAAACTAGGATAGTAAGGAATATGAATTGATCCCTGAGCTCATAACTGATGGTGGATTTTATTCTTTTAGGTACAATGACTTCCACAAAGAAGATGAGAAAGGAGAAAAAGTTGGAATGGAGCTACTCTAAACAATGAAGAAAACCCAAGGAAATGATGGGTTCACTCATACTCTTTACTTTATTTTTCATGCATGTGTACCTCTTATTTTAGTAGTTGTACTTTACTTTCCAGTTACATCCCATAGCTTGTGTGGGAACATTTGAAATTTCCTTATGAATAAAACATTGAATTTTGTAAATGAGTTGTATATTTCTTTTTGCATTTCAGCTTTTTGTATGGATTGTATGATGAACTAAACAACTCAGTCATTTAATTGAATGTCTTAATCATGAAGGAAAGAACATTAATGAGAACCTGTAACATTCAGTAATGAACTCTTGATTTTTGTAATCTGCACTTATGTTTGTTGTCCCAAAACTCAACACTTCACCTATTCTATAATCGGTGTCTTCATCAAGACAACACAACTGTCCTTTAGGGCCCTTGTGTTCTTTTGTTGAAGATATCATGAAATTACAGACTATGTGATCTGTTATGTTTTGTAATAGCACACATAGCTGCAAATTTCACTTAATCATTAATTAATTCAGTAGTAACCAATAATATAAAAACTCCTTAGCTTAGGTATACTTCACCAATGCCTTTCATCGTAACGATGAAGTTTTGAGTTGCCCATTTTTACACAAGTGCAAAAATTGTCAACATTTCTAGTGATCCTGTGGGGAAAGCTACATACTAGCTTATAGATTAGTGCCTTGCTCTTGTCCATTGGGCATGGAGTCCAAACATGTAACCAAAATTTTCCTTTTCGAAAGGTCCAACCCTTCCAAAATGGAACTAAAACTGGGAAAGGATCTAGTAAACCAGATCACATGCATGAATGCACTTATTGAATTGAAAAACAATGCAATGTGTAGGGATTGCACTTATTGAAGGGAAATCCTACTCTAACAATCATTGTAAGATTTTCAATAACAGTGTTTGAGAAACATACCATTCACAGGAATGGGAAGTTCCTCTCCATTCAGCTTTGAAAGCTAAAAAGCATTGTGTTCTTTGTAAAGCTGAAATCATGTAAGGGCCACTCCAGATTGTATCAAAACTTTTGTGTGTCTTCCTAGCTTTGCATGATCAACATCCCACTTTAACACAATATCTCCTTCATTGAAGATTCTGAATTTGGATTTCTTGTCAAAAGTCTTCTTCATTTGTTTCTGATTCTTTTCCATATTCAAATGGGCTTTATCTCTTAGCTCTTGTAATTCCATTAACTCTGCATAATGAACCTGTAATGGTTCATTCTCAAGTAGCTCCATTTGATGCAGCAAATCCAATGCGGGTAACTCAACTGAAATAGGCATTCTTGCTTCTTTTCCATACACAAGTTTGTATGGTGAATTGCCAACTGATATTTTAGGAGTCACCCTATCAGCCCAAAGTGCTAAATTCAACATCAGATGCCAAGCTCTTTGATTATCTTTGAGTGTTCTTCTGATGATCCTTAAAAGGTTCTTGTTAGTACTTTCAGCTAAGCCATTACCTTGCGGATAATAATTAGATGAAGAACTTAAGTAAATTCCATGGTTGATAACCCAATCTATTATCTTTGCACTAAGAAATGCTAAAGCATTATCTGATATGATAGTTGTTGGAACACCAAATCTAGACTATACCTTCATAAAAGGATAGTATCAAAGCTTCATTAGCATCCTTCAAGGCTATTGCTTCAGTCCATCATGTAAAATAATCATGTAGTAGTTAAGATCCACTTATGTCCTTGTGATGAAGGTGGGTTTATCATGCCAATAAAATCAAGACCCCACTACATAAAAGGTTGATCAACTGAGATAGGCTATAAGGGAAGCAAAGCTAAACATTCTTTTCCAACAAAGAAAGCACATTTTTACACTTTCTAATCCATTCAAAATAGTCTTTGAATATGCTAGGCCAATAGTAACCAGCTTTCATAATTTTTAAGGCTGTAGTATGTGTTAAAAAATGACCTCCTGTGGGTCCTTCATGGAATTCTGACAATATTTTCTAAATTTTATCATAGTTAACACACCGCAACAAGATTCCATTTATATCTCTTTTGAACAACACATTATCAATGAAGATATAAGGTACAACTTGTAATCTGAAATACCTTCATTTATTCTTGTCCATACCTTCCAGAATAAGTGCCATGTTGTAGATAGTTAACCAAATCAGTCATCCATCTTGATTCTGAATCTCATGAGTGAGCTCAGGCTACTGATTTTCTGGTTGAACCATGATTTCTGATTGTTGATACGCAATTTCAGCATGTTGTTTTGAATCATCTGGTTTATAGCTTGCTATTTTTCCATATCAGCAATTAGATGTTCACATAAGCCTTTCCCTCGAACCATCTTAGCAACCGAATATCAACATCATATTCCATGACCTTCGTTATCAGTTTTCTCTTTTCTCATTCAATTCTTTATTTAGTAAGAATGCTTTCACACTTGGATGAGAAACAAGAACATGGATTTTATTGTTTGAAAGCATGTACTTGAAATTATTTAGTCCTCTGACTACTGAAAGTACTTATTTTTCAAGAAATGTGTACCTTGTTTCATAATCATGTAAGCTCTATCCAAAGAAAGCAATAGGCTGCTCAATATTTTCATCATTGACTTGAGTTAATATAGTTGAGATTGTTTCAGCTCCTACAAGTGCATACATTGTAAAATATTTATCGAAATTTGGATTTGCAAGAGTAGGAGCTTGAGAGATAGCTACTTTGATTGATTCAAATCCTTCTCTCCCTTCACTAGTCCAAGAGAAAGTTTTCTCTTTCTTTAGCATAATTCAGTGGTTTAACTAATGTTGCTTTAAAAACTTGAACAAATATTCTAACAAAGTTGATTTTTCCCAGAAAACTTTGTAATGCTTCTTATGATGAGGCAATGATAGTTGTGATATGGCTTCGATCTGAAAGGATCAATTACTAATCCTTTTTGGAAACAATATGACCAAGTAATTTACCTTGATGTACTGAAAAGATAGACTTAAGTGGATTCAAAGATATCCCAAAACTATGCATAACTGAAAGGTTTTCCTTAGATGTATCAGGTGTTCTTCTAGATTTTTGAGAACATGGTAATGTCATCTAAATAAACTAGAATGCATTTATTTAACAAGCTCTAGAAATCCATGTCCATTGCATGTTGAAATGTTGCACGACATTTGAAAGACCAAAAGGCATCCTTTTGTAAGCATAAGTACCCCACTTGGTGGTAAAAGTTGTTTTATATCTATCTTCTTCCCGGACTAAAATCTGATTATATCCACTATAACCATCTAGGAGAGATAATCTATCTGCACCAGAAACTATTCTTAAAATCTGATCCATATTTGGGAGTGGGTAATGATCTTTTAATGAAGCTTTATTAAGATCTCTAAAATCTACACATAGTCTGATTTCACCATTCTTCTTCCTAACAGGAACAAGATTGGCTACCCAACTTGAATGCTTAACTAGAAAGATAATACCTGATTCAATCAACTTAGATAATTCTTTCCTCATTAGAGGCTCTATTTTGGGATTTACAGGCCTATTTCTATCTAACAAGTTTAGAATTTGGCTGTAACTCGATTGTATGTTGTGCTAAACTAGGATCAAATCCTTTCAGGTCTTGGTATTTCCAAGTGAAAACATCTTTAAATTCCTTGCAAAGATCAATAAATGATTGTTTTTAGTTAAGGAACATACCTTTCCAAGAAACAACTTTTTCCCTTCATCAACTGAGATCTCTTCGTAATTATCAGCATGGGTTGACATCTTAGTCTTGACCTTTCTTAACTGATCGTCAGTGTTGAAGATGTCTTCCAATGTGACCAGACCTCAAGGTAGTTTATTTGTCTTCAACTGAACAATCTGGTCACCATATAAGTGTTGTAATTTATCTTGATTAACTGTAGAAAACTCAGCTTCTTATTACTACAAAAACTTGCAGATTTGATCATCACTTTAAAAAAATTGCCAATTTGAATCATTATCAGGTATTGAGGGCCTGACAATTAGCTTTATATGAGGCTGAATTTTTCTATTTTCAATCTGTTCAGCACTTCAAAACTAGCCCCAATTAGTTGCAAGTTTATCTGCATGCTTGTTTTCAGCTCTAGGAATAGATTGAATGTTAATAGCATGAAATAGTCCATTAAGTCCGAAACTCTATGTTTGTAAGACTTCATTAATGGATTCTTACAAACATTGAAATTTCTTACTTGATTGATAACCAACTCAGAATCACCAAAATTATGTAGCATGTTGATACTCTCTTTTGGCCCAAAGTAAGCCATGAATTAATGCTTTATATTCAGCTACATTACAAGTACATGAAAATTGGAGACTCAAAGTTGAGAAATACCTTTCATTCATTGGGAAGTGAGCATCAAACCTGCTCCATGTCCTTTCTTGTTCTTAGCTCCATCGAAATGAAGCTTCCAAATCCCTTCTATTAAATCTTCTATTTTGGATAGCAAGGGAAGTGGTGTATTTTCTTCATGCATACAATACACACCAAAAACAGTGTTCTTCAACTTCCTTAAAAGGATCATGAGCATGTTCTTCCACTATATTTTCATCCATAAACATGTTAGAAACACCATCTAATGTTGAAACTGAGCTACCTCATCAAAGTCAGACTGATCTAAGGCTAAATAATTAGCCACCACATTTGGAGAGTGAGGCTCAATGTGAAATCTGGCCAATGGTTCTGAATTGATAGTAACTTTGGTGTTGTAATGAGTAGTGAAAAATAAGAAGGACCAATCTGAAGAGAGATAACCTCCTATTTTTGTTGTGAAGTCTCTAGATAAGCATAAAGCAAAGTATGGAGGTAAATCCACAACAATAACATCTTGTAGAATAGAAACATTTGGGCAAGCATGTAATGTCACCTCTAAATTTCTGATTACACCAACTGTATTAGTTGCAGTTCCATCAAGTTGTAAGACACTCCTTTTTGTAGGCTCATATTGCAGACCCAATTTTTCTGTATTACTTTTGGCATAACTATGCTACTTGCGCCACTGTCCACCATGCAATTATGAACTAGATGTTCTCCAATAATCAGTGATAAATAAAATGGTGGTGGTTTCTTGATGTCATGAGCATTCAAAACTTTCTAAACCATCCACTTAACTTCTTTAATGTGGTCTTGTTCAAATGTTCCAAGGACCATGTCTACCTTATGAACTTCCTTTTCTATTGTATTTGAAGAAATCTGCAGCTTAGCTAGTTCATGAGAAAGTAAATCTTATGTGTCAGGAATACTTAGAGCATCCCACATTGAGATGTTAACGTTATGCTTTTTCATTACATCAACAATGTTAAAAGAAGCAACAATTTTAGAGACGGATTCAATTGTCTTAGAGTAGGCCTTAGCAAAAATTGATTCTGCTTCAGTTGCCTTGGATATCTGAGGTATAAATAGTCTTCTTGGGTCAGGTTGTAGCTGTTTTTGATGGCCTTTATCAACTGGAACACTTTTTTTGAGGAACAACAGGATTGTTGGCTGACTTTGGGACTATAGATGTTGTCTTATCAGTGATAGTAGGTAGGACAGGCCTATTTTGTTGTTTTTGACTTTCAATAGATTTTCCTTGAGCCCTAGTAGTGACTTGATGAAATCCTCCTCATTGAAACTAACTAAATTCTATTCAGGTGCTTTTTGAACATGAGTTTCTTGTTGCCCACCCTCCATTTGAGGCATGAACAATGTTTCAGATTGAGGTTGTGTAACAAGATTTAGATTTAGAAAAGCATTTGGGTAACTTGTAGTTGAATGAGGTTGATTGCAAGGTTGACACCACTCTTTATAGCCATATTAATTGGGACTAAAGTGTTAGATGAACTAGGAGCCTTTGGGTCAAACTGCCTTTGTTGGTAAGGCTACCTATAATTTTGATTCTATTGATAAGGCTACTTGTTTTGTTGATTGATTTGTTGATTTTGATGATAAGGAGCCCGATAGGGTCTGCTAGGTAATGTAATTCTATTTTCAATCAAAGTAATTTATTTCCCATAGTCTGCAAAGCTTTAAATACATCATCTGATGGGGCTACAACAACAAGTTCTATGATTGTAATAGGTTGAGGAATAGGTGCTAAATCTACCAAAAAGGCATTGAAGGCCTTGGTGCCAATTTTCCAGCTTGAATAAGGTTGTTTTCATCTTTTATAGCAATATCATAAGCATCGGAAGAGTATTACCTCCCATAGATTGAATCATAGCTTGAAATATCACTATTCAAAGCTCTGAGGTAATAAAGGAAAGTGTGGTCAGCTTGAGGCTTAACACTTGTTGGGATTCTTTCCCAAGTCCTAGAAAAATGGATATTGAAGCTGGACATGTACTCATGAGGGGATCTTTTAATAGTAGATAGTTGTTCAATGAGAGACAAATGATCTGAATTATCTGGAATTGTTTCAGACAATTTTTCACCTAAGTCATCCCAAGTTCTTATGCTTCCAATTTCTAGGTTTCTATACCATTGCAAGGCTTGCCCTTTAAAAGATGCAGCTAAAAGTCTTAAAGCTACGTCTTCATGAGTGATATTATGGACTGCACATATGGCTGCAACATCTTTGATATGTTCAGCAGGTGTAACTTGATTTTCACCCATGAATGATGGAAAAATTTTCATGGCAGCATTAGGAATGTCATGGTAAACTAGGATTACTAATGGGCTGCCATTAGTAAAGGTCAAAAAATTCCTTGGTGGTTGAATAGCCATTTGAAAAACTAGGATGTTAATAGATAAATTGATACGTGGTGAAGGAATATCAGGAGGAGGGTTGTCAAAACCAGGTCTATTATAAGGTAAAGTATTACCAACTCTTCTCCTTCTAGCAGAATTCAAAGGTAAAGAAACAAACTCAGGAGGAATTCCTCTTACCGATGATCTCATAGTCACTTTAGGCATGGAACATGCTGCAATACTAGTCAAAAATCAGTTTTGTAAAATCGCTAAAAGATCTTAAAATCTTTAGAATAAATTGTTGTAGCTTGCTCCTGAAAGTGACTTTGTAACTGTTGTAAAATCTGCTATAGATCTATCATAACTTGCACGCATATTTGATTCACTTTCCCACCGTGTGTGCCAAAAAATGTTATCTCTCAAAAAGTGCACCCTATAGAGAGATGGCTGCAAGTTTTCTAAGCTTGTAGAATTTGATCTCTCTCTTTCGTAGATACAATGGAAACACCTCAAGTCTATGGGTATACCTATTTTGAGGTGAGTCTCGGTATCAAGGCCGGTTCCTTGTTGATGTATCCTAAACTTATTACGGGGTTTTAAGGGTAAAAGATGATTGTAAAGTAATTAAAACTAAGGTGATACACCAAATTTGTATGAGGGCTTTGATTGAGTATATGCACAATTGATATGTGAAAGGATTTTGATGCATGAACCAACAGTTCTTTTACAGAATATTAAGGGAAAAACACTTGGAGGTATTGAGGGAGATTATCACAACAATACTGCTAAGCTAAACATGCACATTAATATCATGCAGAAATTATTGAATTTTGCAACGCAATAGGTAAGATGATTAATCAGGGAATTTGCATTCACAAGACTAATAGAAACATACACAAGACTGCAAGTAATTGGGAAGGTAGAAAATACTTCACACTCAGAAGGAAAAACTGGAAAAAATTGCTTCAGTACTCCTATATCCAAAAAGTCCTCCTTTGTGCTTTGCAAAGGCACACAATATATAGCAAAATAAAATTTTTACTCTTCCTAAAAATAGCCTAAGGCTTGTACTCGCCCATGCATCTTATTTTTATCCTTTATTTAATAATAGATAAAGGAATAAAAATAGAGCATGCAATTACAAATAGGCATTATTAGCCTTAATTACAATATAATCAAACTGAAGTTGATTGTTCTATTTTTAAGAAAACAAGGGTAAATAATTTGCTAATAATAAGCTTGCTTGTTATGCAAGTCTTTCTCCTTTGAACATGCAACTTTGTATTCTTCTCTATTTTGTCTGTTGTGAAGGCATGTAAAAATACTCCTGTGTATTGAGAAAAATTAATTACATTAATTGTAATATTTGCAAAAAGTAATTCATAAAAATATCTATCTGATTGGGACCACCTTTATCATGTTTACATGTTGACATTGATATCTCTTCTAAGTGATCACATGATGACACTCTGCAAATGAATTATCTCTAAGCTCCTTGAAGTGGGGACCACCTTTTGCACTTGACCACTAGCCTAAATTTTGGTTTGGCCACCTTTGTAGACTTATATAGTTTTATTTCTCTAGATGTCTTTTCACTTTGTAAATATGCATATATATAGTTTTTAACACCTTTATTAGTTAGTACAAATAATGCCATTGGTAACCTTTTGAAACACCTTTTATGATCATTGCATAGAATATTTGGTTGGATTTTACACATTGGGAACTCGGACTATGGTTGATCTTTGACTTTGATCATTTGATATTGATTTAATTTTCAGTAATCATAATATATGATTTTTTTTTTTTGCGATGGCTTAGCCCTCTGCATTTTATTTCACCCATGGTTAATTCTAGGTGGGCATGGTTGCTCGGTTGATTTTGAACTTTTTAGATTTTTGCCGGTAATTATTTCATCTCCACCATGATGATCTCTTAACTCGTATTTGCACAATGTTTGTTGGATTTTGACCCTTGAGTTAGGGTTTTAAACCCGAAAATTTAATGTGGCACTATGTGGAACTAACCATAGTGGTTCTTTCATTGATTTGATTTTGGAGATCGATCCTAAGAATTGATCTTCGTACTTTCGAATATAGAGCCGTTTGATATTGACCCTTGGTTAGGGTTAGGTTAAACTCACCTTTAGGTGGATGAGTTAAAACAACTCAAACCCTATTCACTTTCCACTTTCATTTTCATTAGGTCATGGGTAAAGCCCTGGAAAATTTTTAATCGATGCCATTTTCACTTCGCTTGATCTTTTCTTTTGAGATTTGAGCTGACCCTCTACATATTGGTTAGTTTTGTGAAAAGATTTGAGTTTGAGTGGATCTTATTTGATTCTCTCATTTTTCATTTTTTTGAGCTTTTCTTTTAATGTAGAGGAGTTCTCTGTCTCTTTTCTTTTTTTTCTCTTTGCAGCCATTTTTATGAGTATTGAGCTCGGTTTCATTTATTTTGAGTAATATTTGAGCTTATATTTATAGTTTTCTAGCTTATGCTTTACGGATATAATTTTCTCTGTACACGTTGTCTGTCTCTCTCTCGTGAGCTTTGTAGATTTGGATTTGAAACCTTGATTGGAATTCAAGTGAGTTGCATGTTTTGTTGTCTTCTTCTATCTGTCAAAGCTTTCTTGAGCAAGATGGTTGTGAGTTTTTTTTCCTCCATGAGTGGTTATAGGTGAGCTAATCTTCTCTTTTATGCATACACTTATGTTTTCATTTTCTTCTTTGGATATATCACTGAAAATCTTTGAAATATTTGTGGGTTCTATGATTTCTTTTCTGATTGACTCCAAGCTTAAAACTTCTCGTGGGCATATGGGATTTTTGCTTCTTCATCATTCGGTTGCTCAAAATTTTTGACCATTTGATTATAAATTGTGAGTTCTTGTCTATTACTCTGATTTTGATATTTTTACAATGAAAATCTGTGCCTGAACTTTTGTATTCAGGTTTGTATTTTTTTTGTAATATTCTTTAGAAAATCTGAATCATCTTTCATTTTATTGTTCTAAAAAATACTTCCTCTCCTGGATAGATATAGACCTATGCAAGAATGAAACTTATGATTCCCCTGTAGATTTGTCTTTGTATAATAACGTTGATATATCATTTCATGCATGATCTTTTAGTTTTAGGAGGCTTCAATTTATTTGTAATAGGGCTTTGCTTTGGATGATACTTTTTGGCCCTCTCGAAATTGTTTTTAAGTTGCTTTAATCATTTCGCAACCATATAGACCTGTGCATTTTCTAAACGTACAATTTCCTTTATTTTGTTGAGCTTATTTCAACATTGAAATTGGGCATGATTGTTGTTGTTTGTCATTTTCTTAATCTGAATAGAACTAGATATACATGCCAATGAAGATCTGTGCCTCCATTTTTTCTTATTCTATCCATATAGGATACAATTTTCTCTTGACTAACATCCCTCCCTTCCATTTGAAAACTATAATGGTTTCATTCCTTGACTATATTCTTGAGACTTCAAAATCTATTCTTTGTTGAGTCACTTGAATGATTGACTATGAGAATATGTCATAATGGTTGTAGTCTTCTTAAACATGCAACACTCTACAATACTTTGTGTACTTTTGACTGAAATTGAATGAGAGCATGTGCTTGGTCTATGTGTAAAATTTTTAGCTTAATAGAATCATTACTGTGCATAGATTTCTCTCTAGGATTCAAATTGGTAATGAAGCACTTGCATTCAAGTAACCATAAAGGTATCCATTGATTTACAGTTTTAGCTTGATCTTGCAATCTTGTGTCAAGACAATGAGGCTCCATAGTTGTCATTTGTGTAATTTTGATCTCTACTTCTGGTTATTTTCCATCCTCGTGAGAAATATTTACTTTTAGTTCGTAACTTTTATGACTCTTATTATTCTTGGTCTTGTACTATGAGATACTACTCTTTTCTATTTCATGTATCTTGTATGCTTTTTGGGAAATTACAAGTAGTTCATCTTTTTGATACTATTTTAGGCATAAGCCTTGATTCAGATGCTTGTTAAGATCTCTGTAACTTGTTTCTTTTACATAGATGCTTTATTTCCTTTATAGTAACATTTCTGGCATGTTGGAAAATCTGAAATGTTGATTTTTCATGGTGAAAAGCCCTGCAAATTTTTTTCCAAAATTCTCTCTTCCATCCATTTCCAGCTATAGTAATTGTATTTTTTGATTCAGAATATGGAACATAACACTTCATGTTTGAAGTTGGATTGGTAAATAAAAATGAGACATCATAGTTGTTTATCTTGATCATGGCATGCTTTACTACTTTTTTGTATCACTTACTTGATTTAAATAATTCTTTTAAGCATGTAGTAGTTGAAAGTAGCATGATGAAAAGTTGTAAATGTCCATTTTACATGGTGAAGCCCTGTCAAAATTTTCCCAGAATCTTTTTTTTGTTTTGTTTCAGTTGTAACCCTTTCTTTCTAATCAACTTCAGACTTCTTGAAATCTGATTCTTCTTCTTCATTGCAATCTTAAAACATGTGCTTTTATTGCTAGTCTCTTTTATGTTCTATACTTTTGTTCCTTTTGAAGAAAATATTGAGTTTGAGTTACATTAATTCTTCTTTCATCCTATACTTATGACTTGTCTATTTTTTCTTGGTTGTAACCTATACTTGCACACTTAAGAAAATAGTTAGAAAATACTTAGGATTTTTGGCCTCTCTTATGTCCATGTTTCTTCTTTTCTTTTCTCTTTCTTCTTTTGAGTGAGTAGAGCATGTATGTAGTTTGATATTTAAGTAAATTATATCTCTATTTTGAAGAGATTCATATGCATGAACTAGGATAGTAAGGAATATGAATTGATCCCTGAGCTCATAACTGATGGTGCATTTTATTTTTTTAGTACATTGACTTCCACAAAGAAGATGAGAAAAGAGAAAAAGTTGGAATGGAGCTACTCCAAACAATGAAGAAAACCCAAGGAAATGATGGGTTCACTCATACTCTTTACTTTCTTTTTCATGCATGTGTACCTCTTATTTCAGTAGTTGTACTTTACTTTCTAGTTACATCCCACGGCTTGTGTGGGAACATTTGAAATTTCCTTATGAATAAAACATTGAATTTTGTAAATGAGTTGTATATTTCTTTCTGCATTTCAGCTTTCTGTATGGATTGTATGATGAACTAAACAACTCAATAATATAATTGAATGTCTTAATCATGAAGGAAATAAAATTAATGAGAACCTATAACATTCAAGTAATGAACTCTGATTTCTGCAATCTGCACTTATGTTTGCTATCCCAAAACTCAACACTTCACCTATTCTAAATTGTGTCTTCATCAAGACAACATAGCTATCCTTGAGGCCTCTTGTGTTCTTTTTGCTAAAGATATCATGAAATTGTAGACTATGTGATCTATTATATTTTGTAACAACACACATAGCTACTGATTCCACTTAATCATTAATTAATCCATGATAACCAATAATATCAAAACTCCCTTAGCTTAGGTATACATCACCAATGCCCTTTCATCATATGATGAAGTTTTGAGTTGCCCCCTAAGAGGGTGTAACAGGCTATCGACGGACAAGGCTTTGTTTTTGAGAACATGAGATGTCCATAGGGAATATTTTTTATTTAAGATAGGTGTAGATGTGCACATACTATGTGGAATATGGACCAACAACATCAAAAGCCAAACATGATTCTGGCATGTCATACGTAGGTTGGCATAGATTCTCAACAAAAAATGGCATATCATTGCTCTCTAGTGGAATTTGGAGCATAGAAACCTACGATTTTCATAGCGTCGCAAATTTGTTTTGTGCTCTTGGAATCTATTTAAATGTAATACATACAAAAATAATCTTTCAAATTTTCCACCAGTTTCTTATAGGGGATGAGTTTCTCATCCTTGACTTTATATTCATCGTTAACTTGTTTGATGATTAATTGTGAATCACCAACAATATTAACATGATGGATATCCCATTTGATTTCCAACTTCATCCCAATGATGAGTGCCTCATATTCCACAATATTATTTATACAAGGAAAACCAAGGTAAAAATATTGAGGTATAAGGTCACCTGAAGGATTAATTAATACCACACCTACCCCGAACCATGAAAAGTAAAAGATCCATCAAAGTGCACTTGCCACATGATAGACTCCTCAATATATAGTAATGAATCATTTGGAAGACCCAAAATTATAGGCTTTGTTCCCTATGACGATGCTTCTACTAACTGATCGGCGAGTACTTTTCCTTTTACTAACTTTTGATGTACATACTCAATGTCAAATTCACTTAGTAGAATGATCCAATTAGCCATTCTACTGTAAGGGTGGGTTTTGACAACAGGTACTTAAGCGGGTCAAATTTGGATATAATCTTGGTTTTAGTATTTAATAGGTAATGGAAAAGTTTTGGAAGGTAAAAACTACAGCCAGACAATCTTTTTCAATTTGAGGGTAGTTGAGCTCATAAGAAATGAGAGTATGACTGAGATAGTACACAACTTTTTCTTTATGGACGAGGTCATATTAGGTGAGCAACACACCAATAACATAGTGAGTAGAAGAAATATACATCAGAACTGGCTCACTAAGAGATGGAGGCATGAGGACTAGTGGATTAGCTAAGTATTGGATAAGCAAGGTGAAGGCTTGTTTTTGTTCAGTCCGAAACAAAGAAAACATCTTTTTTAAGTAGATGGGTGAATAAATTGCACTTTTCGAGTAAGTTGGGAAATGAAGTGACATTTGGTTTGTATCTTTCCTTGCAAGTTACATAGTTGTTTGATGTTTTTGGGAAGAGGCATTTCAGCAATGGTGATAAATTTAGCTAGGTCTACCTCAATCCCTCTTTGTGATATAATGAATCCAAGCAACTTTCTTAACATGATGTCAAACACACACTTCTTTGGATTCAATCTGACTTTGTATTCCTGTAGTAATTTGAAGATACATTGCAAAATATTAGGGTGATCTACTCTTTTCTTGGATTTCCGAAGGATATCATCAACATAGTCTTCCATGATGTCATGAATCATATCATGGAAAATCACGGTCATTTCCCTTTGATAAGTTACTCCTACATTTTCGGGCCAAATGGCATTACCTAATAATGAGAAAGTCTCTCAACTAGTTTTGAAGGCCATCTTGTGTTGATCCTCATATGTGATTTTGATCTGATTGTAGCCTGAAAAGCCATCCATAAGAAATAACATTTTATACCCTACGAGTTAAATCAACAATCATGTCAATATTAGGAAATGGGAAATCATCTTTTAGACATGGTATGTTAATGTGTCTAAAATCCATATGGATTACGAGTTCGACAGGTTTATTTTGCACGAGGACTATGTTTGATGTCCATTCTAAGTAATCAATAGGTCTAATGAATCCTAGAACTAGCAATATTTATAGCTCTTCTTTAACAAGAAGAGCCATCCATGGATGCATTTTTCTGAGATTTTTTTGGATGGGCTTAGCATCTGCATGGACTACTAGGTTATGCACTACAAAAGTTAGATCCAAGCCAGACATATCCTTATACGACCATGTGAATACATCTATAAATTCCCATAGAAGCATGGTGAATTTTTTTTGTTCCCGTGCTGAGAGTGAAGCCTTGAGTTTGACTATCTTTAGATCATATTTTGTTCCAATATTCACATCAATGATTTCTTCCACTAGAATTTTTGACAAATGCTTCATACATGTAGGATTGGGATGAAGGTTCAATTCTTCTTCCAAGGGTGTCTCTATGATAATTTCACCCTTAGCATGGTCACTTCTCTTGTCAATTCATTTTCACACTTATTTTTCAGCCAACACCTCAAATAAGTTTTCATTGTGTGAATTGGAATTTTATTTATGTCAAGGAGTTTCATTAGAACTTTTCCCCTCACTTTTTTCTCAAATTTCGTTGGCCAAGAAGCTTAGATTCCTTGCCAAATTACGCATAGGTATCTAAGTTAATGTTAAAACCTTTCTTATGGTCTCCAATCGGAATTATATCTTGAATTCCCATGAGTTACGTAATCGATTCATCATTTTCAAAGAGAGATTCGGTGGTACGTGGCGTTGTTGATACCACTCAACAAGGAAAGGGTAAATGACATCAATTATAGGTTCACTATGGATTATGGTAAGGATAACGATATTCATGAATAGGTCCCAGAGGAAAGATCCTCATAATGGCTACGGTGGGAATCGTGTCGTAAAAAAATCAGAGCTATCTTCGCACTCATAATAGATGTCATCTTGATCATTGGGAGGTACAATCCATAGGGTCGAATTCAATGTCGTATCTTTCTATCTTGGAATGTCGAAGATTAAGCTGGTTGTTTTGGTCCTTGCTTATTTTTTCCGCATCCTAGACCCTTGTAGCCCATGGAATACATCATTCGGATAGACTTCTCATACTTAGGGATTTGGTAGCAAGTTGGTTGAGTACATTATGGTAATCAATTCGTAGGTGGTTATAAAAATTTCTCTTTAGCACGTAACCCTCCAAGTAAAAATGACCCAATAGTTCACTCATCTCTAGGCCATTTGAAATGATAGTTGGTTCAACCTCTAGTTTTATTTGTGAAATATTTTTTCATGCATCCCTACATCACTATGGATTAACTATTTCATGATTCAATAATATAATATCTTAATCGATATTTGTGTGAAAAAAATAAAAATGAGGTTGATGGTTTTTGTAAACTAATTCCTCATTACATCAACTATGTTTCCATAGGAGGTAACATTAGGAATCCAAAACCTCCACTTAAAAATATATAGACTATATCTAGTATTTTAAACCCACTCTTTGAAATAAAAGATGAAGGAGAACATGAACATGGCTATAAAACTTATTATACTTATGTTATGCAACACATTCTTCAATAATATATGTAATATTTAGAAGAGTAAGTTGAAATGATACATAATTTCATTAAAGACTCTTTATCTTAGAATTTGGATTGAAATATAAATCATACTAATCCATCTTCAAATGGAGTGAATGATGATCTAAATAATAACACAAATATTCCTCTTAACATTGATTCTACCTAACCCATCATGTAACTCATTGATCTCCTAAGTCAATAACAATATATGACTTTGAATATGTTTCAAAAATGAAAAACAATATAGCGCATGTTGATAGTTGACCTCAAACATTCTCTTGGTGTACGAGAAAACCAAATGTATCCCCATCCTCTCCTAGTTCAAGTCAATAGATCCCCCATTGTATAACATCCTATACATATTAAGACTCTTGATCCATTCAAAGAGATATTATCACTCCCTACATTAATTTTATGTACATTAAAGGAAACACTCCCTCCATCACTTATGATGGTTCTACCAACCCTACTCTTAATAGTAAGGATTTTAAAAATATTTACAAATATTGGGTAAAATTAAATAATTATGTTACCCCCAAAATATTAGCTAAGACACTTATGGGAGATTCCATGGATTTGTACCACTTATTCAACTATTTCAATTTGCATCTTGAATGTTTCGTGACTTCCGTAGTTAATGAATTTTATTATCAATATCTTCTTAAAAATAACATCAATATTGTCATCAATTATAAAAAATGGATAATGAATCATCCTAATATTTCATTAAATGTTGGAATACCTTATCAATAGTGTTTAAAAAAATGCCCATCATGGAATTTTGTTTCCACTATTCTTTAGATAACATAAGACTCACCCTAAATACAATGTAAAGTCCTTTCCCCTACATATTTAGAAGAATATTTAAAGGAAAAACACCAAGATTACCTCATGAAGGGATTTTAATATCCTTTCCAAAATAAACAACCAAGACAAAAATTCATGTCCTAATGCATTTTAGAAACAAGAACACCATTTATGATGGATTCACATATAGTATTACTTAAAGAACTTATTCTAATAGGAATATCTACAAATAAACCAATCTATCTCTAAGTTACAAGTAATTCAATTTTTTCATCTGTACTAACTTTTGTCCAAAATAAGCTCATATTTAATTTCGGTCAACTAAGCCCTTTCCCCCATTTTAGTGATTCAATATGATTTTAACATATTTTAAGTACTTAAATATTACCAAAATAATTTTCATCAGATAGGAAATTTCTTCTCCTTTCCAAAAATATAAAGAATTCTGCTTTAACTCTTCATATTTTGCAAGTTGCGGGCCGGAGGGCCTAGGGAGGAGTTTTTACCAAATGTAGGCATGCGGGCATGGGAATACTTATCACCAAAGGGGAAGATTGAGGACTAGTGGGCCTGTGGAGATATCTTGGCATTTCGTAGTTTTCGCAAATGGCGTAATTTACAATTGCAGGCCCGTGAGCCTGCGAAGGTTTTTTTCTCACCAAAAGTGAAATTTCGGACTTTCTAGCCTAAGGAAGAATTTTCACCAAAAAAAAGTTGTAAATTTTTAGGGCCATGAGAGGTTTTAATAATTTTGTAATTTTTTTGCAAGTGGCGTAGTTTGCAATCTCGGGCCCATGGGGTTTTATAGCGCAAAGTGAAATTTTGGGCCCACGGAGTTTTTCGGGCAAAAGTGAATATTCGGGCCTATGTAAATTTGTGGGAGGTTTTTTTTTTTTTTGTGAATTTTTGGAAATGCTGTAGTTTGTAATTTTGGGCCCATGGATCCATTTTGAAGATTGCATTTTTACCAATTTTGTACGGATTCGATGCAAAATTTCAAATGGGCATAACTTTCGATCGAGCTTGAAATTCAACAAATTTTATACCGTTGATCTCGATGTCTGCTACACAACTACGACTGGATATCTTGATTTGGGTGAGGATCTGGAAAATTTATTTCACACCATTAATATGTGATCGATTGCTTCAACTACCCAGATTTGATTTTGATTTGCCATCCTTCCTTCTACAACATGCCAAACAGACATGGAGAATCAAACTTGATAGATTATAGGTAGATTTGTAGACATTGATGGTTTTGGTTTATCTTTTAAGTTATTTTCTCCCCTTATTTTCTTCTTCTCTCTTCCCTTCATCTATAAATTTAAGATCTTGGCTCATTGTAAAGGGTTGGATATTTCTATTTTGCACCCTCCCTTCTTCTCTTGTATACTAGTGAATTTGTGGAGTTTTAGACCTCCCATATAGAATGTAGTGCAATATTTTCCTCTTGGATATTGTAATGCCTTTTGTATCAATCTTTGGAGCAATAAGATAAGTCTGTGGATGACTTCAACCCTCTCTTGTGTTCATTGAATCCTCCTAATCTCTCATTACAACTTGGTTAACCATGCATGGTGATTGTAGGTGTATTTTATGGTTTGTGTATATTTTCCAAGTAGGTGTTCAACATTCCTTTGGTGCATCACCTTGGTTAGTTTTAAGATTTATTTTTATGCATCTTCTTAACCTTGTCTCCTTGGAAAGTGAGAGTAGGTTTTTGGTTAAATCCTCTACAATTTGAATGTATGCACTTGAACAAAGGAATAGTAACCATCTTTCATCCAGAGAACTCTCTCAATTTCAAGGTCCCACACTTTGAGAGAATCTCCATGTTATGAAATCACACTAAGAGTCTCAACCAATCGAGTTGTAGACATTCAGGGGTGTTGTGATTACGCATCAACACTAACCATTACAATCTGTATCAAAAAAAATAATTCAAACATATACCTTGGCCACTCACCATGGTTTTAGGTCCGTCTCAACCTTTTCATCAATGGTATGATGAAGTTTAATTTATTACTATTATTCCAAATCGGGCCATGCCTATGGGATGATCTCATTAACATGTGGTCAATTTTTAAATACATAAGTGACATGCATTTTCGTAAAAACTATGCTTTACTCGAGTTTCGGTGACGATAAGTGATACACCAAATTAGAGTTTTACATTAGAGTAAATATAGGAAAAGGAGGATTTTGAGTGTAGAATACTATTATGTTTTTAATTGTTTTATAAAATATCGGATATATTATTTTTGACTTTTTAAGAAACAAACTAGTTTATTTATGCAAACTAGCACATTGAGTGATATATTCACACAAATATCTACTGAGTAATGATATATAATTATAAAAAAACTATAGTTTTGAAGATCTGCTGCAATTTCAATGTTGTAGCGTAAAATATTTATTTTATAATTTTTGGATTAAATTATTTTTTATTCAATTATATAAATGCAATTTATACCAAATTTACAACATTTTATCACACAGTCATAATATCACAATTGAAATCAATATAGTTATAAAAGTATATATGGTTGTGTCTAAATAAAAATTTTGTAGTGGGTGAAATTTTTCAAAAATTTGATTATTTATTTTTATTTTTAATTGTATGTCTAAAACAAGAGAAAACATATAGAAGCAATATCATTTTTATCAAAAATAAAAATATTATAAAAACAAATATACTTTTATTAAAAACAACTGTTAAGTAAAGTGAAATAAGGGCAAAAAAACCTGTAATTATTTTTATTACATAATATCCCAAGAAACACATGTTTGAAGGCTTGAAGTTATACCTACATGCGAAAACATTGGCCTATATAAATTTAGGTCAACTTTTTTTACCAAATGCATAGCACTTAAGCGTACTTACATACGTGTAGCCATAAGAGTTATGGATATAAGTGCTACAAATTTAAACATTATGACCATATATAGTTATAGTCATAAAATTTATGATATAAATATTCCATGTATATATGTTAATTCTTCTTCATTCTTGTTGGATTTATTTTCATTGATGTCAAAGGATTTGGTCACATTATATCTCATCTAGACCTCATAGTGCAACTCATCTAAATCTCGGTCACAAAAATTGTCATCCACATCTTGAACTATAATGGTCTGAATCTTTCCTATAGTAATGATTATCTTCCAAAACTAGGAGTAAAAATGGTACAAAGCTCATATTACAAATTATCTAGATCTACGAGGAGATATTAGTAATGCAAATTTTAATGAACAATGCATCTCATTAAGATCTATATTTATTAATGGTATAGAGCTAGAAGTATAAATGGTCTAGAGCTCAGAGGATCAATGTATCTCATCAAGAATTAGAAGTATAGATAGTCAGAAGCTCGAAAGAATGATGTAGCTCATCCAGAGATAGAAGTATAAATGGTATGGATCTTAGAGGAGAAATGTTTTTCATCCGAGGAGATAGAAGCGCATTTGATCTAGAGATTGAAATTATATGTCTTCGCTTTGATCTTGAGAACATGTTTATTCTAATGCTAGAGGATTGGAGGTTGGATTTAGTTGTATGAATGGTAAGGTGGCGAATTAAAATAAAAGGTAAGATTTTAATATGAGTTGATTCTCTAAGGTGTGAAATATATATTTTATAATCATTCTAATGCTTGATAATATTTAAGGAGGTTGGTTGATTCATTCAAATTTGGGTGACTCTCCTTTGTTTTGGTATTGAAATATATGTTATAGGCCAAGTAATCAAGTTTAATCCAAATGTGTGTGTGTGTGTGTGTGTGTGTGTGTGTGTGTGTGTGTGTGTGTGTGTGTGTGTGTGTGTGTGTGTGTGTGTGTGTGTGTGTGTGTGTGTGTGTGTGTGTGTGTGTGTGTGTGTTTTTGTGTGTGTGTGTTACAAATAGGTATTAAATATCATAGTGTTCAAATGAGTAATATGTGCTTGAGTGGTGAAAAATTCAAATTGTGATGATGAGATAAAAGTGTGAATTTTTGAGGAGTAGTGTGAAGTGACTAAGGAAGATATCCTTTTGAATCTCAAGCATATTTTTGAGTGTGGATTAATGGGGAATTACAAAAGAGGAGGAATATTAAACTCAATAAGAATGAAATGGTGAACTGATGAAGATGAATGAGAAGAAATCATCTCATGATTGAATAAAAAATGTGAAATGTGAGAAGTGTGTATATAGGAATGAAGTGTGAATGGTTGGAGTTGGCGGTGAAAGTAAACTTGAGGAGTGGTAAAACATAAAATAGTATAATTAGATCTCAAGAAGAGACTTATTTCATAAATTCAATAAGTTTATTTTTGGATAGGTGTCTCTGAGTGAGTTGGTGATCAAAAATAGGCTATGTTGGTGTTTGGAATTATGGATTGGTATCTCTAGTAATTTTTTTCTCAAAAATATGCAATGTTGGTGTTTGGAATTGGTGATTGGTGTCTTCTTTAGACTGGTTCCTACAAACATTTCTAAAAGAAATTGATTTTTAACTAGATTCGGATAGTAGATCCAAGCAATTTGTTTCTCGGTGGGTTTCTCCCGAAAGTGTTTCCACATAAATATTACATTTCATAATTGTTGGATCTTATATGGGTTGTGTTATTGTGGATGGTAATTTTTAAATAAGTAAAAGTATGAATAATAATTGATGCACCCGAATTAGCGGGAACTTGACAAGGTCATAACTTGAGCTCGGGTGTCCGTTTGAGCTTTTTTTTTGAAACCACGTGTTTCGATGAGACGAAACGCAGTGGAAACCCACACTACTAGTTGGGGAAAGAATTTGACATAATTTCGGGCCCTAAATCCGCCATCTTGAGGCCGAAAATTAGGATTTAAGTTATAGTTTGGTTTTTTCCTATTTTTGAGCATTAGTTAATTTTAGTCTATTAATTGCATTGTGAGTTAGAAAGTTGGAAATTACTCTAATTTAGGGATGTAGAAGACACGTGGCAATTTCGTGTGCTCGTAGGAATAAGCATGTGAACTTACTAAGAATAGCGAGGTTCTAGTAAACTGCTAAAAATAGTAATTTCTGCCACCTAGAGTAGATTTAGTCAGAGTTAGCTAGAGTTTATTTGGCAACTCGAGTTGGGAGTTATTTTCCTATTTAGGAAACATTGTAATTCATTATTTGATAACAAAGAAGGAAATATATTTTCTTTTGGATTTCATTTTATTGCAGTATATCTGGTTGTTCTTAATTTGGCTACATTATCTGGTATCAGAGCTGGTTCGAAGTATTTTGTTAAAAATGGCAGGAAGAGGAAGAGGAAGAGGAGGCGGTATTGCCTAGATGAATAGAAATATGCAAGATCTGCAGAGACAAGTTGCTGCGCTTGTTGCAATGATAACCCAAAGAGGAAATCAAGGTGGAGATGACATAGATGAAGAAGAAGTTTGTGAAGAGGAGGAAACACAAGCACCACCATTAGATTTTGAAGAAAGGATGCTTCGAGCATTAGAAGGAAAGAATGATGGGATAAGAGTTGATGTTTCAGAGTATGGTGGTAGTCTAAAACCAGAGGAGCTGATAGACTGGTTGACTAGCATGGGAAATTTTTTTGAGTGGAAGGCTATGTCAGAAGAAAAGAAGGTAAAATTTGCATGCACGAAATTGAAAGGTCATGCTATGTTATGGTGGGATCACCTACAGAAAGAGTGGTCAAGAAAGGGGAAAGAAAGAATTAGGATGTGGAGTAAGATGGAGAAGAAGCTAAAAGATAAATTTCTCCTGTGGATTATGCACAAACCCTTTACAAGAGGTTTCAGAATCTCTAGACAGAACTTACAAACAGTGCAAGAATACATGAGATGAGTTCTACAAGTTGTCCATTCGTGTAAAGCATGAAGAAGCGAGGAAAAAATGGCTGCGAGGTATGTTAATGGATTAAAATTTTCTATTCAAGATGAGATAAGTATGCATAGAATTAAAATCATGGAGGATGCCTATCAATTAGCCTTAAAGGCTGAGGAAAAACAAAATCGTCAAAGTTTTAGGAGATCACCTGGAATGAATAGGGGGCCTCATCTTCCTTTCGGGGATGAGCTGGTTTCAGCCAAGGTAGGGGAGAATCATCTCGTGGATTGGAAAAGCAAGAGGATACGAGACAAGATTTCGGAATCAACAAAGAGGCGAGAGGATTTTCTAGGGGTAGAGGATATCTTTGGCGATAGAGGATGGGAGGCTCGAAAAAGACCATTTGTTAGATTACAGATGTGGTGAAGAAGGGCATCGGGCTTTTGAAAGCCCACATACTTATACACATGACAAAAGGAAAGGAGATTCTCCAAGAGTAAATCTTGTTGAAAGTTTGAGTAAGTAGAAGATGAACAGGACCTCGAAATTCCACCGGATGTTGGAGAAACTCGATGATCAAGAGGATGTAAATATGATTGCTCCAAGAAAGGAGGTCAAGGGGATGCATGGCTACGTACAAATATTTTGAGAACAAGATGCACTTAGGAGGAAAGGTATGTAATGTTATTATTGATGGTGGCGTTGTGAGAACATGGTTTCAAATGAGATGGTCGATAAATTGGAGTGCATTGTGAGAAGAATCCTAACCCTTATCGTATTGCATGGTTTAAGAAGGGTAATGAAGATTTTCTTGTTGATAAGAGATGTTTAATAAGCTTTTCTATTGGGGAGCAGTTATAAGGATGAGATTTGGTGTGATGTTATTCCTATGGATGCATGTCATATCTTTCTTAGGAAGACCATGGCAATTTGATAGAAAAGTTATTCATGATGGGAAAAAAATACTTATACTTTACGGAAGGATGGCACAAAAATTGTTTTGATACCTCTTAAAAAGAAGGGAAGGCTGAAAATATGCTTTTCTGCAAAGGAATTTGTGAAGGAGGCAAAGGCAACCGGGTTCTATTATGCACTAGTTGCAAATAAGGATGAACTTGTAAGTGCTCAAATACAATAGAAACATCGAGAATTAATAAAAGAATTTTCATATGTTATTCACGATGAGCTACGGATGGATTACCACCCAAAAGAGATATTCAACACCACATTGATTTGATTCCAGGGTCTTCACTCCCAAATCAAGCGGCTTATAGGATGAGCCCGACATTGCATGCAGAGTTGAATAGGCAAGTGGCAGAGCTCGTGCAAAAGGGGGTCATAAGGGAGAGCATGAGTCCGTGTGCAACACCATCTTTATTAACACTAAAGAAGGATGGAACATGGAGAATGTGCACGGATAGCAGAGTGATCAATAAAATTACAATCAAGTATCGGTTCCCAATACCTCACCTTGATGATATGATGGATGTGCTTCTGGATCTAATTATTTCACCAAGATTGATCTTCGAAGTGGTTATCATCAGATTCAGATCAAAGAAGGAGATGAGTGGAAAAAAACATTCAAGACAGGAAATGGATTATATGAGTGGTTGGTGATGCCATTCGGGTTATCTAATCCACCTAGTAGTTTTATGAGATTGATGAACACCATGCTACAGGAGTATAATGGTAAGTTTGTTGTGGTTTATTTTGATGATATCTTCATCTTTAGTAAAACTAAAGAAGAACATTTGAGGCATCTAAGATTGGTATTTGAAGTGTCAAGGAAAGAGAAACTCTATGCAAATATGAAGAAGTGCACATTTATGCAAGAGAGCTTGCTATTCTTAGGCTTTACTATTTCAGCGGGTGGGGTACGAGATGGACTCAGAAAAGATAAAGGCAATTATTGAATGGCCTACTCCATGGAGTATAACAGAGGTAAGGAGCTTTCATGGTCTAGCAACATTTTACAGAAAATTTATTAAAAATTTCAGCAGTATTGTAGCACCTATAACAGATTGCACAAAAGGAAGGGAGTTTTTGTGGACAAAGGCGGTGAGGATAGTTTTCAATTCTTGAAGAAGAAGGTGACAGAGGCACCCATTTTGGCACTACCAGATTTTGATAAAGTGTTCGAGGTTGATTGTGACGCCTCACATGTGGGTATTGGAGCTGTTCTAAGTCAAGGAGGAAAGCCAGTAGCTTTCTTTAGTGAGAAACTAAATGAGGTAAGAAATAACTACTCTACTTATGATGTGGAATTTTATGCAATTGTACAAGCATTAAGGCATTGGAGGCATTACTTAGTGCCTAAGGAGTTTGTGTTATTTACAAACCACATAGCCCTGAAGTATGTGAATACCCAAAAGAAGTTGAATAGTAGGCATGCAAAGTGGGTATCATTTTTGCAGGGATATACTTTTCTCTAAAACATAAATCCGGAAAATAGAATCAAGTTGTAGATGCATTGAGTAGGCGTGTGACTTTGTTTACCACTATGGAAAATGAGGTGGTGGGTTTTGAAGCAATAAAGGGTTTGTATTCTTGATTCGATTTCAAGGATATTGTTGAACGACTAATTAGTCCATTGTCGGACAATGCGGGAGATGTCTGGATGAGTATATTTTACGGGATGGCTACCTATTTAAGGGACGCTAACTATGTATTCCAGTTGGTTCTATGAGAGAAAATATAGTGAAAGAGTTGCATAGCGAGAGGGTTGGTGGGCATTTTGGTAAGGATAAGGCGATAGCCTTGGTAGAAGAGAAATACTATTGGCCAAAGATGAAAAGAGATGTGGTAAGATATGTGGAGAGATGTCGAATTTTCCAAGTCTCGAAAGGCCATGCACGAGAATACGGGGTTGTATATGTTGTTGCTGTTCTAAAGGGTCATGGATAGATACGAGTATGGACTTTTTTTGGGATTACCAAAAACACAACGAGGTAATGATTCAATTTTGTGGTTGTTGATAAGTTTTCTAAGATGGTTCATTTATTGCAAGAAAACAAAAGCGATCTGATAGGCGTAGCAGATTTGTTTTTCGAGAGAAGTTGTTTGTTTGCATGGTGTTCCAAAACCATTACTGAGATAGGGACACAAGGTTCTTAAGTCACTACGGCGGACTTTATGGAAGAAATTTGGTACTCAACTACGGCCAAGTAGCACTTGCTTATCATCCACGATCGATGGGAAAACGAGAGGTGGTAAATAGGAGTTTGGGAAACCTATTAAGGTGCATTGTTGGGAAAAGCCAAAACAATGGGACTTAACATTACATATTTGAGTTTGCATATAATAGTTCCATAAACGAGATCCACGGGAAAGTCTCCATTTTCAATTGTGTATGGGAATAATCCAAATGGGGTATTAGATTTGAGTACATGACTACCCATTGATGGATGAGTCGGTGATGATGCGGAATCATTTGCCGAACATATACAAAAATTACGGGGAAGAAGTGCGGAAGAAGCTGCAAAATAGTAATGATAAGTATAAGGAAATAGCAGATGTGCATAGACGGAGAAAGGTATTTGAGTTAGTGAGTTGGTTATAGTATATCTGCAGAAGGAAAGGTTTCAAGAGGAACCTATAACAAGCTGAAGTACAAGAATATTGGTCCCTACAAAATCGTGAAAAAATAAATGATAATTCTTATGAGGTAGAATTTCCAGGGAATTTTGATATTTCTCCAGTGTTTAATGTTTGATTTGTATTCTTTTCATGGGGATGGTGCGAAAGGGATGATGTTGATGAAGTAGTAGATGGCGCGCGGAGGTTCGGTGAAGAAGAAAGAAGAAGTGGATCAGATTCTAGATAAGAAAACAATGGACACGCGACATGGGAAATACAACAAATATTTGGTACATTGGAAAGGATTGGAACAAGAGGACAATACTTGGGTCACAGTGGGAGATTCAGAAGTTAGATGCAGATAAATGGAAGTAGTTTGAAGAAAAAAACTTGCAGGAGCTGCATTTTTTTCAAGCAAGGGAGAATGATGCGCCCGAATTAGCATGAACTTGACAAGGTCATAACTTGAGCTCCGAGTGTCCGTTTGAGTCCGTTTTTTTTTTTGAAACCACGTGTTTCGATGAGACGAACACAGAGGCAACTAGCTGTACCAGTTGGGGCTCGAAAACATGTTGCAAACTTTCCCCAACCATTAGGGCTGGTTGCAACTATGTTGGTCTCATCGAAACACGTGGTTTAAAAAAAAATGGACTCAAGCGGACACCCGAGCTCAAGTTATGACCTTGTCAAGTTCCTGCTAATTCGGGTGCATCATTCTCCCCTGCTTGAAAAAAATGCAGCTCCTGCAAGTTGTCTTCTTCAAACTGCTTCCATTTATCTGCATCCAACTTCGAATCTCCCACTCTGTGACCCAAGTATTGTCCTCTTGTTCAGTCCTTTCAATGTACCAAATATTTCTTGTATTTCCCATGTCGCGTGTTCATTGTTTTCTTATCTAGAATCGATCCACTTCTTCTTTCTTCTTCCGGAATCTGCTGCTTTGCAAATCTACTAATTCATCAACATCATCCCTTTGCACCATCCCCATGAAAAGAATACAAATATGAAACATTAAACAACTGGATAAATATCAAAATTCCGTGGTAATTCTACCTCATAAGCATTATCGTTTATTTTTTCATGATTTTGCAAGTCCAATCTTCTTGTACTTCATCTTGTTATAGGTTCCTCTTGGAAAACTTTCCTTCCATGAGATATACCATAACCAACTCACCAACTGTAAATACCTTTCTCCGTCTATGCACATCTGCTATTTCCTTATACTTATCATTACTATTTTGTAGCTTCTTCCGCACTTCTTCTCGCAATTGTTGTATATGTTCGTAAAAATGCTTCGCATCATCATCGCGACTCTGCCATCAATGGGTAGTCTGCAAATCTAACACCCCATTTGGATTACTCCCATACATAATTGAAAATGGAGACTTTCCGTGGATCTATTTATGGAACTATTATATGCAAACTCATCTTTTGGTAATGCTAAGTCCCATTGTTTCGGCTTTTCCCCAACAATGCACCTTAACAGGTTTCCCAAACTCCTATTTACCACCTCTATTTTCTCATCATTCTATGGATGATAAGCTTCTTGAAGCTGTGTAGTTGAGTACCAAATTTCTTCCATAAAGTCTGCCAGAAGTGACTTAAGAACCTTGTGTCCCTATCTAAAGTAATGGTTTTTGGAACACCATGCAAATGAACAACTTCTCTGAAAAACAAATCTGCTACGCTGTTGCATCGCTTGTTTTCTTGCATGCGAACTTACTACTAAGAATAGCGAGGTTCTAGTAAAGCGCTAAAAATAGTAATTTCGCCACCTAGAGTAGATTTAATCGAGTTAGCTAGAGTTTATTTGGCAACTCGAGTTGGGAGTTGTTTTCCTATTTAGAAAACATTTTAATTCATTAGTTGATAACGAAGAAGGAGATCTATTTTCTTTTGGAGTTCATTTTATTGCAAGTATATCTGGTTGTTCTTAATTTGAGCATTAGTTGTTCAAGATGGCGGATTTAGGGCCCAAAAACATGTCAAAAACTTGTCCCAACTGGTAGGTCTAGTTTCCACTTGTGTTCGTCTCATCAAAACACGTGGTTTCAAAAAAAAATGGACTCAAACGGACACCCGGAGCTCAAGTTATGACCTTGTCAAGTTCCTGCTAATTCGGGCGCATCATTCTCCCCTGCTTGAAAAAAATGCAGCTCCTGCAAGTTGTCTTCTTCAAACTGCTTCCATTTATCTACATCCAACTTCTGAATCTCCCACTCTATGACCCAAGTATTTTCCTCTTGTTCCAGTCCTTTCCAATGTACCAAATATTTGTTGTATTTCCCATGTCGCGTGTCCATTGTTTTCTTATCTAGAATCTGATCCACTTCTTCTTTCTTCTTCACCGGAACCTGCTGCCGCCAATCTACTACTTCATCAACATCATCCCTTTCTACACCATCCCCATGAAAAGAATACAAATCTGAAACATTAAACACTGGAGAAATATCAAAATTCCCTGGCAATTCTACCTCATAAGCATTATCGTTTATTTTTTTCACGATTTTGCAGGGACCAATCTTCTTGTACTTCAGCTTGTTATAGGTTCCTCTTGGAAACCTTTCCTTCCATAGATATACCATAACCAACTCACCAACTGTAAATACCTTTCTCCGTCTATGCACATCTGCTATTTCCTTATACTTATCATTACTATTTTGTAGCTTCTTCCGCACTTCTTCCTGCAATTGTTGTATATGTTCGGAAAATGCTTCTGCATCATCACTGACTCTGCCATCAACTGGTAGCTATACCAAATCTAACACCCCATTTGGATTACTCCCATACACAATTGAAAATGGAGACTTTCCCGTGGATCTGTTTATGGAACTATTATATGCAAACTCAGCTTGTGGTAATGCTAAGTCCCATTGTTTCGGCTTTTCCCCAACAATGCACCTTAACAGGTTTCCCAAACTCCTATTTACCACCTTTGTTTTCCCATCAGTCTGTGGATGATAAGCACTACTGAACTGTAGTTGAGTACCAAATTTCTTCCATAAAGTCTACCAGAAGTGACTTAAGAACCTTGTGTCCCTATCTGAAGTAATGGTTTTTGGAACACCATGCAAACGAACAACTTCTCTGAAAAAAAAATCTGCTACGCCTGTTGCATCGCTTGTTTTCTTACAAGCAATAAAATGAACCATCTTAGAAAACCTATCAACAACCACAAGAATAGCGGGTTCTAGTAGATCTAAGCAATTTTTTTCTCGGTGGGTTTCTCCCGAAAGTGTTTCCACATAAATCTTGCGTTTCATATTTGTTGGATCTTATATGGGTTGTGTTATTGTGGATGGTAATTTTTTAAATAAGTAAAAGTATGAATAATAATGAGTGAACCCCATCCCACTATTAGTGTGTGATATTTAATTGGTATCGTATAGGGTTCCTTTAAGAGTATCCTAACATCTAGAAGATAGATTTCAAGAAGCACATATGGCGAGTCAAGAAGGATTATCCTCAAATAGAGCTCTATTGTTTGACACAACTAATTATTATTTCTAGAGTATAAGGATGCACACGTATCTAATATTTGTTGGGTTTAAAATTTGGTAAATAGTTGTGAACAATTATTAAGGTCCGTAAGTCCAGCAATAGATCAAGCTAAAAAAGGAAAGTAAGAGAAATGAAAAGACTATGAATACAATATTATGTAATTTTTCTTCATCATATTTCATAAAGGTGAAGCATTGGACTTTATCCAAGGTAATTTGGTATAAAATAAATAATGTCTATGATGGAGATGTTAATATAAAGATAGGAAAACTCCAAACACATAGAATTAAATTTGAGGGAATTAAAATGAAAGATGATGAAAACATTACACCCTATCTTCTTCGAGTGGATGAAATTTTCAACAACTTTGTTAGAGGGATCGGAGAAGAAATTGAATATGATAATATTGTGCAACATTTTTTAAGATATGAAAATTTGAGGCTTGAAATGAAAGTATCTTCCATTGATGAAATGAAGGACTTAATAACCCTAACAATGGATGGGATACATGGGATTATCATTGCATATGAGATGAGAATTGAGAAGGATAAATCATCTAAGTGTGCAGCAATCTTTAACATTTCAAATAATTTGAAGAGTTCTAATGAGTTAGAAATAAAAATAGTTAATGTTTTCATAAATATGAAGAAATGTTATCAAAAGTATGGAAGTAATTTACCCTTCAAATATTTTAATTATTTTAGAGTATGGATTTATGTTGCTAAATGCCAATATACACAAAATGGGAATAGTGATAATAATGAAGATCATAACATGAAAGAACGAAACAATTATTATCAGTATAAGAAGAACTATAAGCAAGGAAAATGAGAGAAAATAAATGACTTCTACAAGAATAATAATAATCTCTATAACAAGGAGGAAAACAATTCATCTAAAGGAAACAAATAACTACCGAGTGATAATTAAGACTCATTGTTAATGGAAAATGACATAAAATAATGTGAAGAAGAAATGGTTTCAGAATATGTTGATGTTGATGGTGAATTAATTCTTGAAGAAGACATCAATTTTTCCGTAGATGAGTTGAAAATACTAAATACAAATAATATAAAAAAAAGTAGTTTAAGAAATATGAAGTAGAATTTGGTGCCTCAAAATCAAAATTGATGAGAATATCTTAAAGAATCTAATAATATAATCATTGAGATAAAGGTTATACTTGTAGAGATGAATAACATGGATATGATAACCTTAAAAAAAATAACAAAATTTTGAGAGTATTGAATAAAAAATTGTTTCCTTAAGAAAGGAGCTTGAGAAAACAAGTAATAAGCTTAATAAATGTCTCAAGTTTGAAAATATCATTGAGATGCTAGATGATATGCTTAGTTATCGATATCATCATTCAATAAAACTAGCCTATGTTATGAATAAAATCATAATTCTAATGAAATGGATTATAAAGAGCCACGAAAGGTGTCGATGTAGAAAACCCAATCTATTGATTCTCATAGAAATAATGAGAGCGGTAAGAAGAAAAGGGTTAATTTTCTTTAAAAGACTAGCATTCCTCCCAAAGACAACTTAGATAAACGTAGAAGCACTTTCCCCCAAGATGACACTACATAACCAAATTTCAAAATGCTTTTCCTCTTTATTTTTTCATGTAATCGGTTTGGTCACACAAGATGCTTGATTCTAAAACTCATACAAGATGCTGACTCCTTATGTTTCCTCAAATAAAGACTATGACTCATTTTCTCGCTCAATGGATTTTAACATTGAATGTAATAAATTCCAAAACTATGGGAATGTAACACTTTTTGTAGAAATTTATTTTTATATATCTTAGAAAAAATAAGAATGAGGAAATAATGGATAGTCATTTGGATGAACCAACAAGAGTTTATAAGAATAATCTAGAGAGAGAAATGAAAAAATAAACATCCACACTTGTTTAGACAGGTGTTTCATGCACACAATGAAGGAAATGAGTGGTATATTGATATTGGATGCTCAAGCCACATGAATAGAGATAAATTTAATTTTCTTACATTGAAATAAGTAAATAGAGATATGGTTAATTTAGGATACAATTCTAGAACAAGGATATCAAGTAAAGGAATTGTTACCCTTAAAAATGGAAAATCAAAAATTGAAAATGTCTTCGATGTTGAAGGAATAAATCATAATATTTGAGTGTGACAAAATAGGGTGATCAAATTTATAGTGTCACGTTTCATGCTAAATGATATGATATCAAAAGGAAAATTCAGGAAAGGTAGATGTTGATGCTTACAAAATAGTTAATAATCTTTATATTCTAAGTGAGATTAAAGTAGAAAAATTCTTGATGGGGAAAGAAGATGAGATATGGTTATGGCATATGAGAATTTGGAATATATCTAATTTGATATTTTAGTTAAATAAAGTTCAAAAAACGTTTTTAGAGAAATGAAAAATATAACTGAACTAGAAAACACACTTTGCAAGGAATGTTAGCATGGCAACCATATCGAGTTACATTCAAGAAAAAGAAGTAATCAACTAAAAGGTCATTAGAACTTGTTCATAGTTATTTTGTGAGCATAAAAGGAGTCAATGTACACAAGTTGAAATTCATTTCATTCTATTTTATGATGATTATTATAGAATGATATGTGTTACACTTCTATAAGAAAAATCTTAGGTGTTTAAAAGGATTAAGGCATTCAAAGCCTTATTTGAACATCAAAATGGTAAGAGAATCAAGTGCCTAAGATATGACCATGGACGATAATTTAATTCAAATTAATTTGAAGAGTTTTTTTAGAATCATAGAATAAGGATGTATTACTCGATTCTGAGGACCTTAGCGAAATGACATTGTAGAGAGAAATAATAGAATGGTTCAGGAGATGGTAAAAAAATGCTTAATGATTGTTAGGTATCTGGTTTGTTTTGGAGATAAGTGGTCAACACAATAGTTTTCATTTTGAATATATTTAGAACTAGATTAAATACTAACAAGACACCTTATTAATTATGGAAGTCTATACTAGCAACAATCCCATACTTAAGATTGTTTGGAACTACATGTTATATCAAAAGAGATGATGAGGAGTGGGTAAGTTTGATTCCAGATTTAAAAATGTAGTTTTCTTGTTTAATATTAAAAAAATAAATCATATAGATTCTATAATGAGAGAACACACAAGATTGTTCAAAGTGCGAATATGAAAGTGGATGACATCAAATATAAGAAAAATAAGATAAAATAAAATTATTATTCAAAGGAACAAAATAATGAAGATGAAGAAAAAAATTAAAAGGAAGAATATGAAACAAATTATACAAAAACACCATCCAAATTAGTCCAAAATAACAATTTATAAAAACAATTTATAGGTGACAAAATGAATGGAGTACAAACTACATGAAGACTATCGAATCAATTGAACATGAAAATTTGTTCTTCTATCCAAGATAAAACCTAGGAATTTTAATGAATTAAGTGAAGACAAGAATTTTATTGGACTAATGGAATAAGAGTTAGATTAGATTCATATTAATGAAAAATGGGATCTGTTGTCCCAAGACCAAAAGATAAAAGTGTGATCGACACCAAGTGGGTTTTCGAAACAAGTAGACTAAGGGTGGACAAGTTGTAAGAAATAAAACAAGGTAAGTATGTAAGTTGTATACATAAGTTTAAGGTATTAACTTTGAAGAAACATTTTCTCTAGTCAAAGCTTCAAATCCATTATAATGTTTTTTCTCTTTTATTGTTTTACAATTTTAAAGTATATCAGATGGATGTTAAATATGTACTCATAAAATCATGCAATTGGGCACATTTATAAGTCCTAAATACATATTAGCATTCATATTATTCCTAAGCAATACATTAAGTAATTTATGACTCTCTTTGGAATTTTTATTTTACTTATTTTTTCTATTTTGTCTTACACACCCTACATCCCAGTCGATATTTTACTTATTTATCTTTTATGACTCAGAAACCAATGCCCATTCGGGACAGGAGCACCTAGGTGACCCTTTTCCCTCATGGGACCCCTGGCCCTTTTCAACCTTAATCACTTATTTTGGGTCTCTTTTATCTTTTGGGAATCAATTTCAGTTATAAATCAACCTTCCAGTTTTCAATTACGAAAGTTGGATAAGGAAATCATAAAAATATATAGTTATGTGTTCAAAATCAAGAACTATGAGCTAAGCATATACTATCATCACCTAATATATCATCCAAAGGAACCTAAATAACTTCAAGGAATACATATAGAATCCATTCAAGGGATAAGGTAACAAATTTTATACATATATAGTATATGAAATGGAAGTTCAATTTTACATCCACATATTCTATTACATTCTCACATCTAGCTATAACTTGCTATCAAGTGCACTTTCATAAGAGTATCATAGGGAACAATTCTTACACACACTCACTAGAACTATGAGGGGTATGAGATGTAATGCAGATCTCAGTCATAAGTTCCCTCTTGGGGTGATCGTCGGCGTTAGTCGACTCCCCATTCTACATCTTTCTATTTTTGGATTTAATTTGGTTTATGATTTTTTGTAGGTGATATCTATTTTGCAAGTTCCAAGTACCCTCAACAATCAAAGAGATACATACATGAATCAACATGGAATATTTACGATACTTTTGTGACACGGTAAAATTTAGGTTTTGATAATTTATGTAGCCACATGTGCCTAGAAGAGGTCTTCATTGCATAGACACCCATGTCCACCATTGCTTTTGTGTTTGACATTATCCTTCCAATATATAATTTAACTTGAGTAGTTATTATGTTATTCACCTCCTACTCAGTAGTTTTCCCATTCAAGAGCACTTTCACATCAATCATAAATCAACTAATTTACTCTTTCTATATATATTGATTATGGTTTCATACTTATTTGCTTATTTCCTTGTGTCATAAGAACTTAGCGGATGTACATCATAGTTAACATTAAGTTATAATATAATTAAGGTTTAATAAATTTAATTTTTTTAAAAATAATTTAGTGAACCCATCGCTTGAAACCAACCTACCTTCTAGGAATATTATACTCTTCTTAACATGGCAGGAAGTTATGCACAATTTTCTACTTAATACTTTAGTTATCTCAATGCTCCTATTGCTAAACATCCTGAAGATTTAGATCTTTTTGTATTCAATTTTCATGAGGACACAACAAATTTATCCGAGCTTAAACCTCGACCTATAATATTTCTTTCATTCTTATTGCAACATAACCTCCTTCTTCCACCCTTCCACTCGCTTCTAATTTTCCCATATCTGTTCCTACTCCAAACAACCATTTTAGTTTTCCTCTTATTTATGATGCTCATAAATTCTCTTCTTATGGAAAAAAATACCTAGTTTCTCTTTATCGGTACTTACAAGTTTAAATACTTCAACTTTATCATACTACTTCACGCTCCTCTCTATCTCTTGACTCTTCCTTTCCTTTTCACACTCCTTTTGCACTGGTATTTACGCATATCCACTTCCTCTCAATTTTTTCACCCCTAATATTCCCATTTTCAATGGATATGGTCACCCTCAAGAGAATCTCCAATCATTTCATGTGGCATGTCTATATTATGTGGATGATCATACATTACTAGCTAAGCCATTTCCTCACATTCTTCAAAATTATGACATGTGTTGGTTTTACGATCTGAGTTCATTTAGTAACTTATTTCACACATTTTATTTTACTATTTTTTTGCTCTTTTTCAATCAATATCGACACTAAGATAGCTTTGTCGTGCACAAGCTGGGAAAAAGTTAAACAAATATCTAATGAACATCTAGTTGACAATGTATTATGTTATAAGAACAATCTATCTACTGACGACCAATGTGCTTTCTAATTTGAAGTTACTAATTTTTTTTACAAATCCTCTTACCACCGCTATAGGACAATGTTATATTTGATACCTCTCCTTCATTTGATAAACTATGCCATATGCTTAAAATGCATGAAGTCAAACTACTCTCTATGTGTAATCGATGCGGGAAAATCACTCCAAATTTATGAATAAGTCATGAACACATCAATTTTGGTTTGCATGTGTGGTCATATGTCGAGGATTCCATTAGTCTAAATAAATTTGGTTTAGCCATTTAAGAATTAAAATGGAGCATTTCCCTCCAAATTGTAAAATTTGGATCTCTAGGCCATTTTTTTAATGTTATAGTTGTTTCATGCATTCTTGAAGCTTGTAAAACCTATGAAAGGATGAAATGAGGAAGTGTGTTGTGTCTTATATCATCCCTAGAGTTATAATTCATGTAAATTATTAGATAATTCTATAAATTAAGGCATTTTGAGTAAGAAAATATCGTAGATTTGAACTCACATCATGAATCATGTTTCTAACCGACCTATAGAGTGAATAACCTTGAGTAATGGGTGGTGATGAGAGTATTAAAAACCATGATGAAACTAATTCAACTTGTTGGTGCTCAGACTTCTCTCACCTTATTTGTGCCCTTGAAAATTTATTGATTCACAACCTCTGTCATTTTATCCTTCCCTATATTGTGTTTGGCCAATATTTTTTGCCATTTTAATCAGCTCCTGGGTTGAAGATCATGTGTGGGTCTGTATTTGTCTCATGGTTCCTTTGTTCCTCTAAAAGGCTTTGTATTTTGGGTCTTAGTGTTCTATCCCTTCAAAACTCACATTTCCCCATTTTCTCCATTCTCCACGGTTGGAATATGATGTGTTCCTAAGGTTCTGTTTGAGCCTTGGAATAGTCTAAATTATTTTTCCTTGAAGAAAACCTCATTTTAAGCTCGAATGGGCGTTTCTCTATGTTTTCTGATTTCACGGGTGTTTCTCATTTGTCAAATTTTCATCATTCAATCACAGGAAACATGGCACTTCTTGGTTAGATGCGAGATTAGCTTAACAATTCAAATATCCTATAAAAGCCTCAACTTTAAAATGTTTCCATGTGGAGCAACAGTTCTCATTTGAAGATCTGCTTTTGGGATGTTCCTCGGAGTAGCGCTGGGAGGACACATGGAGACATCCATTGGGTTTCCCATACTTACACAAACTTCAAAAGATTTTCAGGGATTCTAGGACACATGAAGGAACGATGCTCATTTGAAGATATACTTTTGGGCTTTGCCTTGGAGTAGCGCCCGAGGAGGACATTTGGAGGCTTCACGCTGCTTGCAGGACTTAGACAAATTTTATGCAACTAGATATAGTTTGGCGGAATAGGGACATGTGGCGAGCCTATGCTCATTTAGGGTCTTGAACTTGGGCACCATCTAAGAGTAACACCATGAGGACACATGGGGCACTCCGCTCACTTTACAATTTACTTAGAATTTTCAATGGCTAGAGGGAGGCGCCTTAGAGCTTGACACGTGGTGCCCTCCGCAGAGCTTCAAGCCTTCAAACAAAATTTTCTAGAGCAGGACACGTGGTGAGCCTGTGCTCATTCAAGGTATCAAATTTTTGGGGCCACCTCAAGGTGCACCATTGTGACACATGGAAATTTGAAAATTCATAAGGGGGGGAAGTGGACCATCGGAGGCAACTTAAACTTTTTTCCTCTTTGCCTCATAAAGGTTAAAATATCAAAAATGGCCCACAAGCTCGATGGGAAATAGTCAATGTTTTGCCCGATCAATGGTGGAGGTGCGGGATTTTGGAGGAAAAGTGAAAATTTTTCCCTTTGAGGGAAAAGGAGTTAAAGGCATAAAAAGACTCGGGGTTCCATTGGGACCCACATTAGAGACTTGAAGCAGAAGGGTGGAGCTGCGGGGAAAACTTGGAAAATTTTCCTTTTTCAAAAGAGAGTCAAATGGAAGAATTTCTGCGTTTCCTTTGGGACCCACCTTAAGACATGTGTCAAGCCCATTTTCTGAAGCAGAGGTGCAGAGAAAAACGAGAAATTTTTCCATTTTTTCAAAAGGGTCAGAAAAGGTCAAAGGAATCCCTCGGCGTGTTTTTGGATCTTCCACGTGGACGACCCACATTCAAAATCAAAGATCAATTGTTGCTGAGCGTCTAAATCTGATTTTTCCACCATTTTTTCTATAAAAATCCTATGAGTGTGTCTTCATGATATTTTTCTATTTTCTACATGCCAAATAGAGGAGTGAGTTAATTTTGATATCTAGAGTTTGGTGGGAGAGTTCTAGAGATGTCTTTTGCCATTAAAATAGTTTGACTCTCAAGCCTGATCTAGTTTTCCGTTTTTCTTCTCATGAGCATGCAAGGGGTCAGATTTGATTGACATGGGGTGGAAGTGATTGACAAATGGATGTAGGTGTGTTTTTCCGAGAATGGAGTTGAATGCGAAAGAAACGTAAGAGATTTTCCCTCGAGCACACGAGAATTTTGTAGATCTGATTTTGTGAATCATGAAAGAATCATGACAAACATTGGTGCATTTAAATTTTTGTCTTTTGGGAGAAAGGGGATCTATTGGAGATGTTATAAATGGAAAAAATTCATCGTGTAAATGGTTTGGAGTTTTTTCAAAGATCAGGATGGATTTTCTCCAATGAGAAAAAGCTTGACAAAGCCCATCCATTTTGATAAGCCATCTAGAGAAGCCTGTATATCTCTCTTTGTGTCAAATTTGATTGTGTTAAGGTGGTTGCAAGTGTACAAACATTGAAAAGCTTTGAAATTATTCTAGAAACTTTCCCTTGCTGATAAGTTTGATCAAACTTTGAGTTATTTTGTTTCAATCTTGAGTAAAGTATATTTATTTCATTTCTGAATGCATGCAAGTAGTTTTTATTGTTTCTATTACAATATTGTACAAATATATAGTCCAATAACATAGGTCTTAGTCCTTGTGATAGTTTAGTGGCATCTGCATTTTCATTTATTAGAAGAGCCTTCATCTGGGAATGGGATAAACGGTTTAAAATCACTTTTATTTCATTTTGTTGATAGAGATTATCTGTAAGTCTCTGGGTGTACCTCAGGCATGACTTGGTTTAAATATTGGTTCTTTATTGGGTCCTATGACTTTAACCTTCATGATATAATCCCATACATTGTGTGAAAGAGCGCTAATTTGGGCCTCCATTGAAGCACATATTCTAGTTGAGGAAATAGTTTAACTTTTTGTGGCATTTTGTTGATTGAATCTTTCCATTTTTCATAAGATCTCAAGGATCTAGTGAGTTATGTTCATCTGTCTCCCCTCCCATGAATAAATCTATTGAAAACAACCAATCATACCCATACTACCCCTGTTTTTGCTCTGTATACCCACAATAGATGAAAATTATTTTACTAAAGAATGCAAAAAAATATTAGGTTTCCAAATGTCTTTAGTAACCGTTTCCTTGTTATGAGAATATCTCCATAATTTTGAAGTAACAACTTCGAGAGTCAAATTTGGTGTGTTGATCATATATTCCCTAGGCCTTTCTCTATAAAATTTATGCAAAAGAAAGGTACTGTATCTCCTTTCAAATAATGAGAGGATACACAATAGGATCTCGTACTTTGGTTGAAAGGCACAACCTAAAATAGTTAGGATAAGATCACATCCTTCTAAGGTGCTATCCATCTCTCCAAAATCCAACTAACAAAGGGACAACTAGATTCTCCTGGCTATAAAATGACATACATTTATGATCTATCTACCTCTAAGCTCCATGTTTAATCGTGTTGCTTTGCCTAGTTTGAAAAGGAGAACAAATTTGGGTACTAACACTAATGGTGCCATTTCCGAGGACCTATTTCAAACTCCTAGGAAATATTTTGCATTTTTATACTAATTTATTGTTTCTTTGCTAATCCATATCTATTTATCCCGTCAACAACACGAGCACTTATGGTTTCTTTTTCGGGATTCTCAGTTCAAAATCAAGAACCTGGTAAAACACTTCTTGTATGCTCCAAGTGTTGTGTGTAATTATTTTAGTTCCCACACTTAGTGCACTAGCTTTCATTTGATAAATTTGGGTGAAGAAAGGTCAGAAACTTTCCATTTCCAATTTCTTACATTGACAGACCTTTGACAGATCATATTTAGTGCATCTACACAACTAAGGTGAAATTCCTTAGTGGCAACTCCCTATTGATCTGATTCTTAAAAAGTACCAGTGTCTTAAAAATCTGTCAAAATCAAATCTATTACTAATATTTGTAAATTTGGAGGGAAGAAGATCTTTCTTTGCTCAAGATCCAGCTAGGACATTGTTTCTAGAGTTAGGAAAAAAATCGAGAGGAAGGAAAGCACTGGAGAGCTATTGGATATTAGCAGACAAGCAGAGGGATCTCCATTTATGAAAGTGAATGGCTTATCATTAAAGACTGTCACTCAAATGACTCGAATACGATAGCCTCTTTATGGAACTAAAGTATCTAGCTAGAGAAGGGCCTTCATTTGATTTTGAAAGATTTACTTCACATTCTGCACCTATCTTTTCTGAAGTAGATAGGGATTTCCAAGAAGCAAGGCCTTTGGGGGGTATCCATTTTGAAAATTTTACTCCTATGTTCAAAGAACCTTACGCCCCCATCAGTTTGTCACCCCTCCAAGATCACCTACTCAAATCAATATGGCTCAACCCAAACCCCCTTTTGTTGTAAACACTTTTGGACCTATAAATTTTGTGGGGATGGCTGGTTATCCAAATGCAGTGCCTCAAGATGTGAGGAACAGACTTCCAAAGTTCAAGGAAACAATGCTATTATTGGTGACCAACATCTAAAGCTCTTCCTCAATATGATGGAATACTTTGAGATTGAACATGAAGATGTGTACATCAAGTTTTTTTCCACACTTTCGAGGAGGATGCAAGGGGTGGTACAAAGCATTGCAAGATGATTATGTTGATTCTTGTGTTGAGATGAACAATGCATTCAGATTGTAATATGGTGATAGGAATGACCCTAGGTTTCTTCCAACAGAGTTTTAAAACATCAAGAAGAATCCCAATGAGTCGAACATTATTTTAACACAAGGTTTAATAAGACCTTGAGGAGATTTCCTGTCAGGATAAGGCCTTGTGATGAGTCATGTTTGATCAAATATACTAATGCATTTGATAAAAAGGCTACTTATTACTTGAGGGACAAGAACCCTAAAAATTTGAGGCAGGCCTTCACCATGGCTTTGAAAATAGAGAACAACATCAAGGCAATTGGAAATCCTCCAAAGAGGGAAGGTGTGAATATGGTTAACCCGAGAAAAACCTCGGGCAAGAAAGAGTGCTAGAAGAAGTTGTGAAAACTTTAGTAGGGGTTGTCAAAGAGATCCCTATAAACTATCCCAAGCTTAGGAAGGAGTTGGGCAGAGTTCACAAGGACAACACAATCAACAAGGCCAAGACATATTTAAAAATCATCAAAGAACTGATGACAAAGGCAAAGGAGTTGTTGGATTTAGGAATAGGTAGCCTTTCGGTAGATAAAGTAGAATGGTACCTGATCCTTTGGCTTCCAGAGTTATTGTGGTGGAAGAGACATAAGTCATTGATTAGTGTGACAGATTTTTCATGCCCTGTGATCCTTGTGAAAAAGATCAGCAAGAAGAAAATGCAGCTGATGATAAGAGTGATGATGATGTTTGCATGATGGGATGCTCCACTAGCTCACAACAAAGGGCAACCTCAACTGAGGTGATAAGTATCAGAACTGCTGCCACTTTTTGGGACTGCATTCATAGAGTACATATTCTCCCTCCCTCTCATACTTTAGAAGTAGATAATGTACAATATTTTGAATTTCCCAATAATGAATTTGAATATTTAAGGGCTTTAATGATAAAAAATTATGATGGAGGAATCCCATCTAAGGAGGACAAGTAATTATTAATGAATGTTGTTGTGGCTCAAGAGAAGGAATATAACACAAGAAGTAATGTTGTTAAAGGGACAGGGCCTCATGCAAAGCCAAAAGCTCCCTTTCTTTCTAACATTCCTAAAGAGGCTCTAGGAAAGATCCATTTTCCAAATGTGCTACATTTCCAAGAAAAAATCATGCCCCTCCTTATGCTCAAGCTATCAAGAATCTGTGCCACCCAATGAATGTATCAGCTTTCCTTCCAATATTGCCTTGCCCAAGAATGTCCCATATAACACTTTGCCCAAGTTTTAAGTCAAATAAAAGTCTCTATCCAAATTGTTGAGTTCCTTAGGATTCTTGAGCACAGAAAGAGATCATTTGACTACTTAGGATCGAATGAAGAGAGGAGTGCCTTGGGGAGAAATGTGAACATTGTGGAGAATCCTCTATCCATTGAAGAGCTAGCTGAACCACCTGAGGTTTGTTTAGAAACATATTTGGTAGAATTTCAGCTGAATGTGGATCCATTCTTCACTACTTTGATCATCAAGGATAGGCTACTCCATAACTACATGTTTGACTTAGGGGCATCATGCAATGTCATGCATTTTTGAGTTCATGAATGAGCTGAATATTAAGGTAACAACAACATATGGGAAGTGCATTGCCATGGAATCCATAGAGGTTCTAGTAGTGGGATGTGTGAAGGGTTTCGTGGTGCGGTTTGCATCCTACCAGTAAAAATTTGAAACTTGATGTTGTCATTGTTGATTTCCCAGCCAAGTGGGGTATGTTGTTGTTAAGAAAGTGGGCTGCTAAGTTTTGGTGGTAGTTTCCAAATGGACATGTCTTATGCCACCATCCCAATTGAGGGAAGCCTTGTTAGGTTATATGGGGAGAAGAAAATTTTGCACCTTATTGAGGATCCCAACAATGCATCCTATGAAGTATTATATACGAGATGTTGATGCTAACAAATTTGTGTGATTTTCTTAGAGAAAAGAGAATGATATTGAGGAGTGTAAGTGTCTTGAGAAAGAAAGCTCTCGTTGGACTCTATTGTTTTATGGAGCTTGCTCCAAATTTCAAAATGGGGTCGGTGCTGTCCTAGTTTCTCCAAGCCAGGAAATGTTTGTTTTTTTCTTTAAGCTTAACTTTGAGTGTACTAACAACATTGCTGAGTATGAGGCATTGTTGTTAAGTTTAACAATTTCTTGGAAGTATGGTGTCAGGGACATCATTGTCAAAGAAGACTCAGAGTTAGTTGTCAAGAAAGTCAGCAAAATGTATGCCACAAAGAATCAATGACTAAAACAGTACAAGCATGCAGTTTGGGACTTCATTGAGATGTTTGACTCCTTCAACATTGTGCATCATGATAGAAGGTTCAATGAATTGGCAGACAAGCTTGTAGTGTTGGGGTCTTAGTTTGACAGTTCTACAACATCTCCTTATTGTGAATATGAGGTGGAGGTAGTGACAAGACCCTTTGTCCCTGACAATATAAAACATTAGCAAGTTTTTGATGATGAGGCTCAAGTCAGAAGGTTCTTGCAAAATGATGGAGAATTTTCTAATCAAAACATTGATTAGGAGCCAATGGTCTTTATAACAGAGGGGAAGGAAACCTTATTTGGCAAAGGAATCATCTAGTTAAAGACCAACACCATTCCTAGAGGGTTGGTTGCTCTTGAATCGAATTTTGATAATGTTGATTGCATTATTAATAGGCATATGGAATCCTTGAGGGATGTTGAGGAGCATGACCTTGGCACAAAGGAGAAACCAAGGAAGATTTGGTTGGGCAGTAATCTTAGCAAAGATGAAAAGTAGTCATACATCCAGTTGTTAAAGAAATACCAAGATTGCATGGCTTGGACCTATTCTGAGCTCAAAGCATACAGAGAAGACTTGTTCCAGCATGAGATTCCCTTGGAGCCCAGTGAAAAACCCTTCAGGTAGAAGCAGAGATCAATTAATCCTCTGTTATCTCTCAAAATGCAAGAGGAGCTGAAGAAGCTAAGGGATGGAGGAATTATCGAGCGCATAAGGTATTCTTCTTGGGTGTCCAACCTAGTGCCGGTAAGAAAGAAGAATGGTGACATCAGGTTGTGTGTGGACTTGAGGAATCTAAATAAGGCCCTAATGAAGGAAAACTATCCTTTACCTAACACGGAACACATGTTGTAGTTGGTGATGAGTTCTGAGTTGCTTTCTACTTTAGATGGCTTCTCTAAAGTCATGGTGAAAGAATCAGAAAGGATCAAGATATCTTTCACTAATCCATGGGGAATGTATGTATATGTTGCGATTGCCTTTGGTTTGATGAATGATGGAGCCAATTTTCAGAGAGAAATGGATGTTTCTTTGACTAGTTACATCAATGAATTTATTGTTGTTTACCAAGATGATGTAACCATGTTTTCAAGAAGGAGAAGTGACCATTTCCTACACTTAGAGAAGATGCTAATCGGATGTAGGGAATATGGCATCTCACTCAATCCGAAGAAATGCCATTTTGGATTGTAGAAGGCAATATTTATCGGTGACATTATGTCACGGGAAGGAGTGATGAATGATCCAAAAGAGTGGAGGCCATTGGCAAAGTTCCAATTCCAAGAACCAAAAAAGGAATTTAGTCCTTCTTTGGGATGATAAACTTCATTTGAAGGTTTATATCAAACTTTTTGAGTTGACTATCCTAATCACTTTCATTTTAAATAAGGATCAAATCATCAAATGGAAAGAGGCTACCATCGAGATTTCAATGGAATCAAAGAGGCATTAAAGCATGCCCCTATTTTGGCATCCCCGATTATAAGAAACCTTTCTAGCTATTTTCTTTTGCTTCAGAAAACGCTATTGCTTCTATCCTACTACAGAAGGATGATGAAGGGGTTGAGAGGACCATTGCCTTTTTCAATAAGGATTTGCAAGGAGTAGAACTGAAAAATAACCATCATGGAAAACTAGGCATTTTCCCTGGTCAAAGCAACAAAGGTTTTCATGCCTTATATTTTAAGTTCAAAAGTTGTTTCTTATGTTCCCCATACCATGCTAAAAGACATCCTGTTAGAGATGGAAGTCTCAAGTAAAATATGTAGATGGGTGAAAAAATTGTAAGAGTATGATATGGACATCCAAACCATGAATTTAGTGAGAGGTTTGGTGTTAGCTAAGCTCATGGATGAGAGAAACTTGCAGACCATTGAGGTAAATGAGATTCAGGAAGAAAGGGAAGATGTTTTTGAAATATTGATGAGTTATGAGTGGTACAAGGATGTTATGTTCTATCTTAGAAAGTTAAACTACTTTGAGCATTTGAATAAGAACCAGAAAAGAGCTCTTAAGTTGGCTTCCTAGACATATTTCATTACCAATTTTGGTTGGCAGTGAAGAACCCAGAGGGAGTCCTCTTAAGATGCATCACTGAAGATGAAGCCCCAAAAATAATTGCTGATCTCCATGGAGGAGTTTGTGGGGGCATTTTCTTTGTAAGAATAACAGCACATAAGATCCTAAGGGCTGGTTATAGGTGGCCAAATCTTTTCAAGGATGCAACCATGTTGGTCAAAATATGTGAGAGTTTTCAGCATTTCTCTAGAAGGCTGAAGGCTTCAGGCTCTGTCGACACTAAAATTTTCCTCTGTAATTTCTATTTCATTAATGTATGTATTAGGAATAGGGCGTTGTTAAGTATAATTAGTAGTAGTATCTGATAGAAGATAATGGCTTTGCCAATACGACACCACCAATAATGTATAGTATGGTAATAGTCAAAAGTGCAATAGGAATATTGTGGTAAAAGTAAATATTTTTTAAGTAAGTGGTCCGGTAATGTTAAAATGTAAAAAGCTGGGGTAAGTAGAGAAGTAGGGTGTATATTATTAGGAATTAGAAATAGTATATTGGTAATAAGGACAAGGAGTGAGGTCATAAATATTTTGTGTATTTTATTTGTAAAAATTCTAAAAATGTGGAACCCATGTGAAATGATAAGGTTTATCTTATCTTAAAAGATAAGCTTACATGTACGAGATAAGAGTGAAGGTATGGAATATGATTTAGTCGAGTGGATTTCTTATCCTATCTTAGAGATAAGATGGATAAGCTTGGAAGTTATATAAATAAAGAGGCCACCCCCCTCATTTAGCATAGAAGGAAGTAGTGAAAAATATTGTATGAGTAAGTGTGAAAAGGAAGCCATCATTTTAAAGGTGTGTTAAAGAAGCCATTAAGAGGTGTAATTGTGAAGTTTCTCCCATAGTTATTGTTGGAAGGAAATTGAAGTTAGTAACACTTGAAGTACCTCATGGGTGAGATTGTAACAATTTCATGTTGATATTATAATTTACACTAATATTTCAGATTTATCATCATTCCTTCTTATCATAGTTTATGGTATTCTTGTGTTATGTTTGTTGAATTGTATTTCCATATTTCATCCACCAAACTAAAATCTGTGCATTAGTAAATAATCATAGCACGAGGACTTCTCGGTGAAGAATTATCATAATGCTTGGATTGGTGATGACATTTTGTTCCGTTGCGGGACCATTCCTCGTTGATGGATTTTCGGGAGAGATATTCCCACTTAGTCAAAAACATTTGGAAGGTAATCTTGTTTTTACTATGCATAGTAGTTACCATGGTAAAGTCACTTTTTTCCATGAATAGTATTTACCATAGTAAAGTCACTTTTTACCATGAATAGTATTTACCACAGTAACTTCACTTTTTTGTGAATAGTGTTTACCACAGTAAAGTTAGTTTTTACATGATAAGTCAAGTTTTACCATAGTTTACCGTGGTCATTTCTATTTTCGATTATAGTGATTCCATTTATTTTTGCACATAAGTCTTGTTTATTGTACTTGTGGGTTGGTATTTCATTGTTGTTACTTTTTAAAATGGGGATGATTCCTATTTTTTTAGCCTAATCTAATGAAGATGCTTCCTCTTTCATTCAAGAGTTTAAACGATCTTGCATTTGTAATGGCCTCATAAGAAGGGAACAATGCACTAAATTTTTCCTACCTTTTTGGATGGTGCAGCCCTAAGGTGGTTTGAAACACTAGGTGATAATGTGAAAAACTTAATGGATTTATTAAGCGAAAGTTTTCTTGAAGAATTTGGTGAACAACGAAATATGCAGATCTCATGATTGATATCACAAAGCTATCCCAAGGAGAGAAGGAAAAGATAAGGGATTATCATGCTCATGTTTTAGAGCTAAGGAGGAAGCTCGATGCCCAGATTTGGAAGGAAGGATTAGCGGATGGGTTGATGAATGGCGTGGATAATCTCCTCTGTAAGAACTTCATTCTTGGGATGAAGCCAGAGATCAGACAATGAGTGAAGTATGCCCGCCTAGCTACCATTTAACAAGTAAAGGAGATTGCAATAAAGAAAGAAGAAATCATGGAAGAGGATCTGAAAGAAATTATTGCTAAAGTAGAGCCTACACCAGCACCTTGGGTCTAGAATCCACAACCACTCTTAGCGAGCACAAATCTTTCTCCTAGTACATCTACTGAGTATGAAGATCTGCTCAAGAAGATGGGCCAGTTAACTATTAATCTTCTTCAAGGAAAATAATTTAGTTCTCAAGGAGGAGATAGAGATCCAAAAATAAATATTTTTGATGTTGTATGTTATGGTTGTTATAAAAAGGGTCATTATAAGTATAATTGTCCAGATAGAGCTTCTACATCTGATACAAGAGATAATGATAAAGGAAAATCACCTGTGAATTCTTTTGATGTAGTAGAAGAGCATAAATAATGAAGTAGATTTGTTTATAACAAAAATAAAGAAAGAAAAAGATAACCAAGATGGAAATGATCCTAAGAAGATGAAAGGAGAAACTAGTAAGAAACATAGGAGAAGAAAGTTGTGTGCGCAGGATTATCTCGATTTCATATGGACAAGGACCATACTCCATCTTAGAAGATCTATCCAAAAGGCCTACAAATATTACATATTCTCAACTCTTGGCTATGTCTTCGAGAAGAGGCGGGAGCTGCGAAGTGGACTCAATGCTCGATGAAGGAAGGAGGTTGAGGTCCCTCTTTTTGGAGGCAAAGGAAAATCCCTACGCTCCACAAGCTGAGGTATTATGTAATGGTATTTCAATTCATGATGTCTTATTTGATAGAGGTGTTGCAGTTCATGTAATGACCGAGTCTGTAATGAATATGTTGGGTTTAAAAATTGATCTCCCCTCAACACTTATGTTAAGGTTATTAAATAAGGGAAAAAATAAATTAGAAGGTGTATTTTCAAATTTGGCAATATCTATTATGGGTGTTGTTTGTGTGGTAGACTTTCAGGTGATGAAAAATGGTACTGTTGCATACCCAATGTTGTTGGGAAGACCATGGCTAAGGAGAGTTCATGCAAGAAACTACTAGAATGAAGGCTTCATGACACTTGGACGTGGTAGAGAGAGGGTGAAGAAAAACGTGATCCCTTGGCATCATAAGGCAGAACCTATGGATTCAAGTGATGAAACTAATGATTGGATATCCTCTGATTACTCTAGTACCAGTGAAGTGGACATAGAAGATGAAGAAAGTGAGGTTGATGTTTCGGTCATGGATATCCTTCCAGTCACACCGACTCATGAACCCATAAAATTATTTGAAGAAGAAATTGATGATCATCTCCAACAAATAAAGATTGGTGATGTTGTGATGGAGAGTGAGAAGGAATGCTACCTCCAGCTCTTTCGAAGGTACATACACCTATTCACTTTTGATTACAAGTAACTCCGTCAAGTAAGTTGGGTAGAACATTCTATTGAGTTGGTAGATGGTACTAAGCCCATAAAGTAAATGCCATATAGAATGAATCCTAATTTTTCCAAGACTGTAAAAGAAGAAATAGATAAGTTGCTTGATGCAGGATTCATATTTGCTATGGAGAATTCAGAATGGGTTTCTCCCATTGTGATATCAATAAAAAAAGAATGGGAAGCTACGCATTTGTGTTGATTATAGGAAGCTCAATAAGGCAACAAAGAAGGATCACTAGCCTCTTCCATTCTCGAGATCAAATCTTGGGCGAAGTAGCTAGCCAGAGTGTTATAGTTTTGTTGATGGATATAATGAGATATAACCAAGTTTGTATAGTGAGAGAAACATAAGTGAAGACCATGTTCATCACTCCTTGGGAATGTTTTCTTATAGAGTTATGCCTTTTGGGTTGTGTAATACTCAAGCAATGTTAGGTGTTTGACGAATAGGGTGTTTGAACCCTACATTGGGAACTTCATCAGAGTATTTCTAGATGATTTTTTCATCTATGGGAGCAAGATGGACCACCTGCACCAAATGGAGATAGCATTTCAAAGGTTAGATGAAGCAAAAGCCTCACTAAACCCTACAAAGTGTGTCTTTGGATGTTCTAAAGGCGTTTTGTTAGGGAATGTTTTATCCAGAGATGGTATTGGTACTGATCCTAATAATGTTTCAAAAATCAAAGAGTTACCATTTCCTATGAATAGAAGTAAGTTGAGATCATTTTTAGGCCAAGTGGATTACTATAGAAGGTTCATCAAGAATTTCTCAAAGGTTGCATGACCACTAACTTGATTTTGAAGAAGGATGTTACTTATGAACCAGGAAATAAGGTGCATGAAGCTTTTGAACAACTGAAGGAAGCCCTGGTGTCTTCACCTATTTTAAAGAATCCAGATTGGAGCAAGCCATTCATTGTGTACACTAATGCCTCAGATGCAGCACTAGGAATTACTCTGAGCCAAAAGGATGAAAATGGGAATGAACATCCAATTTACTTTGGGAGTGAGACAAATGAGCAAATCTTGAGGTAAATTATACTTATGAATCGAAAAAGAGGCTCTAGCTATCATTTTTTGTAAAGAAGTTTAGAAATTACTTGCTAGGGCAGAAATTTATAGTTGTAACAGATCATCAAGCTCTAAAATATATTGTAAATAAGCCTAACCCATCAGGGAGGATAGAAAGATGGATAATTTTGCTACAAGAATTTGAATTTGATATAATAGATAGGCCAAGAAGGAAGCATTTCAATGCATATGCACTCTCTCGAGCCTATGATGGTTTAGGTTCATCTTGTGATGATGATGATTTCGGATGCAACATTGTTATCCCTTGACGTAATCCCTAGTGAATACATAGATATTTGGAATTATTTGAATGAATTCAAGTTTATTGATGGTGCTAATGCAAAGACTAAGAGGAAGAATACTCAAGCCAGTCATCCATATTCTATTCTGCATGGAGTATTATTTCGAATAGGACCTGATGGACAGTACAAGAGGGTAGTTGGATGTGATCAAGGGAAGGAGATGATAGAATAATTCCACAATGGTACATGTGGAGGGAACTTCTCTGGACAACTTACAGCAAGAAGGATCTTGGATGCAAGTTATCACTGGCCCACTCTTTTTAAAGATTGTTATAATCATTGTAAGACATGTGATATTTGTCAAACACATGGTAATCGTAAGAATTCATCAACTCCATTATGTCCTATTCTTCCACTTGGTCCCTTTTAAAAGTGGGGAATAGACATTGTAGGTCCACTTTTAACTACCCCACACCAAAATAAGTATATTGTAGTTGCCCTTGCATTATTTAACAAAGTGGGTTGAAGCTAGGCCATTCAAAATAGCTTCTATGGATGAAGTGGAAAGGTTCATATATGAACACATTGTCATCAGATTTGGTTTCCCATTAGAAATTGTAAAAGATCAAGGAAGCCAATTCATTAATGAGGTGGTAGAATCCCTAGTCACCAAATTTTCTATTAAGCACAGGAAGGCAACAACATACAAGCCAAGCACAAATGGACAGGTGGAACGAACAAATTTTGTGTTGTGTCAAATTCTAGCAAAAGATGCAGCCTTATAGGTACATAAGTGGGATAAAAGGATTCATGTAGCATTGTGGGAATATAGGGCAACATCAAAGTCAAAGCAACAGGATACTCCCCATTTCAGTTGGCTTATGGCATTGCTCAGGTTCTTCCTATTGAGTTTGATATTCCCAATGTGAGAGTTATGAAAAATGAAAGGATGGATGAAAGTGATTCAGTAAAAGAAAGGTTGGTACATCTTCATTTGCTAGAGGAAATGAGGGAAATAGCGAAGGATACAAGCTATAAGAAGAAAATGAAGTAGAAGGAATACTTTGATCAAAAGATCCGTTGGTCTCTATTTCATGTGAATGACTTGGTTCTAGTATATGATTCCAAATACAAAAAAAGAAGATAGAGAAAATTTCTTCCAAAATGAATGGGGCCCTACAAAATAGCAGATGTGCATGAAAATGGTACGTACCGACTAGAGGAATTGGATGGCACTCCCATTATGAAATGGGTCAACCATGACAAGTTGAATATTTTCCAAGCACCAAAATAGTCTACTCCGAGAACGGAGTAGAAGCTAGGAAGGGGGAAGATGTCGATACTAAAATTTTCGTCCATAATTTCTATTGCATTAATGTATGTATTAGGAATAGGATGTTGTTAAGTATAATTAGTAATCGTGTCCGATAGAAGATAATGGCGCTGCCAGTATGACGCTGCCAATAATGTATAGTACGGTAATAGTCAAAAGTACAATAGGAATGTTGTGGCAAAAAGTAAATATTTGTTGTAAGTGGTCCGGTAATGTTAAAATGTCAAAGTTGGGGTAAGTAGAGAAGTAGAGTCTACATGATTAGGAATTAGAAATCTTATATTGGTAATAAGGATAAGGAGTGAGGTCATAAATATTTTGTGTATTTTATTTGTAAAAAGTCTAAAAATTTGGAACCATGTGAAATGATAAGGTTTATCTTATGTTAAAAGATAATATTGCATGTACAAATAAGAGTTAAGGTATGGAATATGATTTATCAAAGTGGATTTCTTATCCTATCTTAGAGATAAGATTGATAAGCCTAGAAGTTTTATAAATAAAGAGGCCACCCCCTCATTTAGCATAGAAGGAAGGAGTGAGAAATATTATATGAGTAAGTGTGAAAAGGAAGGCATCATTTTGAAGGTGTGTCAAAGAAGACATTAAGAGGTGTAATTGTGAAGTTTCTCCCATAGTTATTGTTGGAAGGCAAGTGAATTCAGTAACACTTGAAGTACCTCATGGGTGAGATTGTAACAATTTCATGTTGATATTATAATTTACACTGATATTTCATATTTATCATCATTCCTTCTTATCATAGTCTATGGTATTCTTGTGTTATGTTTGTTGTTGTGTTTCCATATTTCATCCACCAAACTAAAAGTTGTGCATTAGTAAATAATCATAGCACGAGGAGTTCGGTGAAGAATTATCATAGTGTCGGATTGGTGATGATAGCTCCCTAAGTTTGCGATGCAGTATCGATTAAAGCCCCATTTAAGCAATGGGAAATGGACTTTATTGGTGAGATTTTAGACCCTTAAAGTGTTGGCCATAAGTGGATTCTTGTAGCTAATAATTTCTTTACCAAGTGGGTAGAAGAAATCCCCACCAAGAAGGCTACAAACCATGTTGTCATGGATTTTGTACTAAACAATATTATTTGTAGGTTTGGAGTACCAGTCAAAATCATAGTTGATAATGCCATGAGTTTCAGGGATAGACCTCTAGTGGCAATGTGTAAAGGATATGGGATCAATTTGACATATGCCTCTAATTATAATCCCTAAGGAAATGGACAAGTTGAGTCCAACAATAAGAATTTTCTAAAGATTATCAGAAGAACCTTGGAGTTGAACAAGAGAAAATGGGGTGAATAGCTGAAGTTTGTTGTCTGGGCTGATAGGATCACTATCAAAAGAGCCACTGGAAAGAGTCCATTTGAGTTGGTATATGGGAATCAGGCCCTGCTTCCCCGCATATGCAATTATCTTCATATCAGTTCATTCAATAACTGGAAGATCAAGAAGTGAGTCCTCATGATGCCCGCATCAACCAGATTGTTGAGCTTGATGAAGAGAGGAGGGCATCCCACCAGAGGCATATAAAGTTCAGAGAAAAGATGAAGAAATTATTTGATAGGAAGGTTACTCCTAGAGCCTTCAATATTGGAGATCTTGTGCTACTATGGGATAACAAGCATGAGGATAAGGGCAAGCATGACAAGTTTGACTCATTATGGATGGGCTCTTACTCCATTGACATCAGAATTGGTGCTCACACCTTCTTCTTGAAGGATATAAATGGTAAATTTCTCAAACTACCTGTTAATTGTAGGCATCTGAAGAATTTTTTGGATTGATTCCTCTTAATCAAGGTAAACACCTATTCTACAGTATATAGTTTTTGGTTTTCATCCTATTTTTGTGTTTTTTCTTCCTGGTCCATGGTGACCTATTTTTGCTGGCTTCTTTGTTTATTTTTGGAGATGGCTTCATTTCTATGCTCTATGAGCTAACTCTATCGCCCAATGGATATTTTGGCACTTGGTCTACTATTGTTCTTGTGGCACTCGCAGGGAGTTCCCATCCCTAATTCAGAGCTAATGTTGGTGCTCAGAATTTTCTTGCCCCATTTTTTCCCTTGAAGATTTATTGATTCATGGCCTCTGTCATTTTATCCTTCCCCGTATTGTGTTTGGCTAGTCTTTGTTGCCATTTTAATCTGCTCCTAGGTTGAAGATCATGTGTGGGTCTATATTTGTCTCATGGTTCTTTTGTTCCTCTAAAAAGGCTCTGTATTTTGGGTCTTTCATGCTTTGTCCCTTCAAAACTCATGTTTTTCCATTTTCTCCATTCTCCATAGTCAAATTTTGTTGTTTTTGTCATTTTTCCCTAAACACTCGAAAGAAATGAGTTCATGTGTCCCTAAGGATCATGTTTGAGCCTTGCTGAAGTCTAAACTATTTATCCTTGAGGAAAACCTCATTTTCTAGCTCAAATGGACGTTCCTATGTGTTTTATGGTTTGACAAGCATTTCTCTTGATCAAATTTGTATCATTCAGTCAATAGGGAAATGTGGCACTTCTTGGTTGGATGCAGATCAACTTAATACTTTGGAAATCCTATAAAAAGCCTCAACTTTAAAATGTTTCCATGTGGAGTAATGATGCTCATTTGAAGATTTGCTTTTGGGATTTGCCTTGGAGTAGTGCCGGGTGGACACTTGGAGAATTCCTCTGGGTTTCCCATACTTACAAAAATTTTCAAAAGGTTTTCAGGATTCCAGGACACATGGAGGAATGATGCTCATTTGAATATCTACTTTTGGGCTTTGTCTTCGAGTAGTGCCGGGAGGACACGTGAAGGCTTCACTTCTTGGCCCAGACTTAGACAAATTTTATGCAAATGGATACAATATGGTGGAACAAGGACACATGGCAAGCCCACGCTCGTTTAAGGTCTTCAACTTGGGCACCATCTAAGAGAAGCGTCATGAGGACACGTGGGGCACTTCACTCACTTTGCATCTTGCTTAGACTTTTCAATAGCCAAAAGGAGACTTCTTTGGAAATTTACACGTGTTGCCCTCCACGAGCTTCAAGCCTTCAAACAAATTTTTCTAGAGTAGGACACATGGCGAGCCCGCGCTCATTCAAGGTATCAAATTTTTGGGACCACCTCAAGGTGTGCCATTGTGACACGTGGCAATTTGAAAAGTCATATGGGGTAGGGAAGTTAACTATCAGAGGCAACTTAAACTTTTTGCCTCTTTATCTCATATAGGTTAAAATATAAAAAATGGCCTGCAAGCCCGATGGGAAATAGTCAATGTTTTTCCTCGGTCAACGGTGGAGGTGCGGGCTTTCGAGAGGAAAAGTGAAAAATATTCCCTTTGAGGGAAAAGGAGTTAAAGGCATAAAAGGACCCGGGGTTCTACTGGGACCCACATTAGAGACTTGAAGCAGAAGGGTGGAGCTACGAGGAAAACTTGGAAAATTTTCCTTTTTCAAAAGAGTCAAATGGCGAATTTCTTCATGTTTCCTTTAGGACCCACCACAAGACATGTGTTGAGCACATTTTCAGAAGCGGAGCTGCAGAGTAAAATGGAAAAAATTTCCATTTTTTCAAAAGGGCCAGAAAATGTCAAAGGAAGCCCCCGAGCCCATTTTTGGATCTTCCACAAAATCAAAGATCAACAGATGTTGAGCATCTAAATCTAATTTTCCCTTCATTTTTTCTGTAAAACTCCTTGGAGTGTGAGTCTTCATTATTTTTGCTATTTTCTACATTCCAAATAGAGGAGCAAGTTAATTTTGATATCTAGAGTTTGGTGGGAGAGATCTGGAGACGTCTTTCACCATTAAAATAGTGTGACTCTCAAGCCCAATCTAGTTTTCCATTTTTCTTCTCCTAAGCAGGCAAGGGGTCAGATTTGATTGAAATGGGGTGGAATTTTTTGGTGAATGGATGGAGGCATGTTTTTCCTGAGAATGGAATTGAATGCGGAAAGAAATCGAAGATATTTTCCCTCGACCACCTTGAGAATTTTATAGATCTGATTTTGTGAATCATGAAAGAATCATGGCAAGCACTGGTGTATTTAAAGTTTTTGTCTTTTGGGAGGAAGGGGCTCTGTTGGAGATTCTATAAATGCCATGAATTCATCGTGTAAAAGGTTGGGATTTTTGTAAATATCAGGACTGATTTTCTCCAGCAGAAAAAGCTTGACAGAGCCCATCCATTTTGAGAACCCATCTAGAGAAGCCTATATATCTCTCTTTGTGTCAAATTTGATCGTGTCAAGGTGGTTGCATAAGTCCACACCATTGAAAAGATTTGATATTTTTCTGGAAAATTTCCCTTGCGAGAAAAATTTGATCAAACTTTGAGTTATTCTATGTTAATCTTGAGGAAAGTGTATTTATTTCATTTACGAATGCATGCAAGTATTTTTTCTTGTTTTTGTCACAATCTTGTACTCAAAATATAGTCCAATAAAATAGGTCTCAGTCCTTGTGATAGTTTAGTGGCACCTATAATTTAATTTCTTAGAAGATCCTTCATCCGGTAATGGGATAAATAGTTTAAAATCACTTTTTTCATTGTGTTGTTAGAGCTTATCCGTAAGCCTCCGGGCATACCTCACGTGTGATTTGGTTTAAATATTGGTGCTTTATTGGGTCCTCTAACTCAATCCTTTGTGACATAATCCCACAGGTTATTTGAAAGAGTTCTAATTTGGGCCTCCATTGAAGCACATATTCTAGTTGAGGAAATAGTTTAACTTTTTGTGGCATTTTGTTGATTGAATCTTTCCATTTTGCATAAGATCTCAAGGATCTGGTGATTCAAGTTCATATTGTCTCCCCTCCCCCCAAAAAATCTATTTCAAACAACCAATCCTACCCATACTACCCATGTTTTTTCTCTGTATACCCACACTAGACCAAAATCCTTTTACTAAAGTATGCAGAACAGATCAGGTTTCCAAATGTCTTTAGTAACCTTTTCCTTGTTGTGAGAATATCTCCATAATCTGGAAGTGACAACTTGTGAGATTTAGATTTGGTGTGTTGATCATATTTTCCCCAAGGCCTTCTCTATAAAATTTATGCAAAAGAAAGGTACCTATATCTCCTTTCAAATAACAGAGGTTACACAATAGGTTCTCTTACCTTGGTTGAAAGGAACAACCTAAAATAGTTAGGAAAACATCACATCCTTTTGAGGTGCTATCCATCTCTCCTCAAATCCAAGTAACAAAGGGACAACTAGATTTCTCCCCGGTTATAAAACGTCATACATTTATGATCTATCTACCTCTAATATCCTGTTTAATCTGTGTTTCTACTTGGTTTGAAAAGGAGACCAAATTTGGGTACCAACACAACTCATTCCATCAAGATGATAGTAGAATGGGTAAATTTTCAAGAGGAATATTAAAGGAGAAAATATAATTTATTATTGTTTTTCCTATTTCTTGATTGTGCTAATGGTACACAGAATGATTCTTGACTTGAGATTGGTATGGTGAACAATTATGATGTTTGATAAAAGTATTTAGTCTTAATTATTTCCATTCATCATATTTTTCATTACAATGTCAGGATTGAAATATTAATATGGTCATGTCACGTCATCATGTATGTAAGTTATCCATAAATAGATCTAGAACCTCATAGAAAATGTTGTATCAATTTTTTTGGGAGTCTTTATTTCCTGTGTTAAGTAATTGGATGTGTATTTACAAATATTATTTGAGTTAGGTTGTTTTTTCCCCTATTTTAGATCTTGTAACAGGGTGATATATATTCACATTCAAGACAACATTGAATTGTGATGAGTGAAATAGAATTAAAAATTGGTGTTGAATGTGAATGAGAGGTGGAATTTGTTGCTCTTAGTGAAATTATGGAACTTCATAGTAAGACACTTATTTGGTAAACTTAGAGGTTTCATACCCGTGTCGGGACACTCAAGTTTATCCATACACTAACAACTAAAGCCATAGAGGGAGACAAATGTTGGTTTATGAGTTGGAGTGCATTTGGAAGTTTAATTAATATGGTCATAGTCCTAGTGAGACTTGCAACAGTAATATTAGTGGAAAAATAACTAAGGAAACTTGAAATTTCTTCTCTTGGATAGTCTTCGAGAAAATACCCAAAAGCTAGGGTAAGAAAGAATGAAAGCCATTTTACTCAAAAGTGAACCAATCAAATTTCTCACAAATTTTAAGAAATCATTATGAGGGGATTATTTGAGTGTTAAATAAGTAATTACACAAAAATATATATTCTTTCCCATGTTATCCTTGACACTTTTGAGACATACTATAGATAGGCCGGTGAAGAATTAAGGATATGTAAAGAAATAGTATTTAAAGGATATAATGAAGGAGCCGAGGCATGTAATTTTATAATAAATATATTTATAGCCTAGCCTAGATTATCTTTAAGGGATTTTATTCCAACAATAAATCTAAACTGAAGATTATCCTGACAAAGTGTGTCCTAAAAAGGACTATGTGGGATAGTATTCTAAAGGAAGTAAGATAAAATTGCACGGTTGAGTGAGTAAATTGAAGAGAGGATCCCGAGGGTGAATACAAAGTCTCCGAGTAAAAGGTAATAGGAGATGCAAAATAGTTTAAGGATCAATAGTTTAATAATCAATCAAAATTTAGTGACATTCTATGTTCAAATGATTGACATAGTTAATTAAATCTAGTCTTGAAGCCCCAATTAGCAGATTTTTATCTTTGGATGATTATTGGTCCATTTGGTGAAGAAGTTCATATCAAATCTAGTACATTGAGATCTAATGGGTTCAAGTGGTTTTGGTTTGGTAGACCCTTAATTGGAAGTGAAGAGAAATTTAAGGTTGATAGGATAGTGCAAGCCAAACTAGAGTTCTATAATACATTAAACAACACTAAGATGATAAAAATTCACTTTATAAGATCACAATGCATGGTACGTTAGGTATACAAAAGGGAAGAAATAAATTCTTGATCATTAGAGTCTTACTTTCCCAAGACTAATCAGGGAAGTGAAAAATGGTAAGATTCCAAGAACTCATTCATGTCATTAATCATTATGAATATTGTTGTAACATTTATTAGAGGTAGTTAGGTCATACGTTTTATGTAAAAAAGTTGAGATACTATTCAAGATCTTATTTTTGTGCCAAACATGAGAGGAAGACTATCTTAGAATGATCTTAGGACAAATTGGAAGAAGTTTTGAAAAAAGGAATTATCGAATTTATGAGATTATTTAATCTTTGCATCATTATAAAGTAATTCATTGATATGAGAAGTGTGATTTTATAGGTTCGCATCACTATTGGTATGAGAGATGAGAAAAGATTCGAGGTAGTTAAGAAGATGAGTGAAGAGAAGAGTTTGAAATCAAACATAAATCATGGATATGTGATGCCCGAATGGATGAAGAAACCAAAGTGCTAGACAATTATTAGACAAACACAAAGCATGTTCATGTGAGGATAAGAGAACAAGAGCAAAAGAAAAGGTTGGAAAAGATGATGTCACAAAGAAGAGACTTGATGGAAATAAGGAAAGAAAGAAAAGAATGAGAGTTGAGGGTCATTATGCCTTGGCAATCAGATTGGACAAATGATGAAGATGAATTATAACTAACATTATACATTGTTAAAAATAGAGGAAAATATAAGAGGAAAGGAGTAAGAGTTTGGAAAGATAAAGATACTTTAGGATGTAAGAGGAGATACAATATTTGAAGAGATATGTGGAAGATTTACTACAGATGGTTAAATGAAAAAGTTAGGAAGAGAAACAGTTGTAATAGTGATTAATAAGAAAACCAAATGGCCAATAGAGATAATTGTGAGGAGGAGGAAGAACAAGAAACTTAGGAAAGAGATAAGAGAGGAAGAGAGGAAGTTGAAGAAAGATGAGAAGAGACTGATAAAGAATGAAATTGAAGTTGACAATAAATAGTATATGAAGAGACTCGGAGTTTGGATGAGGAAGAAGTGATTACAAACTTATTAGTTCCCCTTGAGAAGGATTAAGAACAGAGTATTGAAGTCAAGCAACATGGTGATGAAGTAGAATAGCTCATTGATGAAGCATCCTATGAGGCTACAAGGCCTCGCTATTTTATTTGTAATATTTACTTAGAGTTTATAAATGGAGGTAATGAATATGAACAACTAAAAATTATGTAAATTGGTAAAGAATAAGATGAACAAGCTGAAAATTAATAAAGAAATGATGGTGATGAATATTCGACAATCGATGAAGAAATTTTGTAGCAGAAAATTGTTCAAGGACCTAAGAATTAATAGTTGTCTCGATTATTAGGAAGATGACAAGAGGGGAGAGAAAGAATTTATGGAAATACTAAAAGCTTAAGAGAAGGAAAAAATACATGAAAAAGAAAATGAAGTCAGAATTGAGCAGCAATCACATGTTCAAGAGGAAGATGTGAAGATTGAAGAAGATAATGAATCGAAGAAGTGGGAAGGAAGAATTAAAATCCCCTCGAAAGGTTGGATTCTTCTACTTAGCAGCCATGGCATGGAGATATTTCTTAGTAGAGTGAGGGAGACATATTTCTGGGCAAGTAGATATTGGGGTGGAGAATTTATTCCTCTTCCCATTCTTGATTTGTGTCCACAAGGAGGTGAACAGAATTCTTCACTACACATCCACGAAAGTCTCTGAACATGGAAAAGAATAGATTCAACATTTCTCTTATTGGGTGATTGATGGGTATCAAGAAAAACATTGATTCATCAAAGCTTGGGAAAATTGGAAATGAGCACCTCTTAGAGTCCTATTAGTTGTGTCCATTTCAATAAATATTTCATTTTCCTATTGATGGTAGAAGAATAAGATCTCATAGCTATTAATGGGGACCCTATTATGGATCTAGGGAGGTCCAGTCCGATGCCTACCCTGCAGTGTGGGTTAATCTCGTAGTAGTACCGTTGGAATATTGGGAATGAGATGTCTTGAAAGGGATAACTAAGGCTTCAGGATCTCATGTCCATCAACCAAGCCACTATTGTTCAAAAAATGATGATTATAGCTAGGATCTATATGAATGTAACCTTGTAAGATTATCCCTTTGTCTATTTGAATAATCTGTAATCGGTTTTTATCGATAAAGCTCTACAGTAAAAAATATTCCCTATTTATCGTAGCAAATGTAGCGGTGTAGTCCACATAGTGAGCACTTGTTCTATCACTTGTATTGAATGGAAACTATACAATGGAAAAGTTACAAGTGAGCGTGGGAATCTACAAGCAACTTTTCCTCGCACCCGACCTCCCAAGGTCGTGCTTTGAGATAGCCGGTGGGGATTACAATATGTGTGGGATGTAGACAAGCTACTTGAGAAATCTAATGTCTTCGACGCGAACTAGTGGAAATTGTGAATCTAAGGCAAAGAAAGCACTCCTAACCTACACTTGTGTGATAGATCGATCGCCAAGGATGACTGCTCGAAGGCTTCAATCAATATCGAGCTCTGGTGTGATTTGGTCTATAGGTTATGGAATACGTGGAAAATGTCATGGGATAGTTTCGTGTATATCTCCAGATAAGGTCATAGGGCAGATCGTAAATATAATTGACTCTATGGGAGATTCTCTGGCCTAGTCTAGAACTCCTTAGCTTTGTTAGCTGCTATGTCTAGCAAGGATAACTGTTTGATGATGAGAGGTGGAAGTGGAGTAGATCCAAATACTAGTGTATGTAGGCCAAAGCATCTATGTTTGATTCACCTATGGACTCGTTGGGCTGTGGGATTTTTGGGTCACAATCGTAGATTCGTATTTGTTGTGATCCTACTATGCTCATGTGTGGAATCAATCCCTAATCCATAGTATCCAATAATCATATGCCCTTTTAGCTTTTGTATTCATAATTAATAATTGTGCGATCTTCTCGAATATCTTATAGGCATTTGTGCAATCTGAAGTCTCAAGCTAGTATCTATATCTTTGAGAGTGTCTCCTACGCCCTGGTCATGGGACCAAAGGATCACAACCAAAGGTCCGCTCTCTTTCAAACCCTTCTACAGTCATGCGGATATGAATCTAGGTAATCTGTAGTTTGGTTGATTTGACCAAAATGTGTGTACTTGGTCATCTTCTATGTTTAACCCGTGCAGTTGGAAACTGATTTGTTGTAAGTTTACCGTTGTTTGGAAGACTTGGATCTTGAGATTCTGATCTATATCAGTTATGGCTATGACGAGATTGGGTTGGGGCATGATTGGCTTGAATACATATTCCCTGGGCTCTCTAGGTCCCGTTATTTTCATACAAAAGCAATAATGTAAGCTAATTGCAGATAATTAACTATGTGAAGTATGTCTACAACATATATAACTTCTATATTTTTGTTATTTTCTCGATGAATTTTATAAATGAATTGAAAGAGCAGCTATTTTAATATATCTAGAAATTGACAATTAACCTAGTGTCAAATTTTAAAACAAACAAAGTAACTCGAGTATAGCTACACTTTTGTGTAGTTGTAAATCTATTCTAAATAATGAAATAACTGATCTAATCTATTCGAAAGACTCTCGATCCTACCTCGAAGTGATGAAAGAATCATAGTCTCTCGAGAAAATATCAATCCCCACAACTTCACTGGCGATATCGAAAGTAAGATTCGATCTGAAATAAAGTAATTAACTACTCTATTTGATATGATTCTAATTAGAACTTTGAAAGATAGAACCTGGATTCTGCGAACAGTGGAAAATCGATGGATTGTGTGATCTTGTCCCCTCAAGTGTGATCTCCTCATTCCTTCATGTTCACATGGATCCAAAAAATTGTGTAATGCTAGCATCAACAGAAGTAGATATTGTTACAAAGGTAGCTTAAGATACAGACTGAATACAATGTGAGTAGGGGAGGGATAGCGCAAGAGTACAGAGCTTGGATTATGCAATTCCTAGTGGGATTTATTGTGAGTCATGCAACATAAAATGTCCAGAACCTGAAACTATCCTGTTTGAAGAACAAAACCTGCAACTTTAATGGCTTCTTATTGAAAACAAACTATTGTACTCCAATGGATTGGATAAAATATCAACAACACTTGCACAAGATGGATATGTTGCTTCCTAACAGCAAAACAACACTAACTAACTAAGCATGTAATGAAAGAAATTAAGAATTCCAAGTAAAATGAAAGACTAATCTATTCAGAATGAGAAATTCAGAGGAAAATTTGAGGGCCATTTCCTTGAGCACAAGCCAACTATTTATAGCATTTGCATTTACCCAAGGTAAAACCAAATAGAACTCTTAAACTATAAACAATGGAAAAACACTATTCCGGGGGACCTAAATCATTAATGCAAGCCCATGGAGGTGAAAAAAGCTGATGAATCATTGATTTTTATGTGAGTCGCGTTAGAAGAGCATTCTAGAAAATGCATAAAGGACCGCCGCCCGAGTAGGGCGGCGGTCACGAGACTACCGCCCAGGCAGGGTGGTGGTTTCGTAGCTGAAGAAAAATGCCAAGAAAATAAGGGGAAAAGAGGAAAACAAATCACGTGGGGGCTAAGCGGGGCATGCGGGATGATAACACATACTTGGAGAGCTTTTTCAGATCCCGAACACCTTGCGAGGAGACCTGTATCATCATTGGGGTACGTGTTACGTTGTTCCGATGGTGCAATACCCTACAATTTTGGGTACATACATATTGCCCCCTCGAGAGAAGCGTTTTAGCCATGAAGAGGCGTAAAACGGTGGGTCCGAGTATGGCGGTCCCGAAATGGGAAGTTGAAAGTTATACCTGATACATCCGTGTGTCGAAATGATGCCATCCAAAATTCCCGCTCCCTGCAAAATGAAAAGAGAACTCAAGTGTAGATAGACAAGATAGATCAGAAAATAAACACTAAAATAATGGGAAATGAGGATGTACCATTTATGCGGGGGTAAGAACTTACCTCCGTCGGCGCTCCAAACCTATGAAAAAAAAGCATTTTAAAACAAGTCAGGTTGTTATATATATGAAAGTGGGCCCATTTTCCTATTCATTTGCACACGTTGATTTGATTGATTTTGAGCTCTGGGACCCACGGTGACGGTTTCTTACGAGAGTAGAGTCAAAACGTTCATGACAAGGTAGTGATCATGCCTCCACGAGTAGAACATCATCCCGCGAGATCACATGTTAGTTTTCCTCAATTTATCGTTTTCCCCCTCAATTTTAAAATGCTAAAATCTTTGTTGTGGGGGTTATTTTTGAAAATGTTAGGTTCAAAAGGTCCATCTAGGGGGGGCGCCTACTGGGTAGGCTTTGTTTTTAGTTAAAATGGTCCCTTTTCACATTTTTTGGCCTTTTTAAGTTTAAAAACCCACGTGGGTTTTCGGGACATGACTACCGCCTGCTCAGTCGGGGCAGCGTGTTACACGACCGCTACCCTTAAGGTGGCGGTTATGACACCGCCTCCCGCTCGGTGGTGGCGGTTTTGCATGGAATGCCAAAAGAACATCTGTTTGAGATTGTTTTTGCATTTTTAGCATTTCTATGTGTTTTCATGATTTTCTAATGTCACTTGGATGCTAACTTGCTTTGTTTTGTGTGTTTTGGGTGTATGTAGGCGAGGAGGAAAACATTCGGTGGATCCGAGAGAGAGAGTGTGACTAGCTCTCTTAACAGTACTAGATACACTTTCACAGGATGAGGAGGACACTCTTAAGAGGGCCAGGATACTACATATCTCACGCATTCCACATGTTGCACCATCCAGTCACATTCTTTGTGACTTATTCTCCTATTGGGATGCTGATCAGAACACCTTCTGATTACCAGGGGTCGAGGTCAGTGGACCATCACACTAGAGGACGTTTATCGTATTTTGGGGGTCCCGATCATTGGGAGACGTCTTACCCTTGAGACAACAGGTTCGCGGGCCCAGATAGCACAGTGGGCCACTTATATGGGAGATGCAGTTATCTCCACGGGTTCGAAGAAGGGGGTCAGAGTTTGGTCTATTCCTAGCTTTCCCATCCCCTTGATTTGTCAGGCTATTATGGGGATCCTTGCCTTGAGACTGATCGGGGACAAGGGAGGAGACACATTGTTATATTGTTGGTCCCCCATCATTGCACAGATCAAGGGCCATGGCTGGATTTACGCCTGGGGAGCAGACATACTTGGGACTACCTACCATGACTTGTACAGGGTAGTCCTGTTTACAGGGGTAGTCTTTGAGCCACCCGACCTTGGTCATGAGTTGGGTTTACGAGCACTTCATTCCTTATGGTAGAGGTGTAGAGGTGACAGATCCCGAAGATGTGAGGGAAGCTAGATTGGACAGATATGTCGGTGCTTAGAGCACCTCATTAGCCAGTTGCCTCTCTGACCACTGATGACATGGAGGCCACACCATATCAGACCATGACAGGTATATGGGGTGAGGAGGATCTTACTTTGATCTCCTGCTCCACCACAGGGCAGCTTATTGATAGAGTGGGGTGAGTGGAGATACACCCCTATGGCCAAGTTCCTCAGCAGTTTGGCCTACCTTACATGGGCATGCTTCCCTAAGCAAGCAGCACCGTATACAAGTTAGTTCGAGAAGCGAGAGGAGGTCTTAGAATCCGGGGTTGGACAGTTGTTACTCCTCGCATTCCTATTGCGGCCAGGAGGGTAGTACGTGCTCGAGAGAGAGTCAGTACTCTTCAGGCACCTTTGCTTCAGATTGGTGCAGGTCCTACCCATAGCAGCGATGACCCCATTGACATAGACTCCAAGTCCGAGGAGTTTACAGGGGGAGAGACAGAGGAGGACAATGATCCTGAGTGGCATGACACTCAGGATATCATGCAGCAGCAGAGAGGGCCGAGTAGAGTGCAGAGAGAGTTACTTTGGTTTCAAAGGAGCCACTCTCCCAGGGCCATGGTGGGGAGGATGAGTCCACTGTAGGATGCTACATTGCTCCAGCCACGGGAGGAGTACCTCAGTCAGCGGCGGCGTCTGTGGTAGGTGCGGACCCTAGAGATCCATCCTAGAGGCCTGGTGATCCGAGTAAGTTACCATCCTTCCTTTTAATGTTTGTTTTTAATTAGGATTTCCTTAGTTGCTATCTCTCCTTTTGTTTGCTCTTGTATTTTATCTCTTGTTTTGTTTCTAATTTATTTTCTCCTTTATTTGCAGAGACTCGCCAATGAGTGGCGGGACTTGATTCGCAGGGTATGCACTCGATACCCTAATGATCCCCATGGAGAGGACCCACACAGAGTTGTCTGTGGATGCTAGGGAGCCCTCGGCAGTGGTGGTAGACACACCGACATCTTTTCCCGGGCCTCGGCATGTGGCCGGGATGGTATCAACTCTCCACCCGGAGCTAGCAGAGTATAGGACAGCCGAGCACCGATGAGGATTCATTCTTGTGGTGAGATTATGGCTACCCCTTGGGATCCCGAGCCCTCCATGCACTCAGAGTGCCGGCGTAGCCGGAGTCCTAGGCACGGGCGTGTACCTTTGGAGGGGTCTCATAGGGGTTGAGAAGCCACTTGGCTCTTCTATATTTTGTATGATATATTCTTTTGTATATCCCGGGCTCTTTGAGTGTTTTGACCATGCTTAGCGCATGATGGCATTGTACAGGAATTTTGATATATATATATATATATATATATATTCTTTTTGGATCAGACTTTTGGCATTCATGGCTTTGTTTCCTTTCCAGTTTCCTCATGTAAATTATGATGTTATGCATGTATGCTCTTTAGAATGTATGCAATGGAGAACAAATGATACAAATGTTTTACTTTCTTTTTGTATTTCATGATGCTGATATATGATAATGTAGATACAATGTGATTTTGAATCTTAGTTTCTGTAAGCAATTTTGGATACTTCATATTTGTTTTGGCAAAGTGGTGAAGACAAACCGGTATGATGAGCAGATAGACTTGCCCCTCTCCTAACTCCACACAACTAGTAAGATGTGAGGGCTCATCACCGAGAGCTAGAAAGGGCACAAGTTATGAAATGTGTTGAAATGGTAGTGATGAGAGATAGAAAAAGCTTTAGCAGAACCAAATTAGGATACTACTAGCTTACTCCACTCAAGTGACTTCGTAGTTTTGGGATGCAACTTGCTTTGCAATTTATCTAGACTTAGATCCGTAGATGGCCACATGGTAGACAAAATCTGGGTTTTTAGGATTTTTAATTCTCTTGGAATTTTGGACATCTAATTCATTTGTTTTTTACTCAAGACTTCAAGACTTGAATTGTTTGTCTATGACCTTTTAAATTTGTTTGTCAAGAGGACCCCCTACACCTTGCCCCATGCTACTAGTAAGAAGTATGGGCTTATCACCATAGGCAAGATATAGGAAAGTAAGGGCATTTCTATCCTTTCCCAACCCTACGTCACTAGTAAGAGACGCAAGCTCATCACCGAAGGTTGGTGGGGCAAGGAAATGTGTAAATTTAAAATTTTCTGTTTGATTCTATATTTGACTTGTTTACTTGAGAAAAATGTCAGTGTGTTTTTATTTCCAAAGAGATATATGTACGGGATAGATGTGACACCATGAAGCTTCTAGAATAGACCATAGGCAAGACACCTATCCTAAGAAGAGACTAAAAGTGAGAACAAACCTGCAGATCTTGGTATGGTTACTGTTAAGACCCTGTCATATCTTGCTTTATTTGATGAAGTGATTCTGAAATAGTTTGATGATATCATGGAAATAGAGAAGTATGATTAGAGCGTTTATGCCAACAACATCATGAGTTTGTAATGAATTTCTTTGAGAATAAATTCCTTGATCACAAATTTATACGAAACAAGTAGACAAAATGATCCTAACTATATGAAGATGCAATGTAGATATAATTATATAAATAATGCTAGCTACTTACGCGTAGAATCATTTGAGGTGTAGGGAATTGACTGTTTCACCAAATTCCTCACCTTCCAACGTACATAGGAGATATGCACCATTTCCATAGTCCTTCATGACTCGGTATGGGCCCAACCATTTGGGCGAACTTCCTTCCTTCGCCGGTCTTTTTGTCGATCCGGCTGTCCAGCCTTAGAACTAGATCACCTTCATATATATCACGTTCATAGACCTTCTTGTTATACCGCCAAAGCACATCCAGTCAAGTATAGATTCTTTTTGCCGCTATTCAAAGCATCTAACCTAGCTTCATCTAGGCTTTCTAGTTGGGAGAGATGGGCTTCTCTATAAGTGTCTTCATCCAGGATCCCTTGTAATGAAATATGGAGACTAGGTATTTCAACCTCCAATGGGAGAACTACTTCGCCCCGAATACTAGCGAGAAAGGAGTCGCTCCTGTTGGTGTTCTCATTAAGGTTCAGTGGGCCCATAAGGCCGGATATAACTTTAAATGCCAATCTTGTTTGTTTTCTTTCACCGTTTTAAGGAGAATGGCTTTTAATGTTTTGTTTGTCGCCTCAGCATGTCCATTGGCTTAGGGTAATATAAGGAGGTTGTATGATGGCTTATTTTAAATTTATTGCATAATTCGTGAAATTTTTCATTCTTAAAAGAAGTCCCATTATCTAAGATAATGACTTGTGGGACACCGTACCTGCAAATGATTTAGTTCAAAATGAACTTGGTGATTACGAGAACCTAGCACAATAGTAAGATGCATAGCCTCTACCCACTTGGTAAAATATTTTGTGGCCGTGATTATGAAATTATGTCTATCTGTAGATGAGGGAGAGAATTTCCCTATTAAATCTAGGCCCCACATAGAAAAGGGCCATGGAGTAGCAATTGGTTGTAGAGCTTGTGCCGGCATGTGAATCTCATGAGAGAATTCTTGGCATTTATGACACCTTCGTATAAACTCTACTGCGTCGTGCTCTAGAGTGGGCCAGAAATAGCCCATTCGATGTATTTTACGAGTGGTGGCATGGCCACCGAAGTGGCCTCCACACATTCCACTGTGAGATTCATGGAGAATCTTCTTGGATTCTTCTGTGTCGATGCATCTTAGAAGCATTCCATCGAACGCTTTCCGATAGAGGACTTGTTCTATGATGACGTATTTAGCTACAATAATGCATAACCGCCTTCTTCATTGTGGTGTAGCACCTTCTGGATATGTACGGTCCATGATATAATTAATGATATCAGTGTACCAAGGACACTCAGAGATAGAAGGTCGGGTTTCGACGTAGTATACGCACTCATCTGGAAAGTCCAGATCTACTAGATCACCTCCGTCTAATGGATTATTAGCTAACCAATCCGTGATGATTTTTCCTTTAACCAACTTCTGATTTACGAATGTTAATTCAAATTCACCCATTAAGGTTATAAAGCGCAGACCTTTTAGACAAGGACCCTTGCATGAGGAAGGTTCGTAAATGTTCTATTTTTACAATGACCTTTGTTTCTTGATTTAGCATGTAATGTCTTAAGCATTTTGTTGCAAAGACTATGGCGAGGCATTCTCATTCGCTTGTGTGTAGCGTGTTTCATAGTTGAGCAATGTCCAGCTAATGAAGTAGATCACATGTTCTCTATTGCCATCATCTTCTTGAGCCAGCATACAGGCTAGCGAGACATTGGTGGCTCGCGAATATAAAATTAACGGGTGATCTGGCTTAGGTGGCATTAGCGTAGGTGGTGATAACAAGAAACGCTTAACTGCATTGAAAGATTCATTGTAGTCTTCGGTCCAATCAATGCTATAATATTTCTTGAGTAGATTGTTGATTGGATGAATGGCAAAACTTAAGTCCGGGATGAATCTCCAGATCGTACCAAGTTTTCTCGAGAAATGATCTGATTCTAGATTCATCTGAAGGTGGGACCATTTCAAGAACAGCCTTAATTTTGGTTGGGTCAACATCAATCCCGCGTGATGATATAATGTAACCTAGGAGCTTCCCTCCTATCACACCAAAGACACATTTTTCTGGATTTAGTGTGACTCCGTATTCTATCAGACATGAAAGAATGATGCGAAGCACTTCTGGATGGTCACAATGCTTCTTGGCCTTGCCCAACAAGTCATCTACATAGGATTCCACAATTTTATGAATAAGATCATGAAATATATACGTCATAGCCCAACGGGCATGTAGCGGCAAAGCATTCTTGAGACCGAATGGCATAACAGCATAGCAATAGGTTCCCCAAGGAGTTATAAATGTGGTTTTAGCTTGGTCTTGTTCAGATATTCTGATTTTATTGTATCCCGAGAATCCATCCATGAGAGACAAAAGCTCAAATCCAGTTGTTACATCAACAATGATGTCTATGGATGGTAATGGGAAGTCATCTTTAGGACACGCTTTGTTAATGTCTCGGAAGTCTATGCAGATGCGTATCTTTCCATTCTTTTTGAGAACCAGAACGATATTAGATACCCACTGAGAGTAATCGACTGGTTTGATGAATCCTACTTGGAGGAGCTTTATTACCTCCTCTTTTACCATGAGAGCTACTTTGGGTTTCATTGGTCTTGATTTTTGCTTAACCAGTTTTGCATCTGATTTAGTGACGAGGTTGTGTACCGCAATGTGGGGTGTAACTCCTATCATTTCCTTATAATTAAATGCAAACACCTTCTGATGTTCCTTGAGGATCGAGTGTGTATTTCTACTTCTAATGGAGTTAACGAGGATCCTAACTTCAGTATCCTTGGTTCATCTTCCGTTCCGATGTTAATATCAATTGTTTCTTCGATTAGAGAAGCGTTACCTTCTTCAAACTCAGGCGGGGCTGGGGGTAGCTCCAGCTCATCTCCATTCTCGACTGTGTATATGTTGAGTTCCTTTTGTGGGGGAAGCTCTGTCATGGGATTCCCGTAATAGGAAGATGAATGTGGGATCAAAGATAAATCTATTGCGTGATGGGCGAGATGTAATGCCACATAGGTGTTTAAGAAATCAAGAGTGGTTGTATCACTATCGATGTGGTCTAGGATAGCAGATTTGTTTTCATTTCCATTTAAAAGAGGATTTGACATTGTTTTTATCAATGGTTCATCATGAAGGGATACCATGAAACAAGTATCCTCTAACTTACTGTTTGGAGTAAAGCATGATGCTGAGGTTGCTATTGAATCGGCAAGAAGATTTTGTTCACGCGGGATTGCTTCAATTGATATGAAGTCAAATTCCTTGCTTAAATTCAATACAGCCATTTTTGTAGAGCTGTAAGTGCTCAGCTCTGGTTTCATATACTTCAGAGACTTGGTTTGCTACCAATTGCGAGTCTCCTAACACTCTGATGTTATCAACACCGATTCTCTTAGCTAGGATGAGGCCAAGGAGAAGGGCTTCATACTCGGCGCCATTGTTAGTGCATTCGAATTTTAGCTTAAAGGAAAATGGTAGGACTTTTCCCTTGGGAGAAGTAAGGATTACACCTGCCCCAGCTCCGTAATGACATCTAGCTCCATCGAAATGGAGAGTCCAATACTTAGCTGGGAACATGGATGTTGGGACACTTGTTGTGTTAATGTTCTCTACTTCTATCATGCAGAGATCCACTACTGGAAGAGAGCCAACACCTAGGGTGCACCCCATGCCTATGGTAGGAAAATTGGTAGATCCTATTCTAGTAATTCAACAATTTTTGTAGTAGTTCCTAATGATATTGTTTCTATAGTGTTAGCCTCATCTTTGGGGGCTAGGGTTGCCTTGGCTAGGCTCATAGTTTCGAGATCTGTCGTAGGTACCAACTTTTCTTCTGGTTTCACGTTGGTAGGTTTATTAAGTTGGTTCATTAGGAGTTCAAACTCTAAGTCTATGCCTAGTCTTTTCTTTAGGTCAGCGAGGTGTACATCGAATGGTTTTGGATCACCTTTGGCTATGAAAACTTTTCCTAAAAACAAGAATCTTACTTCTTGAAATAGCGTAGAAGGGATTTTCTTCATACGGTGTATCCATGGTCAGTTGAGGATCATATTATAGTTAGTTGCCTGATCTATAATATAAAACTCAGTTAGGATTGTTTTGGGTCCTAAGGTGACCGGTAGTATTATAGTTCTAATTGAAGTGGCTTTAAGGATGTCATAGCCTCTTAGTGTATTTCGGGTCATGGAACAATTGGTTTCTCTGTACCCTAGCTTTTGAAGGAAAGAAAAGGGGACTATGTTAACTACTGCCCCATTATCAACCATCGTGCATTTCACATAATTGTTATAGACCCACACTTGCAAGTGTAAGGCCAGATCACCTTGGCGCGTAATCTCAGTGTCTGTGGGCATTTTGTTTATTTTGAATATGAATTCGGTGTCCCTATCCGGCTGCCCCGGAGGATGGATATCAAATTCTATATGATTTACCTGTGTTTCGGGAGGTGGAGTGATGCTAATTAGATGACCTAAACCCAATGCTTCTAAAAGAGCAGCCCTGTGAGCAGGGGAGTTCTTTAATAAATCCAAAAAGGAGATGTGTGAGAAGGTTTTTGTTAGATCATTAATTAAATCATAAGCACCTACGGGTTTTGTTAATACTTGTTGGATATTGCCTGTTTCTAGCGGGTAGCTTGGACTTAGCTAAGAGGAATACTCTCGTGTCCTTGTTACAGCTTCTACGGGTAGTTCGAGTCTAACTCCACTAAATTGACTATCTTTGGTCAAGGCTGACTTCCTAATTGTGGTGCAACTAATGGATTCAACGAAGTTGAAGCTTCATGATCATTGTTTCCTGCAATCACACCCTTGTTTGTCCCATTTGGATTTAACTTGTTATTGTTGTGATTTGGGAGCAAATCATTGAAAATCTTGAGGGGTGTATTTTGAGGGGAAACCGCCTGTAAAAATTTCGGTGCTAGTGACGTGGGATCTGCCAAGAACATATCTATGGAAAGTTGTCTTTGTTCATCTAGAAAACCTTGCATGAATTTATTGTAGTCACGACATGTTCTAGTGTCATGGCCTGAATTTTGTGGAAACCACAATACGAGTTGGGATTGTAATTCCTAGGTTTTTGGCTTGATGTATATTGTGGCCCAAAATTCTTATCAAACCGTTGCCTATTAGGATTAAAATTTTGTGTTTGTTGTCTTTGGTTTTGGTTTTGGTTTTTATATCTAGTTGATTTTTGGCTTGGACCTGTGTAGGGTTTTGCCATTATTGTTGTTGTTGTGGATGATTAAAATCCCTTTGTATTGATTATTGGAGTAAAGTTATTATTTCGTTGATTATTTATTTGTGGTGGAGTATTCACAACATTTGTCTTTCTAGCCTGATTAGTAACTCCAACCGTTGTCACTCCACGATTTTTGTTAAGAATTTTAGGTCCTTGATTAACATTCGTCGTAGTAGGATAAGTTGTAGTGTTTTGGTTGGAGGTGATTAACCTCCCGTTTGCTCCATATGTCTTGCGACCACTATCAATTGCCGCTTGATCTATTGAGAGAGCACTCTCAAGTACTTCATCATAAGTTCTTAGTGGGAAGTTCGGACTTCTTCCTTTACTCTCTGCTTTGAGAGAATGAAGGAATAGATGGCATAGTTCCATCTGATCCATGTTCGGAGAACTTTCCAAAGAATAGAGAAGCGTGCGCCACCTCTGCGGATGAAATGGGTGATGATTCATTCCGTTCTTGCTTAATGTGCAAGAATTCCCGATTCTTGTCCTTAATAGTTTTTTCATGTCAAAGGCCTTGATGAACTCAAACGATTTGTTTGAATGAGTGGATGGAAGCCTCATGTATTCTATAATACCAATCAAGAGTGATACCTTCCAAGGTTTTGGGAAATATTTCAGCAACAACCCCATCCCATGGGAGTAGTTCTTGGATGGCTGTAGCGTAATCTTTGATATGTGCATTCAGATCTCCCTCACATTTGTATTTGGGAACATCGGGAAGGGGTCTTGGAAGCATGACGCTTTGTATGGTGAAATCTAAGGGCTCTTTCAAGTATTATGAATATGTCCCTATCGCATAGGTTTCGACCTTTAATGGTGCTGTTGAGGGAGTGGAGGTGGAATGGGTTGTTGATATGGCGTTGCATATGCATTGGTAGGAGCATAAGGTAACCCCTGTGGTTGAGCAAAAATACCGAAGAGGAGAACATATCCCCTTGTGGTGATTTGGAGTACATGTTTAAGTATGAAGGGGTACTTTCCAAGAATGGATTATTTTGTACTAGGCCGGGAGGTGTCAAAATGGTGTTAGAAATGGTGGTTCTTCTGGGATTTGTTTTGAATCTTGAGGGTCATGCCTAATGTACCTATTCTGTAAGGAGGTCTATTTGGCTACGTTTGGAAATTCTGCTGCATGAGTTGTGAATGGTGATTTTCCTAGGAAAGTTCTAACCCTCTCACTTTTTCTACTAACGTTGAAATAGCTTCATTTGGTAAAGTCACGGTGTTTTGCCTTAGTGGCATCTATTATATATCATGGTGTTGTATAGGGATGTGATATCCTGCTATGAATTGATTCTTCGCCTACTGCCAAGTTTCCCGAGGGCATTTCCTATATGTAGTGGCATGGAGGTATTTCCTTGAAAAGACACCTCGGGTTGTGTTTGTAAACCTCCTATAGGTGGGTACATACTTCAAGAACATTATTCATTCTGGCATAACCTACCGAATGTTCATCATCTAAACCTGTATGAGTCGATTGTCTACTAATTTGTGGTCTAAGTAGTACTGAGGAGATGAACTAGATTCTCTTGTGATTGTCATATTGTTCGAGCTGAAGGCTTTGTTTGCCATGTTTGAGAGAACTGACCCAACTCTTGTTTGGAAAGATGAGTCATATCTGATCCTTGGAGATGGAGTTTGTGTTGATAATTGGTTATTTGAGTAGTTTTCACCCCATACTGAGAGCGAGGGTGATGATTGTCCATTCAGTTGAGCGTAGTATGCCTCAAGACCTAAGAGAGGCCTACCATATGCATCGAATCTTGACATATTTGGGGGTATATGAATACCCATAGAATAATGGGAAGGAGTGAAGGTGATGGTGAAAGCTAATGAGGTAGTAAAGATGAAAGAGTCATTTTAATTTGAAAGAACCAAGTAGAAATATGACTCCAGGCAGAGAGTAGAAAGTTTCACGTCGGGTTCACCAATTTTGTACGATGGAAAAGTGACAAGCGAGCGTGGGAATCTACAAGAAACTTTTCCTCACACCCGACCTCATGCGACACACAGTCGGTGGGGATTAAAATATGTGTGCGATGCGAGACAAGCTAATTGGGCAATCTGATGTCTTTGACGCGCACTAGTGGAAATTGTGAATCTAAGGAAAAGAAGGCCCTCCTAACCTGAACTGGTGTGATTGATCGATCATCAAGGATGACTCTTTGAAAGGCTCCAATCAATATCGAGCTCTGGTGTGATTTGGTCTATAGGTTGTGGAATACCTGGAAAATGTCCTGGGATAGTTTCGTGTATATCTCCAGATAAGGTCATAGGGCATATGGTAAATATAATTGACTCTATGGGTGATTCTATGGCCTAGTCTAGAACTCCTTAGCTTTGTTAGCTGCTATGTCTAGTAAGGATAACTATTTGATGATGAGAGGTGGAAGTGGAGTAGATCAAAATACTAGTGTACGTAGGCCAACATCTATGTCTGGTTCACCTATGGGCTCGTTAGGATGTGGGATTTGTGGGTCACAATGTAGATTCGTATTTGTTGTGATCCTACTATGGTCATGTGTAGAATCAATCCCTAATCCATAATATCCAATATTCATATGCCTTTTCAGCTTCTATATTCAGAATTAATAATTGTGTGATCTTCTCATAATATCTTACAGGTGTTTGTGCAACCTGAATTCTCAAGCTGGTATCTATATCTGTGAGAGTGTCTCCTACATCTGGCTATGGGACCAAAGGATCACAACCAAAGGTCTGATCTCTTTCAAACCCTTCTACAGTCATGTGGATATGAATCTAGGGTAATATGTAGTTTGGTTGATTTGACCAAAATGTGTGTGCTTGGTCGTCTTCTATGTTTAACCCGTGTAGTTGGAAACTGATTTGTTGTAAGTTTACCATTGTTTGGAAGACTTGGATCCTGAGATTCTGATCTATATCAGTTATGGCTATGACGAGATTAGGGATAGGCATGATTGGCTCAAATACGTATTCCCTGGGCTCTCTAGGTCCCGTGATTGTCATACAAAAGCAATAATATAAACTAATTACAGCAAAATAAAATTAACTATGCGTAATATGTCTATAACATATATAACTTCAATATTTTTGTTATTTTCGATGAATTTTATAAATGAATTCGAAAGAGCAGCTATTTTAATATATCTAGAAATTGACAATTAACCTAGTGTCGAATTTTAAAACAAACAAAGTAACCGAGTATAGCTACTTGCCTGTGTAGTTGTAAATCTATTCTAAACAATGAAATAACTGATCTAATCTATTTGAAAGACTCTCGATCCTACCTTAGAAGTGAGGAAAGAATCAGTCTCTCACAAACTATCAATCCCCACAGCTTCCCTGGCAATATCGAAATTAAGATTGTCTGAAATAAAGTAATTAACTACTCTATTTGATATGATTCTAATTAGAACTTTGAAAGCTAGAACCTGGATTCTGCAGAACAGTGGTGAATCCGATGGTGTGTGTGATCTTGTCCCCTCAGTGTGATCTCCTCATTCCTTCGTGTTCACGTGGATCCAAAAAGTGTGTAATGCTAGCATCAATAGAAGTAGATATTGGGACAAAGGCAGCTTAAGATACAGACTGAATACAATGCGGGTAGGAGAGGGATAGTGCAAGAGTACAGAGCTTGGCTTATGCAATTCCTAGCAGGATTTATTGCGAGTCATGCAACATAAAACGTCCATAACCTGAAACTATCCTGTTTGAAGAACAAAACCTACAACTTTAATGGCTTCCTATTGAAAACAAAATGTTCTACTCCAATGGATTGGATAAAATATCAACAAAGCACTTCGAAAGATGGATATGTTGCTTCCTAATAGAAAAACAACACTAACTAAGCATGCAATGAAAGAAACTAATAATTCCAAGTAAAATGAAAGACTAATCTATTATAATGAGAAATTCAGAGGTAAATTTGAGGGGCCATTTGCTTGAGCACAAGCCAACTATTTATAGCATTTGCATTTACCCAAGATAAAAACCAGATAGAACTCTTATACTATAAAAATGGAAAAACACTATTCCAGAGGGGACCAAAATCATTAATGCAAGCCCATGGTGGTGAAAATTTTTGATGAATCGTTGATTTTACATGAGTCACGTTAAAGAGCATTACGGAAAGCGCGTAAAGGACCACTTGCCCTAAGTAGAGAAGCGGTTTACGGGACCGCCGCCTTATTTAGGGCAGCGGTCATGAGACCGCTGCCGGAGTAGGGTGGCGGTTTCGTAGCTGAAGAGAAAAAGGCCAAGAAAATAAGGGGAAAAGAGGAAAACAAATCATGCGGGGACTAAGCGGAGCATGCGGGATGATAACGCATACTTGGAGAGGTTTTCAGATCTCAAACGCCTTGCGAGAGACCTATATCATCATTGGGGTACGTGTTACATTGTTCGGTGGTGCAAGTACCCTACAATTTTGGGTACATACTGAAACCCAATTCTATTGTTGTTTCCCATAGCCACACTTATCGGTAGGTTGGTTGCATTGCCACAAGGGCTGGAGAAAATGTTAATTGTTTTATTTTGACAAAGTAGGTTAAATCTTCGTGCCCTATCGTAAATAGCGATCCTGTTTTTGAAATTGAATGAGATGAATGTTGTTATGGTTGAAGATACTAGGTCTCAAGCTTTTTATCCAACTATAACAAAACAACACGAGCATGTTTTATTTTCTTGTTCTTTGCTTCAGGCCTCGGCTATTGTAGATGCTAACAACAGGAGAACAAGAGGAGGAAGGAACCAATGGTATGTATAGTAGTTTCCTAGTGGTGAATGAGGTTGAGGTGACACTTATTTTTGGAAAATTTAAATAGGGAAGCAACTTATTTTAAAGAATACCGGTGGAGATTTTGTGTGGAAATTAACAAGATTGCATAGAAAAAGACCCCAAAGACGGGTGTGTCAAATGAAGATAGTGATAGTAATGATGTGTTCACTTTGAAGGAAAAATGATGATAATGGTTATAAAATAGATGAAGAGGATGTTTTTGAACACCCAATTTAAATCCCTAGCACTGGGAATATCAAAATTGTGCTTAATATTGAAAAAGTAGTTTTGAAGGAGGTTGGAATTAGGAATTTTGACCTGTTCTCTCCCGAAAATCACTTTTTGTTTTCCAATTTAAATTCAAAATTTCAAGCTCTTTCCCTCCTAAATTATTTAATCCAAGTTGAAAGTTCAAAGAAATAGAAAAATCCGTGCCCTAGTGTTGTTTAAATCTTTGTTTTTCTCATTTTGAGAAATTATCCATCTCAGGACCTATACACGTAATATCTTCTTTACAATATCATTTTTTTATCCAAATTGTTCACTTGTTCTATGGCCTAGGTCATCAAATCATTGTTTTTCCTCCATGCCACCGGCTTGCAAAATAAATTCAAAAATTTGACCCAAAATGATGAATTTCTCTTCCTCTCGTGTATTTTTCCCATAGTCGGGAATGATGGGCATTTTCTTCCTGTTAAATTTTGGCCCTATCATCCATGGGTACGTGGGCATATCTAATTTGAAGTGGGTCAGCGAGAGAAATTTGTGTTTTTAGCCTCTTTGTAAAAAGGTGAAATGTTAAAAAGTGACCAGAAATGTCGATCGAGGCTATAAAGGTAAAAGTCAAATTTTGAGCCCATGGAGAAAAAGTCAAAGTTGAAGCCTACAGGGAAAAAGTCAAAGGTGAAGCCCGCCATTGAAAAGTCAAAGTGGACGAGCGGGCCATCGGGGAACTTTTGGAAATTTAACCAAATTCCCAAAAGTGAAGTAAAATTTCTAGAATGCTCCGTGGCTCCACAAGGTCTCGGGCCCGCCGTTGAAAAGTCAAAGCGGGAGAGTAGGTTGGTATAGAAGTTTGAGTTTTTGATCCTTCTTCCAAAAAAGGTTAGAATGTTGAGAAAAGGGCTACAACCCCATTTCCAATCGAGGATTTCACGTATCAAAAGTTCAATCGAGCAACGGGTTAGCGGAGAGGAAATTTGATTTTTTGAGCCTTTTTCCAAAAAAGGTTAAAATGTTGAGAAAATGGCTGCAACCCCATTTCCAATGAAAACATGCCACGTGCCTAAGTTGAAAATTTGAAGCAGGGGTGATGGCCAATTTGTTCCAAATTGCAAAATCTCTAAAAAAATTGTAAAACGCAAAGGGATTTCCCTTGTTCCCACTTCAATCTCTTCATACTACATGGATGACCCAATTTTAAAGTTATAAGAGAAAATCAAATAGTCTATATTCAAACTAGCAAATCAAATGTAACATTCACGTTGCAAGATTTGGTTTTTAACCTGCCATGAGCATTTTCTTCGCAATGGAGGAATTTGAAGAGGTGTAAATGATTTGTAAAGTTGTAACCATTTTGGAAAAGGATATAATGGCTCCTTGGAGCCATTCCAAAGGTCTGGCGATTGATTTCAAAAAGACAAGAGTGCTCTGTACCTGAAAAAGACAAAAAACTCCATACTTCTTCTATTTTCCCTTCTCCTTAGATTTTCATCTATTCTCAAAGCTCTGTACAAACTCTACTTTAGCTTCAATAATAAAAGAAGGAATTTTCACCTCTTTGATTGAGGGATTGATTGGTACCTTGTGACCAATGAATTTCATTTGGTCTTGTAGCTTCTCCTACGGATGTTTTTTTCTTCTAACTATAAATGCATGTAAACGAAATTTCTAATTAGTTTTTTTAGGCATCTGATATTCTACTCACAACATTAGTTTTCTCCTACCTCCATTTCCACTCCCCTTCCCCTTACCAATACAAATTTTCTTCTCTAGTGAGACTTTGCTAGCTTTGCCATAGGGTCGATGGAGTGCCCTTGATCTATCTCCGGTTGAAAGGCCGCCATTGAAATCCACCTTTTATGCATGCACCTACGGAAGCTGCACCATTCAAGGAGAGGGACTTAGACTCCCGTAGCATTGGCTTAAAAGCCACTAATTTTTCCTCAAGACAAATTTTCTTGCCAATAGTTTTGGCGCCCACTATGGGGTAGATTTTACAAAGATTCTGCACCTAAAAATGACCTTAGGGTCATAAAATACAAAAATAATATTCTAAAAGAAAAGTTTTTAGAGATTGAATAATCACACAAACTACATGGATGTAAATCATGGCTATTCTAGGAAATCCACCTAATGAGAGACCTGATTTACTCTTTCACATTCAAGAAGACATTGCTTCTGATCTGAGAAAATCTATTTGGAATAATATACAAAGTTTTAATCAATACTTCATTGCCATAAGGATACTAGACCTGGAAGAGGAACATGTTGTTGAATTGGAAAGGTAGAGACAAATTCCAACACCCTAGAAAAGAGCATAAACTTTCAAGCTAGCTAATAGAAGATACACCCACCAACTAAGATAAGGAGGAAAATTTTATCCCACATTTGAATATCTTGAAAGAGAGGCAAGAGATGAAGAGGAGATATGGGCTCAACTTGAAGAAATAGAAAGACTCCAAATTTAAGTAGAAGAAAGAGCAGCAACAGAAGCATCCTTAGCAAGATTGGAGGCTAGAAACAAGAATAGAATGGGTGATCATGAGCATGAAGTACATAGGCCTAACGTACCATGGGGAAGAAATACTGGTCCACTTGCTCTTCCACAACCACTTCATGAGCTCCAAAGAGGCTCAAGAAAGAACTTCCCAAAATTCAAAGGGGATAGTTCCCATCTCCCTGAAGAACATGTAGCAACATTCATCACATCTTTTGGAGTGTTGGGAGTTGAAAATGAATATGTTTTAGTTAGGATCTTTGTGGATTCACTCTAAGAAAAATATGCTAAATGGTTCTACATGATGCCCCCAAGATCTTTCACATGCTAGGAAGATATAAGAAGTGCATTTGAACATAAGTTCAAGAAAAAAAAAATATTGTCGAGGATAATGCTAGTCTAATTGGTTTAGATGAAGAATGAGACCATCGAATCAATGAGTGATTTGGTAGCAAGGTGTGATAGGTTGACAAGAAGGATTCCATAAGATGTGGTACCTCCTAAAAACATCTTGAAAAGTTTCTTCATTAGTGCTTTTCCATCAGAAGTTGGTTTCTTCCTTATAAGAGCCAAACCAAGAACATTGAGGGAAACTCAAGACTTTTCAATTAAGACTGATGATGATCTAATTCTTTCTAGCAAAGTGAAAGGACCAAATGGGAATAAAAAGGTTAGAGTTCAAATTAAGTCACCACTGATCCAATGTTTCAAAAATGGAAAATGACCTAGTTGCCTTGAAGAAACAGCTGTCACAAATCACAATGAGGAATGCTCCAAAGATACCAAATCCTCCCGATAGACCAATAATTTATCCACCTCCTCATAGGCTTTCTCTTGAAGCACCACCACGAGTCAATTCCATCTCGTGACACTAGGGAATAAAAAGAAGGAGCAAACATTGAGGAAATCAAGAAGAAAGCATGGATGGATATGAAAACTATCTTGAAATTGAAGAGGTTTGCATGAAAATGGCACGATTGAATACATTGATGATGAGGAGGAAGGTGATGAAGAAGCTCCAAGTTTTTCATGTGTTTTTTCCACTCGTGCACAATCCAAGAACGGTGTTTCCGCCTCGTGATTCTGTGCAACAAAGAGTAGGAAGAACAAAGAAGATAGCTCTTTAAAGCCTCCACTAACAAGATCATCGGTAGGGGATCACCATTACCACCTTCCATGGAACCCCTAAAGAGAAATCAGATTCACTAGTTTTCAAGGATCACAATGTCTTTGTGCCAAGTAAGTTATTTGATTCTTCTCCCAACTCAAAAGTTGTTAAGAGGAATTCTCTTCTAAATACTAGTTTTACAAGAACATCTAAATTTCAATCAAAGGATACGCCACCATCTCCTTCCAAGCCAATTGTTACATTTGAAAAGGAGAACCCAACCAAAAGTAATGACACATCTACCATTTAAGTCCTCATCCACTGGAACCTCTTCCTCATCTACCATAACTTCATTTGACTTTGTAGAGCATGCTAGCAAAACCAAAGTTCAGTCTCTTAAATTGAATACCTACAAACACATCCTACCCAATTTTACATATCCATCAAGGCGGTTTGGGGTGGTAACTCTAAATCTCCAATCTCTAATTCTAAAGGCTTACTTCCCACACCATCCACATAATCTTCTCAAAACATGCTAGCCCTCAATGCCTCCGCCACCAACAGAGTTGACCCTTTTACTTGTCACTTCTCATCAAATGTTTCAGCTAAACAATTGCATTATAGAGCTTAGAGCCTCGGATAATGTGATGCAAAGCAAAAGTTACAAATTATCCTAGCCTCACTTTGACCTAGGTAAATGGCACATGTTACTCAGTGGAATCCAAACAAGTTCCATTGGTAGGAAGGATTAAGGATGCTCAAAGTTGCACTAGCTGATTACCCGACAAGAAGATACTCCCGACCATTTTGGTGGTAGACATCCCAACATCTTTAGGTATGTTGTTGAGTAGAAATTTTTACAGATATCTAGGTGGAGAAATAAAAATTGATTGGACATCTGTAACTATGCTAGTGAAAGGAGAAATAAAGAAGTTGTTTCCACTCGAGAAAAATGAAGTTCACGGAAGAAGGAAGTATGAGGATCCAAGATCTGATATCCTTTTTCAAGATTGTGGGCTTGGAGATTAACTCCTTACATCACAAAAGAGGAGGAATTTCCACTTCTCATGGAGGAAGAGGAAGATCAAATTTGGATAATGGAATGTGATGGTATTCATTCCAGAGCGGAGTTCTGGGAGCTGGTGTATTATTATACTCTCCTTCCAATGAGGTGTACCCTTTTACGTACAAGCTGCAATTTGATAATACAAACAATACTGCAGAGTATGAAGCATTGCTCTTAGGCATGAATGCAACAGAGGACATGGGAATCAAGAAGCTGAGATGCAAAGGTGATGCAAAGATTGTGGTAAAGCAGGTCTGCCAGCAATATCAAGTGAAAAACCCTAGACTTAGGCACTATAGAAACAGAGTGTGGGACTGCATTGAATCCTTTGATGCATTCTCCATTGAAGCTATCCCTAGGGAGAAGAATGAAAAGGTTAATTCTCTAGCAGTGTCAGCTTCCTTAGTGACACCTCATCCTTCTTTTGGCAAGGATAAAGTGACCATTGAGATGGTGTTCAGACCCAGCGTACCATACAATGTAAATCACTAGTAGGTATTCAATGATGACAATCAGATCCTAGCCTTCTTAGAACAAAGGGATAACTTCAATAATATTTTCTTTGAAGGAAGTGAAAACCCACACCATGAATCAATCCCCAAAGAAGAGAAGGAAGGAATTGAGGGAATTGATGAAGAGGGAGTAATCAAACTAAAAGGAAATAAAATCCCCAAAGGCCTAGTTTCTTTGAAAGACCTCTTTGACAAGCATGAAGGGTTGGCGTCAAGAGAAAGAAAAATAGTCTTCTTAGTGTACATTTGATTTTGATCAAGAAAACATTGGTACCTCATAGAATTCAAGGATGGTTAACATTGGTAAATGGTGCTCACGAGAAGGGAATAGAAAGTTTGTTTCTCTGTCGAAAAATTACTTAGATGTCTGGCTTTGTCGACACTAAAATTTTCCTCCGTAATTTCTATTTCATTAATGTATGTATTAGGAATAGGATGTTGTTAAGTATAATTAGTAGTAGCGTCCGATAGAAGATAACGGTCGTTGTCAGTACGACGCCACCAATAATGTATAGTATGGTAATAGTCAAAAGTATAATAGGAATGTTGTGGTAAAAAGTAAATATTTGTCGTAAGTGGTCCGGTAATGTTAAAATGTCAAAGTTTGGGTAAGTAGAGAAGTAGGGTCTACATGATTAGGAATTAGAAATATTATATTGGTAATAAGGACAAGGAGTGAGGTCATAAATATTTTGTGTATTTTATTTGTAAAAAGTCTAAAAATGTGGAACCCATGTGAAATGATAAGGTTTATCTTATCTTAAAAGATAAGCTTACATGTACATATAAGAGTTAAGGTATGGAATATGATTCGTCAGAGTGGATTTCTTATCCTATCTTAGAGATAAGATGGATAAGCCTGAAAGTTCTATAAATAAAGAGGCCACCCCCCTCATTTAGCATAGAAGGAAGTAGTGAGAAATATTGTATGAAGTGTGTAAAGGAAGCCATCAGTTTAAAGGTGTGTTGAAGAAGCCATTAAGAGGTGTAATTGTAAAGTTTCTCCCATAGTATTGGTGGAAGGAAAGTGAAGTCAATAACACTTGAAGTACCTCATGGGTGAGATTGTAACAATTTCATGTTAATATTATAATTTACTTTGATATTTCAGATTTGTCATCATTCTGTCTTATCATAGTCAATGGTATTCTTGTGTTATGTTTGTTGTTTTGTTTCAGATTACATCCAACAAACTAAAGGCTGTGCATTAGTAAATAATCATATCACGAGGAGTTCCCGGTGAAGAATTATCATAGTGCCGGATTGGTGATGACAGGCCTATTCCTATGATGAACTCAAATCTTTTCAGCCAAACCAAATGCATCACTCCATTCCTTTGAAGTAAGGATATAAGCCCTTCAGGAAAAAACAAAGGCCATACAATCCAAATATTGTCGATGTTATCGAAGAAGAGGTGAAAAATATGCTCAATGCTAGCTCCATCTTCCCCATCCACCATTCAACATGGGTGGCTAACATTGTGCCAGTAAGGAAGAAGAATGGGGAAATAAGGATTTTTGTAGACTTCTAAAATATGAATTAGGGATCTCTCAAGAATAGCTACCCTCTTCCAATCATGGATCATATTTTGCAAGTAGTCACTGGATCTGAAATGCTCTCTTTGCTTGATGGATTCTTAGGGTACAACCAAATCAAGGTGGCAGAAGAGGATTGCAACAAAATAGCCTTCACAACACCTTGGGGAACTTTTTCCTACAACAGAATGCCTTTTGGCTTGATCAATGCTAGAGCCACTTTCCAGAGAGCAATGGACTTGGCCTTCAAATATTTGAAACATTGCATTTTCATTTACCTTGATGACCTCACAGTTTTTTCAAAGAGGAGGGGAGATCATATTTGTCATTTGGATAAATTCCTCGCAAGGTGTAGGAAACATGGAATTTCTCTAAATCCAAAGAATTGCATTTTGGTGTCACAGAAGGTAAGTTTTTGTGACACATTGTGAAAAACATGGAGAACACATTGATTCTTAGAGGATCGAGCTATCCAAGCACTAGCCTTACCAACCAACAACAAGGAGTTCATTCATTATTTAGAAAGGTAAACTTCCTTCATCATTTTGTGCTTGATTTCTCGAACCGACTAAGCATATAACCTCCATGATGAAGCCTCAAGGAGGTTTCAAGTGGAATAAGGAAGAAAAAGTAGCATTTGGGAGATTAAGAAATCCATTTCCAAATCTCCAACTCTTGTATCTCCAAATTTCAATAAGGAGTTCATCATGTATTATTATGCATCCGAACATACACTCTATGTTGTCCTTGTTCGAAAAATGATGAAGGTTAGGAAGCACCCATTGTTTTCATGAGCTTTCCTTTGAAAAATCATGAGCTAAAGTACAACCAATTGGATAAACATGCCTACACAAAGTGGTTAAAGATGTTAAAAGTTATAGATTCTACATTCTCGACTCCCATATAGTGGTGATGATCCCTAGAAGTGCAATCAAGTCCATTTTAACTCAACAAGACCCGGGGATAAGAGAGGAAGTTGGATTGTGAAGACCCAAGAGTATGACTTGGAGATTAGGCCATCTAATATGGTAAGAGGAAATGGTTTTTTCCAGTTGATTGCTGAAGATGAGGCTCTCGGGGCTCATCAAGGAGAAAAATATGGTGTTTGCTCAACCTATTCAGGGAGATAGTGCACAGGTGCTCTTTTTCACCACTACTTGATGAGTGGTATGCTGACATTTCATACAATCTCACTTATGGAGAATTACCTCCTCATCTTGATTACAAACAAAGAAGGAAACTCAAGCTAAAGGTAGCCAAGTTTGTGATCCGGAATCATGCACTTTACAAGAGATGCCTAGATGGTTATTTCCTGAGGTGTGTAGATAAGGAGCATTAAAAGAAGTTGCTCGGGGCATATCATGATCAAGCTTATGGTGGACATTTCTCAAGTAATGGTCACTTGCACATAAGATCCTCATAGGGATATATTATTGGACCTCCATCTTTGCAGACACCCAATATTGGGTTTCCAAATGCAAAGCATGCTAACAATTTGTTGGAAAGCCATAACTAGTTGCATTGCCACTCGTGCCTGTGGTGATTGAAGAACCATTATAGAAATGGGGGCTAGATTTTATTGGTGTTCTAAATCCTCATTCTAGAGAAGGGCTTATTTATGTAGTCACTGCAATTAATTACTTCAATAAATGGGTGGAAGCCATCCCAACCAAGCAAGCCACTCTAAAACAATATGCAACTTCATCAAGGAGAATGTCATTGTGTGGGTTAATCTCACAAAGCAATATCGTTGGAATATTGGGAAAGAGATGTCTTGACAAGGATAACTAAGGCTTTAGGGGATCTCATGTCCATCAACCCAACCACTATTGTTCAAAAAGGATGATTGCAGCTAGGATGCGTATGAATGTAACGCTCGATAATATTATTCCTTCGTCTATTCAAATAATTTATTGTCAAGTTTTTATCGATCAAGCTCTACATTAGAAAATATTCCCTATTTATCATAGGAAATGTAGGGGTGTAGGCCACACAGTGAGCACTTGTTTTATCCCTTGTGTTGAATGGAAACCCAAGTTTGTTGTTATTCCCCACAACTACCCTTATCATTTGCTTGGTTGCAGATGCCACAAATAATTTGAACAAAATGTTGATTGTTGTATTATGACAAAGCAGATTAAATCTTCATGCCCTATCCTAAATAGCGAGCTTGTTTTTTGGAAATTGAATGAGATGAATGTTGTTCTGGTTGAAGATACTAGGTCTCAATATTTTTATCCAACTATAACACAAAGAACACGAGCATTTTTTAATTTTTTTCTCTTTGCTTGTGCCTCGACTATGTAGATGCTAACAACAGGGAACAAGGCGAGGAAATAACCAATGGTATATATAGTAGTTTACCAATGGTTAATGAGGTGGAGGTGATGTTTATTTTTTTAGAAAAACTAAATAGGGAAGCAACTTATTTTGAAGAAGACCAAAGTGGAGATTTTGTGTGGAAAATAACAAGGTCGTAAAGAAAAAGACCCCAAAGATAGGTGTGTCAAATGAAGATAGTGATAGTGAGGATGTGTTCACTGAAGGAAAAAATGATTATAATAGTTGTACAACAGATGAAGAGGATGTTTTTGAACACTGGTTGAAATCCCTAGCACTCGGAATATCGAAATTGTGCTTAATATTGAAAACCAGTTTTAAAGGAGGTTGCAATTAGGGATTTCGATTCGACCCTATTGTCTCCCAAAAACTACTTTTCATTTTCCAAGTTAAATTTGAAATTTCGAGCTCTCTCCCTCCTAAAGTATTTAAGCCAAGTTTAAAGTTCAAATAAATAGAAAAATTTGTGCCCTAGTGCATTTTAAATCTCTTTTTTGCTCGTTTTGAGATATGCTCCATGTCCCATCCTGTGCACGTAATATTCTCTTTACAATATCCTTTTTTATTGAAATTGTTCGCTTGTTCTATGGTCTAGGTCGTTAAATCATTTTTTTACTTCATACCTCTGGATTGCAAAGGAAATTAAAAAATTGGACTCAAAATGATGAAGTTCTCTTCCTCTTTGTATTTTTCCCATAGTCGGGAACGATGGCCGTTTTCCTCCCCATCAATTTTTTTCCCCATCATCCGGTGGTATGTGGACATATCTAATGGAAGTGGGTCGGTGGAAAAATTTGTGTTTTTGAGCCTCTTTGTAAAAAATATGAAAGGTTAAATAGTGACCACCAACGTCGATCAAAGCTATAAAGGTAAAATTCAAATTTTGAGCCCATGGAGAAAAAAATCAAAGTTGAAGCATGTAGGGAAAAAGTCAAAGTGGACAAGTGGGCCATTAGGGCACTTATTGAAATTTAACCAAAATCCCAAAAGTGAAGTAAAAGTTCTAGAATGCTCCACGGCTCCACTAAGGTCTCGAGCCCGCCATTGAAAACAAACCAAGATAGCAGTTGGCAGAGGAATTTGAGTTTTGAGCCTTTTTCTATAAAAGTTTAAAATGTTGAGAAAAGGGCTTCGACCCCATTTCCAATCGAGAGGATGCTACATGTTAAGATTTTAATCAGAGCAGCAGGTCAGTGGAGGAATTTTACTTCTTGATCCTTTTTCCAAAAAGGTTAAAATTTTGAGAAAAGGGTTGTGACCCCATTTCTAATGAAAATGTGCCACGTGCCTAAGTTGAAAATTTGAAAGCGGGTGAGGGCCAATTTGTTCCAAATTGCCAAATCTAAAAAAAAATCACAAAACACAAAGGGCTTTCACCCGTACCCACTCCAATCTCTTCCTAATACGTGGATGGCACGATTTTAAAGTTATAAGAGAAAAGCAAATGGTTTATATTCAAACCGGCAATTCAAATGTAATGTTTGTATTGCAAGATCCGGGTTTTATCCCACCATGAGCATTTTCTTCGCAATGGAGGATTTCAAGAGGCATAAATGATTTGTAAAGTTGTAACCATTTTGGCAAAGAATATAATGGCTCCTATGATCCATTCCAAAGGGTTGGCAATTGATTTCAAAAATGACCAGAGTGCTTTATACCCGGAGAAAGACAAAAACTCCATATTTCTTATATTTTCCCTTCTCCTTAGATTTTCCTCTATTCTCAAAGCTCTGTAAAAACTCGATTTATCTTCAATAATAAAAGAAGGAATTTTCTCCTCTTTGATTGAGGGATTGATTGGTACCTTGTGACCAATGAATTTCATTTGGTCTTGTAGCTTCTCCTGCAGATTTGTTTTTCTTCTAACTATAATTGCATGTAAATGAAATTTCTAATTAATGTGTGTGGGCATCTAATATTAACATTAGTTTTCTCCTACCTCGATTTCCACTCCCCTTCCCCTTTCCAAGACAAATTTTCTTCTCTAGTGAGACTTTGTGAACTTTGCCACATCATTAGTGGAGTGCCCCGTTGGATCTCTAGTTGAAAGGCCACTATTGAAATCAACCTTTTATGCATGCACCTATGGAGTTGCATCATTCCATTAGAGGGACTTAGATTCCCAAAGCATTGGCTTGAAACCCACCAATTTTTCCACAAGACAAATTTTCTCACCAACAGATCCCAATAAACTCAAAGCGTTGGATTTTGTGTAAGGTTCACACTATAATAGTTATATCTTTGAAACTTTTAGATACAAAAATCATGTTTATCTCATTAATCATGCTCTTGAGGAAGTGGGATGGTGTAAATTTCCTTCAAGAAAATTGAAATAATCCTTTCTTCCTCATTTCGTTAAGAGATAATTTTCTCCTATTTTGATGATTCTTTTTCCTTTGTATGGGTTTTTCCTTAGTATTTAGGTTGTTGGTTAATTTTATTTGGTCGGATTTCTTTGAGGTTCCCTTTATCCTTTGGAGTTATCCTTCTTGGGTTTATTTTGGCTTATCTTTTCCTTCTTCTCAAGTCTCTGTTACGCCTTGTTTCTTGTTTTTTCTCTCTTGTGCTTTGATGCCTATATTTTTTTGTACAATGTTCTGATCCCTTAAAAATCTGCTTTATTACCTTATCTATTAATAAATAAGAAGAATAAGCTTGTGTGCAATATCTATTAGAAGCATACTCATTTATGAATATGAAGTGTAGAATGAGATAAAGGATGAAAACATGAATGAATACATGAAGGATGATCAAGATGAAGATCAAGACTAGGTAAGAGTGAATATGAATATAGTAAAAATCTGAAGAAGAAGAAGAAAACAAAGGTATGGAGTTTAATCTTTCCTACCCCAGGAGTATGATGCGGGAGGATCACTCTAAATTTATGAATAATTCATGAAGACATAAATTTTGGTTTGCATGTGTGGTCATAGTTCTAAGGATACCATTAGTCTTACTACTTTTGGTTTAGGAATTTAAGAATTTAAATGAAACATTTCCATCTAAATTGAAAAATTTGAATGTTTCGCCATTTTGGCTTGGTATAGTTGTTTCAAGCATTTCTAGAGACTGTAAACCCTGTGAAATGATGTATTTTGTGGTTTCTTAGATCCTTTCTAGAGTTATAAGTCATGTAAAGTGTTAGATAATGCTATAACCTAAGGCAACTTGTGTAAGAAAACCCCCTAGAGTTGAACTCACATCATGAATCATGCTTGTAACTAACCTAAAGAGTCAAGAACCTTGAGTAAGGGGTGATTAGGAGAGTATAAAAACCTTGATGTAACTAATTCAACTCATTCCATCTAGGTGAGAATCAAAAGTGTAAAGTTTCAAGAGGATTATTGAAGTATAAAACTTAGTTTATGGTTGTTTGCATGTTTATTGATTGTGTTAATGGTGCTTGCATAGTGATTCTTGGCTTCAGAGTTATATGGTGAAGCAATATTACAGTAGATAAAACTATTTAGTCTTGACTCTTTCCATTATTCATCAAATTTATGGTTAGATTTAGGATTGAATGACTCATATGGTCATGCCACAGTCATGATGTATGTAAGTTATCCATAAAAAAATCTTGAACCCCATAGAAAAGGTTGTATCATTGTTTATGGATTCTATTAGTCTTACTACTTTTGGTTTAGGCCTTCAAGAATTCAAATGGAACATTTCCCACTAAATTACAAAAATTGAATGTTTAGGTCATTTTTGGATTTGTATAGTTTTTTCAAATATTTTTGAATCTTGTAAACCCTAGGAAATTATGAAATGAGGAAGTGTGTTGTGTCTTAGATCCTTTCTATAGTTATAATTCATTGAAAATGTTAGATAATGTTATAAATTAAGAAATTTTGTGTAAGAAAACATCCTAGAGTTGAAATAACATCATGAATCATGCTTTTAACTAAACTAAAGAGATTAGAACCTTGAAAAATGGGTTATTAGGAGAGTATAAAAACCATGATGTAACTAATTTAACTAATATCATCTAGATGAGAATTAAATGTGTAAATTTTCAAGAGGAGTATTAAAGAATAAAACTTAGTTTATGGTTTTTTTGCATGTTTCTTTATTGTGTTAATGGTGTTTATAGTGAATCTTGACTTCAGAGTTGTATGGTGAAGAAATCTTAGGGTTGATAAAAGTATTTTATCTTGATTCTTATCGTAATTCATTATATTTATGGTTAGAGTAAGGATTTAATGATTCACGTGGTCATGTCAAAACCATCATGTATGTAAGACATCCATAAATAAATCTTGAACCTCATATAAAAGTATGTATCTTGACACATCATGCCCTTGTACCCAGAATTATTATGAAAATGTTAAATGTGACTATCATCAATGTAATAGGAATTCCACCATTTGTTATTTCAAGCTAATGCATCTAATTCATGATCTTATTAACAATAATTCAGTTGAGATACCTGCACCATCTACTTCTAAACCTGTCAATGATATGTAAAATCATAAAATATTCAATGATCCTTTTCCTAAACATCATGCACAAGATTTTGGCTCTTCTTCTAACCATACATATCGTGTTGTTCCCCTCCTTCATTAGGGCCCATTGATTTTTGTCATGTCAATACATGCATCTCCACCATCCATTACATTGTCGATCACAATTATAATACCTCGTTATCTCTTGAATCCTTAGAAATCACTTCTTGTATTGGTTCATATAGTGTCAAAAACAATATGATCTATCTAGCAGCTCATATTATAGTGTGCTCTATTACACTACTTATGGCTATTAAATGTCCAATATTTACTATCACTTATCCAATTTTTAATCATTTTAGTTACGTAAGGATTCCCCTTACAATATTGCCTCTTACTATGTTTGTTTCATTCGCTGCGACATCTTTAATCAAAGGTTGTGACATGTTCTTATGTCTCCATTGGATCTAAACCACTTAATTTTTTCCCATTATGCATCATTTGCGTCTTAAATGCATTCATAATAAACAATTTATCACTATAAGGCATTCCACCATGTACACCATTTCCACTACCTCCTATTGACAACATTATTCCACTAGCTATAATATCTATGACTCATGGGCAACTCAAATCTAAGGAATATTCTACACCTAGATCTCCTATTTGCACATGTCTTACTTGACAACGGTGTCATCCTCATAGGTCCACTAGTCCATCTCCTCATCATAAGTCCCCTACATAGGAAACCCCTTCCCATAGGTGTTCACCACCTCCTACATATGATATTTCTTTTGCTTATAGGTTCTCATCACCTTGTCCACCTCATTAGTGTACTTCACATATATGTTCCCCACCTCTTTCACAAGAAAATCTTTCTTTACATATATATTATACTTCTCATACACCATCGATCTTAAATCATTTTCACTTGCCTTAATCTCCTTAGACATTGTTTGGGGAACCTTTCCCTTCACTATCATTGGATAGCTTAATTTTCATCACACAATTTGAGGGAAACATATTTTCTTTCCACCCTTCAACAATTACCAATTATTTATAATCTCTACACATTCACAATTTTTCTCTATGCTTTATATCTAGTCTATCTTACACACATTAATACATAACTTATATCATCATTACCCTCGACACACTCTCTTTTCAAAATTTGTAATAAAATTCTAAAGGTCTAAATCCAAAATTAGCCTCACCACATGCATTATTTACACTCCATGATATATGATCTATATTTCTAGCACAAAATTTTAAACCATTTCCTCATGAGACTCTTGTTCTATCATTCATTCTTGATTATTGAACAGTATTTTATAAATTAACCTCATCTCATATTCTTCTAAATTTAAAGGTGGGTGTGTTGCTCTCTATCACATTCAAATTACATACCATTCCATCCCACTCATACACCGCATATTGCATATCTTGGTTGCATTTATTCTTGGTTGCTCATACTTACTGGTACACTTTGTTTCCCATGCTAGATGGATAATTAGTATGTCAATATATATACTACATACATTTATGAATTCACTTGTTCTTTTGGAATGAATCCATATATCTTACAGGTATTCACATTCTGCAATGTTTCGTTGTACTCTACCTCTTACTAGTCCCACCAAGGCTCCTGGGGAATCTAGTTTTTCATATGTTATAGGTGTTATTGTTTCAATATTTACTACTCCTACATTCTATCACATTAATTTCCATGGATGCATGCATGCTTTAACAAAAAAAAATCTTTCTAACATGCTTATTCATGCTTCATGTGTAATATTTTACTTGTAAGAATATTTTTGATTGAAGTTGTTTGATACACTTTTCTTTCCATTGTTTCCCATTGTATGATGTTATTTGTGAGTCGTGCCCTATGTCTTGTATGCTTTATGTGGCTTCAAAACTGATTGTCTTGTGAAATTATGACCGATGTCCAATGTTTGAAACTTTGTTTTATAAGTTTATCTTTAATGCACATTTACTTGTTACATTGTATTTATAAAACATGTTTGATAATTTTTCTACTAACACACGTTTCTAGCAAATTTGATTACATGTGCCTTGATTTATACAATCCAAAATTCCCACTATACGTATACAATTCATATCAACATTATGGCCTCCCTTTTAGGGTGCACATTCCTACTAATTTTGCATGCACCCCAAACAAGGGGTAATACATTGAATGAAAAAATGACGCAATATCAAAGCTTAAAGATATAACAAAGTTCATTACAACATAGAATAAGAATAGGAAAACAATTAAAAAATGACCCAAAATACGACTTAGGTTCTCATCACAACATAGACACCAACACTTGGCATTAGAGAGGAGAACATTTGTTCCTTTGTCCTCCCTTGGGAACTAACTTGCATGGGCTAGTTACAATCTACTAATCAGATAAGTACATTTTAAATATGCCTTTAGAGTAGTTTTACAGTATTAGGAATATTACTCCAACAATAGAATGCATACAATCTCTATTTCAATGGAAACAATTAGTACATTTGGAAAAAATCAAGGAAAATCGGAACAAAAAGGAACAAACCATCTCCAATGATGTTTATTAGGAAGATTCATGGAAGGAGAGTAACACTAGACCTCTCTCCCTAAAAATTTCTCAATGGCGTGAGATCACCCAAAACAAATCAACTTGGTGTGATATCACCGTAAAAACTATCTCTTTGCATGAGATCACCAAAAAATCGTTATTGGCATTAGATCGCCAAAAAAATCACTCTTCGCAACAATTTAGGACATTTTTATATCCTTTAACACTATTGTACATCAGGTGCATATGTTCATTTTACATACTTGTACATACTTTTACATCCTTATGGACACTTTTCTCTTATTTATTATATATAGAACTTTGACTACATTCTTTCTCTTATTTTACAGGCATGTCCTTACTAGTAGCATCAACAACAAGCAAAAAAAAAAAATAGCTACAACACGCTACACCATATACGCATACACCCCTATGGTCACTTACTCTTCCTCATTTTTATGCTTCATCTTTGCACTCATTTCATGCTTTAATTTTCCATTTGGCATCCATTTCACCACATGCTCTACATGATTATTAGGTATGCATCTCTTATCTACTCTATGTTTTCTAGTATTCACTTGACAACATAAATTTGGGGAAAACGTAGACACAAAATAATGCTCTTTGGTACATTTCTACATCCTAAATACATACGATCATTCTTATGATCCGTAAGAAAGAAAACTAGTAAGTGACAAATGTTTTTGGCCTTTTATTTTGTGTCTTGTTTTTTATTTGGTATTACACAAAGATACACCAAAGTCACTATTTTAATTATTTATCTTTTATGACTCCATACACCAACACCCGCCTAGTGAAGGAGTGCCCAAGAATCCATGTCCCCAATGGTTGCCCCTAACCATTTTTCACCTTACTCACTTATTTTGGGTATATTTTACCTTTAAGGATTTTTTTCAATTATAGCTCGACCTTCTTGATATAAATTACAAAATTTGACTAAGGAAATCATATTAATGCATAGTTATGTACTCAAAACTAATGACCAAGCACTAAGAATATACTATCATCACCTAAGATTGCATCCAAAGGCACCTAAAACACTTCAAGGCATCTATATAGCATCCCTAAAGGTACAAGGGACTACATTTTTACATATAAAACATAGGAAGGGGAATTTATTTTTTCGGTCCACAAATTCAACAAAAATATTACATCTATCTATAACTTGCTATCATTTGCACTTACAAAAAGGAATCCTAAGGCACGATTATTATACACAAGCACTAGAACTAAATGGAGTCCGAGGTGTAGTGTAGTTCTTGTTCATATGTTCACTCTCATGGTGACCGTTGGGGTCGAGTCATAATCCCCAATATACATCTTTCACTTTTTAGATTTAATGTGGTTTTTGGGGTTTTTAGGGTGATATCATTTTTATGGTTACAGGGACCCTTGGGGATCAAAGAATTACATAAACGTGATCAACATGAAATAATTTGAACACTAGTGTGGAAAAGTAAAAAGAAGCTTTTTACATTTTTTCATACTCATATGTGCATAGAAGAGGTCTTCATCACCTAGGAGCTCGTGTCTAGCCATGGTCACTAATGTCCTGGCTTATACATGTTGTATATATCTCCCCCCTGGGTAAATATAGACAAGAGAAGAAGAATATGGAAATCAAGGAAAATCAAAATCCTTCATTTCGGGTTTTGAAAGTGCATTGCATGGTCGAAAACATGACATTTATTACGTCACCAACTGCCTTTGGCACACATCAAAAGGTGTCGACATGGAAAAAATTGCACCCTAGGGCGATTAGGGGCACACATCAAAAGGTGTCAACATGATAAAATTCACGCCCTGGTGTAGGTTGGGGGTGTACATCAAAAGGTGTCGACATGTAAAAATTTGTGCCCTAGCGCAGGTTGGGGCACACATCAAAAGGTGTCGACATGCAAAAATTCACACCCTGGCGTAGGTTGGGGGCGCACATCAGAAGGTGTCGACATGCAAAAATTCGCACCCTGGCATAGGTTGGGGCGCACATCAGAAGGTGTCGACATGTAAAAATTCATGCCCTAGTGCAGGTTGGGGGCGCACATCAGAAGGTGTCGACATGCAAAAATTTGTGCCCTGGTGCAGGTTGGGGCGCACATCAGAAGGTGTCGACATGGAAAAATTTGCGCCCTGGCGCAAGTTGGAGGCACAGCAGAAGGAGGTGTCGACATGAAATTTGCATCACCTATGGCATGCGTAAGAGTATTATTACATGACGATGGATGTGCTTGAGGTGCATCTTCAGGAGGTGCAACATTTTGAGCGTTGACACTCCGACAGAAAGCAAACCCTGATGCAAATATTCAAATGGCCATAACTTTTCACAGGGAGCTCGGATTCATGCAAGGTTGGAATTTTTCAAAATTTTACAAGGTCCTCTATCCAACTACAACTAGATATCTTTAATTAGGTGAGAACAAGTTCTTCAAAAATGCAAAATATAATTCACCATTTTTTGGGTTTACTAGGGTTCTCACCTACCGCCATAATGAGATGAATTAAAGACAACCTAGAGGTGGTTGGGGTAGATTTGGAATTCCTCTCTCTTCCCTATCTCATTCTTCCTATAAATTGTAAGGAGGGGATTCTTTCTAAAGCTTGGACATTCTTGTTTTTCCCCTCCCTTCTTCTCTTTGGCGGGTGAATTTGTAGAGTTTAAACCTCCCATCTAAAACTATGATGTAACTTTGCCTCTTGCCATTTTTTTAGTGTATTGTATCAATATTTGGAGAAAATAATGCATGTGTGTGGATGATTCTCAACCCTTTCTATGTTCATTTTCATCCTCCTGATCTTTCACTGCAAATTTGGTTATCTGTACATGATCTTGCATTACATTTTAATGGTTTGTGTTTATTGGAAAGACAGTGTTCATCATTCCTCGGTGCATCACCTTTTTTAGTTTAGGTTTATTTTTATGCATCTTCTTACCCTTTCTCCTTGGAAAGTTAGATTAGGTTTTTGAGTAAACCCTCTGCATTTTTATGTGTGCATCTGAACAGAGGAATAGGAACCGGCCTTTATCAGGAGAGATTTTCCGATTTCACAAGGTCCCACACTTGGGAAAAGCTCCATGTTATGCAATGGCATTGAGAGTCTCAACCCATCAAGAGGCATACATTCAGGGGTACTATGAAGGGCATTCATTGGCTCCAAGTGATCTACAACCTTCCATCACTCCACAAGGTGTTAGTAAGCAAAATACAGTTCCAAACACGCAAGGACAACCCAAACCACCTTCTAAACCAACTCAAATGCCAGCTGTTACTACCCATGCGCAAGAAAGGAATGTGCAGGCTAAAGGACAGCAAAGAGATCTTTCATCCCCATTTAGCATCATTGATCAAATGAAGAAGACAAATGTGAATATATCAATGTGGGAATCTTTATCCATCCCAGGACAAAGAGATCTTCTACAAGATGCCATGAATAATTGGTCAACTTCAAACTAGTAGGTCCATATGCAAGAGAATGTCCTCACAAATGTTTCTCTAGCCTGAAGGGAATCATGGAGGACAACAAGGTAAAGTTTTGAAACCCCCTCCATTCTATGTTTCATTAATCATTGGGGATAAACTAGTACACAATTGCATGATTGATTCTAGGGCAAGTAGTTCTGTCATGCCCAAGCAAATAGCTGATCAGCTGGGTCTCCAATATGAAGTCATATCAAAGGGGGTAGTGCAATTGGATGGGACAGCAGTAGCAATAGTGGGAGTGATTAAAGGTTTGAATCTTACCTTGCATGCATGCCCCAACGTTACTATTTTGCAAGATGTGTCAGTGATAGATTTGCCACCACTCTTTGCCCTATGCTTATCAAGGGATTTCACAGCTAGAATTGGAGGCTACTTATCTGTTGACTGGTCACACATGTTGTTTAGAACAAGATATGGTACTAAGGTCACAATCAGATCCGAACCAATTGCAAACTTTCATATTGAGCCTCATACTCCAAGCCAAATCAATGCCAATTGTTTAGCATTTGATCAAGAAGATTATCCAAGCACAGATGAAGCTGACACCAAAGTTGGAAGCATCCCAGATTTGAATCTTGATGAATGGGCAAGCAAGGTACATGCTTTTGATCTCTACTAAGAAGTAGAAGAATCGAGCTAGGAGTCTATTACATACATGAAGAAAACCAGCCTATTCCTAGCATCACCAAACCATACCATAAGGATGAAAATGAGGTATGGAAGTTATTTTTCGATGGATCAAGGAGTGGGCGAGGTGCAGGAGGAGGATTTATGCTTGTTTCACCTCAAGGCATCAAATATTATTCAGCTTTCTGTTTCCAGTTTTCCTATTCAAACAACACTGTTGAATATGAGGCCTTGATTCATGGACTTCATTGGGCCAGGAAAAAGGGCATAAAGAACTTGCAAGTGTTTGGAGATAGTGAGCTAATCATCAACCAAGTCAGGGGAAAACATGCTACAAAGAATGACCTACTGAAAAACTACAAGAACAGGGTATGGGACCTCATTGAGGATTTCAAAGATTTCAACATCATGTCCATACCCAGGAAGAAAAATGAAGCTGCGGATAGGCTCGCAGTGGTTGGAGCAACATTTGATGTGGTTGAAAACATCATAAGGGAAAAAACATGACCACATATCCATGTTTTTGTGAGGCCGTAGTTCAGAGATAATAACACAAGTGGCGTGGTGTTTGAGAACGATCAACAGATCGTCAATTTTTTGCAAGAAGAGGTTGAATTCTCAGCTAGGAATCAAGACAGACTAGAGCAGCAGTACGGGGATCAAGTAGTGCAGCTGCGGAAAAACAAGCTTCCCAAGGGTTTAGTAACATTGGAGTCTATCTTCAACCCTAACGACCAGTTCTGTAAGGAAAAGGCTAACATACAAGTCAAGAGAGAAGATTCAGAGCCAATTCCAGTTGGGGAAGGCAAAACACTTCAAATTGGTAAAGTGGCCACTAAGCAAGAGAAATCATATTTCATATAGCTTTACCAAGAATTTCCAGATGTCTTCACTTGGAGCTATGAAGACTTAAGAGGATTCAATCTGAAGTTGGCACAACATACCATAGAATTGGATCCCGATGCTAAACCCATCAGGTAGAAGCAGAGACCAGTCAACCCTCACATTGAACCTCTAATGACGAAAGAGCTAAACAAGCTAATAGAGGCAAGAATTATATTCTTAATCAAGCACTCAAGCTGGGTTGCAAACTTGGTTCCGGTCAGGAAGAAGAGTGGAGAAATCAGGTTGTGTGTGGACTTCCGAGACCTAAACAGGGCATCTCTCAAAGACCATTACCCACTTCCTTCAATGGAACAAATATTGCAAGTGGTATCCGGTTCGGAGATTCTCTCTCTGGATGGCTACTTAGGGTATAATCAGATAATGGTGAAAGAAGATGACCAATTTAAAATGGCTTTCACCACCAAATGGGGCACCTATGCCTACAAGAAGATGCCATTTGGGCTATCAAATGCTAGAGCCACTTTCCAAAGGGAAATGGATATGGCATTCAAAGGATTGATCAATAAAATAGTTCTGATATATATTGATGACATCACTGTATTCTCCAAAAATGCAGTGGATCACCTCTTTCATCCGAGGCGGGTATTTCAAAGGTGCAGAAGATTTGGGGTATCATCGAATCCCAAAAAAATTTTATTCTTGGCTCATGAAGGAAAGCTTCTAGGCCACATTGTTTCAAAGGAGGGGTTGATGATTGACCCAGAAAGATTTGAATCAATTCGAGTGTTGCCATTGCCAATTCACAGAAGGCTCTTCAAAGCTTCTTAGGAAGGATCACTTTTGTCCGCAGGTTTGTTCCAAACTTTGCAACTCTCGTAAAGCCAATAACACTAATGTTAAAGAAGAGCATGGCATTTAAATCGGCATCTAAAGGCAAGGAAAGTTTTGAGGCAATAAAAGAGGCTATATCTCAAGCTCTCCAAGGACTTCATGTTATATGCCTTCGGTGGTGAAGACACAATTTTTGCAATCTTAGTACAAACAAAACAAAGAAGGATTAAAACAACCGATTGCTTTCTTCATTCAAAGCTTAGAGGAATATGAAAGGAATGTACTCTTTCATTGAAAAGCATTTCCTTGCAAAGTGATCAAGAGCTTAAAGAAATTAAAGCACCTAGTATCAAACAACAAGATCCAATTATTGGTCTCTCATGCGGGATTCAAGGACTTCCTTCTAAACAAGGATCTGAATGAGAAACGTGTAGGATGGATAACCCGTGTCATGGAATATGACATCGAGATCAAGGTCACAAAACTAGTACGTGGAAAAGGACTATGTGAACAACTAGCTTTGAGTTGGCAAGTTGAAGCAGGTGATGAAAAAGAGACTGTCTTGGTACTACAGGATGGTCAAGAATAGGAAAATGATGACGTGCCCGCTCCTTGTTGGACTCAGAATATGATACACTTCCTACAGGTAGGCCTATGCCCTCAAAAAATGAGCAAAGAAAAGAGATACTTTAGATTACAAGCCATTCCATATGTGATTGTTGATGGTGTTTTGTTCAAGAAAGACATCCATGGAGTTCTATGATATGCATTGAGAAACACCAAATTGAGAAAGTGTTATGAGATTTTCATGATAGAGATTTTGGAGGACATTTTAATCCATGGATAACAGCTCTCAAGATAATGAAGGCAGGGTATTATTGGCCCACAGTGTTCAGCGACTGCTATAAATGGATAAGAAAGTGTAAGAAATGTGCACTCTTCACATGCAAAGAAAGACTAGCAGTGCTTCCATTGCACCCAATTTTGGTTGACCAACCATTTATGCAATGGGGATTGGACTTCATCGGGGTCATCAATCCAAATTCAAGCCAAGGTGTAAGTGAATTCTCACAAAGCAACGGACTATTTCACCAAGTGGACCAAAGCAGTAGTGCTCAAAGAAGTAAATGAGTCTAACATACTAGACTTTTATGAAGGAATAGTGACCAGGTTCGGTGTGCCGGCCACTATCATATCAGAAAATGCATTGGCATTCAAAGGTTGCAAGATTACAGAATGGGCTGTCAAGAATGGAATCTATTTGAGCACCTCTTCAAATTATTACCCGCAGGGTAATGGACAGGCAGAGTCCACAAACAAAATTTGCTAAGAATCATTAGAAGGACTCTAGATGAAAATAAAAGAACATGGCATACCAAGCTAAAATCAGCATTATGGGCTGACAAAATAACACCAAAGAGGTCTACAGGTAATTCCCCTTACAAGTTGGTCTATGGGAAAGAGGCAATATTGCATATATCATTAGAATTGCACTGCATTGGAGCTCATGCAGCGGTTGGAGTTGTCCGAGTTCGAACAAATGGAAGCCAAGTATGCAGAGTTGATGAAATTGGAGGAAATTAGAGAGCATGAAGTTCAAACGATTGAGAAAGATCAGGCCTTGGTAAAAAGATGGTTTGATAAGAAAGCAAGAGCAAGGACCTTCTAGGAAGGAGACATAGTTCTGAAATGGGATGCAGATCAGGAAAAACCAGGAAAGCATTCCAAGTTTGATGCCATTTGGAGTGACCCCTACATGATCACGGGATGTAAAAGTAGTAATGCCTTCCAATTTTATACATTGGATGGAGGAGAACTCCCGATTCTAGTTAACAGAATCTATCTTAAACATTGCTACTAAAAGGAAAAGGTTTACCCTTGTAAATATTAGTATAGATTTTAATTCCTCTAAGTGCAAATGCACTTTGTCTTGTTGTAGTTAGGTTTCAATTTCCCTAAGTGCTTCAAAGATAGGTTTTGTTTCTCTCGAGTTGAATTTCTACAGTTCAGCGTGCTCTCAGAGAAGGAGTTGCGGTATCAGGCTCGGGATCAGAGATCAAGTTGGTTTTAGGTTATTGCTTATGACTCCATGCCCAATGGATTGCTAAAAGGCCACTGATCTTCTACCTAGTAGGCAGGTGATCCTGTTGAGTCACCAAATTGTTGTATATATCTCCCCCAGGTAAATATAGACAAGAGCAGAAGAATATGGAAATCAAGGAAAATTGAAATCCTTCATTTCGGGTTTTGAAAGTGCATTACATGGTCAAAAACCTGACATTTATTGCATCACCAACCACCTCTGGCGCACATCAAAAGGTGTCGACATGTAAAAATTCATGCCTGCAGCACGTTTGGGGGCGCACGTCAAAAGGTCTCAACATGGAAAAATTCATGCCACAGCGCAGGTTGGGGCACACATTAAAAGGTGTCAACATGGAAAACTTCACGCCTTGCGCGTCAGTTGGGGCGCACATCAAAAGGTGTCGACATGGAAAAATTTGTGCCACAGCGCGAGTTGGGGCGCAGCGAGGAGGTGTTGACATGCAATTTTCAGCACCTATGGTGTGCGTAAGAGTATGATGACATGAGGATGGATGCACCGAGGCACATCTTCAGGAGGTGCAACATTTTGAGCGTTGACACCCTGACAGAAAGCAAACCCTGACGCAAATATTCAAATGGCCATAACTTTTCACAAGGAGCTCGGATTCACGCAAGGTTGGAATTTTAGGAAATCTTACGAGGTCCTCTATCTAACTACGACTATATATATTTAAATAGGAGAGAACAAATTCTTCAAAAATGAAAAATACAATTCACCATTTTTTGGGTTTTCCAGGGTTCTCACCTACCGCCATAATGAGATGAATTAAATACAACCTAGAGGTGGTTGGGGTAGATTTGGAAGTCATCTCTATTCCCTCTCTCATTCTTCCTATAAATTGTAAGGAGGGGCTTCTTTCTAAAGGTTGGACATTCTTGTTTCGCCTCCTTCTTCTCTTTGGTAGGTGAATTTTTGGAGTTCAAACCTCCCATCTAACACTATGATGCAACTTTGCCTCTTGGCATTTTTTTAGTGTATTGTATTAATCTTTGGAGAAAATAATGCATGTCCGTGGATGATTCTCAACCCTCTTTGTGTTCATTTGCATCTTCCCGATCTTTCATTGCAAATATGGTTATATGTACATGATCTTGCATTACATTTTAATGGTTTGTGTTTATTGGAAAGACAGTGTTCATCATTCTCGGTGCATCACCTTTGTTAGTTTAGGTTTATTTTTATGCATCTTCTTACCCTGTCTCCTTGGAATGTTAGATTATGTTTTTGAGTAAACCTCTACATTTTTATGTGTGCATCGAATAGAGGAATAGGAACCGCCTTCATCCGGAGAGCTTTTTCTGATTTTGTAAGGTCCACACTTGGGAAAAGCTCCATGTTATGCAATCACACTAAGAGTCACAACCCATCAAGTTGAGACATTCATGGGTGCTGTGATTCGCCATCAACAATACCTCAAGTCCAAAATTTATCTTGAGAAATTATGACACTATACACGTCATGTTCAACAGTTTTCCCTGTACAAAGCACTTTTGATTCAAGCTTAAATCAACTAATTCACCATTTCTATAGATCTTGCTTAGGTTTTCATACTTATTTTCTTATTTAATTGTATCATATATCATATAGAAACTATATATCATAGATTGCATTTAGTTACACTACAATTATGGTCCGATAAATTTATATTTTAATTAAATCAAAATCATCATTTCTAAACGGTAATTTGGAAGAATAAGTATATATTTAACAACCAAAAGGATTAATTTTATCATATGATAATGTTTATGCATGAAAGACGAAGAAATCTCATTATGGACTCAAACAAGACCCCATATCTTGATATTGAATACTAGACAAACATTTACAATATCAATGTTTTAAGAAGGATATTACCGATAGAAATATTTACATCAAAACGAAGGTTAGAATAAATTGATTCTTATTGTGTATGTCGATGATATAATTTCGGAGGAAGGACTGACAAGATGTGTCAAGAATCTATTTTTAAAAGAAAAAGAAGTATGAAATTACCATGCTTGGTGATTTATCTTTCTTTGTTGGTTCTCAAATTTCTCAATCAGATAAAGGTATATTTATTTCACCTTGACTAAGTATGTTAAAGATATGTTGAAGAAGTTGAAAATGGAATAACTACATATAATTTATAAATATTATGGTCAGGTTGTATGTTGGATAAGGATGATGAATCTCTTGAAGTAAATCGACTCTTCATAGCTCAGTGATTTATAATTTATTTCATGTTATGACATCAAGATCATATGTGATGCAAGTAGTAGGTATTGTAACACATTTTCATGTTTCTTCAAGAATATTCAATTATCCGAAAGGCACATTAGATTATGGCTTATGGTATCCTTAGGATGAATATTTCACTCTAAAAGCATATACAAATATAGATTAAGATGGTTGTATTGATGATTAAAGAGTTCAAGTGTAGGATCCTTTTTTTAAGAAATAGCTTTGTATCCTCGATAACTAAAAAGTAAGCCTGTATTTATTTATCTATAGTTGAGGTAGAATACATTGCAATATTTTTATGTTGTACATAGTTTTATGGAAGAAGAAAACATTTAAGGACATCAAGGTAGAGTTTTTCTTTCCCATATCCACAATTTTTTCTAACACTAGTGAAATATATATATCAAAGAATCATATTATCCACTACAAAACAAAGCATATTATCATCAAGTATTATTTATTGAGATAAAAAGTAGCAGAAAAATAGGTTAATTTGAAATATGTTTCCGAAAATGAATAGATTCCATACATTTAAAAAAACCCTCTTCCAAAACAAACATTTGAATATCTGAAACCAATGTTGGTTGTGATATCATTTTCATCTCGTAATTAAGCTGAAGCGTATATGCGGGGAGAGCTAATTTATATAGTAAATTTATTCCCAAAGAGAAGGATATGTTGTTCTATCGTTAGTCTCTAGAAAGATCAACATTCTATATAAGTAACCAACTTATATTAATTATTAGGTTGTGAAAGAGACCTGATTAAAAGAATTATGACGAAAACATGATCATATTGTATTTAACATCTATTGAATAATGAAAAAAATAGCTTCTATATTTTTAAAATTAGGGCGTATGAGCTGGAAATAACATTAGTTGAAATGGTGGAGTGAGGAAAATAGGAGATGTATTATTGAATAGCTAGATCAACTAGAATTTTAAATGGAGAACATGAGGTAAAATACAATTAAAAGGAGGATCAAGATCATACTATTATTTAGATGATGATGCAAGTAGAATAAGAGTAAATTATTATTGAGGAATCTCATAGATTTAAAGAAATTGATGCAATCGAACAATGGATTCCTATAAATGAGCTCAACATAAACTACAATTTTTATGACGTAATAAAGAGAAGTGAAAAAAATTGAGATAGGAATTGGTCTATGATCAAATATCATTACATAGATTACAATGTAATAAATAAAAATCATATTTTCAAAGAGAGCTAACATTCAATAGGTGTTAATTGAAGACAAATCAGAAAATTATTAACATGGATAGTCCTTTTTACCGTTGATGACAATGGGGGAGAGTTTTGTAGAATATTTCTTTACAAGATGGAAGGTTGCCATAAATGAAAAAGAGGGAGATTGTTAGGTTTATCACCATTGATTTCAAATAATTTGGTCACAATGTAGCTCTTCTAGAGCTCATAGTAAAGCTCTTTCATAGATCCTTTACAACGCTTATCATCCGGATATTGAAGTGTAATGGTCTAGAGCTCACCTATAGGAATTCCTATTATTTGAAGATGTGAGAAATAATGGGAAAGAGATAATAGCATAAATGACCCTGGAGCTCAAAGGATCTCTTAATAGTGTAGCTTGGAGGAGTGGTGTATCTCTAGAGCTAGAAGTATAAATGGTTTAGAACTAGAAGTATAAATTATCCAGACATTGGAAGAGAACCGTATCTCATCCAAAGATAGAATTACACATGTTTTGAAGGTCGATGATTAGTTCAGATCATTAGGAGCTAAGAATATCAATGCTCCTGATCTCAGAGGAGCAATGTTTCTATTCTAGAGCTAGAAGTACATTTATTTTAGAGCTTAATAGTATATCTTGACTTGAGCTAGACAAAATATTTACTCTAGTGTCATAGGAATGAAGGTTTGAGTTATTTATTTTAATGATAAGCTTTTGAATTTAGATAAATGATAATATTTGAATATGGTTCAACTCTCTAAGGCATGAAATATAGGTTTTATAATCATTCCATTGATTCAATAATATTAAATAATGCTAGAAGATTATCTAATATTTTGGTGACTCTCCTTTGTGTTGGTATTTCGCATTATCTTTGACAACTCGCAACCGGCGTGTCTTTGAAAAACTTAGGAGTCACTCGACATTGATTTTCTTTTTATCAATACTTTTTCTCGTGAAAATTGTTTAACCAACAACAGACTTTGAATACTTAGTCCCACCGGTGTGTGCTAGAAACTATTGTCACCTTGAAGTTACGCCTTGATAGAGAATGGTGTGTGTAGTCTCTCTCCTATCGACGAAATTGGAATACCCGAGGGTTGTGGGTAACATATCTCTAAGGTGAATGTCCAGAGAGGGTTGGTTCCCTTGTGAATCACCTAAAAATTATAAATTTGAGAAGGAAAAGGGAAAATGATTGAGGTAAATCAGAAAAGGGTGATACACCAAACGTGTAACACTTGCTTCCATCTCTCGCACATAGAAATCAAAGATCTACACACCGCACAACTCTAGACTATTTTTCATAATAAGTTCAAGGGTTTAGGAAAAATAACAATGGTAGAGGGAGTGGAAACCACACCAAGGAAACATAAAATCTTATCAAACATATTGAATAATTTCAAACAACTTTGTGAGAGGGGGAAAATGGAGCAATGTTATTTTATGAAGAGGTTCAAATACTAAGGATGATGATTCATATGCAAATCAACTTCCAATTATATATGTATTTGACGATAAAAAATCAACCAATATAGGTTCCTCCTTGCCTAGAATAGATTGTTGTAGACTAATCTTTTTTTTTTAAAATTTTATTTACCCCTTATCTATCCTTTGGCACTAACCTTTATCTAGAACAACATTTCTTTCATTTATTCCTTCTATTTCTATATTTGGTTGGTGCATGGGACAAAAGTTCTTTGTTATATTAATTTATTCCCATCTTGGAGTGGAGTTTCCTATTATTTTATTTAATTCTTTGTCTCTTCTTTCATTGGAACATGTTATTAACTTGGAACAACATTCCCTTTATGTATTTATTTAATTCAATCTTTACCTTGGCGCCAACCTCTAAAAATTGATTGTTTTCTTTATTTATTTTATTTATTTCCATGAATGGGACAAAAATTTCTATTTTTTGATTAATTCCTTCTACTCATGTGCATGGGAAAGGAATTTACTTTTAAATATAAAAATCCATTGTGTCTTTGGTTGTGAAAATAGTTCTATTTTTACCTTTGGTGCATAGAGAAACAATCTATTTTTATCGTTTTCCATTCATGAAACTTCCTCCATTGGCTCCAAATTTAGGAATTCCTTGTATTTATTTTTATTTCTTTCTTCACACATGGGACAAAAATGTTTCACTTGAAATAGGACTTTTGTTTTATTTATTTAATCTATTTCCATATTTCTCCCTTATCTTATTTTGGTGCATCCTCGTATCTTCATATTGAAATAGGACTGGCATGGAAATATGATAGTAGCGGGGTGATAGTAAAATTTATATTCATACTCTTATACTACAAGGACAAAATGTTATATTTGTGAATTTTATTCTCTAATAATTCTCATCAATTCGATCAGAAAATTAGGAATTTTATAAAAATTTGAAAGAAATTCTTGACATTCCCGATAAGTTAATAAAAAAATGCAATAACGATTGAAATAATTTTTTTAAAAAAATTGTACTTTCCATATATTTTGAAATATTGTCAATATTGTTCTAGTTTTCGCATACAACATGACTAATAGACAATTACCAAAGAAAAATTCGAACATAGCAAAAATTCCAATGATTAAACTAAGAAATATTAATGACTTGCATATTTCTTAATTCCTTTTAGTGGCTTGCATTTATATTTATTCTAGATACATTCAAAAAATCGTTATTCATATGCTTTTTAATATATTATTTTAGAATTCCTTTGGAATTAGTTTATTTATATCCTTTTTAAAAATGCTTATGTCAAAATATCATAGGTTAATAAACAAGGAAAATATTAGAGGACTTGAATAGATCACTTGATCTATTAGTATATTTCGGATTTGTATTTGAAAAAATCTCGCCTTAATAAATTTGATGGGATTAAGGAAGAAAACTAGTTTTTTGTAATGTTTGGCTCTAATAGTAGTAAATATAGAGCCTGAAAATATTAGTATTTAGCTTCAATCACTTATATCCTTTTCTAAATATTTAGTGGTAGGTGATGAGCCGCCCCCCGCGAAACTTTCTTTCCCCGCATGGATAAGTCTTGGCTTGAATTTTTTTACGGATGACCTGAAGTACCTACATTTGAGCCCAATTATTCTATTATGATGTGAATGATCATTACTACGTAGGTATAACCATACATGTATATGTAGCACATATGTATTTAGTTGTACTCTTATGATAATAAATATTTCTTAAATATATCCAATATATAAGTATATGTTGCTTTACTATTTAACTACTTATCATTTATATGCAATATGTTGAAGAATTATTGTTGAATTTTTTATGACAATATTTTAAATTGTTATAAATGTCTTTATATGTGCTCTTTTTATCTTGTATACTTTTGGTTTTATTGTATGTATATAAAAATATTCTTCATATATATTATTCATATGTACAATTACAAATAAAATTAACATAACAATACTTACTAGAGAAATGGCTTGTAATTGTAACACCTAAATCTTTCGACACACAAAACCCAAGACAAAAATCAATAATTAATTAGGAAAAATATGGAATAATTTTTTTAAAAGGGTTGCAACAAGATACTATCAACTAGGTTTAATTATTTCTTGTTTAATAAATTTCACACATTTGTAAAGTTGTTGAATATTAAATTAATAATTAACATTATTAATTTACACTAAGACCACTTTGGGATAAATTCCTTTCTAGGGTTTCCGTTAATTCACCTTAATTAAAATATCAACTAGGCCAATATTTCCTAAGTTAGTTTAATTCTTACTTCTCACAACAATTAACAATAATGCCCCTCATAGGTTATCTAATTAAACATTTTAAATTCCAATTAATTAACCCTTATAAATCATAACCAAGTTACCCTTTCTACAATTATTTAATTTATCCTTAAAGGACCAAAGCCATTTATTTACTTAACATTCTAAGGCTAAAGTTTCAACTTATCCTAACCATTAATTGGCCCCATTCATTAGATACCCATACATTAATTAAAAATTACTCAACCCCATAAAGTTCAACAACTTGAAATGTGTAGGGTTGATCCTCAACCCTTAAAATTAAATGGTTTTGCACCCTTATATCTAGGTATTTTCAAATGAACCCTAAACATCCTTATGGGTTCTTCCTATTCTTTCTTTTCCCTAACTCATTCATTTGTTCCATTTTAATTTTGTAGGTTGAAGGGGAGGAAGCCATGGAAGAAAGAAGTGAAACCATGGAGAAATTTCTTTGGATCTAGTTTGCAAATGGGGAAATATTCCTCCATTCTTATCTTCATAGTTTAGTTTATTCATGGGTTTGTTATTGCAAGGTTCTCTATTTGTTTATTGTAGAGATTCCACCATGAATCTAGTTTTGCTATTTGGTTATTTACATTCTTGAGTTCATTATTTGGGAAAACCCCCATTTCATTATATCTATGAAATTATACACATTTTGGTGCCCATAATTAGATTTATATGCTTAAACAAAAGGTGTTTATTCATTTTCTAGTTGCTGTTAATTTTAGTTTGAAGTTTTAAAGCTCAGATTTTAATTAAATCCATTCTGGATTTCACACAGTAGTTATTTTTACTTTTTTGTCAAAAGTGATGAAACCACCACACTAAGCAAGCTATCAGTCCTGTGACCACCACTCTGTCTAGGTTAGGATCCTGAAACCACCACCTTATTTGGGTGATGATCTCGAAACCGCCACTCTGTGCGGGGTGGCGATCTTAAAACCATCACTCTACACAGGGTGACAGTTCTTTTTTCTGAAAACAGTACCTCAATATCAATCATTTTTGAAAATATTTTCTACCTGGGTTAGTTTCTACATTAATATTAACTTTAATCAAGGTTACTATGATTCAATAGTTGATAGATTGATGTCATTTCTTCATTTCATGACTTAAATCACTAAGTACATAACTTTTCCATAGCAATAGTGTATAAGAAACAACTACAAGATTTCCTTTCCAATAAAATTGATTTTAATCTCTAAAAGAAAGAAATGAAATTCAACCAATTACTAAGTGTTGTTTATTTTCTTTCCATAACAAGAGTGATAACCATTCCAACAAGGTAATTCAAGTATAACTTTCATACATTCTTCCAACACAAACACAACCATTTTACCAAATGAAAGCACAAGTAACTATGATACATTTTAAAATTTGATAGGAATACATTCTCAATAAATTAAAACTTTCATGTTCTTCTTTCACCCTTTTTCAATACAACAAAACTTGATAATAAAATTTACAAGAACTTATATTTTTACAATAATACAAATTTCAACAAGGAAACAATGCACTTTCTTTTTCTCAATGAGCATAGTTCATTTTCATACAATAAAAATCCATCTTTCCAACAATATGAAAGAATAATTTACAAGATTACAAATTTAACTTTTTCAACATTGGAACAACATTACAAAGGTGATCCTTTTGGCTCCAACATAGCATGACTCCTCCAATATTCAACTTCAAGCACAAAAATAAAAATGGGGAGTAGGCAATGCTCTCCACCCAACCTATAATCCAATGAGAAGGAGAATCCATCCTCCTCATTGGCCCCCGAGCCCCAACAATGAAGCAATAAAGGGTATCAAGAAACCATGAAAAATTTCACAAGGCTTCCACAATAACCATTCACACAAAACTTTCCACACACAAGCACAATACAAATATAACAACAACCATACAATTTTTCCAAAACATAAAGGCTCCAAGCCAAGGGAGAGAAGAAACATGGGGAATCACTTATTCCTCCCAAAGGGTGTAGGTGTCCACCTTAAAAATCCTCCAAAAATTCATTCACACAACCACAACCAAACTCTTATCCCTCCCTCAATTTCTCTTATGTCTCCCTCAACTCTTATCCCTCCCTCAATAAACATATCAAGATAAATAAGAATTTTTTTACTATCACAAGATGTGACACCAACCCCAAACTTCGTTGAAATGAATAAAATAAAATATTATCCCCCTCAATAAGTCCCCATTTTATTTTTCCTACATAACCTTAAGGACATTTATTCCCAAAACCAAAATACACAACATTCATTCATTTACAACCAATTTTCACAAAAATAAAAATATAAATACATGGGTGAAGTCCCTACCTTTCCATTGCAAGAAAAATCCAAACCACAAGCACAAGCTCCAAGCTTTCCAAGTATAAACAAGTTCCAAACAATCTTCCAAGCTTAAAAAAGTCACCAAAAGCAAGATCCTCAAAAATTTAAGAGTGAAAATAAAACATGTAACCAAAAACCATCAAACAAACTTAAATAAATAGGAAAAGAGAAGAGGAGGGTGAGGTTGTTCTATGTAGGATGCCACATCAATTCTCCTCAACTCCACATCACAAGGTCAAACCCCAAACCCAAAGCTCAATAAATTTGTGGATTAGAAATGACATGTTCTCATTACACACACAAACCAAAATCCGTACTCTAAAGGACAAAATTAAAAGCTCATGTAAGAAGGTGCAATAATTTCACCTTTTTAGCTTAAAAATCACATAATGGGGCCTCACTTTGACCCCTTACCCTATAGGAATAGTTGGTCGATGCAAAAAATAGGTGTGGAACAAGATTAACTTGTCCCAATAGCCTCCGAAAATTCCCTTAAGCCCAAATCCGAGTTTTACATGCAAGGTTGAGTACACAACACATTAACCAATAAAACTCCTTTCAAATCCATAACAAATAAAGGACAACCTACCATAATTTTATACCCCTTTGGTCACATCAAATTTACAATAACTAACAATATTAATCAACTTAATTAGAGCACATTAACTAACAATAATAAAGTGAATCACATTACTAAATTAAATCACATACTCATAAATAATTAAAATGAAAAGGGAAACAACACATCTACCCATGGTCACATTTGAGGCCACCCCCAATGGGGACCTCCTAACAAAATATTAATGACATATCAACATACAAAAACACATGTTTCCAAGGTGACCTATTCCAATACCCATAATTCCTTCATTGTTGGTCTCCTACCCCCTTTTGTTTTGTTGTGTTAAAAATTGCTGCAAAAATCAAAATAATACCTCTCGTCTCCTCATGGCCATATTAATGACATCAAAAAAACAAAATGTACATATACATATCAATTTACATCATCAATTGACATAACCAAATCATCAATAAAATCTAATTTAAAATATATTGATTCTATCATTTCATAAATTAACAATAAGATCGCAGGAATAAATAGATATTATAGCAAAATCTATGTATCAAAATCCAATTTGCTACTACATATATAAAGTAGTAACACTATATCATCATCAGATACTACAATGTCAAACCATGCATATAATTCACACTATGAGTCACCACATATCCGTAATCAAATTATTTATAATGTCCATGAAAATACTAACAAAATATAGTAATGTCCATCTACCAATGTCTACTGATGATATATGATAACAAGTCTATGCATCCAATCCAAAGTAATCAATAAACATAGTAAGATGTATGCTGAAGAGGAGTGGGAACTACATTAATCATTTTTTCAATACAATATATTTTTTGGATAAAATCTTGCTCCACAGAGACACCGGAAATGAATTAATTTAAACATCTTGTAAGCTAGTGACCTCTATTAACAAATTGAACCCTTACTAACATAAATGCAAAATTTTAGGTAGAGCTACCAAGAAATAAAATCTACATTCATTCATTAATAAAATGGACTAGGAAGATGTTTAAATTTTGTTTAATGGCTTGTGATGGTGATAACATTGATGTTACCTTCTTTAAAGATGTAGATACTAATTTCTATAACACTATAAAAATAGAAAAAGCTATATAATATTTTAAATGTTAATTTAATATTCAAACAAACAATATAGTAAATCTAATTTCCACAAGAAACTTATTCTTTACAGTAGATCTATTATATATCTTTGTGTTGAAAGAATAGGTGCCATACTTCGTACAAATTCTAATTTTTCAACATTATAAACATAAAAATACATGAATTAATAGTTTAGTGGATTTATTTAGAGTTTCTCTTCCTAGATGTGTTATGTCAACTATACTCAAGATAGATAGAACTACAACAAATGAAATGTTTTAATCCAAGACGTCTTAAAACAAGATATAGAGATTACTTTTTGGGGAATATTAATTAAATATGATGGAAATGTGTTATTTGAAATTCTCCAGGTGGACCTACCTACAAATCTAATTATTTCCATGAAACATGGAAAAATCACAACATTCAACGGGAAATCTATTTCTATTAGTTTGAGTTCGCAACTTTACATCAGCCTAGTAATAACAAAGGAAAAAAACTTGCGAGATGCTTTATATCAAAAACCTTCCAAAATATCTCTCAATCATTGATAAATGTCAATCCTAAGGCCATGGATATTACTGAGTTTGACTTATTTCACAACTATAAATAACTAATATTGTATCTTCTATAACCACAATCCATGTAAAGATGATAAAATTTTGTTATCGGAATTATACTAATGTAGTTAGTGACAAACAACAATTATATAAAAAAATAACTAACTAGAACAACACCTAGCACTCTCCTAAACGTATTATGGATTTTAATAAGTGAGAATATAGGCATGCTTTGAACTTTTTAGTGGAGGATACAACTGACATAATAACATAAACTAATTTTTAAGATGTTGCTACTATCATAGTGGGATTTTTACACAAGTTTTACATCAGTTAGATCTATCATCATGACCTGTTTCCATTATTTTGGAACAAGTAACCTTTTGTACATCTGACTTTACTTTTATAATAAAATAACAAGTGTATAACCAAAACAAATAAAGAAAATGCACTATTATACAATCTATAGAAAGAGGAGTCTCACTTACCCAGGATGTTTAGTTAACACTTATATATAAACAGATACCTTGATATCATTTTTAATTTATACGTTGAAATCTATCGATATATCATACATGTAAATAATGTTTTATGTTGAACTTTAAAATATGATTAAATTAAAGGTACCCATTTATTTATATGTTATCAAATTAGACATACTTATATAAACATAAAATTATTTATTTCTTGTAGCTTACTCCTCTAAATTAAAATTTAGAATATTTTAACCCATTTTCAAATTATAGGATAAAATGGTGAATGAAAAAGTAGTTTGTTAAGGAATGGAATAGAAATTGGATGTAAAGACTAAAAATGAGTAAACACAAAATAATGCACACAAATATGACACTAACAAATAGAAAAGGGCAATATATAAGATAATAAAAATAGATGCACGCAACTCCACTTGAAGATATGAATGTTGTGAACACTCTAACATGTGCTTTTAAGTCCCTACCATAGAAAATATTTATTTTTCTCAACAAAAAAAAAAAGACTTCTAGGAAATGATAGATATTCTTTCATATAAATATAAATATTTAATATTTTACGACTCTTTTATGGGAATGTAGGTTAAAATAAATAATTTCAATACCATTTATATATATATGATAGTGAGATAAAGGGTAGCCAATTTTCTATATGGAATAACATGTAGCCTAGACCACAACTTGAAGTATTAGGAAATATTTCTCGGTAGAGGAAATTGTAATTAAAAAAACAAGCCCCATAAGATAGGTTACACATGCCTTTGTTTGAAAATACAAATAGAATTCTAAAACTATCATATTTAATATATATATATATATATATATATATATATATATATATATATATATATATATATATATATATTATATTCTGAGAATGTGCCTTTTCCTCATCATGTTGAAGATGTACATACTTTGGTACTTAAGTGAAAAGGAGTTGAAAATAAAGTGTATGAGTTCTTTGTGAATAGATGTGGAGTCAAATATACTTTACAAAATTACAATATAAAATAATCCATGAACCTTATTTTTACAATGGAAATATTGAGAATTAAGCTCTTGATCAACTAGCAAATAAGGATACAAACATCACAAATGTAGTGTGCACTCCTCTTCAATACTTTTTCATTTAGATGTTGATATTGTTAAACTGATATTTAGACATTGTTATTATGATACATTTATAAGTAGATGATAGATTATACTGATATTTGTACTATTTACATTATGTTGTTTACATTTTATTATGATGCACTAGATGGTGATGATAGACAGTTGTATTTATTGAGTTGTGATATTCTAATTTCTATACTAATATGTCATAATTTGGATGCATAGCATATGATGTGATGTTTTGAGCATAATTATGATTTTATGGATGTGAAAATAAAATTAATTGGATGATGATGGATAATAGAATTACTAGATTCAAATGATGATTATTGATTTTATATGCATATTATTCTTGATGTTGTTAATACATCCGAAAGGCCAAAAAGGTATTTTATTTATGTTGGAGGACAATTTATCACATGTATCAAAAGGGGATATGAGACCAACCACGAAGGATGTCAAGTGCTTTGAGAAACTAGGTCAGATTTTATAACTTGTGTTATGTTGTGTGGTGATGTTGTTGCATTCCTAGTTAGGAGGTTTCCCATAGGGAGTGACCTCACATGTGTGGCCATGGGGTGATTTTTGTCCCCTTTGTTTTAATTTTTACATGTGCTTTATTAGTGTTTTATGTATTTAAAATTTGGAATTTCTTGTCACTTTATTATCATGTAATAATGTGTCTTAATTAATCTAAATATTTCTTATTTGGTTAACTAAAATTGGGATGTGACAAATTGGTAATTATGAGGTTAGATCGTCCTTGTTGTAAGTAATATTTATGTTTATTTGTGTGTTTTTCACTCCACCCCAGCTTTAAAATCCGTTTTTGACTTTTGGGGCCTTTATTTAGGCTTATGGGACAATCTAAGCTTGTCTCATACCTCTTAAATTTACCCAAGAACTTTACCTACGGGTTGGGAAGTTTATTTTTGACTTGTTTTTTTTTTTTTAGTGTAAAAGAGAGAAAATAATTACACTTTCCTTCTACCTCAATTTATTTGGTTGTTAAAAAGTGTGGGGTGCAAGTTTGTGAGCCATGTGGGTTTGTCATAGTTCTTACAAGTTCATTGATTGTCTTGGACTTGGTGTGTTGAATTGAGTGTGGGAATGGAGGAATGATGAAGTGGCATCCTACATGGAGCCACCTCATCATCCTCACATTCCATTTCTATTTATTGTTGAATTTTGATGGAATGAGGATTACTTTTTCATTTTTTTCTTGTGCACTTTTGGATTTGGAGCTAGTTGGAGTGATTTTGGAAGATTGCTTGGCTTGGAATTGAAAGAGGCTTGTGAAATTTTCTTGGAGCTTGATGGAGAGTTAGGGTCTCCACCTTTGTTATCTATTATAATGCTTGTTTTTTTAAATGTTGTGCTTGTTAAAATTGTTTAAGTCTTGTGAATGTTCTTGTGTGTTGGTTGAGTAGTAGGCCTTAAGTTGGGTGTGGGAGAAGGGATTATGGGACCATGGGGAGGGAAAAGGTAATTTTTTGAGGCATGCATTTTTTGGGAGTGTGATTTATATTTTCACCTATGGGGAGCAAAAAGGAAATCATGGTTATTTTTTTGCATACTTGCAATGGAGAGATAAGGATTTTGTGTTGATTGTTTTTTGAACTTGGAGACTTAGGGTGAAACTCACACTTAACTTGCGAGGCATAAGGAGGTGGTTTCCCATATCCCTTTCTCTATTTGGTTTGATTTCAAACCTTTTTTTTTTTTTTTTTTTTTTTTTTTTTTGAGAATGTTGCAAACTTGTTGGTTATGTCTACTTTGTTGTGTTGAGTATTTTGAAATGCATGTTGTATGTGGAAGCCATGTTATTGTCAAGTTTTCAAAGTTTCTAAAGAATCCTCATGGTTTCTTTATTGGGGCTCGGGGGCCATTATGGGGATGGCTTATCCTCTTAATGGATTAATTGTTGGGTGGAGAGCATTGCCTACTCCCCCTTCATTGTATTGTGATCCTTGTTGTGAGAATATTGAAGTGAAATAATTTGGAGCTACATTTGGGTGAAGAATTTCAAATTGGAGACTTGTACATTTCACCTTTTTGATAACCCTTTGTTGTAAATTTTTCAATTTATTATTCCCACTTTATGAGGAGGATTGTAAAATTGTAAAAATTTCAAGCTTGAAAGAAATTTGTATCTTCATTTAGAAATCCTCTCAAATTTTAAACTCTTCTAAGAATGTGTGTATGATAAATGTGTGTTTTAAAACATGATATTTTTTGTGAAAGGAAATTGATAAGTTTTTCATTTCATTGGAGAATTGGAAAATGTGAAATAATTGAAATGATAATGCATCTCTCTTAATTGAAGTTACTTTATTATATCAAATTTTGATAGGCTTCATTTTAAAAGAAATAAGAATCTTGTTATATTGCACTTGCTTTGTGAAATGGTTGTCATTTAATTATAAAAGAGGAAAAGAAATATTTACTCTTGTTGCTTTGAATGAAAGGTATATTGAAAAAATTAAATCTATAGTTGCATTCTAGTTAAGTTGAAAGAAATGAAGTAGTATGTAAATTCATGTTTAAAATGATTATGAATCTTCTTCTTCTAAATGTATCTAGTTGTGTAAGAAAACTATATTTATTCTCCGAACTTAATCTTAGATAGAACAAATACAAATGAAAAAATATACATACATTTATATAAGAGAATGAAAGTGTAGCTACATTTATACCTAAATATAACTATGGTTAAGTAAATTTAATATGGATATTCTACAATTCCTTTCCTTTACCTATTAAACTAATTAGTGCTTCATTTAAAAAAATCTAAACAATTTCGATTATTTTGATAGCATTAACATATTAATATTATTACAATTAATATTATTAATGAAATTTAAGTATTGATAATATGTATGTACGTATGTATGTATGTATGTGTATGTGTACGTCTACATACACATACGCATACACATAGACATACATACATACATACATACATACATACATACATACATACATACATACATACATACATACATACATACATACATACATACATACATACATACATACATACATACATACATACATATATATATATATATAATTAATATTGTTAATATTTACAAAAATTTACTAATTTTTATTTGGGAAAAACTTATACCAAATGAAGAAACTTATTAAAAAATATAATATAAGTTTTAGTTGATTTGGGCCTATGCGGCCTTGGTAAGGTTTGAGTGGAATGGAGGGGGTGCGGGGGAGGGGGAAGGGAAGGGTGTTGTCAACCCCACCCCCTCCCCATTATATATTGCGATAGGGAATGGGATCGAAGACCCCCCCCCCCCTTTGTTGTGTGTTATAAGTATGATTGGGGACCGAGCCCCCACCAAAACCCACTTAAATCCCACTTATGTGGTTTGGCCTTTCTAAACTCTTTACCAGTCTGCGCATAATGCAATCCAAGACATTTTTGTGGAATACTAATACATTTATCTATATACACACATATATATAAAATTGTAATCTGGAATTATTTTTATAAATCGTCTTTAATAATCAAATTTCAAGTCTTTTATAATATTAAGGAGTACTCTGTGTGTGTGTGTGTCGATTCGGAGATATATACCCGTGTATATATACTCAAAGGAATAAAAAAGAGTATTCTTTGTAAATAATAATAATAATAATTTAGATATATTGGGCAAATTCCTATATACCAAAATGGGTATTTAGTTTGAGATAAATTTACTACAATTATGTGCATGTATACGTTGCTTAATGCTAAATCAAATGAAGCAAGAACTACCACCTAAAATATTTCTATAATTTAGCTAAAACAAAGCATAAACACCATCAACATAGAGAACTAAGCAAGATCTAAACTAACATTATAACTTTGAAAACATGAGATCAAAACTATGCTTGCTATTTTAACATCTCTACTCCTAGATTACCAACAAGAATGAATGGAATTATTTAGCTCCAATGGCAATCAAAAATTTCTTTGTTTGATCCTTAAAAATGCAAGAATAGGAAGCTTTAGCTCTTAACAATGGTGACCTGTCAAGAAAACAAAAGGCAAGCTCTTGGTCTCTTTGATATATGCTTTGCATTTTCTCTCTTAAGAAATTTAGGTGTAGGTATAAAGGTAGAAGGAGGGATCCTTATATAGCCCAATGGATAAACGAAATACTTCATCCCTTCGCATGTGGGATAAAGGTAAAACATGATTAGGAATGGATAAGGTTTCTTTATAAAAGGTAACCTTACTTTAGAAGGGTTTAATTTATGCTTAGCAAGTTGTGGGAGTTGGGGGTCTTTTAATTAATCAAAGGTGATTAACTAATAGGCATATGTAAGCTTATAGAAGCTAATTAGAGAAATATTAGTATTATTTAGGCTATTAGAAGGGGATTAAATCAATTAAACATTGATTTATTGGTTAAATGGAAGGAAAGCTAATTAATTAATAATAATTAATTAGTCTAGGTAGAAGGGTGATTTATTAATGGAATGTATTTAATTAGAGTATTTGTTGAATATGTGACTTAATTAAATAGCTTAGTGTAATTAATTAATGATGATATGAGGGAAAATGAGTGCTTTTGATGATATGTCATCAATTTGAAAGAAATATCATAATTAACACAATTTAAGTATTTAAATTGCTTGGGCGTAATAATGGGTGTCTACATTTTCCCTCTTTGGGGTGGCATAAGTGATGCCACTTCAAAGATAGTAGGCAGACGGGTGGAATTTTGAAGAGGTAGAAGAAAAATTAGTAGAAGTGAGAGATGCCCCCTCGAGTGTTGAAGGGGTGATGAAAGAAGATGATCGACGATCGAAAAGGTGAGAGATAGATAAAATAATGGGTAGAGGCAAGATGCCCCAAAGTAAGATGGAAGAATAGGGGTGAGAGGAAAGTGATGCAGAAGGAATATGGAGGAGGGGAGAGAATAGCTTAGCCTCTAGCCACTGTGTATTGGAACAATTTTGGTGTCATCATATTGCCATAAGAGCTACATCATCAGTCCTTATGAAAAATATAAGCATACGAAAAAGGTAGAATGACATGAAAAGCCATACTACGAATGATTGTCCATTGCTGAAAAAACTAACTCCATGTAATATACAAATTGAAATCCAATAAGAGAAAGTGAAAGATGCCTAACTCCATGCAACATACAAAATGCAATGAAATACGAGAAAGTGAAAGAAGCTAGACTAACAAAGAAACATAATGTAATGTTTTTATTATCAGGCTTCACTTATGACTTGTTTGAATTAAAGACAAGGGTTAGTGATGGTTCCCAAGCAAGGATACATGTAAGGGGAATAACAAAGGACACTGGGTCCGATGAAAATCAATGTGCACTATGAAACGATACTGTGCAACTCGTTGTGCCCCAAAGAACATACGAAGTAAGCAACCTAGCTTTTGTTGATGGAGGTAGATCAAGATAATCCGCCGATTGCACACATGAACAAGTGAGATGTGATGCTTGAGTCAACTACCACTTGAGACCAAGAAACAAAATAGGAAAATTATGGAATAATTTTTTTATTTTTTTTATATAGGAAAAGTCTACAATCAAGTTGCAAGACACTAGTTTGAAACTAAATAGGTTCCAGAACAAATTCTGATTAAGCAAACACAAGATCTCCATTTTTATCTTATAACAAGTTTACAAGGCTCCAATTTGAAGGTTACAAGTTTTACTAAGGTTCAGGGAGAAATTTATCGCCAGGCCTGCTCTTTATCAAGCCCTGAAATTCAACTGGATTTTTCACACATTTAGAGTTATCAAAACTTTTCTAAACTAGGATCATTGGATATGAAATTTCCTCACCTTTCCAACCATATAAATAAGTCATCCTAACTCCTTATAAAACTCAAGTTATGGCCGGGCGGAGTTTTAGGGGAAAGTTTTCCCTGGAGGTCCGCGGGGTTAGGGAGAAAATTGAGAAAATTTTCCCAAATGCCACGTGTCATCACGTGATTGGTGCAGGTGAGCGGGTCGTGGGGAAAAATTGGAAATTTTTCCCAAAACCAAAGTCTCAATTTTCCAAAGGAAAATTTTCCTCCATGCCTCCACACTTGCTCAAATGGCCACGTGGCACTTTGTGATTGGCCGTGGGCGGTGGAGGAAATTTGGATTTTTCACCCATGGGGTTAAAAGGGTAAAAGAATTGCATGGACCCGTGCACCCATGGGGACACGTGTCAACATCCTATTGGCTGCGGGGATGTGGGTCAGCGGAGGAAAAAGTGAAATTTTTTGAAAAGGGCAAAAAGTTAAGTTTTTTATTAAGGGTCTACCCCTCCAAGGTGAAATGTGGAAACTTTTGATACGATGAGAGGTTGGCGGGGCCACAAAAATTTTTAGGAAAACTTTCCAAAGTTCAAAATTTAAATTTTTCTAAGGTCGAATTATTTCATTTTTGGTTTGGGATGGCCATTTTGAAGTAAAACTTCAAATGGCCATAACTTTTGATAGGAAGCTCCATTTTAGGAAAACGAGGACTTTCTGGAAAGCTCTCAGAGTATTATTTTCACATAAATTATCATTTTTATAATTTGGTGAATTTTAGAAGATAAATTTTAAGAAATCGACCTGCAGGGATTATAATTTTAAAAGCGGCAATTTTTCTACTTGGGAGATTTGATTCAATTTTGATATTTATTCTCTTCAACATGTAATTGAACATGGAGGAATGCTATTGGGTGGATTTTAGACTATTTTTAAGGTTCAATTTATGGATTGAGTTGCAACTGATATATTTTATATCCTTTGATGGGAAAGTGGTCCAACAAGTTCAAAAATTGATTTTGTAAAGTTCTAAAATGTCTTTCTCTGGTGTTGAGGTCAAATTGAATTCCTTATGACATATTTCATCTAAATTGCATTGTTTCAATACTTAATTTAAGTTGCAGATCTGAACTGCACATTTATTAGATAAAATTTTAATTGCCAGATTTAGAAAAGGAAAGGAACAGAGTTCATTTATTAACAACTGTAATGATTTATTTTCCACTTCCAAAACACGGTAAACTTATAAAATCTTGTCTAAACAATTAATTTATCCATCTTCTCATTTAGAAAATAAGGAAACATTTGGTATTTCAAATTTTAATAATTACAAGGAACAAAATGTTGTATTTCTCTTCCATACGCATTTTCTTTTCACACAGAGATAACATTTCAAAACAGTAACTCCAATTTAAAGAAAAATTACAATTAAATCTAAATCCAACACTGCAATTGAGGAAGGAATATATTTCTTTCATTGATTTTCAACATTACATCAACAGATCATTTCTTCATTTGAATTTCAATGTTAAATCTACAACTGTATGACAAGTATTTTCCAATACAGAGAATAGAATATTCCATCTTTACATTTCAATTAAATTTCAGAATTCCATTTACCATATAATGGCTTCACATTACAAAATTATAGAACTCATCCACGCGATGTGGGAAGGGATTACAAGATTTTTCTCAAAAAGGATGACTATCAAACTGTATTCTTCTTTCTCCAAACAACAGCTTGCTGATTTCTTCATTCTTGCAACTTGAATCACAACAAGGAAGGGGGAAAGGCAACACTCTCCACCCAACCAAGATACCCAATGGGAAAATAGAATCCATCTTTCCCCATTGGCCCCGAGCCCCAACCATATTGAAATGGAGCATGATAATTCAACTCATGGCAACATGGACTTCTTTCACATGCAAGCAACACTCATGTATCACAAAAATCAAAGAAAACACAAATCAAAACAAGGCAAGCAGTTCTCAACTGCATTAGAAAATAGTCATACAATCACAAAGGCTTGAGCAAGCAAGCCAAACAAGAGCAAGAACTATGGAGGTCTCCTTATGCCTCCCATGTTGAAATTGGACATCCACCTACAATAACCACCAAGAACATAACCATCCCATAAACCTTATCCCTCCTCAACCCCTCCTTATCCCTCCTCCAAATTTATCCCTTATACCTCCCCCAAAGTAAGAAATGCATGCATATTCTTTTCCTAGGTGGATTCCAACCAACACTCCCTCCTCAAGACAAGTGCCAATGGAAAATCCCTTATCCCTCCTCTGATTAACCTCATAGTCTTCTCTCCACACCATGCCCTAAGCATTCTACCCATCCCTCTAAGAATTGCAAACACAACACATTCAAAAATTCATGCTAAAAGAGGGAAAAACAACAATTTTAAAAGAGTGAGAGCCTACCTCTCCATAATGGAGACTTGTTTCCAAAACAATAGTTCTTTGATGCTCAAAACACAGTCCCAAAACAGCAATGTACAAGCATGTGAATCAATCCAAGCTCTTCCACAAAGCAAGCTCCAAAGGCAAGAGAAAAATTTGACCCAAGAGTGAAATCTCCAACCTTCAACAACCTCAAAATGAGGAGGAAATCAAATTTTAAAGGAGAGGGTGGAAGAGGATGATGTGGATTCCAAGTGGGATGCCACATCATTTTTCTTCCTTCCCCAAAATAATCCACATCAACAACAAATCACCATTTGACTCTAAATTACTTACAACATGGTACCCCAAAAGGGAATGCATTTTTGTAAGACAAGTGTGTCACTTCAATAAATCAAGTCAAAATTCAATAAAATAACTTGATTTTGACTCCCCAAATTAATAAACATGGTTGGTGGAGGTTTTGAGGGTGTGGGACAAGACCAAATACGAGTTTCATAAGGATGGAGTGTTCTACACTCCAAAATCTACCTTACACAATCTATCATTTTACTTACACAAATTTTACATCCTCTTACAATTTCTTACACATGCATTTATATTTATGACATTTTTATTACACATGTTTTATATATATATATATATATATATATATATATATATATATATATATATATATATATATATATATATATATATATATATAAGTCAATTTTCATTTTCAACCAAGACAATAACATTTAATTTATATTCCACATCCCAATTAATTTAATTGAAATTTAACTATAAGATCTCACATATCTATCACATTAAAATAATTAAACTAAAGAGCACATTACAAATAAAATACATACAACAATAATTTTAAAAAGGGACACAACAAATAAAGCACACATATACCCCATGGTCACAATAATGGAAATCCCCCCATGGGAAATCCTAACAAAACACAACATACAACTCAAACACAGTTTCCATGGTGACCTTGTTGATTTCACATTGAATTCCAATATGGTTAGTCTCAGTTCCCCGACATTGTTGTGATTTTAACTCGCAAAATGTAAATACCCCTTTGGCCTCGTGGCCATATCAGAACATCCAAATGATATATAAACATACAATTATTAAATCCAAATCACAACATTATCAAGAATTTAACATTTATCATTTAAATTCAATTTGTAACTATATCATCATCCAATAGATTTCTATACTAGAGCTATTCATAATATCAATGTCACATGTCTAAAATTAAAAGCAATAACCTGTCCATGTCAACTAGTATGTCATCATCCACATAATAATAAAAATGTCTCAATGATCATCAAGCAAAATATCTGAATCCAGATCAATATTAATCCAGGATCTAACATCTAACCATCATACTAATCAAAACATAATAATGTCCATAATAATCCCTGATACATCATACTACATCAAAACATAATAATATCCAAAATGTGACCAATAGTGTCAGGATCAGTATCTGAATAGTGTCCAAGGAAAGTGGGCACTACATCCCCCTCCCCTTAGACTCGACTTCCTCCTGGAAGTCACTGGAACAAATGTGGAAACTGCACTCATAAAGCAGTAGCATCCTCCCAAGTGGCTGCAGTCTCATCATATCTATCCCACTTGCACTTGTACCTGATCAATCTCTCTGCCTCGAAGGCCCAGGGTCCTGATCGATGATACTGGATGGGCTCCACCATCACCTGCCCCTGATCTTACACTGCAATGATGTCCAATCAAGCACATGAGAAGGATCTGTGATGTATCTCCTAAGAACGGAAACATGAAACACATCATGTATGCGAGACAAGTTGGGTGGCAATGCTAGATGGTAAGGCAACGGGCCAATATGCTCCAAGATCTCAAAAGGTCCAACAAACCGAGGAGCTAACTTAGAACCTTTTCCATAATGGATCGGGCTCTTATGTGGCCTAACACGAAGGAAAACCTTCATGCCCACATCAAAATTACACTCGGTCTATGCTGATCAATGTACTTCTTCTACCTATCCTGTGCCTCCTGCAATCTCTGCCTGATCAACACTACCTGCTGCTCCATGTCCTGCAAAAGAGCTGGTCCTAAGGATACTCTATCCTCCAATCTATCCTAGCTAAGGGGTGTCCTGCACTCCCTACCATATAAGGCCTGAAAAGGAGCCATGCCTATAGAACTCTGGAAACTATTATTGTAGGAAAACTCCACAAGATACAGATACTCCTCCCACTTAGACTGTTGATCCATCACGTACATCCTGAGCATATCCTCCAATATCTGATTCACCCTCTCAGTCTATCCATCTGTCTCAGGGTGATAAGTTGTGTTGAAGTTAATCTTCATCCCGAGAACATACTGCATGGTAGTCCAGAAATGTGAAGTGTATAAAGGATCACGGTCACAAATGATCTTCCGTGGGATCCCATGTAACCTGACGATCTCATCCAAGTAGACACGTGCCACTACACTAGCTTTATATGTGGTCTTTACTAGAGAAAAGTGAGCTACTTTTGTCAATTTATCAACCGTGACCATGATGGCGTCGTGGTGATATCTCGACATCGGTAACCCAACAATGAAATCCATGGAAATGGTGTCCCATTTCCACTCCAGATATAGCATGAGGATAGAGAAGGCCAGCTGGATGCTGATGCTCGGCCTTCACTTTCTGGCACTCTAAACAGTGTGACACAAACTGAGCCATGTCCCTGCGAAGTCCTCTCCAGTGATATAACTGTCTCAAGGTGGTGTGCATCTTCTTCACCCCAAGATGGGATGAATAGGGTGCACGATGTGCCTCTGTCAAGATGTCCTGCCTCAAGCCTCCGTCTCTAGGAACATAAATCTGACCTCTGTGCTTGAGAAGACCATCTGCCTCTAGTGAGAAACCATCAAATTTCCCCTCAAGGGGTCTCTGGGACTCAATCTCTGCTCGGGCTGTAATGTAGAAACTGTCAAGAGGAAGCTACTAAAGGATCCTGCTCCGTAAATCTATGCTCACTGAAGTAGCCATGCTCAAATGCCTCCGTCTACTGAGAGCATCTACAACCACATTCTCCTTCCCTTTCACATGCTCTATCTCCATGTCATACTCACAAAGCAACTCCATCCAACGTCTCTAACGAGCGTTTAGATTGGGCTGCGTGAAAGGTGGTGAAGACTCAAATGATCTATCCTGAGTGTGAATCTCCGACCAAGAAGAAAGTGTCTCCATCGAACTAAAGCATGCACAACTGCCACAAGCTCAAGATCATGGGTAGGATAATTAAGCTTGTGATCCTTGAGTTTGCGAGACTCAAAAGCTACAACTCTGCCCTCCTACATAAGAACACCTCCAAGGCCTACCAACGAAGCATCTGTGCATACAAAGAACTCACCATGTGGATCTAGCACTGCAAGAATGGGTGTTGTAGTGAGATATTCCTTCAGTTTCCTGAAGGCCTGCTCACACCTATCTGACCAAACAAATTTCTTCCCCTTCCGCTGAAGGGAAGTGATGGGGTGTGCTATCCGAGAGAAGTCCTACAAAAATCTCCTGTAATACCCTACTAACCCCATGAAGCTACACACCTCTGTCACTGTAGTGGGTACTAGCCAATCCATAATGGCTCTAATCTTGGAAGGATCGACTATGATTCCTTCACCTGAGATGATATGGCCCAAGTATTGAATCTCTGACTGAAAGAAGGCACACTTCTCCAAGTTCCCAAAAAGCTACTGCTCACGAAGACACTGAAGAACTTGTCGAAGGTGCCCCTCGTGCTCCTCACGCGTACATGAGTAAATCAGAATGTCATCAAGAAAGATGAGCATGAAGCGATCTAGAAAGGTCCTGAATACCCCATTCATCAAACTCATGAATATTGTGGGGGCATTTGTCAAACCAAAGGGCACCACTGTGAACTCATAGTGCCCATACCTCATACGAAAAGTAGTCTTATGGATGTCTGCCTCCATAATCCTCAATTGATGGTACCCTGACTTGAGATCAATCTTAGAGAACACCGTGGCTCCCTTCATTTGATCAAACAAGTCATCAATGTGAGGCAGGGATAACGATTCTTGATCGTTACCTTATTCAGCTGGTGGTAGTCGATGCACAACCGCAATGATCCATCCTTCTTCTTCACAAATATAACTAGTGCACCCAAGGGGATACACTAGGATGGATGAGGCCTTTCTCTAAAAGTTCTTCCAGCTGCAACTTGAGCTCACAAAGCTCTGGGGTGGTCATCCGATAAGGAGCTCGTGAGATAGGCTTTGCCCCTGGAACCAAATCAATATGGAAATCAATCTCACGTGGGGGTGGCATCCCCGGTAGCTCCCCTGGGAAAACATCTACATACTCTCTCAAAATGGGATGGTCATCTAGCGATGGCCCACTAGACCCATCCTCTATCCGGTCACTGACTGTGACCACATACATTTGACAACCCCATCGCACACATCGCTTGAGCTACATAGCAGAGATAGTGTGAATAGAAACAGGTCTCCTGACCCTAGAAATCACCGACTCAACTCCAAGATCATCTACACAAGATATAGTCTTATGATAGCAATCCATCCTGGCCCTATGTGTAGATAACCAATCCATGCCTAAAATGACTCCATACGAGCCCAAAGGAAGTACGCGGAGATCTGAAGTGGTGGTGAAAGGTCCCAAGTTAACAACACACTCCTTTACTAAGGAGTCTATAGAGACTTTGGCTCCTGAAGCCATCTCGACATCCCAACTATGACCTTGTCTAATAGCCACCAGCCTACATCGCTCTACCAAGGATGGTGCAATAAACAAATCAGAAGAACCAGAATCAAACAATATAGAAGTAGGAACACCTCCAATGCTACATGTAGTCTCAATGACCATGCTCTGGTGCTCAGCCTGGTGGTTCTTGACCACTGCATAGATCCTGTGACTCCGTCCCATGTCTCCGACTATAGGCTCTGAGATGGGTGCCTTACCCTTATTAGGGTTCTGGGGGTAGTCTCTCCAAAAGTGTCCCGCTACTCCACACCAAGCAACCACCTAAAGTCCTCCAAACTGCAACACCACCAGAAGGTGCCCTAGAGGTAGGTGTTGTGGACTCGATGATCCAGCCATAGTCTGTTATGGCCTCTATGGTCGAGCTCCTGCTGACTGAGCTCTAGCTCCACCCTGTGTCCTGGTGGGACCCCTAGGAGGCCCCATGCTCCGACCTCTCTGTGCATCAACTCTCTGAGGAGGCCTAAAAGGTGGGTGGGACTATTTTTGTTGTTGTGGTCTGAAAGATGACTACGAAGAATGCTGACCACCACGAGGAGGAGGAGTTGACCCCCTCGATCTACTATCCTACAACTGCTGAATACGGCTCCTGACCTGGTCTCTAGCCTGTTGGGTTTTACCCCGAGTCTCCTCTACAATGTAGGCCTTCTCAATGGCCTCTGCTAATGTCTGTGGGCAGTGGATCCGAACTGCACCTCCAATGTCTATATTAAGGCCCCGAATGAACCTGTGGATCTGCACCTACTCATCCTGCATGTAATCAATGTACTGAAGTAGGTCCAGGAACCTACTCTCATACTCGACCACTGTAAGGGAAGCTGTCGAAGGTCATGGAACTCATCGATCCTCTGCTGTATGAATCTCCGTGGCAAGTATCTACTCCTGAATCTCTCCTCAAACAGCTCCCAAGTGACTGTCTCGAATCTATATGGAGCTTCTGCTCCTCTTTCCTCCACCATACTCCAACTCCATCCTTTAGTAGATGGATCACAACATGAGCTTTCGTGTTTCTAGAACAAGGACAAAGCTTAAAGCAACCGCTCAAGCTAACCAACCAGGCCTCTTCCTGGAATCCTCCTGTGTCACCTGAATAATGTGCTAGGGCCTAAGCTTTAGGATCTCCCTGATGTGATCCGCAACTGTGGTCTGATGGCCTCTGGGCTCTCTTCCTACCTTCCCCGAGCCTAGGGCTCCGAGACCTCTCTCTCTGTCCTGAAATATGGTCACCATGTCCCCTCAAAGGAGACTTTACTCTAGCTGACTCTCCATGAAAATTCTCTCCTCCATCTTCCTCACCGTGTGGAGGAGGTGCATGTCCCTCAATGGAAGTATCTCTATCCTGTCTGCCTGAGTGCCCTCCTACTGATCCTCCGCGTAAGGTGGCATTAACATCCTGGAGGGTCTGTAAAATATGTGGTAGGATAGTTGCTAAACCCTGGTCTAGTGGTGGTGGTGGCGGTGGTGGAGGTGGTGGTGGTGGTGACTCTGAGCCTCTGTGAATGTTCCTCCTGCTCCGTCTGAGCTCCCTGCATAGACTAGAGTGGGAGTTAGTTCATTACCTTGAGTTTTCTTCATTTTTCTAAGTTTACTAACATGTTCAATTTTCAATTTGTTTTGTTTTCTAGATTATCAATTTGCTAGTTTTAGGTTTCAAGTCTCAATTTTTTCGAGTGTGCCCAATGGTCCAAGCTTTTGAACCACTACTCTGATACCAAGTGTGATGCCTACTTCAACTACCACTTGAGACCAAGAAACAAACTAGGAAAATTATGGAATAATTTTTATTTTTTTTATATAGGAAGAGTCTACAACCAAGTTGCAAGACACTAGTTTGAAACTAAATAGGTTCCAGAACAAATTTTGATTAACCAAACACAAGATTTCATTTTTATCTTATAACAAGTTTACAAGGCTCCAATTTGGAGGTTACAAGTTTTACTAAGGTTCAGGGAGAAATTTATCGCCAGGCCTGCTCTCTATCAAGCCCTAAACTTCAACTAGATTTTTCACACACTTATAGTTATCAAAAATTTCCTAAACTAGGCTCATTGGATAGGAAATTTCCTCACCTTTCCAACCATATAAAGAAGTCCTCCTAACTCCTTGTAAAACTCAAGTTATGGCCGGGTAGAGTTTTAGGGGAAAATTTTCCCTTGAGGTCCAGCGGGGTTAGGGAGAAAATTGAGAAAAATTTCCAAAATTCCACGTGTCATCATGTGATTGGTGGGTCGAGTGGGTCGCGATGGGGAAAATTTGAAATTTTTCCCAAAACAAAGTCTCAATTTTCCAAACGAAAATTTTCTTCCATGCCTCCGCACTTGCTCGAATGGCCACGTGGCGCTTTGTGATTGGCCGTGGGCCGGCGGAGGAAATTTAGATTTTTCACCCATGGGGTTAAAAGGGTAAAAAAGAATTGCATGGACCCGTGCACCCATGGGGACATGTGTCAACATCCTGTGGCTATGGGGATGCGGGTCGGCGAAGGAAAAAGTGAAATTTTTGGGAAAAGGGCAAAAAAATTTAAGTTTTTTTATTAAGGGCCTGCCCCTCCAAGGTGCCACATGGAAACTTCTGATAGGATGAGAGGTTGGTGGGGCCATGGAAATTTTTAGGAAATTTTTCCAAAGTTCAAAATTTAAATTTTTCTAAGGTTGAATTATTTCATTTTTGGTTTGGGATGGCCATTTTGAAGTAAAACTTCAAATGGCCATAACTTTTGATAGGAAGCTCCATTTTAGGAAAACGAGGACTTTCCAGAAAGCTCTCGGAGTCCTCTTTAACAGAAATCATCAATTTTAGAATTTTGTGAATTTTAGAGGGTAAATTTTAAGAAATCGACCTGCAGGGATTATAATTTTAAAACTGGCAATTTTTCCTACTTGGGAGATTTGATTCAATTTTGATATTTCTTCTCTTCAACATGTAATTGAACATGGAGGAATGCTATTGGGTGGATTTTAGACTAGTTTTAAGGTTCAATTTATGGATTGAGTTGCAACTGATATATTTTACATCCTTTGATGGGAAAGTGGTCCAACAAGTTCAAAAATTGAATAAAATGTCTTTCTCTGGTGTTGAGGTCAAATTGAATTCCTTATGATGTATTTCATCTAAATTACATTGTTTCAATACTTAATTTAAGTTACAGATCTAAACTGCACATTTATTAGATAAAATTTTAATTGCCAGATTTAGAAAAGGAAAGGAACAGAGTTCATTTATTAACAACTGTAATGATTTATTTGCCACTTCCAAAACACGGTAAACTTATCAAATCTTTCTAAACAATTAATTTATCCATCTTCTCATTCGAAACAATAAGGCAACGTTTGGTATTTCAAATTTTAATAATTACAAGGAACAAAATGTTGTATTTCTCTTCCATACGCATTTTCTTTTCACACAGAGATAACATTTCAAAACAATAACTCCAATTTAAAGCAAAAATTACAATTAAATCTAAATCCAACACTGCAATTGAGGAAGGAATATATTTCTTTCATTGATTTTCAACATTACATCAACAGATCATTTCTTCATTTGAATTTCAATGTTAAATCTACAACTGTATGACAGTCTTTTCCAATACAGAGAATAGAATATTCCATCTTTACATTTCAATTAAATTTCAGACTTCCATTTACCATATAATGGCTTCACATTACAAAATTATACAACTCATCCACGCGATGTGGGAAGGGATTACAAGAGTTTTCTCAAAAAGGATGACTGTCAAACTGTATTCTTCTTTCTCCAAACAACAGCTTGCTGATTTCTTCATTCTTGCAACTTAAATCACAACAAGGAAGGGGGAAAGGCAACACTCTCCACCCAACCAAAATACCCAATGGGAAAATAGAATCCATCTTTCCCATTGGTCCCCGAGCCCCAACCATATTGAAATGGAGCATGATAATTCAACTCATGGCAACATGGACATCTTTCACATGCAAACAACACTCATGAATCATAAAAATCAAAGAAAAAAAAATCAAAACAAGGCAGCAGTTCTCAATCGCATTAGAAAAACATCATACAATCACAAAGACTTTAAGCAAGTAAGCCAAACAAGAGAAAGAACTATGGAGGTCTCCTTATGCCTCCCATGTTGAAATTGGACATCCACCTACAACAACCACCAAGAACATAACCATCCCATAAACCTTATCCCTCCTCAACCCCTCCTTATCCCTCCTCCAAATTTATCCCTTATACCTCCCCCAAAGTAAGAAATGCATGCATATTCTTTTCCTAGGTGGATTCCAACCAACACTCCCTCCTCAAGACAAGTGCCAATGGAAAATCCCTTATCCCTCCTCTGATTAACCTCATAGTCTTCTCTCCACACCATGCCCTAAGCATTCTACCCATCCCTCTAAGAATTGCAAACACAACACATTCAAAAATTCATGCTAAAAGAGGGAAAACAACAATTTTAAAAGAGTGAGAGCCTACCTCTCCATAATGGAGACTTGTTTCCAAAACAACAGTTCTTTGATGCTCAAAACACAGTCCCAAAACAACAATGTACAAGCATGTGAATCAATCCAAGCTCTTCCACAAAGCAAGCTCCAAAGGCAAGAGAAAAATTTGACCCAAGAGTGAAATCTCCAACCTTCAACAACCTCAAAATGAGGAGGAAATCAAATTTTAAAGGAGAGGGTGGAAGAGGATGATGTGGATTCCAAGTGGGATGCCACATCATTTTTCTTCCTTCCCCAAGAGTGCAATCCACATCAACAACAAATCACCATTAATGAAAAAAATGACAAAATCACTTACACACACAATAGCCCATACCCCAAAAGGGAATGCATTTAAAATTTGTAAGACAAGTGCAATCACTTCTTACAATAAATCAAGTCAAAATTCAATAAAATAATCTGATTTTGACTCCAAATTAATAAACATGGTTGGTGGAGGTTTTTGAGAGGTGTGGGACAAGTTTAACTTGTCCCACAAGCCTCCAATTTAGGCTCCCAAGACCAAATCCGAGTTTCAAAGAGGATGGAGTGTTCTACACTCCAAAATCTGCCTTACACAATCTATCATTTTACTTACACAACTTTTACATCCTCTTACAATTTCTTACACATGCATTTATATTTATGACATTTATTTATTACATGGTTATTTATTTATAATATATATATATATATATATATATATATATATATATATATATATATATAAGTCAATTTTCATTTTCAACCAAGACAATAACTTTTAATTTATATTCCACATCCCAATTAATTTAATTGAAATTTAACTATAAGATTCACATTATACTATCACATTAAAATAATTAAACTAAAGAGCACATTACAAATAAAATACATACAACAATAATTTTAAAAAGGGACACAACAAATAAAGCACACATATACCCCATGGTCACAATAATGGAAATCCCCCCATGGGAAATCCTAACAAAACACAACATACAACTCAAACACAGTTGCCATGGTGACCTTGTTGATTTCACACTGAATTCCAATATGGTTAGTCTCCAGTCCCCCGACATTGTTGTGATTTTTAACCTACAAAATGCAATATACCCCTTCGGCCTCGTGGCCATATCAGAACATCCAAATGATATAAGCAACATACAATTATTAAATCCAAATCACAACATTATCAAGAATTTAACATTTATCATTTAAATTCAACTGCAACTATATCATCATCCAATAGATCTCTATACTATAGCTATTCATAATATCAATGTCACATGTCTACAATCAAAAGCAATAACCTGTCCATGTCAACCAGTATGTCATCATCCACATAATAATACTGATGTCTCAATGATCATCAAGCAAAAATATCTGAATCCAGATCAATATTAATCCAGGATCTAACATCTAACCATCATACTAATCAAAACATAATAATGTCCATAATAGTCCCTGATACATCATACTACATCAAAACATAATAATATCCAAAATGTGACCAATAGTGTCAGGATCAATATCTGAATAGTGTCCAAGGAAAGTGGGCACTACATGAGAACAAAATAGTGAAGTTTTATAGGATGATTTTAAATTTTTGAAGTTTTCTTAAACATATTTTAATGTTATGATATTTCTAACATATTTGAATGCTTTGATTTTTCTAACATATTTGAATAATTTATTTTGTTTTGTAAAGTTTTATGAAACTATGTACAGAAGACAAGTAAGGGTGGATGCCCCTAGCGATAGATGGGATGTATAAGGACATAAGGCCACGTACGTACCGAAAGGCCATTAGGTGGGAGTATTCAAAGGTAAACTCTTCATAGGTAAAAGTGGGACCCAAGGCCATTATGGATAGTTTCAACATGATGATGAACATAAACCAATGAAATTTTGAGAAGAAGCAAGGATGCCCCAGCGTAAGTTGGCCTAAAGGCACATGATAGAAAGGAAGGAGAAGATTATTTTTGTGAAAGGTGACAAACATGTCTGCAAACTTGGCAAACAAGTAATCTTATACACATGGATGTTTTGAACGAAGTATAAGAATGATGTGAATGATATGAATGTAGCTTAGAAGCCTCACGATGAACAAGTGATTATCCAAAGGCATAAATCGTGAGATGAGATATGGACTAGAGTAAGAGTCCGAACAAGATCCAAAAAAAGACACTTGTAACATACTAATCCTATTTACGCATAGAGATCATGTGTGTGCACATGGAGTTTATTACCTCTTGAAGTGATGATTTAATAGACAAAAAGTGAGCAGACCTAGCCAATGTGTAGGAATGATTTATTGTGAAAGGTGATTTTGTGAATGGATGGTGAAAGGATAGTTATACATTGCTTTTATTCCAGCCAAGCATCCATAGCCCCGACGGAGATGATTTTTATTCTAATCACAACATTGTTTTATTGCGGTCAGTGTCCATGCCGATAGAGATTATTGGAAATACCCCAACAAAGAGTAATATATTAATTTACTTTTGCTTTGTAGATTTTAGCTTTTGATTTCGATTGATTTTTATTATTTTTCTTTCGAAAATTTATTTCAGCTCTCTTGTTTGCCAAGGGATTAAGAACGAGTGATGGCTTGATGGAAGGAGGTGGAAGTGCTTACGATGACGACATTGGCTAGTGTCAATAAATATGTCCAAAATTTCTTTTGCAACAAGTTTATTAGATGTTGAATGTGATAGGATCTCTAAGGCGTTAGTCATTCTTTAATTTTCCAAGGTGATAAAAGACTCGGGGTCAAACGGATACCATAGAGATAAATGTCACAAAATTCATGCGAATAAAATAACCAAAATATCACCTGAAGGGATGAAAATGGCAAGAAGACATGCAAAATAATAGCAGGAAGGAAAGAAATAAATATCCATGTGTATGCAACACTTGATTGCAATGTTTGATCTTTGTACCTTTGATTTTTGTTGTGATTTTTCATTTTTTTGTATTTTTGCATTATTTTTTATTTTTAGATTTTGATATTTTTAAGAGGTTGGGGCTAACAAAGTCACTCTATGTGGTAAGATCCAACAACAAAGTTTGTGAATTCCTTTATAAAGGATACTAGGAGCGTTTGTTTATCGAGAGTGATATTACCCGTGACCTCGATGATTGAGGTGAGTTCACACTCAATAAATGACTATGATTTTGTTCGAAACATGGATTTAATATGTGGAAGATTTAATTCCCCATCCATAGGTTTACACACTTTGTTCCAAACTTAATGGTTACATTGGTTTGTGCTCTTGAATCGCTCTTGAATTAGAATTTTGAGATTGTTTGATTTGTTGGGAGCTATAGAGCTCTTTACAGTTTTGATCTGATCTTGATTAAGAAACTATTTGGGTTTCTTATAAGCTAACACGTGACTTGTTTGATCTCAAGAAGGAGAAGAAAGTGAACATGGACATTTATAACTGATGTGATAAATGACCATGGGCTTGCCACAACCATTGATAGAAGAAATATGTGATGGATGAAATGGATATGGTCCAAGAATTGAAGAGGAGGGGCTACCGGGAGGCAAGCTACTGATAGAAGATGATGAAGGGCTTCCAGGATGTGGCCCAAGAATAGAAGAAGAAGGGCTACTAGGATGTGACCCATAGATAGAAGACGAAGGGCTACTAGGATGTGGCCCAAGAATAGAAGAAGAAGGGCTACTAGGACATGACCCATAGATGTAAGATAATGGGCTACTAGGATGTGGCCCAAGAATAGAAGATGATGGACTACCCGAGGGTGATCCATACCTAGAAGACAAGGGGCTAGTTAGACGTTCCCAAAGAATAGAAGATAGTGGGCTACTCAAAAATGTCCCACAAATAGTAGAGGAAGGGCTACTAGAAGGTGATCCACACCTAGACGAAGATGAAGGGCTACTTGGCATTGACCCCATAGGAGATTGTGATTGAGGAATTATGAGAGACAAAGAGTGATTGTGTGATGAGAAGATAGGCCATGGATTATTGTAAGACCTAGGAGTTTCCTCACTTAATGAAGAATGTGAAGATGAAAGAATAAGAGGAGGATCAAGTTGCATGATTTGAAGCTCTTCCGCTATTTCTTGATGAAAGGAATCAACATTTTTCTCAGAATATGTGGGCGCATCGAATTCTAAAGAGAATCCTTTCTCGTAATCTTCTAAAGGAATATCTTTATGTGCCCCTATAAATTCCCTAATTGTTTCTTCATTTTGAAAGAGGTCAATCATATGATTTGTTGATCAACCACCAGGGGTTGATTGAAAGAAATAGATCCAATTGGTGTGGAAGACTTAGAATACGTTTGATGATGATTGATAGAAGAAAATGGTGTGGGGGATGAAGAAGATGTGTAGCTAGATGTCTCAGGAGTAGAAGAAGGTGGTGTGGACCTACCTATACAATGGTATGTTGTATGTAAAATAGTAGGATTAATTCAAAAGTCTATATATTGCTACGCATGGGTCGATTCAGACATTTTTCTCGAAGGACTTTGAGTCACACGAATCTTCAAAGGAGGAAGACTTATTAAGGGTGATTGATGAAGAAGGTCCTGCGAAGGAGGGGAGGACCATGATTAAAGAATTGCATTGGATGAATAATAGAAAGGGTCCTTTAAAGAAAGGGAGGACTGTGATTCAAGAATTGTATTAGATTTTTGATTAGATGGATTTTGAGTCGCGCATATCTTCAAAGGAAGAAACGCGTCATTGGTGGTGATAAAAGGGGTCCTGCAAAGAGAGGGAGGACCGCGATGTAGTAGTCGCATTAGATGAAGGATGAAGATAATTTGTGGTGACACAAAGATTTAGAGAAGAACATTGTTTAGATGATTGATAATAGAGGTCCTGCAAAGAAGGGGAGGACCGTGACTTAAGATTCGAATTGCATAAATTTGAATAGTAGTCTCAATCCAAATAGTAGTTTGGATCCAAATCATCAGAAGAATCAGAAGAAATGTTTGGATTGGAATCCTCGAATAAGAGGAAATGTTTGGATTGGAATCCTAAAAAGAAGAGGAAATGTTTGGATTAGAATTAGAAGAATAGTGGGGGAACCCAAATAATAATTTGGATCAAAAGCGTCCAAATCATACCACCAACTATGAGATGAAGGTGCGGAACGAGTTACTGTATAGGCTCTCTATCACGAAGAACCAAATGAGGTTTAGTTGTGATGGGAATCCTATGATTTGAATTATTGAACCTAGGTTCTTGATTTTTGTAAGTATGGAGAACCACGTGATAGTTAGTCATTTTTGCTGTTTTAAGCACAAATGTCTAGATCTAGATAGTGTGATGGAACTCCTTCAAAGGGAAGGAAGTGACATGTCTATTTGGGTAGCATAAGGATAACCAACTAGACATTTCGTAAGTATTGATATACGTGCGTGATTTTCGAAGAAGGTCTAAGGAAAATAGACATTGTGATGACACAATATCGATGAGATCGAGAGGGATTGTCCTAGAAAACAAGTTTTCTGAATGAATAATCACAAGGAACAATCATGGAAGTGTGAAACACAAAGCCAATCAACAAGGAAATACACCATATGAAAATGCTTGTGCAAAATTTGATACAAAGGTGATCAAAAAAATGTCAATATTTACATCAACCTCGAAATGAACAAGGCGTAAATATTAACAAAGGGTAGAGATGACTCCCAATCAAAGGTACCATGACAAGTTCAAAAACCAACAAGACCTAAATGTTAAAGGGTGGGGTTTATAAATATAATGTGTGCATGTATACTTTGCTTAATGCTAAATCAAATGAAGCAAGAACTACCACCTAAAATAGTTCTAAAATTTAGCTAAAACAAAGCATAAACACCATCAAGATAGAGACCTAAGCAATATCTAAACTAACATTATAACTTTGAAAACATGAGATCAAAACTATACATGCTATTTTAATATCTCTACTCTCCTAGATTAGTAACAAGAACGAATGGACTTATTTAGCTCAATGGCAATCAAAAATTTCTTTGTTTGATCTTTAAAGAATGCAAGAATAGGAAGCTTTAGCTCTTAACAATGGTGACCTCTCAAGAAAACAAAAGGCAAGCTCTTAGTCTCTTTTCTATATGCTTTGCATTTGCTCTCTTAAGAATTTTAGGTGTAGGTATAACTTAGGTAGAAGGAGGGCTCCTTATATAGCCCAATAGATAAAGGAAATATTTCATCCCTTTGCATGTGGTATAAAGGTAAAACATGATTAGGAATGGATAAGGTTGTTTTATTAAAGATAACCTTACTTTAGAAGGGTTTAATTTATGCTTAGCAAGTCATGGGAGTTGCGGGGTGTTTTAATTAATCAAAGGTGATTAAATAATAGGTAGATGTAAGCTACGAAGCTAATTAGAGGAATATTAGTATGATTTAGGCTATTAGAAGGGGATTAAATCAATTAAACATTGATTTATTGGTTAAATGGAAGGAAAGCTAATTAATTAATAATAATTAATTAGTTTAGGTAGAAGGGTGATTTATTAAGCGAAGGTCGTTAATTAGATTATTTGTTGGATAGGTGAGTTATTAATTACCTTAGTGTAATTAATTAATGATGATATGAGGGAAAATGAGTACTTTTAACGATATTTCATTGATTTGTAAGAAAGAGGATAATTAACACAATTTAAGTATTAAAATTTCTTGGGTGTAATTATGGGTGTCTACATTTTCCCCTCTTTGGGGTGGCGTGAGTAATGCCACTTCATAGATAATAGATGGGTGGAGTTTTGAAGAGGTAGAAGAAAAATTACTAGAAGTGAGAGATGTCCCTCGATTGTTGATGGGGTGATGAAAGAAGACGATCGACGATCAAAAAAGGTGAGAGATAGATAGAAGAATGGGAAGAGGCAAGATGCCCCAATAAGATGGAAGAATAGAAATGAGAGGAAAGTGATGCAGAAGGAATATGGAGGAGGGAAGAGAAGAGCTTAGCCTCTAGCCCCTGTGTATTGGAATAATTTTGGTGTCATCATATTGCCATAAGAGTTACGTCATCGGTCCTTATGAAAAATATAAGCATATGAAAAAGGTAGAATGACATGAAAATCCATACTAAGAACAATTGTCCATTGATAATAACACTAACTCTACTGACATACAAAATGCAATGCAATACAAAAAGTGAAAGATGCCTAACTCCATGCAACTTTAAAAATGCAATGCAATACGAGAAAGTGAAAGAAGCTAAACTAACAGAGAAACATAAGGTAATTTTTTTATTATCAAGCTTGATTCGACACTGTTCAAAATAACGACAAGGGTTACAGCGGTTATCCAAGCAAGGGGAATAACGAAGGACACTTGGGTCCGATGAAAAAGTAATGTGCACTATGAAACAATACTAGGCAACTTGTTGTGCCCTAGAGTATAGATGAAGTAAGCAACCTAGCTTTTGTTGATGGAGGTAGATCAAGATGATCCTCAAGTTACACACATGAACAAGTGAGAACCAAATAGTGATGTTTTATAAGATGATTTTAAATTTTTAGAAGTTTTCTTAAACATATTTGAATGTTTTGACTTTTCTAACATATTTGAATGTTTTGATTTTTCTAACATATTTGAATGTTTTTTTTTTTTTTTGAAAGTTTTATGAAACTATGTACATGAAGACAAGTAAGTGTGGATGCCCCTAGTGATAGAGGGGATGTACAAGGGCATAAGGCCACGTACATACTAGAAAGGTGAAGATGTAAAAATGCCCCAATGATTAGGTGGGAGTATTCAAAGGTAAACTCTTCATAGGTAAAAGCGGGACCCAAGGATATTATGGATAGGTTCAACATGATGATGAACATAAACCAATGAAATTTTGAGAAGAAGAAAGGATTCCCCCAGCGTAAGTTGGCCTAAAAGCACATGATAGAAAGGAAGGAGAAGATTATTTTTGTGAAAGGTGACAAACATGTCCGCAAACATGGAAAACAAGTAATCTTATACACATGGATGTTCCAAACAAAGTATAAGAGTGATGTGAATGATATGAATGTATCTTATAATCCTCACGATGAAGAATTGATTAGCCAAAGTAATAAATCATGAGATGAAATATGGACTAGGGTAAGAGTCTAAACAAGGTCCAAAAAAGACACTTGGTAAGATACTAATCCTCTTTACTCATAGAGATATAGTGTGTACACGTGGAGTTTATTACCTATTGAAGTGAATATTTAATAGAAAATAAGTGAAGAGACCCTAGCTAATGTGTAGGAATGATTTATTGTGAAAGGTGATTTTGTGAATGGATGGCAAAAGGATAGCCATACATTTCTCGCTGCCATCCAAGCATCTATAGCCCGATGGAGATGTATTTGATTCTAATCACAAAATTGCTCTACTTGATCGGGCATCCATAGACCTAATAGAAATTATTGGAAATACCCCAAAAGAGGGTAATATATCAATTTACTTTTTCTTTGTAGCTTTTAGCTTTTGATTTCTTATTGATTTTTATTATTTTTCTTTCTGAAAATTTATTTCAGCTCTCTTGTTTGCCAAGGGGTTAAGAACCACTGATGGCTTGATGGAAGGAGGTGGAAGTGCTTACGATGACGACATTGGCTAGTGTCAACAAATATGTCCAAAATTTCTTCGCAACAAGTTTATTAGATGTTGAATGTGATAGGATCTCTAAGAGGTCAGTCATTCTTTAATTTACCAAGGTGATAAAAGACCAGGGTCAAACGGATACCATAGAGATAAATGTCGCAAAATGTGTGCGAATAAGCTAACCAAAATATCACCGAAGGGATGAAAATGGTAGGAAGACTTGCAAAAGAATAGCAAGGAAGGGAAGAAATAAATATCCATGTGTACGCAACACCTGATTGCAATGTTTGATCTTTGTACCTTTTATTTTTGTTGTGTTTTTTCATGTTTTTGTATTTTTGCATTGTTTTTTATTTTTAGATTTTTGATATTTTTAAGAGGTTGGGACTAACAAAGTCACTCTATGTGGTAAGATCCAACAACAATGTTTGCGACTTCCTTGATAAGGGAGACTAGGTGCGTTTGTTTATCGAGAGTGATATTATCCCCGATCTCGATGATTGAGGTGAGTTCACACTCAATAAATGAATGTGATTTGTTCTGAAACATGGATTTCATATGTGGGAGATTTAATTCCCCATCGTAGGTTTACACACTTTTTCCATACTTGAAGGTTACGTTGGTGTGTGTTCTTGAATCGCACTTGAATTAGAATTTTGAGATTGTTTGATTTGTTGAGAGATATAGAGCTCTTTACAGTTTTGATCTGAGCTTGATTAAGAAACTGTTTGGGTTTCTTATAAGCTAACGTGTGACTTGTCTGATCCCGAGAAGGATAAGAAAGTGAATGTGGAATTTTATAACTGATTTGATAAATGACCATGGGCTTGCCACAACCATTGATATAAGAAATTTGTGATGGATGAAATGGATTTTGTCCAAAAATTGAAGAGGAGGGGATATCGGGAGGTGAGTTCTTGATAGAAGATGATGAAGGGCTTCAGGATGTGGCCCAAGAATAGAAGAAGAAGGGCTACTAGGACGTGACCCATAGATAGAAGATGAAGGGCTACTAGGATGTGGCCCAATAATAGAAGAAGAAGGGCTACTAGGACGTGACCCATAGATGTAAGATAATGGGCTACTAGGATGTGGCCCAAGAATAGAAGATGATGGACTACCCGGGGTGATCCATACCTAGAAGACAAGGGGCTAGTTGGATGTGCCCCAAGAATAGAAGATAGTGGGCTACTCGAAAATGTCCCACAAATAGCAGAGGAAGGGCTACTAGAAGGTGATCCACACCTAGACGAAGATGAAGGGCTACTTGGCGTTGACCCCATAAGAGATTGTGATTGAGGAATTATGAGAGACAAAGAGTGATTGGGTGATGAGAGGATAGGCCATGGATCAATGTAATACCTAGGAGTTTCCTCACTTAATGAAGAATGTGAAGATGAAAAAATAAGAGGCGGATCAAGTTGCATGATTTAAAGCTCTTCCTTTGTTTCTTGATAAAAGGAATCAACATTTTTCTCAGAATATGCGGGTGCATCGAAGTCTAAAGAGAATCCTTTCTCATAATCTTCTAAAGGAATATCTTCATGTGCCCCTATAAATGCCCTAATTTTTTCTTCATTCTGAAAGAGGTCAATCGGTATGAGTTGTTGATCGACCACCAGGGGTTGATTGAAAGAAAGAGATCTAATTGGTGTGGAAGACTTAGAAGATGTTTGATGATGATTGATAGAAGAAAATGATGTGGGGGATGAAGAAGATGTGTAGCTAGATGTCTCAGGATTAGAAGAAGGTGGTGTGGACCTACCTATACAATGGTATTTCATATGGAAAATAGTAGGGTTAATTTAAAAGTCTATAGATTGCGACGCATGGGTTGATTCATACGTTTGTCTCGAAGGACTTTGAGTCACACGAATCTTCAAAGGAAGACTTATTGGGGTTGAGTGATGAAGAAGGTCCTGCAAAGAAGGGGAGGACCATGACTCAAGAATCGCATTGGATGAGTAATAATAAGGGTCCTGAAAAGAACGGGAAGACCGTGATTCAAGAATTGTATTAGATTTTTGATTTGATGGATTTTGAGTCATGCGTATCTTCAAAGGAAGAAGACGCGTTGTTGAGGCGATTGATAAAAGGGGTTACGTGAAGAGAGGGAGGGCATGTGACATAGGATTCGCATTAGATGAAGGATTAAGATGATTTGTGGTGACACAAATCTTTAGAGGAGGAGAACATTATTTAGATGACTGATAATAGAGGTCCTGTGAAGAAGGGGAGGACCTGTGACTTAGGAGTGAAATTGGATGAATCGAATAGTAGTTTGGATCCAAATCATCGAAGAATCGAAGAAATGATTAGATTAGAATCCTCGAAGAAGAGGAAATGTTTGGATTGGAATACTCGGAAGAAGAGGAAATGTTTGGATTAGAATTAGAAGAAGAGTGGGGGAACCTAAATAATAATTTTGATCGAAGCATCCAAATCATACCACCGACTATGAGATGAAGGTGGGGAACGAGTTATTTATATGAGGTTTAGTTGTGATGGGAATCCTATGATTTGAATTATTGAACCTAGATTCTGTGTTTTTGTAAGTATGGGGAACTGCGTGATAGTAATTTTTGCAATCTTTGTTTTAAGCACAAATGTCTAGATCTAGATAGTGTGACGGAACTCCTTCAAAGGGAAGGAAGTGACATGTCTATTTGGGTAGCATAAGGACAACCAACTAGACATTTCGTAAGTATTGATATGTATGCATGATTTTTCGAAGAAGGTCTACGAGAAAATAAACATTATGATGACGTAATATTTATGAGATCGAGAGGGATTGTCCTAGAAAACAAGTTTTTTGAATGAATAATCACAAGGAACAATCATGGAAGTGTGAAACACAAATCCAATCAACAAGGAAATACACCATATGAAAATGCGTGTGTAAAGTTTGATGGAAAGGTGATCAACACAATGTCAATATTTACATCAAGCTCAAAAAGAACAGGAGTAAATATTAACAAAGGGTAGAGATGACTCCCAATCAAAGGATACCACGACAAGTTCAACAACCAAAAATACCTAATTGTTAAAGGGTGGGGTTTATAAATATAATGTGTGCATGTATACTTTGCTTGATGCTAAATCAAATGAAGCAAGAACTACCACCTAAAATAATTCTACAATTTAGCTTAAACAAAGTATAAACACCATCAAGATAGAGAACTAAGAAAGATCCAAACTAACATTAAAATTTTCAAAACATGAAATCAAAACTATTTTAACTAACGTAGAGAACTAAGCATGCTATTTTAACATCTCTACTCTCCTAGATTACCAAAAAGAATGAATGGACCTATTTAGCTCCAATGGCAATCAAAAATTGCTTTGTTTGATCCTTAAAGAATGCAAGAATAGGAAGCTTTATCTCTTAACAATGGTGACATCTCAAGAAAACAAAAGGCAAGCTCTTAGTCTCTTTGCTATATGCTTTGCATTTTCTCTCTTAAGAAGTTTAGGTGTAGGTATAAAGGTAGAAGGGGGCTCCTTATATAGCCCAATGGATAAAGGAAATACTTCATCCCTTTGCATGTGGGATAAAGGTAAAACATGATTAGGAATGGATAAGGTTGCTTTATAAAAGGTAACCTTACCTTAGAAGGGTTTAATTTATGCTTAGCAAGTCATGGGAGTTGGGGGCGTTTTAATTAATCAAAGGTGATTAACTAATAGGTAGATGTATAAAGAAGCAGGGGAAGATACACACAGGAATAAACACACAAATCATATATTTCTTCTTGATATTCCATACGAGAACTCTTACAAATATATAGGAATAAGTCATTCCTATAAAATAGGAATCTGATATAACAACACTCCTTAATTCTCTCACCAAACTTCTATTCACGTGAGTTGTTTATTAACAACTTCACATATAAACAAATATAATAACAGACCTAACAAATAATAATGATTGATAATGGAGCACTAATATAATTATTTCCTAACATTCCCCCTAGTGCGAACATGGAAAAAAACTACCTTTGTCGCAACGCGCCGCCACGTAGCATGCTCATGATCCGGATGGTTTCAAGGGCAGTACATCAACAACCTCAATGTAGGATAGAAGGGGTGATTTATTAACAGAAGATCGTTAATTAGAGTATTTGCTAGATAGGTGACTTAATTAATTAGCTTATTGTAATTAATTAATGATGATATGAGGGAAAATTAGTGCTTTTGACGATATGTCATCGATTTGTAAGAAAGAGGATAATTAACGCAATTTATGTATTTAAATTTCTTGTGCGTAATTATGGGTGTCTATAACATTAATGAAAAAAATTACAATCCAAACTCTTGGAGAAGGTGGAATAAAATTGCAAGTAAAAATAAAGAAAAATAGGATGAACATGGGATTTGTGTATCCATCCAAATCTTCCTCCTCTCCTTGGCTTTCTTCTCTTCCTCCTTCCCTTAACTGCAAAAAAAAAAATCAAGGAAATGAGTAAAATGAATGAATAAAAGAGCCAGCGAGATAATTATGGTTGTTTTAGAATTTCTCCATCCAATGGTCTAGATTTGTTTCATTCAATGGCATGGATTGTTCCCTACAAATGTCAAGTGGGAGTTAGGTGAGACCATCATTTGATTACATGGATCATGATTGAATGGGGCCACTTAAGTGGTGTTAAAGTTAACTCAATTTTTGTATTTCATTATGTTTTATTTTAGTGATTTTAAAAAATAAAAGGGCATAAGCTTGTGAAAATTAAGTAATTTCATTCTCTTAGTAATCTAGACATCATTTATATTTGAAAATCAAATTTAATAGTATTGGTTAAATGGAAGGGTAAATTATACCTAGACCATTTTAATAATAAATTATTGAATGACTTTAGGAACTCCCTTTTAAATTAATCAAGGATTGTAGGAATGAAGTTGTAAACTTTATTGAAGGATTAATATTATTATTTAATTAATTTTGAGATGATCATTTGTTAACCATGGGTTTAGCTAATCATTGCTTTCATTATGTTAAAAAAATGTTCGTAATTTTTCTCTATAATATTTGTTTCATTTGGGGTTTCATGGGTTAAAATCTATGGGCGTCACACTTGGTCTCGAGCCATGGGTTCAACACTAGCACCCTAGGAACACTTGAAAACATGAAACACAACAAATAAACCTAGCGCAACTCTAAACCTAGAACACACAACATTGTATGATATTTTGTTAAACGTAGAAAACTTAGAAAACTGAAACAAAACTTAGATGATGATAAACTAACTCTTGTCTTGGTCTATGTAGGAGGTGTGGACTAGACAAGGGGTTCCTACGTGGACCTAGACCTACCACCCCCAGATCAAGCTATAGAAGCTATTTTTCCTTATATATTATAGACACTATAGGATGTTAATGTCATTATACGCGGATGATCTTTAGGAGGGTGACCTAGTAGATAGGACAGAGAGCCATCAGTAGAGGCTCATGCACCTTTACGTCACAGTGTAGAGGATAGGGAAAATAACTCCCATGTGGAGTCGATTAGGCATGAGTCACCTCCTAGGGAGCATAGAGATAGAGCTACGGGACACAGAGATAGGTATAGGATCCCTAGGCCAAGATATGATCATGTATAGAGACGTAGGGGTTGACATTCAATAGAAATGGATCACATCATATAGATACTAAAGGTACATCCACCTCAATTTATTGGAGACACAGGGGAATTTAAGGAAGAGGCATGGTGTGTTAGCTTGAGCAGATGATTAAAGCTATGTCCATGTTCTAGCAACACGAAAGCTTGTGTTTCCATCAACCTTCTGAGAGATGGAACCGTAGTTTCATGGAGGACTGAGGAGAAGAAGCTCCATGTGGATTTTGAGATAGTCACTTAGGAGTTCTTTGAGGGGCGCTTCAGAGAAGATATATATCCATGAGATTCATTCAATAATGGATTGATGAGTTTGTTGATCTGTGAGAGGCCTTCATGACAATAGCAGAGTATGAGGAATGGTTTCGATCGGCTTGCATACATGGATTACATGAAGGATGTTAAGTTAGAGTTCACAAGTTCATCAGTGGTCTAAACTTAGACTTGGGTGGGGAAGTACACATTAATTTTCCACAGACACATTCGAGAGGCCATGGAGAAGAGCTATATTGTAAAGGAAACCACGGGGAAGAATCCACAGGATTGTGATAGAGTGAGGAGCCCTATACAACAATTACGTGATAGTAGGTCGAGGGGATCAACAACTCATACTCGTGGTTGACACACTTCAGCATAGTCTTCCTTCTGGCATCCTCCACCTTCTCAAAGCAGAGCTTAGCAATAGAAGTATACATGACTACCCTTTTGACCTCCACAATGCCATGATGCTCAGAGAAGGTGTAGTATGGGACCTCTAGCTAGGGGGACTAACATGATATAGGCTCAACCATGAGCATAGTCGACAGGAGTATGTCCACCATAGCACACACAGAGATCTATGGCAGGATCATAACTTTCTTCAACATGTACTACCGCACCACCTGGAGGACTATTTGCTCATTGGAGAGGACCAGGTACTTGTTATGAATGCGGTGTGTATGGAAATAATTGGAGGGAGTTCCCTCAAAACCATGCTAATCAGGGTAGGGAACCTATTTCTGAGCCTATGGTTGGTGACATGGCTAGGAGCCCCATGATATATGCGTAGTGGTCAAGAACCTACATGCGAGCACCAGGGCATGGTGATCGAGACCATAGGTAACATTGGTGGTATTTCTACCCCTATTTTATTTGACTCAAGCTCATTAGATTCTTTCATTTCTCCATCTTTAGTAGAGCATTTTAGGATGGTGGCAATTAGGCATGGCCTTAATCGGGATGTCGATATGGTTTCGAAGCCAAGATATCGGAGACTCCTTAGTCAAGGAGTTCGAGTTGACTAGGACCCTTTTCCACTACTTTAGATCTTCGTATCCTTCCCTTGGGTTTGTATGGAGTTATCTTGGGCATGGATTGGTTGTCTACGCACAGAGATAGAGTTGATTTTCATAGTAAGGTTATATCTTGTGCAGATTATTTGGGAGTGGATTCAGTGATTGTTGGAGTTAGGAGACCCATCTCTATTCACACTATTTCCGTTATGCAGCTAAAGCGGTGTGCGTGACGAGGTTGTCATTTGTATGCTATTACAGTTAGTGATAGGTTGAAGGATGGGGCTAGTGGACCTTCACTTGATGATAACCCCATTTTATAGGAGTTTTATGATGTGTTTCCTAGTGATCTGTTAAGGATGCATCCCTCACATAAGATCAATTTTCACATTGATTATGTTTTAGAGAGAAACCTATCTCACGCGCTCCACATAGGATGACCACACGTGAGCTATGTGAGATCAAGTTTCAACTAATGGGACTTCTTAACAAATCCATAATCAATCTTATTTTATCCCCTTGGCATGCACCAATGATTTTTTTGAAGAAGAATAACGGATCCTTGTGTTTGTGTGTAGACTATCACTAGTGAACAAAGTAATGATCAAGAATCATTACCCCCTTCCTCACATCGATGATTTATTTGATCATATGAAGGGGGCCACTATGTTTTCTAAGATTGATCTTAAGTCAGGATACCATTAGTTGAGGATTTCAAATGCAAATATTCACAGGAAAAATTTTCATATGAGATATGGCCACTATGAGTTCATGGTTGTACCATTCGGTTTGACGAATGCCCCTGCAATGTCAATGATTTTGATGAATGGGGTGTTCATGAATTTTCTAGATGCATTTTTCCTCATATTCCTTGATGAAATTTTTATATTCTCTCATGCGTATGAAGAGCATGAGGAGCACCTTCATCAGGTTCTAAAATGTCTTTGTGAGCAACATCTTTACGGGAACCTAGATAAGTGTGCATTCTTTCAGTCAGAGGTGTAGTATTTGGGTCACATTATTTTTGGGGAAGGTATCACAGTTGATCCTTCCAAGATTAGAGCCATTATGGATTGGCCAGCACCTATAAGTGTGACCAAGGTGCGCATTTTCATGGGGTTAGCAGAGTACTATAGGAGATTTGTTCAGGACTTCTCTCAAGTTGCGCACCCCATCACTTCCATTTAGTGGAAAGGGAATAAGTTTATTTGGTCACATAGATGTGAGTAGGCCTTTATGAAATTGAAGGAATTTCTTACGATAACACTCATTATTTTAGTGTTAGATCCTCAAGGAGAGTTCTTCCTATGCACAGATGCTTCTTTGCCAGGATTAGGAGGTGTATTGTTGCAGGAGGGTGGTGTTGTAGCCTTGAGTCTAGAAAACAAAAGGATTATGAGCTCAATTATCTGACTCATGACCTTGAGCTTGCAGTAGTTGTGCATGATTTGGTTTGATGGAGAAATTTCCTTCTTGGAAAGAGATTCATTCTCAGGACTGATCATTTGAGTCTTCGTCACCTCCTCATGCAACCCAATCTCCACACTTATCAATAGTGTTGGATGGAGTTTCTTTTTTAGTACGACATGGAGATAGAGCATGTGAAGGGGAAGGATAATGTGGTTATAGATTCCCTTAGTAGACTAAGACATATGGTTATGGCTACTTGAGTAGGTACAAATTTGTAGGGCAGTATTTTGCAACAACTTCCTCACAACAGCTTCTACCTTGTAGCCGGATCGAGAGATTGATTCTAAGAGACCCCTTTAGGGGAACTTTGATGGATTTTCATTAGAGGAAAATAGTATTCTCGAGAAACAAAGGCCAAATATATGTACCGAGAGATAGAGGCTTGAGACAGGATATCTTGGCATAGACTTATCATGCACCCTATTTAGTCCATCCGGTGAAGAAGATGCACGCCACCTTGAGAAAATTATACCATTAGAGAGGTGTATGGAGAGATGTATCTAACTTTGTGTCGCATTTTTAAATTTTCATAGGGTGAACGCCGAGCATCAGCATCCAATTGGCGTTCTCTACTCGCATGCCATACCGGAGTGGAAATAGGAAACCATTTCCATGGATTTCATAGTAGGGCTACCGACATCGAGATACCTTCATGATGCCATCCCGATAACGATGGATAGATTGAAAAAGTGGCTCATTTTTCTTCGGTGAAGACCATGTATACAACTAGGGTAGTGGTGTGAGTATACCTTGATGAGATTGTCAGACTGCATGGGATTCTGTGGAAGATTATTTGTGACTGTGATCCCTTATACACCTCTCATTTCTGGACTAACATGCGGTATGCCCTTGGGATGCATATCAACTTCATTATAACTTATCATCTAAAGAAATATGAACACATAGAGTGGGTGAATTAGATTATAGAGGATATGTTGCGGATGTATTTCATGGACCATCATTCTAGGTAGGAGGAGTACTTGTATTTAGTAGAGTTTTCCTATAAGAAAAAAATTTTAGAGTTTGAATTGTATGGCTCCTTTATAAGAATTTTATGGTAGGGAGTTTATTACACCACCGAGTTCGAGCAGATTTGAGGAAAGGGTTTCTCTTGTTCCGAGAATTATTATAGGATATGGAGGAACAGTTGTCATGATTTGTGAGAGGTTAGAGGAGGCTCAGGATAGACATAAGAAATATGCAGATCTGTGGAGGAAATATAATAGTTTTAAGGTGGGTATGAAATTTTTCTTCGTGTTAGGCCTCATCATAGCCCTATCCGGTATGGAAAATGCTCTATGTTAGCTCCTTGATTTGTGGGTCCCTTCGAGATCTTGGAGTGTATCAATCCTTTGGCCTATCATCTAGCATTTCCATCGAGCTTGTCTCGTATACACGATGTATTTCATGTTTATATACTTAGGATATCCATTCCAGATCCCTCTCATGTTTACGATTGGACTGCATTGCAGGTGCAGGAGTAAGTATAGGTGTCACTGGAGCCCGTGCACATCATAGAGCATAGGACCATGGGTCTTTGAGGCCACGATATTGACTAGGTGTGGGTCCATTGGGATAGGTATGATGAGACTACAACCACATGGGAGGATGCCACTTTATTATGAGCCTAGTTTCCTTAGCTATTCCGGTGAATTCTGGAGGAATTTGAGTCTAGGGGGGAGATGTAGTGCCCACTCCTCTTCGACACTATTTCATTTTGATGTTAATACTATTGGAATGATATTTAGACATTTTGATTATGATACATTGATCAGTAGATGATATATTATACTGATATTTGGACTATTGACATTATGTGGTTTACATTTTATTATGATGCACTAGATGGTGATGATATAAAGTTGTATTTATTGAGTTGTGATATTCTGATTTCTATACTAATATGTCGTAATTTGGATGCATATCATATGATTGGATGTTTTGAGTAAAATTATGATTTTATGGATGCCAAAATAAAATTAATTCGATGATGATGGATAATATAATTTCCAGATTTGAATGATGATTATTGATTTTTATACATATTATTTGTGATGTTGTTAATATGGTTGAAAGGAAAAAAGGCATTTAATTTGTGTTGTAGGACACTTTTTCACATGCATCGAAAGGGGATATGAGACCAACGAAGGAAGGATGTCAGGTGTTGAGCAACGAGGCCAAATTTGACAACTTGTGTTATGTTGTGTGGTTTTGTTGTTACATGCCTACTTAGGAGGTTTCCCATGGGGGTGACCTCACATTTATGGCCATGGGGTGAATTGTGTCCCCTTTGTTTTAATTTTTTCATCTTCTTTATTAGTGTTTTATGTATTTAAAATTTGGAATATTTTGTCACTTTATTAACATGTAATAATATGTCTTAATTAAGCTAAATATTTCTTATTTGGTTAACTAAAATTGGGATGTGACAAATAGGTAATTATGAGGTTAGATGGTCCTTGTTGTAAGTAAGATTTATGTTGATTTTTGTGTGTTTTACTCCACCCCAATTTCAAAATACGGATTTTGACTTTGGGGGCCTATTTGGAAGCTTTTGAGATAAGCTAAGATTGTCCCATACCTCTTAAATTTACCCAAAAACCCTACCTATGGGTTGGGAAGTTTATTTTGGACTTTTTTATTTTATTTTGAGTGTAAAAGAGAGAAAATAATTGCACTTTCCTTCTACCTCAAATATTTTTTTCCTTATAAAGCATAAGGTGAAAGTTTGTGATCCATCCGGGTTTATCATATTTCTTACAAGTTCATTGAATGTCTTGGACTTTGTGTGACAACTTGAGTGTGGGAATGGATGAATGTTGAAGTGACATCCTACATGGAACCACCTCATCATCCTCACATTCCATTTCTAATTATTGCTGGATTTTGATGGAATGGGAGTTACTTGTTCATTTTCTTCTTGTGCACTTTTTGATTTGTTGCTAGTTGGATTGCTTTTGGAAGATTACATGGCTTGCAATTGAAAGAGGCTTGTGAATTTTTCTTGGAGATTTATGGAGAGGTAGGCTCTCCACTTACATTATTTTGTTATCATGCTTGTTTTATGACATTTTGTATTTTGTTATTTTGTTAGCATGCTTGTTGATTTGAATGAAAGGTATATTGAAAATATTAAAACTACAGATGCATTCTAGTTAATTTGAAAGAAATGAAGTAGTATGTAAATTGGTGTTTAAAATGATTATGAATCTTCTTCATCTAAACATATCTAATTGTGTAAGAAAAGCGTATTTATTCTCCCAACTTAATATTAGATAGAACAAATACAAATTAAAACATATATGTACATTTATATAAGAGAATGAAAGTGTAGCTACATTTCTACCTAAATATAACGATGGTTAAGTAAATTTTATAGGGATATTATACAATTCCTTTCCGTTACCTATTAAACTAAGTAGTGTTTCATTTTTATTTTTTTAAATCTAAACAAACTGGATTATTTTGATAGCATTAATATACTAATATTATACACATATTAATATAATAATGAAATTTAAGTATTAATAATATATATGTATAGATTTGTATGTTGTGTGTGTGTGTTTATATATATATATATATATATATATATATATATATATATATATATATATATATATACACATATATATATATATACATATATATATATATATATATATATATATATACATATATATATGTATATATATATATATATATGTATATATATGTATATGTATATATATATATATGTATATATATATATGTATATATATATATATGTATATATATATATATATATATATACCTATACATATATAGATATACATATATATATATATATATATATATATATATATACATATACATATATAGATATACATATATATATATATATATATATATACTAATATATATTTATTATTGTTGTTGTTGTTAATAATAATAATAATAATATATTATTATTATTATTATATATAAAAAAACATATACTAATGTTTATTTGTGAAAACTTATACCCAACTAAAAACTTATTAAAAACAAATATAATATATGTTTTTTTTTATTTGGGTCTATGCGGCCATGCTCAGGTTTGAGTAGAATGGGGGATGGGTCATTGACCCCACCACCACCCCATTGTATTTTGAGATGGGGGGTGGGGTTGGTGACCCCTCCCCCCACTGTTGTGTTCTATTAGTATGGTGGATGGGGACCGAGCACCCACCAAACCCCACTTATATCCCACTTATGTTGGTTTGCCTTTCTAAACTCTTTACCGATCTATGCATAATGTAATCCATGGAGTTTAATGATTATACATGTGGAATTTTCTTTTATTCTTAATGTAAAAGGGGCATAAGAAGGAATTATGGGACCAAGATTCTGGTTTCCTGGGTTCTCTAAATTTAAGAACTTTCAAATCAATTTCATTTTCAAAGAGTTACTTACCATGTTCTACCCACAAGGAATTCACTCAATGATGGAGAAAATTCCTATATCTAACTTCGTAAGACATAGTAGACAACTAATATACTAAGGAGGTCTTAGTTATACTTACTCTTAGATAAACTTTGTCTAGGTTGGTCCTAACCAACGGGTCCATGATGGTAATGCTAAACATATCGACCATAACATTAACACAAACTAGGGGTCTTATTTACCTAAACTAGGAGGTGCCATCAAGTACAAGGTTTAAGATCATTCTACGATTTCAATTTCTTCCACGCTAAGAAGGATCCCACATGAAGACAAGTTATGGATGAATTTTATGTTAGGGTTGTGATTGTGGTTAGATGTCTTTATTACATTTTCAAGGTAAGAAACACAACACCAATTATTCAATCATCTATTGCACATTAGAAACACATTAAAGGTTATTAAATTCAAATTCATTTAACACACACACACACACACATATATTTCATTTCCAAAGAGTTACTTACCATGTTCTACCCACAATGAATTCACTCGATGATGGAGAAAATTCCTATATCTAACTTCATAAGACTTGGTAGACGACTAATATACTAAGGATGTTTTAGTTATACTTACTCTTAGATAAACTTTGTCTAGGTCGGTCCTAACCATCGGGTTCACGACGGTAATGCTAAACATATCGACCATGACGATAACACAAACTAGGGTCTTATTTACCTAAACTAGGAGGTGCCATCGAGTACAAGGTTTAAGATCATTCTACGATTTCAATTTCTTCCATGCTAAGAAGGATCCCACATGAAGACAAGTTATGGATGAATCTTATGTTAGGGTTGACTATTGTGGTTAGATTTCTTTATTACATTTTCAAGGTAAGAAACACAACACCAATTATTTAATCATCTATTGCACACTAGAAACACATTAAAAGATATTAAATTCAAATTCATTTAACACACACACACACACGCAGATATATATATATATATATATATATATATATATATATATATATATATATATCAATCGTTTTTACCACATGCAACTATGAATCAAAATTACACCTATGATTAAATGTGCATTTCCCAAGGTATCCCTAAAACTAGCATCTCATACATATTACAAAATTTCAAATACAACGTTTCTATAATATGGGACTACATTGTACATATATACATTTTACAATGACCTATATAAATTACAATAATAAACCATGAATTTCACAATCCCTTTTCACCATCTTTCTTACATCCTACAAAACCATGTCAGCATGAAATCATCGATAAATCATTGGCATGCCATCCGCCCTTATCTAGAAAAATTGATGTTTTTAGTTTCCCATTTACATATAATTAATTATTATAATTTGAATTCAAAAAAAAAAAATAGAGACATTTATTCATTTCACTTCATTTCGTAACCAAGGAGAGAGAAAGAGATAGGAAAGAGAGAGAAACACTATTTTCCCAAAAGTCAAATTTCACACAAGAAGCCACAAGATAGAGTTCTAAATAGTTATTTACAAGTTTCAACAAGTTTTCATGGTTTTTTTTATTTTGCTAAGCTGCAAAACGTTCAATTCAGACTCGGAGGCTAAGAACCCACTTTCAAACATTGTCTTCCAAAGTGAAAACACCCCATGGTTAAATATCTACATGTCCACCTATATACCAAGAGTTCGTAGGAACTGAAGGAATTCAAAACTAATGAACCGTTTGCGATTGGCGTACTAGTTTTTCAGGGCCATTGATCATAATTGGCCTAGTTGCAAATGAATAAAAGTTAGCTCGAGGCTCAAAAACAATTCAAAAATAACGCTCAATGGACGAAAGTGCAACGAGAATCATCCTAGAAGGTCCCCTTTATATGGAGAATTCAATAGAGTTGATGGGACTTAGAACTAGCAAACAATTTTCAAATGGAGAGAGGTTTTTTCGAGCCATTGATTGTAATTGGTCTAGTTTTGATCACTTCAAATCGCAACCAAAGGCCTATAAAATGCCCTTTCTAAACTATCAAGAATATATTTTTTCCCCAAACTAAAGGTTCCATGTAATTGTCTAGTAAAAATACTAGAGGTTTGTAAAGGTGGATAAACATTTCGTTGTCCTGGATTCAAACAGCGAGCCAATACGAAACCCAAATTTTCAATTTAAGAAACTTCCTACAGCTACAAAATGGTGTAATAGGGCTCCAAGAAGGGTGTCAAAAGATCACAAATGTTCATTCACGATCGATCCAAAGATTAAAGTGACACCTCACATAAAAAGGTAAAAAAGGAAGCTTAACCTCCCCTTTCTAGAGTTACGAAGGTTACTTTATGAATCTCGAAAATCATAATTTATCTGTTTTAACAAGGGAGTGGTCAACATATTTACAGGGGCTCAACTTCAACTTGTCAATAAAAATGGGTATTGAAGCAATCTAGTTTCATTAGGAAGCTTGTTAGATCATCTCAAAATGAGGGTTTGAGTTTATGTTTGTCTACCAAGGAATATTTTAATTATGCAAGCTATGGTATGACATTTTTTGTTTTGAAAATAAGTTTATTTAAAACTATCAATTCTATGATAATGCTACATTTTAAAATTTTATTTCACTACAAATGAACCAATAAAGAACAAAAATTATAGAAGACAGGGAGAGATGAACCATGCCTTCTTTAAGCAGAATCGCAACATTGCATTTCACCGAAAAAATCATGGGATTCACATAATATTCCACACTTTTCTAATGGTCTACCAGAGCACGAGAAGCTGCAACATCAAACAACATTCCTCTAACCTTATCTGTGTATGGAATGCACATATCCTGGAATCCCCTCAATCCATCGATCACAATTCTTTCAAGCATTTTGTCAACATTTCACATGCCTCATTATTTCTTCCTTTTTTGTGTGCATATATAGAAGGAACTTGCAACTAAAACATTCGAAAAAGTCTCATCCCCATAATGCTTTGGCGGATGCCCAAATCTTATTTCAAAACCACTACTATTTTGGCACTGGTTGTGTGGATGCTAACAAACGTGGAGTTGATCTAGGTTAGACACCTGTGGGTTGCATATGGTCAAACGAGCTGATTTAACAACCCATTTTATGTATATCCTGTAGTCATTGTAGTCCATGAGTCCCTCATTTCATGCATTTAGTCGAATAGTTCACATGCCAAGTGTATGCTTCCACATTTTGCATGCCTATCTACCAAAGTGCTTCCAACTAAAACCTTTGAAAAAAATCCTATAACTTTATGCTTTATTGGACATCCATACCCCGATCTAGTCTTTGGTAATTTGGCACAGCAGGAGAATGCAGAAAAGGTAATCGATCGAGTCGAGAGATTTGTTTGTTTCATAGGTGAACCGGTGTGATTGACTCATGAGGAACCCATGTATTCTCTCGCACTACCGTAAAAGATAATCCATGAGAAGTAGTCTCATTCTTTCATTTGATCAAACACTATAACAACATCAATGTATTGAGAGATGCCCTTGCCCAAAAGCACCACCGAGGAGAAGAAAACATGGAGAATATGGTCGAAAATGGCTTCCTCCTTTGTTGGACGCCTTCAAACCTTCGGGAGAAGGGTGCAACTAACAATTGAAGCCCTATAATCTAGGAACATCACGGTTGGAAGGCCCGAAAAATAGGCCATGTGTGGATTATGCTACGTATTCCCCTTTCCTTGGTTTTAACATGATTCTTCACACGCCTAACAGGAGAAAACAAACCAACAAAAAAATCCTTTCAACCAACCCATGACCGTCATTCAATAATGTTTGAGCAAAACTTGAATCCTGTGACGACTAATAAAGAACACTAACTTTCTCGATGTCTTGGTTGGTGTGCATATCTAGTTCAAAGCTCTCCTTCCTCCATGGTGTTTGTTGCTCTGTCTCTGTACAAACCATAAGGAAGAAAAAAAGATAAGGTGCCCTAGCCCCGTTTTTTTCGAAACCGCCCTATTCACGGGCTTTTCATTTAATCCTTTTTTTTAACTCAAAAGCATAAACCCTAAAACGGCTCATCACCCCTCCCTTTTAATTATATTTTTGTTTCTTATTTTAATTTTATTTTAAATCCATTCTTCTCATTTCGCGAGAAATCTTGTCACCCAATTTACTTTATTTACTAACGTTGTTCCTTCCTAATGACCGACCGAGAGGGATTTTCCCCAGCTCTCTCTTCAATCCAATCGTAATTGTAGCAAACACAACTTCGGCAAGGTGAGCTCGCACAACCAAGCTGACCGCCCATGCATTAAGGTGTATGAAATTACCTCTTCAAGGATAATAACTAAATCACATTGTTATGAGAAGCACCCAGCACACCAAGTTAGGACAAGAAGAGTGAACTTGCACAAAATTCGAGCCCCTAATCAACACAGGTAAGATAGCTCTGAGTTTCCCATATAAGGTTAGAAGAAATCATTACACCGATTTAATCAGACCATGTGCCTTCACGTGGAGCTAAACATTACTTCTACCCACACACCCCTTCCAACTCCATCCCTGCTAGCACGCATCCCAATTTTATATTCATTTTTTATTATTATTATAGTTTTTGTTCTGGTCGGCACTACAATGGCCTACAGCCAGTGCACATGTACCATACAAAATATAGTGTACCCTTGTACCCTTGCACCCCTGAACCAGTAAGTACTAGTTTTACCTATCACTCATGATGATCATATTCCACTCGCATTGGATGTGAAAGAGTTCAAGCATGTTTTCTCTTCCAGGTCTTTGCTCCAAAATTTATCGTAATATTCCTCGTAAGTAAATTTCGTATATTGGGCAGGATTATCAGCGGTGATTAGCGGAAGAGCAGGCTCGATTACTGCATCCGGTGAAGGGCAGTAAAATGTTGGAACAGAGATCCTCGCTTCGCTACAATTCACCACTGCACGGTGAACTCCACTTTTGTATATTCCGTTGCTCAGAACCTACAACACAACAACCTTGTGAGTTTCAAATTAATTCATATGGTAAGCTTGAGTGATTGAGTACATGATAATATGGTATATACCTGTAGTTGGTCACCGACATTGACTACGAAGGCGTTGGGCATGGGCTGCACTGCACACCATCTTCCATCCCTAAGCACTTGCAAGCCTGAGACATTGCCTTGAAGAAGAACAGTAAGGGCATTAGGATCTGAATGTGCCGGTAAACCAAATGTGAGGTCAGGATTGGGGCAGCGAGGATAACAGTTTATGGCCATGTGTTGAGCATGGTTTCCGAGAGCGTTGTCAAGGAAGTCCGGCTCGAGTCCCAGGCTCTCCGATATGGCAGCTAGCAACCGTAGAACCAGGGCTCTTACCTCTGTGCAATATTTGCCAACAACCTCTCTGTATTCACATAAAGAAAACCATAGCTATATCGGGCACCGGATCATAACATAACTTGAATTATAACATATATTGTATGGTCAATCAAATGTACCTGTAAGCGGGAGGTTGTGAAGGCCATGCATCGATATACTTCTCTAAAGGATAACAATGGTGCCTCAAGTAGTTTCTCCAATTAGAAACTTTTTCATTTTGCACATTAAAGCTAGTCGACAAGCGCACAACGCTGGAAGGGTCTTCAGAGTAGAACTGCTCTCTATATTCCATAGGCATGGTAAAAAAATCTTTTGCAATCGCGAGCATGCTGTTTATGTCGGTATCTGGTACTCCATGGTTAATTACCTGAACAAACACAAATATGAATCGTGTGAGCTGTAACAAGAATATCGACAATAGAATACATTAAAGTTGAAAGGTAGATCAACGTAAAAATTGCATCTCTTTACAAAAAAATTCAAGTAAATGACCATTAATATTCTAAACTTTACCTGAAAAAATCCATCTTCTTGACAGGCACGTCGAATTTGGTGAATCAATGATTGCCTATTGAGTCCATGAAGGCCAGTGAGATCTATCAAGGAAATATCGTCGGACAAAGAAACCTCATCAAGTCTTGGCCTCTCGCTCAGAGGTCTGATATATTCCATTGGAATTTGAACACACCGACTTCTATCGCCAGTCTGTTTGGCTGCACGTCGCATAGGGCTGCTGTTTTTACCACGGAACATGGTCCCTTGTGCTAACAATGGATTTGACATGGCCTCTTCTTCGAGAAAGAGGAGTCGTCCTTTGTTGATGTAGGTCTAAATCATAAGAGACTTTATACAGAAAATTTGTGACTAATTGTAAGCTCGACAACTAAACAATCTTAAAGAATATGTAAAAAAATTACAGTATCGAAATAACAAATAAAACGAAATCAAATCAAATCGGAAGCGCGATAGGTGAGATCGGGTGCGAATTATATGTGGAATAGCGTCATTGAAAGGAAAGCTGTGACGGTGATGTCGGGAAGAGTGAATGACGTTTTCATGCTTGCGTAAGGCAACATGATTCACTAAATCCGTCGTTTTCTCTAGTCGGTGCCGCTTTATATGTCTTTTTGTTGGCCACATACACGTTTTAAATCGAACGTCGGAGCATAATAACAATTATAGAATTCAATTCATAATCACGTTACTTATTTCAGTTTTCACTTTAATTTCATTCATTCATATCTACATGGCGCCTATGAAAAGAAGCGAATGAGTTTAAATTTTATTTTCTTCAGTAGGTAGTGTACAAGAAGAATGTTAATTCATATTTATATGGTGTTAAAGTTTCATGTATGATATATGTTTGTATGTTGAATGGGTTGTGTATTTTTTAATGGTGTTTTTTATTAATTGGTATCATTTAACTTTATTCCCGGATGGGACTTGGGATAGATATTTCTTAATTGTATACGCAAACAATCATAAAAAGTTAATAGATTCGAAAAGTACAATTAATTTTATAAAGAGAACGAGAAATAATTTATACATTCTAAACATTGGATATATTATTTCAGAAAATTTGAATGAACCGTTAGTATAATATGAATATGAATATGTATGTATTTTTTTAATAAAATGAAGTTATTATTATTTTCCATGGAAATTTTATGAAAAAGTCTTAAGAATATATTTTAGAATTTGAGTGAATCTTGATATAGATTTTGTTTTGGATAGATTAGTGACTCCGATTGCAATTCATTTCTATAATTTTAAGTGGTTATTAAAAATTAAAAATGTTAAACATTTATTTAATGTAAAAGTGATTTTTAAAAAGATTTATAATATAACGAAGTGGTTTGGCTGATTTAATTATGTTGATAGAAGTTTTACAATAGTAACAAGGGATGAGATCTTAACGACAATAGACATTCTACAATAGCAACAAGTGGTGGGATTTAATGGTTGGACTATGTAGTTTAGAATTTTTATATTATAATTGACGACCGTTTAACTATCACTCAAAGGTATTTTTCCACCTTTGAAAAATCAATAAAAATATAGTAATACATTGATCATATGGTACAAGATGGGATCCCCTTTTTTCGAATAATATTTTTGTCACTAACAATTAAGAAATATGAAGAGAATGTATATAAGATCCTTGAGATTGATATCGACAATTTCTAAATAGATCTATTTAAGATAGTTGTACTAGTATATAATGACTTTTAAATAATAAGTTTGTAATGCCCGCATTTTTCTCAACAAGAACTCACGAGAAACCCGATAGAAAAATAGGAAAAATTATGGAATAATTTTTTTGAAAGGTTCCAAGGCCTTAGCTCGGATTTTAATTAAATTCAGATTACAAAATTTTAAACTATTAATTGGCGTTGGGACTAAAATAATAATTAATTACCGTTGGCCCAACCCTATTAAAATATTTCGATTTAATTTCCCCTATTAAGTTCATCTGCTTAATTCAAATATTAATCCATTTTACTTTTTGTTATTTAGCCCCAAGGTCTTATTAAATCTATTTATTGAATGGCCCCAAAATTAATTCAACATTTTATTAGGTAAAATTAATAATCTCCTACTTTAAAAAAATCAAATTAACATGGTTTAATACCTAAGGTGTCAAGGGTACCCAACATGGTCTAACCCCTTAGGCCCCATTTGACATTACACACACATATTTTATTTATTACATTCCCATTTAAAATACCCCATCACTTAAGTGATGTAGGGTTCATCCTACACCCTTAGATCTAATCTTTCTCAACCCTTAGATTTAGGTTTGGCAAAAGAAACCCTAGAAATCCTTATGGGTTCTCATATATTCTTTTCTTAGACCTATTCTCTCATTTTTCTTGTTTTCACTTGCAAGTTAAGGGAGAAGGGAGGAGAAGATAAAACCATGGAGGCCATTGGAGACATGGAAGCTCTCCTTGATGAAACTTCGTGCTTAAAACATGGATCCATTCATTTGCCCTTTGTGGGTATTAGGCCTTCCTTCCTTATTTGTTTTTTTAACATAACATTCTTCTTGCAAGAAAAGAAAATACATATACAATGATTATACCCCCATTGGATACACAAGAACCCAACTTATTTATTTTTCGTAATTACATATATTTATATATACACATATATTTATTTATATATATGTTTATATATTGATATAAATTTAATTTATTTAAGCATTCAAAACTCTCTCTCTCTCTCTCTCTATATATATATATATAAAATTTTCGTATTAAAAAAATGCGAGAAGCCAAGATAAAATCCGCGATTGGATATTATATAGGCCGTGAAAAGGAATGACCATTTGCAAGTTTAATGAGGGCTTATTAAGGAGGAGGGGATTTAGTGTTGGGGGAGGGGCGTTGACCCCATGACCACCCCGACCCCCACCCCATAAACAAAACTCTCAAACCTAAGAAATGCCTGGACCTCTCAAAAAGGGTTTCAATAAAAATTAATTTTCTTGAAAAACATTCTTTTCAAAGATAAGAGAAATCACAATTTTATATGGTATAAGGAAATTCAATTTTCTCTTTTTCTTGATGTAAACGCCGAAAGGGGAGCGGTGAAGGAGTGGATAGTTGTTCCTTGAAGGAGGGGGAGAAAAGACATATTTATAGGAGAGGATATGTTTTGTTAGACACAAATAGGGTGACAAAGTGCAATAGGAAACAAGAATGTAAAAAAACTACACAATGAAGCTTGTCAAATTGACATTTCAAAAAGAGGAAAATATTATCCACTGAAAAGCATGAATTGTGAAAGATTAACTAATGAAAGACATAATCTATTAAGGATCTGAGGTTACTTCTTTTTCGAAAGAAACATGGAGTAAGTTGAAGCAAACATCGAGGCTATTCTAATTTTATGATAATGCCAAACTGAACACTAACCCTTCGACATCATGATTGCACAAGATTGGACTTTATAATGACAAATTTTTGAATGTTTTAATCAAATAAAGTCTTGAAATGATTGACTAAAAAATTTAGAATTCCTTTTGACATGGCATAAAATCTAAGAATAACAAAAAGTACTCCGTCAATAAAGGATTCAAAAATTGGCATGCTAACTTATTTATTTTACATTGACCATTTTGAAACTGCACTTTGTGTTCCCAAAATGTTTTTCCTTGTATCACCTATATGTTCCATTTTTTGTTGAAATTTTTGCAACATTAAGGCGAGTCTTAATGCGCAATTCATTACACATGTAAAGTTGGCAACAAAGGTGGAAATCCCTTAATAACTTTAGCTCCCTAAAATGGTTGAGTAATAATTATTCAAATCAAAACAACTATCAAAGAAGATCTTGTTGGCAAATGATACATTTAGGGAAGGATCTTAAAATTTGATCCCATTTAAAGATGATTCAGTTAGATGGAATATTAAGAAAATATAGTTTCAACTATAAGTTTATTGTATAAATCATTTCATGTCAACATAACTAAAAACATAGCATCAAGCTTAAATCTTAAGTTTAGGGATGATAAGAATGCAGAAGAAGAAAAAAATTGTGTAAAAACTAAAATGCACTGTATGTTACATCCCAAAAAGCATCTAATGTTATAGTTTCTCTTTGATTTTGTTATTTGAAACCAGCAATCTATCAAAATATGAGTTCAACATTAGCTCTAACAAGTAGAAAATAGAATTTATCACAAAATATGAATGATCTCATGGATGAATTTATACCTTCGTTGATAAAGAAAGAACCTGCTTGTTAAAACATCAGTAGTTTCCACTATGATGGAAATACAAGCAAGAGGTGGTACTTCCTTAGGACCATAATATCACCATTTTTTCTCTCCAATCTGCAACACAAAACAACCATCAAATATATAATTATGGAACAATATTTTAAATAAAAAATAGATGACTAAAAGAGAAAATGCTATAGTCTGAAAAAAAATCTTGAAGAATATTATGATTTTGGACAGAGTTCAACCAATACTGGAAAAAAATATAAGCTTTAGTCTTGATTATACTTGCACACGCGCATAATAGAAGAAATAAAAGAAAAAGATAGTAAACCTGAACCTAAAATATGCTAAACATACTGATAGAGTGGTCTGTGTAAAAAAAATTTACATTTAAAATCAATAGTTTTATGGAAACAATGTAAATGCAAACTTCCACCGAAGGAAGATGCTAGATTTTCATTTTACAACTTAATAATTAATATTTTAATAATGAAGACATCAATAATTAGCCAATTTTTAGAAGAAATTCATGATTGCATAGACCTGCTTATAATATAAATCGGTTAAACTATGCTTGTCTAAGCTCTTGGAAAAAAATGGAAATCAAATTTACAAACCAAAGCCTAAAGGGCTTAACACTTGGAGACACCATAAACAAAATATAACTCTATATACTACAAAACCATAAATTCAGCAACTTGCATATGAAATAGAGGCACCATAATGACAACTATCTGCAATAAATGTTTGCATTACAAGGTGTGTTTGTAGACTTGCTCTTCAATTGTATCATATGTTTGCAATATAAGAGAACTATTAAAACAACATAACACTTCAATGTTGGAAAATAAGAACATGGTCATGAATTCAATACTTAATTTTGCACACCAAGATCAACTTAACCACTTCAACATTTCAAGATTCTACAGATATATATTATCTAAAACACTCTCAAACAAGACAAAAATTGAATATTGTAGCCAAATACAGTTTTTGATGCATTCATCATTCTCCCAACTCCTCACCCCACAAAGTTGACCTTCTCGTAAATGTCATGTTTGAAACCTTCTTATGAATGGCGTTGACTGTTTAACAAGAAAGTATTGCTTTGATTTAGATAACAATTCAACTCATACACAATCGACACACAACTCAGTCAATAGAAAAGTGTCTATTTGAGCATCACTCTAACGTCCTGTTCAAGATTGATGTCTAGAGCATCATCTACTCATTTGGATTGATTGGTGAGAAAAGGGAAATAAAAAATAACTACATAACTGTAAGAAAATTGCAATGGGTTTGGTCAAACTTGTCTGCCATAATTTGAACCTACTCTGCTTCCATTGAAAGCTCTCTATAAATCCATTCATGTTGAATCTAAGATATGCTTTCTCAAAAGTTCTTTGCTACTTTAGAATAAATAATGGAGCAAGTCACAAGCCTACCATGAACTCCCGAGTATACTACTCTCATATGTTAAACTTACTCTTAACAAATTGCTTCATGTCAATTGAAAATAAAGACCTCTTTATCCATTTGATTCATTCAACACTATTTAGAAATAAAGCAAAGTTTTCTTCTCACTGGAAAATCACTATACAGGAGATAAAAAGACTAGCATTTCCACTGGAGATGGTCGTATTGTAAACATATATAATAAACTTTAATTATCAATCTCTACTCCAATGCTTCAAAATTTAATCCCAAAGAAAAGCAGATGCCATGTAAATAATAGTAAAGATAGCAGAGGCATGTAAATAACTATAAAGATAGCAGAATGCCCAGAAGCAGAATTAAACTAATTGACAGATTTCAAATAACTGGAACAACAACAACTAGGAACTACAGTTAGGTAGAAAAATTACTTGTAATCTTACCACTTTCTCTCTAAGATTTGTATGTGTACACATATGGTTACATTACCAACATAAATTTAGACTTTACATGTTGTAATATTTGTTTACAAATATAACTATAGATCAAGAATTGCATAATTGGTATGTTATTCTAACCCTAATAGCCATAGAATATATATTAATATTGAATATGAACTATTCCCAAACATTCACAACTGAGAAGTCCTACAATTTGGAGTAAACTCAATCATTGTCCATCGATGATGCGTGAGACATTGTCTCCATTTCAAAATGAAATCTGGCAGAGTATTCCTCATTTTACAATACTTGCCCCTTCTAAAAGTGGATTCTTTTGCATTCTCAACCAGATACTGTGGAGGATAGAAGACAGAGGAATTGAATTTTCAATACACTCAAGGAAGTTTTTGATCAAGAGGAAACAACCAAACTGCAAATCTCAGGTGTACATTCAATTCAAACTTGAAAATCAATATTTTTTCGAGAAAAGTTTACAAGTTTTACAATTTACACATGCCTTAATATAAAGCATAGGAATACGGTTTCTTTCTATTTAGCTCAGAAATTTTTGGAACTGAATTTTGGATGAGCAAGATAGTTTTTGATCAAGAGAAAACAAACAAAATCTAAAATCTCAGGCGTGCATCCAATTCATTATGAAAGTCAATATTTGTCCAAGTAAAAAAAGCTGAAAAGTTTTATGATTTATACTTGATGAAAAGCATGGGGATAAAATTTCTTTCTAATAGACTCAGCTAACCAAAAGACTTGTACTACATCCAAAAGTAAACAGATGATAAAATTACCTGATGTAGCCTCAATCTTATGAGGAATGGAAGAAAGCTGAAGACTTCCAGAAGTGAGATTATGATGCATTGCAATGGTATCCAGAGATGGCATTGGTTCTGCCAAGAGGCCTAGCTGATTTATTATTGCCAAAAGGCCAGGCTTTGCTACGACCAAGGAATTATAAATTGAGGAGCATTTCTCCCATGCCATGCTTTCAAGTAATCTTTTCTCTAAAGAGTTCAGATGTCACTTTAACTCTCTTGGAAGAGTTTCCTCATGCCTTACAAAACTCTCTATCACCTTACTCAGATCGAATGCAGTAATCCCTGCTCTTTCAAGAACTGCAGGAAACATCATTGTTACTGTCTTGTGTGTTGCCAAAACAAGTTCTGCAGAGCAAGCAAGCATGCACCTAAGAAATATCTCATTAATCAACAGAGATGTCAAGTTACTGTTACGCAATCTTTGTGACTCTGCTCTGCACATGGCAGCCAAAACCCTATAATAGAGTTTTAATGCTTCCAGTCTACGCTGCTCTGCCCATATGCTATCCATCAAGGCAGCACTCTGAAGGCTTCCAACAACACATCTGTACACAGGTGCACTACTAGGGAAAATTGCTTCAAGTATTATTTGTGTCCTACAGATCACATCTGTTGTTATATCCCTGTCACATGATGAAAGAAAGTGCTCAAGCTCGGAAGAGGGTTTTGCCGGAAGAGGAGCTATGACAGTTCGTAGCCATTTTGCAGTTGTTATTGTTGTGCTTACAGGTGTAGCAGGTGGGGGCATCTTAATTTTGGAGGGTGTGGAGCTTTCTTTTACTGGTGATGTCAAAGGAGAGCCTGGTGGAGATAATGGACTTGTTATTTTTTTTGTAGGTGAAGACATAGCATCATACTTTCTCTGCATAGATCAAATGCATACATAAGATTAGTATCACCCCCACGCGACAGCTTGCCATACACAACCCACTAACAGAGTGCCATTAAAAGCATTCAGTAAACATGTGATATAATGGCACGTCTGAGGAGCTAATTGAGATCGAAATGATGTCAACCCCATCTAAAATGGCACAGAAGCTCCGCAGCAGTGGAGGCCGTATGTGTGCCATGGCCCGCGCTGTCTCGAGGAGATTTGTAGTCCAAGGTTTCGTTGATCCGATTGTGTTCTTCATAGCCTTTAAAGAAGTACCGAGCTCCAATGATTTTCCTATTGCACTGCGACGAATTGAAAGCCTGCCCGCTTTCACAGATGCCCTTCCATCTTGCGGGAACCGGTCCGAGTCCTCGGTCACTGAAGCTTTCTCTTTCCGGCCATATTCCTGCGTCAATCATGCCCACTATAATATCTTCCCCTTTAGTTGAGTACTGTGACTAGAATCCAGACGAAGAAGAGGAAGAGTGGGCGAGACCCAGAAATTCATTGCAAACTGGTAAGGATTTTCCCCCCTGCACAAGTAAGAACGCTTTCATTGCAATCTCATACGGATTTTCCCACTGTAACCTTTGTCGCATCATTCCCGCAGTAGTCAAGTCAAATATGAAAATGAATAAAACATTAAAAAAAATAGATGTTTTAATACCGACCCTTCGATTACGACGTTGATACGGAAACCAAATCAGAACCGCTCTTAAGCCTGGGATGTGTCAGAGCCATTTTAAATCGACGACTACGCATTAATCGTATTCAACGTCTTTGTCCTTCACGCATTCTCAACTGTCGATCTCCCTGTCACGTGTCAGAGCCCTCTCGGCCTCGACCCAGCTGAAGAACGCCTTTCGGCGTAATAATAATAATTATTATTATTAAAAGGTATTAACACATATATGGATATAAGACACATTTATGTTTGTTTTATTATTATTGTTGCTTAATATTAGGTAAATGTTAATATTTATTATTAATAAGATTTCACTAATATTATAAATTTATAATATAACTCAATAAAAGTCATTATTAATATACATCTATTTTGTATTAACATGTATTTTCCTATTAATTTAATTTTCTATTATTATAAAGTATTGTAAAATAGTGTTTGTATGATTGAGATTTACAAGCATTTAGGTAAAAAGGTAAAGCAATGCACTAATTTATGTAGTTATCAAATTGAAACATATTATCACTTTCAAATCCTTTTATATAATATTATAAGGATATAGTTAGTTGTCATTTATTTATTTACTTAACACAAAAAAAAAAAAATTGTAAAGGAAAACTACATTGTAAAATTAATTTCCTATTATAGTGAAGGGAAGGCTATATTGTAAAGCTTATTGTATTTATTCCTTTTTGTGAAACAAAATTTAATGGCATACATTCCTTTCCCATTTAAACAAAATTGCCAATTGTAAGAGGGTCAACATTCATACTTAAGAATATTTATGTGCATTCCAAAAAAAAGTTTCAAGGTTCCCATTTTGATAAAGTAATGCAAGCCATAATAAACCAATTACAAGAATCTAACCAAAGGATAATATTACATCCAATGTACTATTAATGCCATTTTCAAATTGTAGAATCATAGTAGCACAAGTTACATCTCCACATGCCTTTCACCAACAAGAGCACTTCATCCTTAGAGTTCACCATCTTCATCAAGCCATGCACACAACCAAAATGGGGGAGTAGGAAACACTCTCCACCCAACCAAAATATCTAATGAGGGAGATAAGTCTTCTCCTTCATTGGCCCCCGAGCCCCAACAAGAAAGCAATGAGGGCTATAAGACAACCATGGCAACTCAAAAATGGCTTCTACATACACAATCAATAGAATAACACAATAATAATTTTACAACAAAACAACAACTATCAAACACAAAGACTTCGTACTAAAGCCATGGAGGAGAAAGGAACATGGGGTTCTTCTTATGCCTCCCAAGGGCTTGGGTGTCCACCTATGAGTCTCCAAAAATTCCATCACAATACACACAAAACTCTTATGCCTCTCTCCAACAAGATACACCACTCTTATACCTCCCTCAAGAAATCAACCCACTCTTATGCCTCCCTCACTCTTATTCCTCCCTCAAGATAATAACAAGATAAATACAAACATATTTATTAAGGTGGAAATCCCAACCCAACTCCCTCCTAAAATCCCAATAACATTTCTCTTTTACCTCCCTCAAGTTTTACCCCCATTTCAATTTCTCCCATAACCTAAGAATCAAGTCTATTTCCAACAAGCATAACGTATGTAACAATCGGCATCTACTCATAAGAGCTCAACAAAATAGCAAGGTAAAAACAAAGGTGGAGATCTACCTCATAATTAAGACTATCAATACACAAAAAGCTCCAAGCCTTCAAAAATCCTAAGAAAACAACATCCACTCCAAGTTCCATTCACCATTCTCAAGCAAACTCTCAAAAATTTCAAGCATACTCAAGAAGAAAGATGAGTAACCCCTCCAACAACAATTAAACATGCATATAAAGGAAAAGGGAAGAGGAGGGTGAGGTGGCTCCATGTAGGATGCCACATCACTCATCCTCAACTCCACATCACAAGTCAAACCTCAACCCCAAGGAATAATAAATGGGTGGTTGAGAGGTTTGACAACCTATTATTATAATTTTCCCTCCCGGAAAAATTGATCAAACACCACCCTTCACGAGAAAAATCTAAGGGACGGATCTATCATGTGAGCCACATTTCAAATCGACAATCGATCCACGAATCCAAGGAGCGGAAGACTTGAAATGAAGGAGTAGGGTTCAAAGAAGGAAAACAATGTCAATTCATGTTGAAGTGATTGTCACATTTGTAGTTTCTTTTAGAGAATCCTTATCCAAGCATGGAGTTTTCACTTTTGCTTTGTCTTTTACAATCTCCTTACCCCCTACCAAAGGCTATTTAGTAGATGAATACTCTTGCAGCTTCACTTTATTTACCTCATGCTTTGTTCGATGGGCTTCCAAGTGTGATTTCTTATTATTTCTGCACTTTCTTCAAGAGGAATCTCAACAGATTTACTTATTTCTTTTAACACCTCAAATACACCTTCTTTCATAGCATTTGTTTCTTGAGAAACCATGCCTTGTTTGAATGATTTTGAATCTTTTTATGGTTGATTTTCAGTGTAAAAACATCTATTATAATTCTTTCACTCAATCCATTTTTAACTATCTTTTGAACATTTATGACAGAGCCCAGTTTACCTTCACTTTAAATATTTAAGGTTGAGCCCCCACACTTGCACTTGATTCCTGATGGAGATCTTGAACATGCACTTATTCAGGGATATTTACACTCTCAGTTGTATGATTTCCTATGTTTGCATTAATCATTTCCAAATCCGGCATTTTTAAGCAATACAACTATCTCATCAACAATTTTCGACTATTTTTTAGGTTGCTCAATCACTAGTTTTTTTTTCACTTTTTATTCATTAATTCCAACTTATTGAATAGACATATGGGCACCACCAATTGCTCCTAGAATAGTTTCAGTATGGACTAAAAATGTAGATACACTAGGCAATATCACACTTGGAGTAGAATGCATGCTCTAAGGAGTTTGGGATGGCAACACTTGATGGGCTAATGAAGCAACAACCCTTTGTTGATCTTCACTCAAAGTAGGATGATCAATTACCTCAGGCTCTCTATGTTTGTGTTTTTTTGATGCATGGCCACTTTTGTAACACACCAAAAATACCAACACAAGGACAACACCGTGAAAAATTTTACTTGCTTTGACTCAACACGACACAACATGTCGTCACAAGGTTACAACCAACACTAGGAACCACTTGTTACGGGGAGACCACAAGGTCAGCATGGAAACGTTCACACCTATCAAGGACAATGTACTCTTCTTTTGACAAGACAACATGGAAGTCCAAACCACATGACACACTCACAGCTAGGGCATCCCATGAGGAATTTCTTGTTAAATTTTCTTGTTTACTAAAGTGTCTCTTAATTCTTAACTTACGTTCTTATAAAATTTCATGTAATGATTCACACAACTCTTTTCACAAGGGAGAACTTCTTTATTTTCAACGATTGACTAAATAGCTTAAGGCCAAGCTTTCTAAACTGGGATCATCAATTTGATGTCCAAATCTTTCTTATTCATTTGATTTTAGAACATTTTCCATTTCTTACAAGGTTAATTAATCTTATTCAATTTACTAACACATGTTCCACACCTCTATTGCACAGGTGAAGGCATAAGCTCCGATTGAGTGGAAAGTACCGCTTAGGGTTCATAACAATAGCCTTCTTGTTTAAAGATTGAATTTTGACCTTGTTTAAGAATATCACCATGAATTAAGGCATGGGTTATGAGAACAGACAACGAGAATTTAGCTTCAGGGTCACATGGTTTACTATCCGTCTTTTATTGAGGTTAAGGGTTTATCAAGATTGGTTAAATGTTCCATCTAGACTTTACTTAATTAAGTTTGACAAAGGAAAACATTCCAAACGATAGAGAGAGATTTAAGGTTTTATTAATCACTTTCACTCCTACTTATTAAACCCTATCATTTTCTATAATCTAACCATTGATTTCACCATGAGATCATTTAAGGTTTCACTGTAAAAGGATAGTGTTTATTAGCTTGGCTCAAATAAAATAAAATAAATTAATAAGTTATCATATTCCGTTACAAAAGATAGTTTCCTCTTGATTGTTCCAGGTCTCAAAGGTTATCAAGTAGATCACATCTACATAATATATTCATATATATAAATTTTTAGTTTAACTTTTATCAGGATTATCCAGCTCACTTTATAGTGCTTACAAACTCATTGCTACTAAGCCTTAGGAGGATTTACAACTCAACATTTTAACTCAAGAGCAAAGTTTAACAGTACTCGTTTGCAGAAACAAAACAAGGCTATATCAATTCATTCCAACACGATGCACAAACAAAAGGGACATACCATCTCTATTGAACCATGACTAGGGAGCAAGAGAGTAATAACATGGAACATACCACACTACTATTCTAAGGATTTAAAAATACACTAGAATATCCCATAACCAAGCGGTAATCAAATTTCATCTTTCGCATGTTATCCAAACAAGCCAAAGTTTCATGATTATAACAACAATACTCTACAATACATTCGACATTTTTACAAGGTACTTCATAAATTGTATAGATGAACCTTTAACACTCTTTTCCTCTAGTCTACTCGCATAATCCATCTCGCACAAATATTAACTAAAGTCGGTTCATAAGAATCGAGCATGTTAAGGCTACACATAGCAATAGTAAGCTAACATTTAACAATATCAAGAAAGGAAAGTTCTAATTCAAAATGGATTAAAACACAACTCACAACTCCAAGATTAATCACATGAGAGAGAAATCTAAACCATCCAACAAGGAGAAAGTCAAAATACCAGTAAGAACAAAATTACATAAATCAAGGCAAGACCTTATGGGTTAGGAACAAGAAAGTCAAGAGTGTTGATATCTCCTTCATGTAATCCTATGGGTTACGTGATTGGAATCCAAAATTTACTCCATCCAACTAAAGGGGTCCAAGAGAAGACAAAGCGTACTAATTATGATCGTAGGCGCGAAGCAAAAATGACGTTATCCAATTCTTCCAGGGGGGCTTCAAAGTAATATGGGTTCGACGCCCTTAAAGGAACACAACTATAGTTTCAGTTTTAACCAAGGAGTTTACTACTACCTTCTTATAGGATTTCTTAAACGTAGTACTAGTTAACCAAAACAAATCCACTTTTCCAAAAGCGTACAAAAGAGACACAGAAAGGGCCATTATTCTACCAACAAACCCTATCCTAATCGTCAACTTCTCTACATAATATAAGGGAAGGCTAAACCCAAAAGTAGTTAATAATTTTTATATATTTCCGACAATGCCAATAAGTACTTTAAAATAAAAATAAAAATTGATTTCCTTAACAAAGCCACGAAAAGGGACTTTTAGTAACCAAGTTCGAAGAATAAGATATTCGAGTTCGAAAACAAAGGGATTCGATACACGGTGGGTAATACACCAACGATGCCCCAGACTCAAAAGACCTTACCACGAGTACAAGCACAAAATAAGAACTAACGCACATATCCTTCAGGAAGGTTTCGTAGTGCAGTCAGGCCTAGAAGTTCTATGAACTCCTTGCCAAAGGTATAGAAGATGGAAATTTTACCCGATCCATGTGGGCTTATCGAGGAAAAGTCTAGCAAATATCAAATAGGTAAATATAACAGCCACCTATGATATTATCACTGTAATCAGCTGTCATCTAACAGGAAACGAATTCACGAATCCAATACCATGGATTCACCTACAACTTTTGTTTCAGTCCAGCTATTAATAGCTTGCTCGCGACCCTTAATAAAATTTGTAGAGATTTCATTCAATTAAACTTACAATGTTTCCCCCTTACTTTAAACACACAAGAGTTTGAACCAAGAAGAAGGTAAAGTAATTCTCTCAACACGTCGAGGCCAAAATTAGAAGTCAGGTTATTCATCCTCTAGAACTAGGTACAAAAGTCGACCATGTACAGTTCTATAGCAAAACCCTAATGCCATTTCTAATCAAACAAAAAGTAAGGAATGCCCACAGGCTTAAGCAAGTTTTAGAACACAACGTCACTATTAATGTACCTTTAGCAAAACAGGAGAGCCCTAAACAGGAAAATACGTATTTACTCAACCAAAAGAGATATGAAGGCTTAACCTTCCATATAGTAAGCCTTCTATTATAAATACCATCACAAAATTCTTTTTAAAGAGGGTCATATAAGCAAACAAAACTCAATAATGTTTCCTTCCCTACGAACTAGACTGCATCACTCAATATTGTAGTAGCCCATTAGACAGTAAAAATAGAGTAAGCGATAAGAGAGGAAAGAACATTCCAAGCAAAACCAGCGAAATTGGAACGAGATTTAAAGGAACAACCACACAATCAGCAGTGATATAAACAACTACGAAAACATCTTGTCTAGGCACCATTTAAGAGGAAAGAATATTCATTTCAAGTTACTGAAAGAAGGTAGAAAACTATTACGAGGAGTAGAATTAACATGCCTGATTATAGTTCTTTCTTCCAAGCTCTTGTTGCTCTCTCCCATAGGGCAGCTTGAAGGCATCATGCTTTTCAACATCCGAAAACTAGAAATTTTGTATGGTGTGGGAAGCATTGTTTTCTCTATGGTCTGGAATCCCTGATGAAGTCTTCGGATGACTTGGAGAAGGATCAGAGATCTCGGGTTTTTGATCCATCATCTGTGAAGATGAACCACGCTCTAGCTTACCAATTCTCTGTTGTTGTAAGTCATATGCCCCCTGTTGAGGATGCATGCATTTCTTTTTGCAAATGTTGCTGCTGCTCTTGATATAGTTGTCTTAGCCTTGACACCTCCTTTTTCAATGCTTCACAGTGTGCATTCTTAAAAAAATCTTGTCTTGTGCAAGAGCAGCAATTCTTTGCTTCAAAGCACTGTTATCAACATTCATTGTCAAAGCTGAAGTCTTTCCGATCAGGAGAAAAACTGCAAGGTTAAGGGCAAAGGCACAGACATAATTTGTGCCAAACACGACGTAGTCCAAGTGGAATGTAGAGTTATCCTTGAGCAAAGGGAATTCAACAAACAACCAGGGTACAGTCAAGAACACAAGACAACAAGGGTGCAACATAGTACAATGAGGTGATGGGATTCAAGGTGATTCCCTTTGAAGTAAGCAGGATCTGGATCAAAACCAACCTTGTGGCCTCAAAACCGACTGCACCCAACTGAAGCATCACACCCCATGTATTAAACTTGGCCTCTCCATATGCTGCAATGGCCACCTCAACTGAAATCCCAATCATGTTTGCCATAGTATTAGACTTAAAGTTCTCCTTTTTCAACCCAACTCCAATGGAATACACAGCCACGGGCATGAGGGCTTTAAGCATCTGGATAAATGACATAGACAGATAAATGTAGGTAGAATTTGAGAACCAGAGGCTCATTGAATACAAGGCTCCAATGGGCACAATGGAGGACAAATAGACCTCCTTAGTCATCCCAATTGGCTCCACAAGTTTCAAGACCCCGACCAAGCAATGCCGGGGGCGAACAAAATGCCATGTGGATCATAGTTAGAGTAATAGGAAAGGGACAGTTGTACATCTTTTTATCCAAAATATACTTGTTGAACATAATCACAGTGAAGCTCAGGAAGATCCAGACGGCCACATAGGTGTAGCTCAGTAAAACCTTCTTCAGAACATTGTCACTGACAGACTCGCCCTTTACCGATCCCTTACCCATCCTCACAAAATGGGTATCCTAATTTCTGGCCTGCGCGAATTTGTGAAGGAAAATGTGGCAGATCTGAAATCTCCAGTAAGAAAACTGATAGATTTGGTTAGCAAGAAATCCAAACAGTAGCAGATGAGTGAAGAAGCAAATGCATGCACAGGAGTTAAAAAAAAATGATCTGGAGCCTCCTTCGGCCTAAATAGGAGGTAGAATTGTGCCTCAGATTTGATCGAGCTTCTTCCATGTTAGATTCACCACCTGGACAGAAGCGACTTCCAAAATGAAAAGGCAAGACAACTCACGCTAAAAAAGCTTTACCTCGTTCATTTCTACACTGCTACAAGATTTTGCAACAACTTCTGATGATCTCGAATTTGAGGGTCACGTGCAAGAGATAACAACATAGTGGAAGATCATTGGAAGAAAACATCTCGTATACTACACGTTGCAAGATTTTTTGGAGAAACACACAGTCGTAACACGAACAGCAGAAAATTATTTGTTTCAGCATTTGATGGAGAGAAACAACCAAGGAAGAGCTTCTAAAGGCCAAGATCCGTGGTTTTGGCAGAAACCATTTTTGAGAATCCACTTTGCGAGAAAGGAGTAGCTGTAGCAATTCAAGATTTGCAACATCGATGGAGTGCAAAAAAATTTGGTTTTGGGCGGAAGAAGCGGCGACCCATGACGAGAGAAGGTAAGTCAAAAGCTCAGGTGCGGCCACCCATAACACGCCAACAAGAAACATGATTCGCCACCTAATGCCACGACTAACCAAGGCAAAAAAAAAATTGTATTTTATCATTTTTGGAGCCCCGTGCTGTGGGGACAGGCCGCCTGCTGGAGTGAACAATGGACGGGCATTACATTCTCCTCCCCTTAAGAAAGCATCGTCCTCGATGCGACATTACACAGAGGAAAGGAAGTGGTTCGCAACCAAGGACAGGTAGAGGAGACATTACACCCTAAGGTTTAAAATTTTAGTTGATTAAAGCACGGTCACAAGGTAGCCTTAGGAACATTTGGTAGAATTTTAACTTTCAATGTTCTGTGAAGATTGGCAGTTCTTTCTTGTTCATCATTTCATTAGTCTCTTTCCATTATCATTATTTCTAGTTTAATTTCTTTTAAAATAAAATATCATCATGGAAGAGTTTTGATTTATTCCTTATTGTGGGTGCCCAACATGAAGCTGCTACCACAACACCCTATCGAGTTCACAAGACACTCTGATTCACAAGCACACAAGTATATACTTCATGATTGTATTACACCACAAAAGGTTACACATTTACGGAATAGAATAGGCACACTCCACATAACATAGTACTCGACACACATCAATGACTGACATACCAAATACTCAAACAAAAGAGTACTACAATCCACGGACATTTCCTCAATTTGCATCAATTTGAAAACTCACATAACACCAAAACCATGCCACAGGTACATAGTGTCCACAAGGGAATCAATGACATAACCACAACATCACAACACATATCCATCTGACATGAGTAACACATACATCAAAAGACCACTACCAAACATCACAATAACTCAACATATATCCTGAAACATCAACCATATAGACAAATATCATAAGCCTCCCTCAAACTCTTATGCCTCCCTCAAGTCTCTTATGCCTCCCTCAAACTCTTATGCCTCCTCAAACTCTTATTCCTCCCTCAAGTCTCTTATGCCTCCCTCAAACTCTTATGCTCTTATGCCCCCTCAAGTCTCTTATGCCTCCTCAAACTCTTATGCCTCCCTCAAGGAGGCCGGTTGTCCCTATGGTCCAAGACACATAGAGTTTGGACACTCCTAACCCAAGTGACATAATAACGCGTGGTTCAACAACCCGCTAGTTATATGTACCCCTTGGGGCGTACCCCCATACAACGAAGCGGGTCCATAGGTCCAACCAATCCATGGTGCATCCCATGACCCTATTCCACACATCACGACATTAGAACCAGCACAACAATCCAATCAAAGTGCCAAGTGGCAAAGTACAAGCCTTGGGCAAGGCGGTAAAATTCCAAATTTAAAAGAAGACCCCAAATCAAGCTAAAATAAATGGCCAAATAGCCAAAGTTAGTATCAAAATCCCCATGTTAGTGCCACAAACCAAGGAAATGCCCAAAATTGTAAAGCATTGCAATCAAGAAAAGATCTTTGGTCCTTGCAAAATAAAGTAAAAGCTCAATTTACGAATAAAATCAACTTATAATAATGTCACATTACGATAACTGTGTGGCCTTATCTAGCCACCAAAGGGGTACTCAACGAGTTGCTAGCACTCGGAACATCGAGCCTCAGCTCGTAAAATACATATCAATAATACCATCCCGCCACCCTTCGACAAGGCTAAACATAGTCATAGATACACTAAGGTTGCATACATACAACCACATAGGGAGAGAGGAAAGAGTCACATGTAATCTACTAAACCGAGTTTTGACTCGAGTTATTGACCCATGGTACACCATTCCTCACTCTCAACATACACTTCTACCGATCTCCCTCAGGGTCGGTTAGTGTAAGGCTCACAACATAACATGTAACTACATCACTAACACCATGGTGGTACACACATAGCTACCATAACGTCTCACGTATGGTATGTATACAGGGTAGATCACAATCATACATCCACAGGGCGTAATACATCACTTTACCACTTTCTGCACCCAAAGTGCAAGCACCATACGATAGGGTTCATACACTCACCGTATGACCCAAAATCACAACATGAAGCATTACATATTACACAACTCATATATACGATGAACATAGTACATCACAACATAACATACATTGCAACATAACAAGGTGGTACACACATTTCTTCAAAACATGGTAAAAACATCATGATACAACTCGTTTCTTTTAACATCAACTAGTCATACAACACATTGATACACCCACATATCACAATATGCCACAATGCTCCAACACTACGTCATCCACATTAGAATTCTTTTCACACATCACAAACAATAATTTACACGTGAATTCTTCCTAGAATCCACAAGAAGGAGAGAGAATACTCTCATCCCCAACACATCAACATGATGACAAATACGCACTGAGTGACATACACATCACGTGCGTTCACAATATCACAATTACGACAATAATCACATCACGCTTAAAGCACATTACTCTTCCAATATAAATCATCATCATGCAACATCATCATCATCATGCAGTATCATCATGTAACACCACCACCACCATGCAACATCACCATACAACACCAATCCGGCCCATAGGTTCGAGAGCATGAACCTACGCTCTGATACCAAATGTAACACACCAAAAATACCAACACAAGGACAACACAGTGAAATACAGGATAATTTTTTTTTACTTGCTTTGACTCAACACGACACAACATGTCGTCACAAGGTTACAACCAACACTAGGAACCACTTGTTACGGGGGAGACCACAAGGTCAGCACGGAAACGTTCACACCTATCAAGGACAATGTACTCTTCTTTTGACAAGACAACATGGAAGTCCAAACCACATGACACACTCACACGGTTAGGGCATCCCATGAGAATTTCTTGTTAAATTTTCTTGTTTACTAAAGTGTCTCTTAATTCTTAACTTACGTTCTTATAAAATTTCATGTAATGATTCACACAACTCTTTTCACAAGGGAGAACTTCTTTATTTTCAACAGTTGACTAAATAGCTTAAGGCCAAGCTTTCTAAACTGGGATCATCAATTTGATGTCCAAATCTTTCTTATTCATTTGATTTTAGAACATTTTCCATTTCTTACAAGGTTAATTAATCTTATTCAATTTACTAACACATGTTCCACACCTCTATTGCACAGGTGAAGGCATAAGCTCCGATTGAGTGGAAAGTACCGCTTAGGGTTCATAACAATAGCCTTCTTGTTTAAAGATTGAATTTTGACCTTGCTTAAGAATATCACCATGAATTAAGGCATGGGTTAACAGAACAGGACAACAGAATTTAGCTTCAGGGTCACATGGTTTACTATCCGTCTTTTATTGAGGTTAAGGGTTTATCAAGATTGGTTAAATGTTCCATCTAGACTTTACTTAATTAAGTTTGACAAAGGAAAACATTCCAAACGATAGAGAGAGATTTAAGGTTTTATTAATCACTTTCACTCCTACTTATTAAACCCTATCATTTTCTATAATCTAACCATTGATTTCACCATGAGATCATTTAAGGTTTCACTGTAAAAGGATAGTGTTTATTAACAGCTCAAATAAAATAAAATAAATTAATAAGTTATCATATTCCGTTACAAAAGATAGTTTCCTCTTGATTGTTCAGGTCTCAAAGGTTATCAAGTAGATCACATCTACATAATATATTCATATATATAAATTTTAGTTTAACTTTTATAAGGATTATCCAGCTCACTTTATAGTGCTTACAAACTCATTGCTACTAAGCCTTAGGAGGATTTACAACTCAACATTTTAACTCAAGAGCAAAGTTTAACAGTACTCGTTTGCGGAAACAAAACAAGGCTATATCAATTCATTCCAACACGATGCACAAACAAAAGGGACATACCATCTCTATTGAACCATGACTAGGGAGCAAGAGAGTAATAACATGGAACATACCACACTACTATTCTAAGGATTTAAAAATACACTAGAATATCCCATAACCAAGCGGTAATCAAATTTCATCTTTCGCATGTTATCCAAACAAGCCAAAGTTTCAACAGTTATAACAACAATACTCTACAATACATTCGACATTTTTACAAGGTACTTCATAAATTGTATAGATGAACCTTTAACACTCTTTTCCTCTAGTCTACTCGCATAATCCATCTGCACAAATATTAACTAAAGTCAGTTCGTAAGAACTGAGCATGTTAAGGCTACACATAGCAATAGTAAGCTAACATTTAACAATATCAAGAAAGGAAGGTTCTAATTCAAAAATGGATTAAAACACAACTCACAACTCCAAGATTAATCACATGAGAGAGAAAATCTAAACCATCCAACAAGGAGAAAGTCAAAATAGTAAGAACAAAATTACATAAATCAAGGCAAGACCTTATGGGTTGGGAACAAGAAAGTCAAGAGTGTTGATATCTCCTTCATGTAATCCTATGGGTTACGTGATTGGAATCCAAAATTTACTCCATCCAACTAAAGGGGTCAAGAGAAGACAAAGCGTACTAATTATGATCGTAGGCGCGAAGCAAAAATGACGTTATCCAATTCTTCCGGGGGGCTTCAAAGTAATATGGGTTCGACGCCCTTAAAGGAACACAACTATAGTTTTGTTTTAACCAAGGAGTTTACTACTACCTTCTTATAGGATTTCTTAAACATAGTACTAGTTAACCCAAACAAATCCACTTTTCCAAAAGCGTACAAAAAGAGACACGAGAAAGGGCCATTATTCTACCAACAAACCCTATCCTAATCGTCAACTTCTCTACATAATATAAGGGAAAGCTAAACCCAAAAGTAGTTAATAATTTTTATATATTTCGACAATGCCAATAAGTACTTTAAAATAAAATAAAAATTGATTTCCTTAACAAAGCCACAAAAGGGACTTTTAGTAACCAAGTTGAAGAATAAGATATTCGAGTTCGAAAACAAAGGGATTCGATACGCAGAGGCGGGTAAACACCAACGATGCCCCGGACTCAAAAGACCTTACCACAGTACAAGCACAAAATAAGAACTAACGCACATATCCTTCGGGAAGGTTTCAAAGTGCAATCGGGCCTAGAAGTTCTATGAACTCCTTGCCAAAGGTATAGAAGATGGAAATTTTACCCGATCCATGTGGGCTTATCGAGGAAAAGTCTAGCAAATATCAAACAGATAAATATAACAGCCACCTATGATATTATCACGTAATCATTGTCATCTAACAGAAAGCGAATTCACGAATCCAATACCATGGATTCACCTACAACTTTTGTTTGAGGTCAGCTATTAATAGCTTGCTCATGCGACCCTTAATAAAATTTGTAGAGATTTCATTCAATTAAACTTACAATGTTTCCCCTTACTTTAAACACACAAGAGTTTGAACAGAAGAAGGTAAAGTAATTCTCTCAACACGTCGAGGCCAAAATTAGAAGTCAAGTTATTCCTCCTCTAGAACTAGGTACAAAAGTCGACCAAATACAGTTCTAAAAGCAAACCCCTAATGCCATTTCTAATCAAACAAAAGGTAAGGAATGCCCATGAGGCTTAAGCAAGTTTTAGAACCCAACGTCACTATTAATGTACCTTTAGCAAAACAGGAGAGCCCTAAATAGGAAAATACATATTTACTCAACCAAAAAGAGATATGAAGGCTTAACCTTCCATATAGTAAGCCTTCTATTATAAATACCATCACAAAATTCTTTTAAAAGAGGGTCATATAAGCAAACAAAACTCAATAATGTTTCCTTCCCTACGAACTAGACTGCATCACTCAATATTGCAGTAGCCCATTAGACAAATATAAATAGAGTAAGCTATAAGAGAGGAAAGAACATTCCAAGCAAAACCAGTGAAATTGGAACGAGATTTAAAGGAACAACCACACAATCAGGCAGTGATATAAACAACATGAAAACATCTTTCTAGGCGCCATTTAAGAGGAAAGAATATTCATTTCAAGATCTTTGAAAGAAGGTAGAAAACTATTACGAGGGTAGAATTAACATGCCTGATTATAGTTCTTTCTTCCAAGCTCTTGTTGCTCTCTCCCATAGGGCAGCTTGAAGGCATCATGCTTTTCAACATCTGAAAACCAGGGGCTGTATGGCTGTGGGAAGCATTGTTTTCTCTATGGTCTGGAATCCCTGATGAAGTCTTGGATGACTTGGAGAAGGATCAGAGATCTCGGGTTTTTTTTTGATCCATCATCTGTGAAGATGAACCCTGCTCTAGCTTACCAACTGCTGCTGTTGTAAGTCATATGCCCCTGTTGAGGATGCATGCATTTTTTTTTGCAAATGTTGCTGCTGCTCGTGATATAGTTGTCTTAGCCTTGACACCTCCTTTTTCAATGCTTCACAGTGTGCATTCTTAAAAAAATCTTGTCTTGTGCAAGAGCAGCAATTCTTTGCTTTAAAGCTTTATTATCAACATTCATTGTCAAAGTGAAGTCTTTCCGATCGGAGAAAACTGCAAGGTTAAGGGCAAAGGCATGCAGACATAATTTGTGCCAAACACGACGTAGTCCAAGTGGAATGTAGAGTTATCCTTGAGCAAAGGGAATTCAACAAACAACCGAGTACGATCAAGAACACAAGACAACAGGTGTAACATAGTACAATGAGGTGATGGGATTCAAGGTGATTCCCTTTGAAGTAAGCGGGATCTCGGATCAAAACCAACCTTGTGGCCTCAAAACCGATTGCACCCAACTGAAGCATCACACCCCATGTATTAAACTTGGCCTCTCCATATGCTGCAATGGCCACCTCAACTGAAATCCCAATCATGTTTGCCATAGTATTAGACTTAAAGTTCTCCTTTTTCAACCCAACTCTAATGGAATACACAGCCACGGGCATGAGGGCTTTAAGCATCTGGATAAATGACACAGACGAGATAAATGTAGGTAGAATTTGAGAACTAGAGGCTCATTGAATACAAGGCTCCAATGGGCACAATGGAGGACAAATAGACCTCCTTAGTCATCCCAATTGGCTCCACAAGTTTCAAGACCACGACAGCAGCGGCCAGGGCGAACAAGAATGCCATGTGGATCATAGTTAGAGTAATAGGAAAGGGACAGGTTGTACATCTTTTTATCCAAAATATACTTGTTGAACATAATCACGGTGAAGCTCGGGAAGATCAGAGACGGCCACATAGGTGTAGCTCGGTAAAACCTTCTTCAGAACATTGTCACTGACAGACTCGCCCTTTACTGATCCCTTACCCATCCTCACAAAATGGGTATCCTACTTTACGCCTGCGCGAATTTGAGAAGGAAAATGTGGCAGATCTGAAATCTCCAAGAAGAAAAGCGATAGATTTGGTTAGCAAGAAATCCAAACAAGATGAGATGAGTGAAGAAGCAAACGCATGCACAAGAGTTAAAAAAAACAATTTGAGCCTCCTACGGCCTAAACAGGAGGCGGTGTGCCTCCAGATTTGATCGAGCTTCTTCCATGTTAGATTCACCACCTGGACAGAAGTGACTTCCAAAATGAAAAGGCAAGACAAAATTCATCTGTTTCAGCATTTGATGGAGCAAGCAAGCATCCGTGGTTTTGGGCAGAAACCACAGGCGGACCACGTGATAGAAAGGAGTCAACAGAAGATTTGCAAATCAAAAAAATAATTTAATAACAGGAAGCTGCGCCCCACACTCCACCGACTCCCACTGTCCCACGCCAACAAGAAACATAATTTTCCACCTAACTGCCAGCTCACCAAGCAAAAAAGAAATTTTTATTTTATTTTATTTTGGAGCCCAGCGGTGTAGGGACAGAGCGCTGCACAGGAGTGAACAATGGACGGGCATTACAACTTTCTTTTACTAAATTACCAATATATCTTACTAAAGGTTGTTCAAATACAAACTTAACTTTCCTCTTCATTCTTTCAAAATGCCTTACATTTGGTGCCTTTCTTTCTTTGGTACTATGTGATTTAGATAGGATATCAACACGTGCTAGGTATCCCTCATCATCCTTTCAAAGTGTAAGATTATCCTAGTAACATATCCGAGGAGTTTTTAAGTATTCAAGCCTTTCCTTTTGCTTGGATTGGCACTACTTTAGTGATGGGGGCATCTTACATGGCCTTCAAAAGTATCCCCTCAACTTTTTGAATCAAAATAGTTCTTGAAGTCCCAGTCTTGTTGGTTGTTGATGTCCATTCATCTATAGTCTCTGTGGTAGGCTTGTTACTAGGTAATTGAGGAGCTTGTCCATTTAAAGGATCCATTTTATCTACTCCCTCCTTTAGTGGGGGGAGATCTCCTTCCAAAAATTTCAAATCCTAGAACTCCTTCAATACCTTTGTATTTTGTAAGGATAAATCCAAGCCCTTTATAGTCAACCAAGTTAATGTTCTTCTTAATACATTAGAAATCCTCATATGAGGGCTATCTGATTCCTTTTCCTTCCAAGCAACAGAGTGGATTATTTTCGATTCAATCTTATGGTCATGGTAATATTTTCCCAACACATCATTGTCATCTATAATTCCCTCTAGGACTACAACAATCTTGAAATCAATAATCTTACTCAAGGTCATTGTAGAAAAATCTATTGACATGACTTCTTCTTCATCTATGCAATTCATTCAGTAATCCTCAAAGTGGGGCTCATGTTATTCTATCTTTGAAAACCCATCAAATTTCATAGTTCGGTCTTGGTGTTAATTTTTCTATTTGGAATCTCTCCATTTCTTCCTCCATCAATCTGGTCTTTATTATATTTTGCAATGAATATCATTAATTTGGATAGGGAACTTGATATTTGTTTTGTGTTATTTTGCAATCTTCTTATGCACAAAAGTAAAGTATCTTGACAATTCCATTAAGGCCCACTTTTCATTCACATATCTGGGTAGTTTACAAGGTTTTCCCTTAAATCCACTTACCCTAAAGTATGTAAAGAACTTGTATTGTATAAATTTGCAACTATAATCCAGAATTGTAGCCCTAACTTAGTAGTAAATAGTCTATATTATTCACACTTTGGTTTTAAAAGAAAAGTAATAGGGGCAATGAAGGCATCATTTATCAACTTGACAATCCCCTTCCAATTAGCCAACCTCAATTGTGGGTACACATCGTACACTCTATGATATTTAAAACTTGTTTGTAATAGGAGACCAATAAATGATTTGCAACAAGCAATGTTATAGATGAAATAAGACATCATATAGAAATTGATGTCAACTGGACCACACACACCAATCTTTATAACTATTGTCAAAAATTTAGCATGGATGGATGTTGATATGAAGCTTGCCCAAAACATTTTTACTTGTTCTTCTAAGATAACCATTATAAAAGGGCACATCCATTCTTGAAAATCAATGGCTCCTTGTAACCCTTCCATTATGCTCAGTAATACTATATGGTCCTCAACTTCATCGAAAAACATGGACTTGGTCAATCTCTTTGGGTTTCTCTTGACAGATGGTTTTATGTCCTTCAACCATTTGAAATTTATCATTATAGCATACTTATCACACCTTGCCTCATAATCAATATATGAAGACTCAATTGTAGCATTTATCGGTTGATCCAAATTTGGTAACCCTAGAATTTCCCTAAAAGCCCCCAGTGTAAATTTTATAACCCTTTCTCCACTTCCGTTCAATACTTCTCTCGTTTTTGGATTGTAGTTCTCAGGACATAACCATACATGTTGAGGAGTGTGTATGGATGGTGGGAAAGTAGCTTCAGGGCAATATCACTTGCATCAATGGCTTCCATCCACTTAATTTTATTTGGATTACTCAAGCTTCTCTTAAATCATCTATGTCATTTTTAAATAACTTTGTGTCACGACGCTATCTAAATCACTAGTAATGGCAGAACCTACATGGAATCCCGATCTTTAGGGTCCTCATCTTGCGGATCTTTTCTTTTCATTTATAACTTGATTATTAAGAATCAATAATGACAGAGTAAGACTTACCCATTTTTTATGAACTATGTGAACTTTCCTTCTACTATCGCACTTTCCAATTCTTTAGCTCAAATTTTCCACCTCCAAATCAATTTTTCTCCTTTCCTTTAATTAATTCATACAGTTAGGGCACCTAGATCTTCGTATGCAATGGTAACAATTCAAAATGTTGGGAAGATTTTAAGAATTATACCTTGATTCATGCAAAAATGCATTAATGGCAGCATCCATAAATACATTACATCTCGGCCATTGATCGTTCTTTCTTCGTTTGAATGTGGACCGTCTACATGGATTAATCGGCTCTTTGCGGGGCTAAGGAGTCTTTTTTCACATTTTCATTGTCTTTCAAATGAGTGCACCTTTGCAACATTGACCTGAACATCCGCCTCTTGACTTTTGATGAGGGGTTTCCACGTGTTTTAAATATGAAAGGTGGCGGAGCTATGGAACACATTTTTATTTTTAACCAATCTCTCACATAAATTCAAGACTACATATTTGACACGGTCATCCATCCCTGCTGAATTTGCCTAAAAAATGACATGTGTCTTTCGTTGGGCTTCAAAGTTATATTCACACGTTGCACTATAATTTTCCTTTGAGTGCAAAAATACACCGATGATCCACTTGTCCACTTGCAACCATATTTATACATGTATTCTTTTGGGAAGCGAAACCTTCTTTGCATTTTGCACTCATAACAAAAAATATTCCGTGGAATATTCTACCACGTTTTGGAGCTAGGTTTGCATTTTGCGGTTGTCATGCAAATTGTGTAGTTTTACAAACACGACTGTCATAGTGCAACCAATTATATCTTTTTACATAATTTGGATGCAGAGGAAAACATGCAATTTGATAATTATCTCAAAAGCGATATACGAGAAAATATTTACGTGGTTTAACACGATCAACCATCAAGTTTTTTACAAGGATTGCATGGGGATGATATAATTATAACATTCCTCGACCGAAAAAAGGATTCACATCCTAAACACAAGATTTTTGCTAGCATTCAACACGATTACATCTTCAAGCATACATTTTTTAAACATGGGCAAACCGGTAAAGGAAAATTTTGAAGGCACAATTTAGAAAATAGGGACGAGATCAAATTGAGCACTTACAAGTAAAATGTTTATAAAAATTCATTATGCACTAAAATGATTTTATTAGGATAAGTTACCTTTATTTTTTGAATTTGGTCGAAGTAAATCAAAAATATGCTAAGGGTCTTCAACTTTTATATTCGAAAAGGCGATATTACATCTCTCTTTTTTTTTTTTTTTTCAACCCACTTTATTCCCTCAAACACTTTTAATTGTGATTCTCTATTATTACAGTTGGCTATAAATTGCTAGGGCTTCAGTTAATACTGCAAAACGAACCAATTAATGTGAACATTTCATTGACCATTTCTTTAACGTTTAAACCCATTGTCTCCACCCAAATTCCTCTAGAGCTACATATATAATATTTATATATATATATTGTGGACTGTTCTCATCCCTGAATGTTTGAAGGGTTGAAAATTCACCATAAGAGTGTGAAGAGGAGTAGTGTATATAAAGAGTTGATATACAAGAAGTGTAATAGATTCCTAGTATGATTGATTGATCATTGCTAATGTTATTCTCGTGGCAGCTTTTATTAGAATTACACACACAAAAGAGAACATGGGCTTTGAAAACATTAATTTTCCATTCGAGGTATATGTGATATTAATTATTGTTGAGGGAAGGAAGAGTTTTGTGAGATAAATGCCTTCTATCAAAAGCATTCGGGTTAGTGACAATTTATAAAATTTATAAGTAAAAACTTTAAGTTTGATAAAAATTTCTTATTATTATGAAAATTGTCATGTTCACGAAAGTTTATCATATATCTTGGTATCAATTTATTTTTATGTCTAGATTCATGGTATAATAATCACATATTTGGGTTCATTTGATTGTTGTGATCTCAATAGAATGTAACCTTGCTAACAAACAAGATTCTAATTTATCAATAGAACAAATATGTGTATTCATCATAGCATATTTATTCGACAATTAATATTCAGTTTTATCTTAAATTTATTGGCCTTGAATTTTGTATGTGATTCTATCTGTACATGGAATCTAATATTATAAAATTAAACTGCTTGTTATAGATTGATTCATACAATGGAATCATATGATAGATTATTGTGTCTGGTGGAGTATTATTCTTCTAAGTGAGTACCACTAACACTAATCTCTTTGAATGATCCTAAGGAAAAATGGTTCATGTTGCTAAATGTAATTCGTGTTATATGTCAGAATTGGATCTGAGAATCAGTGGTTAAAATCTTGCAATCATGGTAAAAGCATTGTTATCCATGTTCAATGTATTATTTTCACAAATTGCAATTTATGTGATGGTTAACTTGTGAGTTATAATCTTGATTGTCTATTTTCCACTATTTGCATTTTACCTATTTTCAATGTGGTTGTTGGAGAAGATCTACTTATTGTCCTTTAATATATTTATCGGTTATTATTTTACATCCATTGTCCAAGAAAATTGTCGTCAAACAAGGTACGTCATTTCCTTCCAAGTTTATGATCATTATTTTGGTTGCGGTTGCTGAGATCAGTGTGTTTTGGATGATAAAATTATTTTATTTTTGTTACACAAATTTTCGCATGAAATCATGCCATTGTAGATTCCAGAAGATATCGATGTCCTGATGAAGCATTGACATAGTTTCACCTAATGCAACCAGCAGTTGTCCACCTTGATCGTTGCTTATTTTCTAGCATGCTCAGTTTCTATGCTCGAATAGTGGCTTTGTCATATTATATAATATCACTTCGCCTGTTAAAAGGGTTTGTTAAAAGGTGTCGAAAACTTCCAAGAAAAAGAAAATATTTTATATCGGTATTTTTATGCATCACCTCAATAAACATGAATTTTTATTCGAACAGCGAAGCAGCAGAATGGAGCAATGGCAAGAAGAGCTACAGCAGGCAGAAACGAAGGCAGGGGCAGTGAGCTAATGAAGAGAAGATAGGAGGGGGTGGGAATGGCTCTTCGGCCCCTTTTGAAGCAACGACCACATTGGCCACGAAATTGTTTGGGACGAACCACAAGGAACCTATTAAATTGTCCCCCTCCTGGTGTGAAGTGGAGCCTCATCTAGAGATCCTTGAGGTGGTGGTCAATAAATTTAGGTAGAGGTTCAAACACTTGGATGTTGGTACTTTTGCTGGGGTGACCCCTAACATCGATTTCGTTAGAGACTCCTCTAGGAGGAAGTGGGCGAACAAGTTGGAGGTAAGGGGCTTTAGTGGGTGACGAGTTCCTCTTTGGTTTCCATGATGATCGGGACTTGCAAAAGGTATTACAGAATGCGCCATGGTTTTATGGAAAAGTGGCCCTCACCATAATGCAATGGAAACCTGGTGTGTTCCAAGAAGAGAAGTTTCAAAATCTTCCTGTATGGATTCGTAATCCAGCTTTTCCTTTTGAATTGTTGGAGCTCAAAGTGTTTTTGGGAATAGCTAGAGCCATAGGAATGCTGATAGCCATCAACCCAACTACAAAGGCTCATTCTCCGATGGTTTTTTCCCGTCTCTACGTCAATGTTCTCGTGGGAGAAGCTCTGCCAGAAAGAATCTTGTTGGATTCTCCTCTTGATAAATGAGAACAAAGAATCGAGATCGAGCCATCCCCAATAATTTGTGCTAAGTGCAAAGTGGTACAGTTATGGGGAAAAGAAATGCTGGTGTGAGGATCCCCTACCGACGCATGATGTGGAGGATGGACAGAAACCCATACCATAGATCGACGATGAGATAGAGCAGTCTGAGGATGAGGGGATGACTCCAAAGAAGGAAATAAGTTTGTAGCAGCTTGCAAGATGGCTGGCCAAGCTTCTGTCCAGGCGTCTGTTGAAACTGCCAAACCAGGTGTTGGCTCTGCATCTGTTCGTGGTAAGAACAGAGACGACAAGAGGACAGGTGGTGGCGGTTTGGTGTAGAAAGGCAGGATGGAGAGCCGTTGCGCATCGGGCAAGGGGGTGGTGAGAGTGAGCCGGAAGTAATTAAAATTTTAAAATTTGGTCAACTATTTAATTATGTAGGTGCAGAGCTAGACGATTGCCATGTGGTCCGCAATGTGGAGGGTCGTCGCTCAGGGTCTATGCTTACTAACTTGGCGGGTGCAGTCCGAGCCTCTCCTGCCCCATCTGTTGTTCCATCCACTGTAGGTGGTGTTGGTCAACTACCGTTGGCCAACCCGTACAGGGGTACTTTAGGTAGAGCAATGGCTAAGATCGGCTAGCGAATCCCTTGGTGCTATGGGGGATGGTTATGTGTGGACTTTAATCCTTCCCAAGCAAGTAAAAATGTGCCCTGAATGGGTTATTTGAATTCAATCGTGAGTCAATTTGGGGTCATGAGGCTGCTCTCACCCTGGAGTGGAGTCTTGGTCGTTTCGGACCCCACGTGTTGTTTCTTTAAGCCGAGGGAAGCGACTTCTCTTTGTGTCTTTCATTACTTTATTCTTGTCTACCATTTGTACTATTGGATATTTTGGTCCCCTCAAAACCAAATTATCACCTAATCTAAAAATAATAGGTTTTCTTTACACAAAGTTCTAAATAAATTAGAACTGTTGACATGGACACATTTTTTGGAAAATCAAACACATATAGGAAAGTTTTGTTTATAAGTATTAGTATTTATTATAGTAAATTTTTTTCCAACCTTTGTTCAAACCGTCCTTGCTTGTCATTTATGGCTTTGTTTTGCAGGTTTTTCTTGGAAGATCACCTATCTTAATGTTTGCACTATTTTTTCTTTTGTGAGCATTTTACATCTATTAGAGTGCTTCCTTTTAGCACAAGGACTTTAATTCTTCGACATAGTTCTTTGAAGGTGATTGAATATAAAAATCATCGAATGCATCTCCAGTTATTTCCTTTTCAAAACAAGTATTTTTTTATGTTAAGTATCCTTGTTATAATCAACGATCAAAATTTCATAGATTGCATTTTTGCATGATGCATTTAACATGATTAAAAATGTTTAGTGATGTGAATATTTGTAACATAGATTTTAACAATAAATTATTTAAATTTATATATTTTTTGTTATAGGTAAATGGTTTTGAAGGGACCATACCTTGTAGTACAACCAAAAGGGCTCAACACCCAAGATAAACAAGAAGAAACATAGTGCATTTTTTATACATGAGGGCCACGCCACAACAAAATACAAAAAACTAGATAAAACAAAAGAGTACTAAGGTAGGGATCAACTGCCTACAAGAATCCTGACAACAAACTGAACACAAAAAAACAACTCGAAAATAGCGGAACAAATCTTTTGCACCGAGAACATAGAGACAAAAAGACACAAATTCAAAGATTTTCTATACACCTTTAGTGCGACTTTGAGGACCTTATATAGATTCATGGCTGCCCGATATTAGGGTGCAATTGATCTCTTTGATGAACTTCTTAGTGATCCTCCGGTTCTTCAAAGCCGATACGGGTAGCCCACTAACCTCACAAATATGGTTAATATGGATGTGGAGGAGGTCCATAACAACCATGTGAATGGATAATTGATTGTTGTCTTTTTCCATGGGCTTTCCTCCACAATTAGCTCCTTATCCTTCTTACTACCGTTATCCAAAATTCACCCCTCAAGGTAATTTTGATAACATGCATCAAATTCTTTAGTCCCAAGCAATTATATTGATTCAAGGCAAAAAATCATGTTTCTGGGGTCCCCTCGGGTTCTTTCTAACTCTTCTGTCCAAGAAGAAAACCCAGCAAGGTTTAAAAATGTGAAAAATTTGAGAAAACAAGCTCGGGCCAGGAAAAATCATGAAAAATGGCTAAGTCCTAGTCCTCGCAACAGTCGGGACATAAGGGACATCTGGGCGCGAACCAGCCGAAAGGCCACCAGGCGGTCTGCGCAGCATTTGGGACATCCGGGCCAAAGGGACGCGTAGGGACGTGGAAATCCGAACTGGCCGAAAAGTGGAAAAAATTGACTAACTGTTGAAAAAGGCAGTCTGGGACATCTGGGCAGTTAGTACGCGGAGGATGCAAGTCGGCCGAAAAGACTTAAGGCAGCCCAGAATAGTTGGGCTGAAGGTACGCGAAGTACGTGAACCGGCCGGATCGGCTGAAATGAGAACTTTCGCACCGGGACAAGCGGGACAAGAGTACGCGAACCGGCCGAACCGGGCGAATCGGAAGAATTTGTCCCAAACAGTCCGGGACAAGCGGGACAAGAGTACGGCAGACGCGAACCGGCCGGTTCGGCCGAAACAGAGGACTTTCATACTGGGACATCCAGGCCAAAGGGACGCGTGGGACGCGAAAAGCCGAAGCGGCCGAAGGAGAAGAAGAAAAGTCAACGTTTGGTCCGGAAACTTCAAACGGCCATAACTTTCGACTCCGAGCTCCGATTTTCATAAAATTGGACTTTTTGGAACGAGCATGACGTCCTCTTATTTTTAATGAGGGTAGATATATTTAAATAAAAGAAACATATTCGGCTCCAGTCAGTCAATGCTCATTCCCGTCAAATGACAGAAAATGCCTGCCAGACCCAAAATAGCTGCCCACACTCAGAAGGCCATAACTTTTGCATTTCTCAACGAAATCACACAAAGTTGGTACCGTTGGAGTCGTGGCTCGAGCCCGACGAATAGTAATCAAGAAATTCCAGATTTGATGAGAGATTGATTGATATTTTTAACAAAACGTGTCTGGGTTCAGAACAGTGTTTTATTTGGTAGCTGGGAGTGCAATTAAGAGGCATGGTCATCATTATTTCTCTGCTGCAGCACATGGGACAGTATGGGGAGCCTTTTGCAAGTAATATATAATCATTTCACTCAATTTAATGCCTCTTACAGGTGGTTGAAGGACAGATTTCGGGATTTCCATTTTCCCTTCTCTTCCCCTTCTTTTTTTTATAAATTGGAGTGTTGGGCTCATTGTAAAAGGGAGAGAGTTCTTTGTAGCAAAGCTCTGTCAAAATTACTTTATGAAGCCAATGTGCTGCAGGCCCTTGTAGTGGACTCCTTGCATGGTGATCTAGGCCCTTATCTTGTAATAGATTGAACTATGCATATCATGAAGCAATAAAATATCAGTTTGTGGATGTATCTTCCCCTGTTGTGTTTTCTTGCATTCTTCTTGCCCCTTTAATATTTCTACAAGAATATTGTGTCTATTATTATGTTCTTGTAGGGATTCATTATCATTGTGTATGCTTAGAATATTGTTGTGAATGCATTTTGCTAGATTATGGAGAACTGTCATCACCTCTTCTAGTGTGCACTTTGCCTCTGTATTTCACACATTTGGAGACTACTCTCACACCCTCCTTTTGGTGTATCACCACTTTCTTTGTAGGATTTCATTTTATGCATTCTCTCTCCTGGTCCCTTGGAAATTTAGATTAGAATAGTTAGCTTATCCTGCATTAGAGTAGATTGTGGCGAGTAGTTTAGGAGCAAGAACCGGCTTTCTCACGGAGGTCTATCTCAAGTAAAGCAAGTCCCACAACTTGGAGATAGTACCCATGTTATCCAATCACACCGTGAGTTCTTGTATAAACATAGGGGTGATGTGATTAGGTGATAACAACTACTTCGAGAATTTGCTTAGCGAGTGGGGGTTCATTTATAGGGTCATGCAACGGGTAATTATTTTATCTAATACGGGGTTCTTTGAGTGGGAGGAGGAGCTAAACGATGATAAGGGTCATTTGTAATTACATCAAGGATGAATTAATGAATAAGGAAGATGATTCCCTAATGTATTGGTAGCACTCTCTTATGCCCTTGAACTTCTATAACAAACTTTTTCCTAAGAGTGAAAAATATAATAAGGCGATTGGCCTTTGCTTCTCTCTGAAGTGATTAAGCAACACCAAATGGTGTAAGGGAAGGGTGGAGGACCTACCTTCTAGTGTTATGTATCAAACCACCATTTAGGAAACTTCATCAAATGGTTTTGGAATGGAAGAACAAATGATGCCAGCTCATTCAATTTGAATTTCTTCTCTGTCATCCACGAAAATCCTTTCCTTTGCATCCTTATCAAAATGATTGTAAAAGAATTTGTTTCCCTCCATACTCAAGACCATGATGAAGAAAATTACTTGCTCTAAAATGTTGAAATATTTGCCCTTGAAAATGATATTTTTGTCTTTCCAATTGGTAAAAATTGCAGAGAGATATGTTTATCATGACCCTTTATTCGTTGTATGAAATCTATGAAACACCCAATGTTAAGGGTTTCTAAGAGTTCAATGTTTTGGTGTCATTGTGTTTCAAAAACCGGTTCTACTCTGCATGGTGGCCCTCCCATCGTGGATGGAGTTAGTGGAAGAATTAATTTAGACATGTGGTAGGAGCATTTAAGCCCTTTGACAAAGCAATGAGGAAATCTAGATCTTGAACTTCAACCGAGAAAAAACTGTCTCTTTACTTTGACCTCATTCCTTAATGCAGATGGCTTCATGATATGAGGGAGGATAAAATAAAAAAAAAAATTCAATCTGATGTAAGCACCAAGGAGAGGATTTCCACACATGCAAAGGTCGTAGCCTAAGATATAATAATGGGTTGGGTGGTAGCTTTATTAATGATGATAGAATGAGCTGCGTGAGGAGTTCCTTCTCATCATGCCACTCATTATAAATTTTCATGTGAACACGGACATTAGCTCTTTTTGCATCGGTGAAACTATTTCCCTCCCTATACACATGTTGAATAATAATATTAAGACCAATACAAAGCTTATTAGCTTCATTAATGAAATCACTAATGGTCTTATTGGGTGTATGGGTTCCATTGAGGTTGTTAATGATATTCAAATCATCCCCTTCCACAATGAGATTATTTATATTAAGAATCTAAGCCATTCAAATTTATCGAGAGAGAGTGGCAAGGGCCTCAACAAAGTGATTGGATTCCTTGCACATGGGGCCTGCATAAATAATAATTCGTTGACCCTAAAGGTTTCTCATGAGACCTGTAGTGCCCACTTCCCTTTGACACCTTTTGTTATTGATTATGATATTATTGATTATACTTATGGACATTATTGTAGCTTTTAGTTTGATATGATGTTAGATGTTAGAGATCGTGGACTATGGTTGATGTTGATTCATATATTATGCAAGTGATATTGGAGACATTTTATACGATGTTGTTAGGATGTTGACATGGTTATATATACATGTGTTGTTTCGTCATATTGAGTAAACCTAGAAAATGGAACTAATCTTGTGATCATATGATTATGGATGGAATTGTAAAGGAGATTGTTGCTTGCTTGGATGATGTTTTGATTCATATATATAGATGATTTGGAGTTATATTTTATATTTATTTTGGATGTTTTGATGCGGCCACGAGGCTAAAGGAGGTATTTGTGTTTTGTAGGTAAACATGTCACAACAAACATCGGGGGATTGGAGACCAACCACATTGGAATTCTAGATGAATTCAATAAGGGTCACCATGGCAACGTGTATTTGTTATTTGTGCATGTTTGAATTGATGTTAGGGGTTCCCCGTGGGGGATCACCTTCAAATGTGAGGAAGGGGTTATGTGTATTCTTTTGTTTAGTTTCTTTTGATATAATTTAGTATGTGATCATTTGGTGATGTAATTTCGTTTATTATTATTTTATTTGTGTCTAGACTAGTGAGTAATCATGTTGCTACATAAATTATAATGGGACAAAAAAATGTAATTATTAGAGCTGATGGCGCTTGGAATATGTGTTGAAAGTAATGTGTAAGTAACTTGGAGTGTGAAAAACTCCACCTTTCTTTTGAAATTTGGATCTATCCATAGGGGCTAATTTTGGAGGCTTGTAGGACACGTTAAACCTATCCCACACCTATTAAATTGTTACACCAACCCTACCTATGGGTTGGTAAGTCAAAATTAGGCATTATTATGTACTTTTGGGAAGACTAGTTGTAAGTTTTAATTGCACCTTCTTACATGAAATTAATTTTGGTCCTTGGGGTGTGGACTTGGTTTGTGTGTGTAAGTAAAATGTAATTTATTCACCCACCTTTTTAATTATGCTTTGGTGTTTGAAGTTGGTTTGTGAGTTGGAGTTGAGGATGTTAGATGAGGCATCCTACATGGACCTACCTCATCCTACTCTCTCCCTTTTCTATTTATTTGAATTCCTTGGCTTAGTTTGGGGGTTACTTCATTTTGGGGACATCATTTTTGGTTACTTCTTATGGTTTTGAGCTCTTGTAATCAGGGAAGAGAGTTAGAAGTTTTGTGGAATTCTTGTGGATTGTTGGAGCTTTTGGTATTTGGATTGGAAAAAGGTTATTGTTGAATTTTGGAGCAAACTCTATAATGGAGAGGTAGGAGCTTGGCTCTTTAAAATGTTCTTCTTTCTTTATGCATATGTGAATGTTTTGAATATCTTGGTATGTTGTTGGTTGGTTGGGTAGATTGCCTAGGTATGGTGTAGAAGAAGTGTAGTGCCCACTTCCCTTCGACACCTTTTGATATTGATTATGACATCGTTGACTATACTTATGGACATTATTGTAGCCTTAGAGTTGGTATGATGTTAGGCATTAGAATTCATAGACTTTGGTTAATTTTGATTCATAGATGATGCATGTAGATTATTAGGGACATTTTATGTTGATGTTGATACACTACTTAGCATGGGTATATATATATGTTTTCCTTATATGTGATATTTTGTCATATCCAAAGAGACCTAGAAAATTGAACAAATCTTGCGATCATATGGTTATGGATGAAATTGTAAATGATATTGTTGCTTGCTTGGATGATGTTGTGATTTATATATATTGATTATTTTGGAAGTTATATTTTATATTTATTTGGATGTTTTGATGCGGCCACAAGGCCGAAGGAGGTATGTGTTTTTTGTAGTAAAACATGTCACAATGAACATCAGGGGATTGGAAAACAACCACATTGGAATTCTAGATGAATTCAACAAGGGTCACCATGGCAACTTGTATTTGTTTGTGTATTTTGGATTGTTGTTAGGGGTTCCCATGGGGGATCACCTTTAAATGTGACCAAGGGGTTATGTGTATTCTTTTTATTGTGTTCTCTTTTATTTAATCCTTGTATGTGGATTTTAGTGATGTATTTTTCCCCTTTATTATTTATTTTATTTGTGTCTAGATTTTTGAGTAATCATGTTGTTAAATAAATTAAAAGGGTCATAAGAATGCATTTATTAGAGTTGATGGCTCTTGGATTATGTGTTGTAAGAGATGTGTAAGTAAATTTGAGTGTGAAACACTCCACCTTCCTTTTGAAATTCGGATCTGTCCTTAGGGGCTGATTTTGGAGGCTTGTGGGGACGAGTTAAACTTATCCCACACATTTTAAATTTGTATATCAACCTTACCTATGGTTGGAGAGTCAAAAATCAGGCCTCATCATATATTTTGGGAAGGCAAGTTGTAAGTTTTACTGCACCTTCTTACATAAAATTAATTTTGGTCCTTAGGGTGTGGACTTGGTTTGTGTGTGTAAGTGAAATGTCATTTATCCATCCACCCATTTTAATTATGATTTTGAGTTTTAAGTGACTTGTGAGGTGGAATTGAGGATGTGTGATGTGGCATCCTACATAGACCCACCTCATCCTCCTTGCTCCTTCTATTTATTCGAATTCTTTGGCTTATTTTTGGGTTACCTCATTTTTGGTGATTTTACTTTGGTTAATTATTTTGGTTTTGAGCTCTTGTAATTGGGAAGAGAGTTGAATATTTTTATGGAATGCTTGTGGATTGCTGGGGCTTTTGGACTATTTGGATTGGAAAAAAAATCTTGTTGTTGAAAATTTGGAGAAAACTCTACCATGGAGAGGTAGGAGCTTGGCTCTCTAAAATTGTTCTTCCTTTATTTATGCATATGTGAATCCTTTATATATCTTGGTATGTTGTTGGTTGTTTGGGTAGATTGCGTAGTTATGGTGTAGGAGAGGACTATGGGGATCTCATGTGGGGAGGCATAAGAGTTTTGGGGAGGTATAAGTGTTATTATGGAGGGATTTTCGGATTGGGATCCACCTTGTAAAAGAAATAGATTGCATTTATTTACTCGCTATGGGTTCCATAAGAATGTGGGGAGGCTTAAGGACGTGTAGGGGTTTTGAAATAATATATATATATATATATATATATATATTGGCAGGTTTATCTTAAGGTTGACACCCATTTCCCCATTGGGAGGTATAAACAGCATCCCCCATAGGTCTTGCTCCTTTGGCTTGTGCATGATGAAGCCTAAGTATTTTTTGTTTTTCTTCCTTTGGTTGTAAATTGCAGTATGTATTTGGACTGTGTTTTATATGTGAAAATTATTTTTGTGTTGTGGAAGAATTTTTGTTTCCATGAGTTGAAATAAATTTCTTATTGCCTTGTGGTTGGGTCTTAAGGGCCAATGAGGGGGACGACTTCTCCTCTTCATTAGAATTCTTTGTTGGGTGGAGACCGTTGCCTCTTCTCGTTTTTTGTTGTGATCAAAAGATATATGGTGGATCTTCTTATTGTTGTTTTAGAGCTGATGATGAAGTCAATTTTTATAGTCCCCTTGGGGTTTACTTGTAAAAATTTCCCACTTCAAGTGGATGGTATTTTAATATTATTGTGGTGGAAGTTTCTTTGCTTTGTAAATGGAATCTACCTTTGAATGTGAAATATGTATATTGATGTAAGTTACAATTGATGAATGAAAAAGGAGGTTGTAAAAGAATTTTAGAGTTCAATAGAAGTGGTTTATTAATAATAACAAATGGTATGGTTCTCATTTGAAATCAATGTTTTAAAATATATTGTGAAATCTGTGTTTGAAAATTAAAAAAATTAATATGAAGAAATATCACATTTCTCTATTCATTCAAAATGCACATTTTGAAAATTGAATTACATTCTTGTTGTTCACATATTGATTGAAGGAAAGTTGAACATTACAAATTTATATTTGAATGAATTTAAATATTTAAAGGATGATAAAAAAATTGATCCATTTGAGTTTAAATGTGATTTCTATTTTGATTTGATTCACGTAAACTGTAAAATGAATATCAGAAAATATAAAGAACCATTTGCATTGATGAAAGGCAAGATAAAATATTAAAATAAGTTAAGGAGGAACAAAAAAAATCTTAAAATAGTTTGTATGGTTTAAGAAATTTATGTAGAACTTTATTAATCGGGAAAGGGACAAAATAATGCAGTTATAGAAAAAGGAGAAAAGAAATTCATATTAAGAACTCAAACTTTAACATTAATCCTTGAAATCCATTCTAAATCTTTCCAAGTGTGATTCTCCATGTCTTTTTGACATGTTGAGGAAGAAGGAATGGCGGATTGGACCAATTCTAGGAGTCAAATGTTTAATTCACGTTTTAATGGTAGGAAAGACGTTTCTATCAAATTCACCCACTTAAGCTTGCCAAAAATTAATTTTGATGGTTCCTACATAAAGAGGAGTTCAAGCCCTTTCTAAAAAGTCCTCATTTTCCCAAATCCAAGCTTCCAGTCGAAATTTATGGCCTTTTGAAGTTCTTACTTCGCTTTGGTTAAAAAAAAAAAAGAGGGAAAATTTTGTGAATCGGACTCGCGGGCCCAAAAATTGCTTAGGTCACTTGTTGCAAAAAGAAAAAAGTTACAAATTCCTCCATAGCTCATGCAGCCTTGCCTTTTTTCTTTTGGAAAAAAAATATAGCTTTGCGGGACCACACCTTTAAACTTTACTTTTTGAATAGGGAAAAAAATCTTAAGTCTCCCTGTCAGTCCGCTTCCCCGCTCGTCACTGTGGGTCTAACACGTGGCATCTTTAGGCATCGGCGGAGGTGCGGATGGTTTTAGACCCTTTCAACCTTGGAAAAATATTGACAAAAATTCCTAAGTTTCCCCTTTGCTCGCAGTAGGTCTGTTGAGTGAAATGTGGCTTCGCTTGGCATCAGCAGAGGTGCAGGTCATTTTTAGCCTTCACGCTTTTTACCAAAAAGCCAACATTTCTATTTTTCCCCGACGGTCCGCTTGCTAGCTAGAGAATTTGAACAAGAAGCGTGGCGTCCTTGGGCTTCAAAGTGGAGGTGCAAGGTTTTTAACCTTTTTGCCCTTTCAAACAAAAAGAGTTAGGATCCAATTTACCTCTGATGACCCACCTTCCCGCATGGGCTTATCAATGTGCCACGTGTCCCTTGTGCTTTGGGAAAATTTCTTCCGGGGCCCAGTGGCCCACCTTTAGGGAAAATTTTGTCCCTTGGCCTGAGCCGCCATTAAGGAAAATTTTCTTCCTATGGCCCCCCGACCCGCTTTTGGGAAAATTTTATACTCGAGGCCCGTACGCCCGCCACAGGAAACTTTTCCTCCATAGGCCTATCAGCTTGTAACTTTAGGAATATAGGGAGTTAGGAGGACTTCTTTATATCATTGGAAAGGGGAAGAAATTTCCTATCTAATGGAATTGTTTTCAGGAAACTTTAACTGTATTAATTATGTGAAAACTTAAGTTAAAGTATAAAGATGAGTCTGAGAGTGGGTAAGTGGGAAGTTGCTTCTTTTTAACTTAAATGTTTATTTCTAAAGCATGGATTGACCTTTTTAAGGGTCACGTTAGGGGATAAGGGAATGTTCTCCTATTCCATGCAAATAGGAACCTTGTTTTTGTTTAGACTTGGTGGAATTAAATACCCAAGGTATTTAATTCCTTTTGGCCCTTTGACCCTCTAAATTAATTAAGGAATATTTAACTATAACATTAATTTAATTACTTATTAAGTTAACTCCTAAGAGAAATTTAACTATAATTGGATTAATTATACTTATTAATTTGGTAATGTGGATATAAGGGTTGTTACAACGGGAAAAATTTCATTTAGTAAATTATAATTGACCTTGAATCCTTGTTGTGTCAACCCTTTCTTCAAGCCTCGCTAGTAAACACACTTTTCAAAGAAAAAAATATTCCATAATTTTTCCTATCTAAACCTAGGTTGTTCTTGGGTCTCAAGTGAGAGTTTTAACGAGTGTTACACTTGGTATTAGAGCCATGGGTTCAAAGCTTGGACCCTTGGGCACACTAGAAAACTTGAGACATGAATATTAAACCTAGCACACTTTTAAACCTAGAAAACAACTTTGTTTGGAATTTTCATATTTTAGTAAACATGGAATAAAATTAATAAAACCTAGGATAATGAACTAACTCTTGCTTGGAGTCTCAGTGCGGGAGGCACATACAAGATGAGGAATCCTTTCACATAGATCTAGAATTCTCACCTCTAGATCATGTTGTAGCAGCCATTATACCCCGATTTTATAGATGATTCAGGATGTTAATGCCACTTTACGCGAAGGGACCGTAGGAGGAAAATTAGTCGACATGCTAGAGAGGAGTCCTTTGAGGCTCATGTATATCCTTAAAAAGTGAGGAGTGTAGAGGAGAGAACTCATGCGTGGAGTCGGGAAGGGCGAGATTCACCGGAGCGGGGACAAGGAGACCGGACTTCTAGACACAGGGATAGGTCTTGGAGCCATATGCTTAGGGATGAGCATGTAGAGAGGCCTAGGGGTTGCCAGACTATAGTTGCTAGGCCATATCAAGGAGATCCTAAAGCTACAACCATCTCATTATTCTTGTGACATAGGTGGATTTCAGGAAGAGGCCTGGTTGGTGAGCTTGAGTGGGTGCTTCAAGCTCTGCCCTTGTTCTAGCAACATGAAAGCTCGTGTTGCAATCCCTCTTTTGAAGGATGGAGCTAGTGTCTAGTAGAGGACCGAGAAGCAGAAGCTTCACATTAATTCAAAGATGGTTACCCGGGAGCTCCTTGAGGATTGGTTTAGGAGCAGGTAATTATCACAGAGGTTCATTCAACTTAGGATAGATGAGTTTCATGACCTGTAATAGGAATCTTTGATAGTAGATGAGTATGAGAGTTGATTTTTGGATCTACTCCTGTATGTCGACTATATGCAGGATGAGTAGGTACAGTTCCAAAAGTTCATCTAGGGCCTAAATCTAGACATTGGAGTTGTGGTGAATATCCATTATCCGCAGACATCAGCTGAGGCTGTTTGAGAAGGCCTATATAGAAGAGGAGACTAGAGGAAAGACATAGGAGGCTAGAGACCGAGTCCGGAGACACATCTAACAAATGTAGGACTATAGATTGAAGGGGTCATCTCCTCCTCCTCGTGGTGGAAAGGGTTCATCATAGTCATCTTTTAGACGACGAAGTCTTTCCCACTGTACAAACCTCCACAAATATTTGATACACGAGAGGGGTTAGAGTATATGGCCTCCTCCTAGTGGTCCCATTAGGACACGGGGGTGCGGCGAGAGCTCAATGAGCAGGAGCTCATCGGCGAGAGGTGTCAGCGAGTCTATAGTTGTATCATCGGGATCCAAAACATAGACCTCCAATGTACCGAGATAGACATGGTACTCATGAGAGAGGATTGGGAGGTTATTTTGGTTGTGGTGTTGCTGGACATTTTTGGAGAGACTTCCCACAGAACCCTAGTAACAAAGGTAAGGCACATATCTGAGAACCTATTGTTGGTGACATGGGGCATGGTCATCAGATCTATGCAGCGGTCGAGAACCACCAGACTGAGCACCACAGTACCATGATTAAGACTATAGGTAGAATTAGTGGTGTTTCTACCACCATTCTATTTGATTCTGGTTCTTTTGATTCTTTTATCACACCATCTTTGGTAGAGCAATGCAAGATGGTGGTAGTTAATCAGGGTATTAGTTGGGACATCAAGATGGCTTTAGAGGCCAAGATCTCTGTAGAATCCTTAGTTAAGGAATGTGTAGTGGAATTTGGACCCTTCACCACTACCTCGGATCTTTGTATCCTTCATTGGGTTTGTATGGAGTCATCTTGGGCATGGGTGGTTGTCTACACATAGAGCCGCAGTGGATTGTTACCATAAGACTTTATCATGTACATATGATCAAGGAGTTGAGTAAGTGATAGTAGGGGTTATGAGACATATTTCCATTCATAGTATCTTTGGAATGTAGCTTAAGTGGTGTGTCCAACGGGGTTGTCAGATGTATGTTGTCACTGTTAGTGACAGATCAGAGGGTGAGTCTAGTGGACCATCGCTTGATGACCATCCCATCTTGAGAGAGTTTTTAGATGTATTTCTAGGGGATCTACTGGGTTAGCACCCCATGTGAGATATAGTTTCACATTGATCTTCTTATGGGAGAAGATCCTATCTCACGAACACCTTATTGGATGACTACCTCGAGATCCGTGAGATCAAGTTGCAGCTAGAAGGTCTTTTGGAGAAATGCCTAATTCATCCTAGTGTATTCCCTTAGGGTGCACCAGTGATATTTGTAAAGAAGATGGATGGATGTCGGTCATGCGTGCATATTGATTACGCCACCTAAACAAAGTAACAATCAAGAATCGTTACCCCCTTCCATGCATTGATGATTTATTCAATTAGATGAAGGGGGCCACAATTTTCTCTAAGATAGAACTTAAGTCAAGTTATCATGAGCTAAGGATTATGAAGACAGACATTCATAAGACCACCTTTCATATGAGATATGGCCACTACGAGTTCACTGTGGTGCCTTTTGGTTTGATGAATGCCCCCGTATTGTTTATGAGCTTGATGAATGGGGTGTTCAGGAAATTATTGGATTGCTTCATGTTCATCTTCCTTGATGAAATTTTTATTTACTCACATACACGTGAGGAGCATGAGGGGAATCTTAACCAGGTTCTTCAATGTCTTCGTGAGCAACAACTTTACGGGAACCTAGAGAAGTGTGTGTTCTTTCAGAAAATGGTGAAGTATTTGGGCCACATCATTTCTAGGGAAGGTATCGTTGTTTATCCTTCCAAGATTTTAGCTATTATGGATTGGCCAACACCCACTAGTGTGACAGAGGTGCAAAAATTCATGGGTTTAATAGGTTATTATAGGATATTTATTTAGGAATTCTCTCGTGTTACGCACCCCATCACTTCCCTTCAGTGGAAAGGGAAGAAGTTTGTGTGGTCAGACAGATGTGAGTAGGCCTTCAGGACACTAAAGGAATGCCTCATGAAAACACATGTTCTTGTAGTGCCATATCCGCATTGTGAGTTTTTCGTATCCACAGATGCTTCTTTAGCAGGATTTGGAGGTGTGTTGATGTAGGAGGCTAGAGTAGTTTCTTTCGAGTCTTGAAAACAAAGGATAATGAGCTCAATTATCTGACTCATGATCTTGATCTTGTGGTAGTTGTACACACCTTAGTTCAATGGAGACACTTCCTTCTTGGCCAAAGATTCACACTCAGGATTGATCACTTGAGTCTTTCCCACCTCTTCACGTAGCCCAATCTCAACTCCCATTAATGGTGTTGGATGGAGTTTCTTTGTGAGTATGACTTGGAGATAGAACATGTGAAGGGGAAGGAGAATGTGATTGCGAGACACTCTCGGCAAAGTGACATGAGACATGTGGTTATGGCCACCTCAATGCGCACAAATTTTTGGAGTAGGATTATACAGGAGCTTCCTCACGACAGTTTCTACATTGTAGCTAGAGTGAAGATCAAGTCTCAGACACCCCTTTAGGGGACGTTTGATGATTTTCCTTTAGAGGTAGATGGCCTTCTCAGGAATGGAGACCAGATTTATGTTCCCAAAGACAGAGGCTTGAGGCAGGACATCTTTATAGAAGCACATCGTGCACCCTATTCATCCCATCTTGGGGTGAATAAGATGCACACCACCTTGATATAGTTGTATCAGTAGAGGGGAATTCGTAGAGACATGGCTCGAGTTCATGTCATGCTATCTAGAGTGTTAGAAGTAAAGGCCAAGAAACAACATCCAAGCTGTCCTTATCTTCCCGCATGCTATACGAGAATGGAAATGGGACACCGTTTCTATGGACTTCATTGTTGGGCTACAATGTCAAGATACCACCATGACACAATCGTGGCCACGGTGGATAAATTGATAAAAGTGGCTCATTTTTCTCTGGTGAAGACCACCTATACATCTAGTGCGGTGGCACTTGTATATCTTGATGAGATTGTCAAATTGCATGTGATTCCACGAAAGATTATTTGTGATCGTGATCCTTTGTATACTTCCCACTATTGGACTACCATGTAACATGATCTCGGGACGAAGTCAATTTCATCAAAACGTATCACCATGAGACGGATGGACAGATCGATCAAGTGAATCGGATCCTAGAAGACATGCTTTATATGTATGTTATGGATCACCATCGAGATGGGAGGAGTATTTGTACTTTATGGAGGTCACCTACTGATAATAGTTTTGAGTTCGATAGGCATGGCTTCTTATCAAGAATTGCATGGCGAGAGAGTGCAATACACCTCTTAGTTGGGACATGTTAAAGGAAAGTGTTTCTCTTAGACCAGCTTTACTACGAGAATATGGACCGGCGGTGGTTATGGTCATACGAGAGATTGTAGGAGGCACAAGATAGATAGAAAAATTATGCATATTAACATAGGAATGACCATAGTTTTGATGTGGGCATGAATGTTTTCCTTCTTGTCAAGCCACATAAGATCACTATCCCTTACGAAAAGGTTCTAAGTTAGCTCTTAGGTTCGTAGGTCCCTTTGAGATCTTGGAACATATCGTTCCTTTGGCCTACTATATAGCATTGCCACCTAGCTTTTCTCACATCCATGATGTGTTTTATGTTTCAGTACTTAGGAAATATGTTGCAAACCCTTCTCATGTGATAGATTGGACCTCATTGCGGGTCTTTGGATCATGGGCAGGTGGTGGTGGATCCCGTTCACATTATAGAGCATAGGACCATGGGCCTTTGAGGTAGAGAGATTGACCAGGTTCGATTGTAGTGGGATAGATATGATAAGACCGTGGCTACATGGGAGGATGCTACTTTTCTATGAGTTTAGTTTCCACACCTATTCCAATGACTTCTAGGAGGAAGTCGAGTCTAAGGGGAGGGGATGTACAACCCACTTCCCATCGACACCTTTGATATTGATTATGACACTTTTGACTATACCTATGGGCATTACTATAGCCTTTGAGTTGGTATGATGTTAGACATTAGAGATCGTGGACTGTGGTTGATTTTGATTCATAGATGATGCATGTAGATTATTAGGGACATTTTATATTGATGTTGATACACTACTGGCATGGTATATATATATATATATATATATATATATATATATATATATATATATATATATATATATATATATATATATATATATATATATGTTTTCCTTACATGTGATATTTTTCATATCAAGTTGACCTAGACATTGAACAACTTTTTCGATCATATGATTATGGATGAAATTGTAAATGATATTGTTTCTTGCTTGGATGATGTTGTGATTTATATATATAGATGATTTTGGAAGTTATATTTTATATTTCTTTTGACATTTTGATGTGGCCATAAGGTTGAAGGAGGTATCTGTGTTTTACAGGAAAAATGTTACAACAAACATCGGGGGATTGGAGACCAACCACATTGGAATTATAGATGAATACAACAAGGGTCACCATGGCAACATGTATTTGTTTGTGTATGTTAGATTTTTGTAAGGGGTTCCAATGAAGGGGATCACCTTTAAACTTGACCAAGGGTTATGTGTATTCTTTTCTTGTGTTCCATTTTATTTAATCCTTGTATGTGGATTTTAGTGATGTATTTTCCCCCTTAACTATTTATTTTATTTGTGTCTAGATTGGTGAATAATCATGTTGTTAAATAAATTAAAAGGGTCATAAGAATGCATTTATTATATTTGATGGCTCTTGGATTATGTGTTGTAAGATATGTGTAAGTAAATTTGAGTGTGAAACACTCCACCTTCCTTTTGAAATTCGGATCTGTCCTTAAGGGCTGATTTTGGAGGCTTGTTAGACAAGTTAAACTTGTCCCACACCTCTTAAATTTGTATACCAACCTTACCTATGGTTTGGGAGTACAAAATTAGGCCTCATTATGTATTTTTGGAAGGCAATTTGTAATATTTTATTGCACTTTCTTACATAAAATTAATTTTGGTCCTTGGGGTGTGGACCTATTTTGTGTGTGTAAGTGAAATGCCATTTATTCACCCACCTATTTTTATTATGATTTGGAGTTTGAAGTGACTTGTGAGGTGGAGTTGAGGATGCGTGATGTGTCTTCCTACATGGACCCACCTCATCCTTCTCTCTCCCTCTTCTATTTATTCGAATTCCTTGGCTTGTTTTGGGGTTACCTCATTTTTGGTGATTTTACTTTGGTTACTTCTTTTGGTTTTGAGATTTTGTAATTGGGAAGAGAGATATTTTTTTGGAATGCTTGTGGATTGCTGGAGATTTTGGACTATTTGGATTGAATAAATATTTTGTTTTTGAAAATTTGGAGCAAACTCTAACATGGAGAGGTAGGAGCTTCACTCTTTAAAAATTTCTTCCTTTATTTATGCAAATGTGAATGCATTGAATATCTTGATATGTTGTTGGTTGGTTGGATAGATTACCTAGGTATAGCGTAGGAGAAGACTCGGGGATATCTTGTGGGGAGGTATAAGTGTTATTGTGGATGGAGTTTGAGATTGGGTTCCAGCTTGTAAAAGAAATATCTTGCATTTATTTACTCGTTATGGGGTGCCATAAGAGTGTGGGGAGGCATAAGGGCATGTAGGGGTTTTGAAATGATATATATATATATATATATATATATATATATATATATATATATATATATATATATTAGCGGGTTTATCTTAAGGTTAACACCCATTTCCCCATTGGTAAGTATAAGCATCTTCCCCCATAGGTCTTGCTCCTTTGGCTAGTGCATGATGAAGTCTTTGTATTGTTTGTTGTTCTTCCGTGGTTGTAAAGACGTATGTATTGGAATGTGTTTTATATGCGAAAATTGTTTTTGTGTTGTGGAAGCATGTTTGTTGCCATGATTTGAAATACATTTATTATTGCCTTGTGGTTTGGGATCGGGGGTCAATGAGGGGAAGACTTCTTATTTTCATTGGAATTCTTGGTTGGGTGGAGAGAATTTCCTCTCCTTTTTGTGATCCAAAGATATATGGTGGATCTTCTTGTTGTTGTTCGGACTTGAGGATGAAGACAATTTTTACAGTCCCTTGGGGTTTCGTTATTGTAAAAATTCTTACTTCAATTGGATGAAATTGTAATATTATTGTGGTGGAAGTTTCTCTGCTTTAGAAATGGAATCTACCTTTGAATGGGAAATATATATATTACGTAAGTTACAATTGATGAATGAAAAAGGAAGTTGTAAAAAAATTGGAGTTCAATAGAAGTGGTTTTATCTATCACAAATGGTATGGTTCTCATTTCAAATCTGTGTTTTGAAATATATTTTGAAATCTCTGTTTGAAAATACAAAAAATACGTATGAAGAAATATCACATTTCTCTGTTCATTCGAAATGCACATTTTGAAAATTGAATTACATTCTTGTTGTTCACATATTGATTGAAGGAAAGTTGAACATTGCAAATTTAGATTTGAATGAATTTAAATATTTAAAGGATGATAACAAAAAGTTGATCCATTTGAGTTTAAGTGTGATTTCTATTTTTGATTCACTATAAACCCTGTAAAATGGATATCAAAAAATATACTGAGAACCATCTGCATTAATGAAAGGTAGGATAAAACATTAATATAGGTTAAGGAGAAACAAAACAAATCTTAGAATAGTTTTTATGGTTTAATAACTTTATGCAAAACTTTATTAATCGGGAAAGTGACAAAATAATGCAGTTATAGAAAAAGGAGAAAATAATTTTGTATTGAGAACTCAAACTTTAACATTAATCCTTGCAATCTTTTATAAATATTTCCAATTGTGATTCTCCATGTCTATTTGACATGTAGAGGAAGAAGGAATGGCAGATTGGACCAATTATGGGAGTCAAAACGTTTAAATCACATTTTAATGGTAGAAAAGAAGTTTATGTAAAATTCACCACTTAAGATTATCAAAAAAAAAAAAATTGATGGTTTTTATGAAAAGAGGAGTTTGATCCGTTTCCAAAATTCCTCATTTTCCCAAATCCGAGCTTCAAGTTGAAAGTTATGGCCTTCAAGTTCTTACTTCCTTGGTTAAAAATAAAAGAGAGGCAAAAGTTTGTGAATGGGACCCGTGGGCATAAAAATTGCTTAGGGCACTTGTTATAAAAATCAAAAGTCACAAATTTCTCTCGCAGCCCCACCTTTTCACTTTTGAAAAAAAAAAATTCCTTCATGGGCCCGCAGCCTTCAAACGTCCGTTTTGAATAGGGAGAAAAATCTTAAGTCTCTGCATCGGTCTACTTCCCTCCCATCACTTGTGGGTCTTACACATTGCATCTTTAGGCATCGGCGGAGGCACGGATGGTTTTATAATCTTTTCCCTTGGAAAAAGATTTTCAAAATTCCTAAGTTTCCCCATGACCCACCGCTGCCCATGCAGTCACTATTAGAGTGACACATAGCTTCGCTTGGCTTCCACAGAGGTGCGGGTCGTTATTAGCATTCGCACTTTTTATCACAAAAGAAAATATTTCTAAGTTTTCCCCAATAGTCCACTTCTTCGCTAGAGATTTTGGGTGGGACACTTGGTGTCCTTAGGCGTCGGTGGAGGTGCGGGGTTTTGAACCTTTTTGACCTTTCAAACAAAAAGAGTTAGGATCTAATTTACCTCCGACAAACCACATTTTTCATGGGCTTATCAACGTGCCACATGTCCCTTGTGCTTTGGGAAAAATTTCTTCTCGAGCCTCGCTAGCTCGCCTTCAAGAGAAAAAAATTATCCCCTAGCACATTGGCCACCTTTAAAGAAAATTTTCTTCCTAGGGCCCACTGGACCACTTTTGAGAAACTTTTCTACCCCCAGGCCCGTCAACTTGCCTTTAGGGAAAATTTTCCTCCACATGCCCACCGGCTGTATCTTAAGGAATATGAGGAGTTAGGAGGACTTCTTTATATCATTAGAAAGGGAAAGAATTTTTCTATCTAACGGAATTATTTTTAGGAAACTTTAAGTTCATTAATTATGTCAAAAATGAGCTTGAAGTACAAATATTAGTACGATAGTGGGTAAGTGGGAAGTTACCCCTTTTTAAATTAAATGTTTATTTCTAAAGCATGGGTTGACCTTTTTAAGAGCCACGTTAGGGGATAAGGGAATGTTATCCTATCCAATGTAAATAAGAACCTTGTTTATTGTTTAGACCTAGTTGAATTAAATACCCAAGGTATTTAATTCCTTTGGCCCTTTGACCCTCTAAAATAATCAAGGAATATTTAACTATAATGTTAATTTAATTACTTATTAAGTTAACTCGTAAGATAAATTTAACTATAATTAGATTAATTATTACTTGTTAATTTGGTACTGTGGATATAAAGGTTGTTACAACGGGAAAAATTTTGTTTAGTAAACTATAATTGACCTTGAATCCTTGTTGTGTCAACCCTTGCTTAAAGCCTGGTAGTAGACATGCTTTTCAAGGAAAAGAAATTATTCCATAATTTTCCTATTTAAACCTAGGTTGTTCTTGGGTCTTGAGTGGGAGTTTTAGTGAGTGTTAGGAAGACTATGAGGATCTCTTTTGGGGAGGCATAAGAGTTTTGGGGAGGTATAAGTGTTATTATGGAGGAGTTTTGGATTGGATTCCACCTTGTAAAATAAATAACTTGCATTTCTTTACTCGTTATAAGGTTCCATACAAGTGTGGGGAGGCATAAGGCAATGGGAGGTATAAGGGGTACTTGAGGGAGTCATAAGGTCATGTAGGGATTTTGAAATTATATATATATATATTGCCAAGTTTATCTTAAGGTGGACAACCATTTCCCCATTGGGAGGTATAAGCAACTTCCCCCATAGGTCTTGCTCCTTTGGCTTGTGCATGATGAAGCCTGAGTATTGTTTGTTGTTCTTCCTATGGTTGCAAACTACAGTATGTGTTTGGACTATGTTCTATTTTTGAAAATTATTTTTGTGTTATGGAAGCCTGTTTGTTGCCATGAGTTGAAATGCATTTCTTATTGATTTGTGGTTAGGGCTCGGGGCCAATGAGGAGGACGGCTTCTCCTCTTCATTGGAATTCTTGGTTGGGTGGAGAGCATTGCCTCTCCTCCTTTTTTGTTGTGATCAAAAGATATATGGTGGATCTTCTTGTTGCTGTTTTGGAGCTGAGGATGAAGACAAATTTCATAGTCCCCCTTAGGGTTTCCTTGTTGCGAAAATTTCCCACTTTAAGTGGATGGAATTGTAATATTATTTTGGTAGAACGTTACTCTGTTTTGGAAATGGAATCTAAATTTGAATGTGAAAGATATATATTATATAAGTAAAGTACGTAATGAATGAAAAAGGAAGTTGTAAAAGAACCATTGGAGTTCAATAGAAGTTTTTTTAATTACCACAAATGGTATGGTTTTCATTTGAAATCTATGTTTGAAATATATTGTGAATCTCTATTTGAAAAGGGAAAAAAGTACGTATGAAGAAATATTTCATTTCTCTATTTCATTCAAAGTTCATGATTTGAAAGTAGAACTACATTTTGGGTCTTAACGCATTGATTGAAGTAAAATTAAATTTTGTAAATCATATTTGAAAGAATTCAAATATTTAGAGGATGATAATGAAAAGTAGATACATTCGAGTTTAAGTATGATTCTATTTTGATTATACGTAAAATGACAAATATTTATAAGAAAAATTTACAGAATACTCTACAACATGAAAGAAAAATTGAAATAATAATGTAAGCTATGAAAGATCAAAATTCTTTTCGGATAGTGGATAATCTCAAGAAAATTTATCGACTTCAATTAATAAGATTTGTTAGTGCAAAATCACAAAGCACTCACGGATGCGATTAGGCTTCTAGGTTGATCACTCAGGCATCCAAAGTGTGATTGCACAACATGGAAACCTCTCTCAAGCGTGGGACTTGTGGGCGAGAGAGGAATCTCTAGAGAAGGCTGGTTCCTGCTCCTAAACTACCCGCCACAAGCTATTCCGGTGCGGGCAAGCTAATCTAATCCTAATCTAACAATGCGAAGGAGGAGAGAGAGAGAGAGAGAGAAAGGAAAAGAACAAAAGCCTACACTAAAACGGTGATACACCGAGAGAAGGAGAATGTTGGACATCTATCAAAGCGCCATGGGACAAACAGAGGTGAGCAATGGGAAGGATGGACGGATGCATCACGAGCCCAAGGATAGATTTTCACACGAAAATGTCCCAAAACTCCATGAACATAGCTCCAAACCTGTAATGAACATTCAAACATGCACAAATACTTGCAATGAAGAGAGGCAAGAAGAGAATAAGCAAAAACGAGCAAGGATGGACATATGCATCACAAAACACATTTTGTTGCTCTGCATTGCGAACATCATTTCGATAGTAAAAGTAAAAAAATGCCATTACAGAGCAAGGGAGGAGGTTCGAACTCCATTTTCAACCCTAGAGAAGAAAAGAAGGGAGGGCAGAGCAGAAAATATGAACAACTCTTTTTTTTTTTTAAAATGAGCCAAATCTGGCTTTATACAATGCATGGGTCGAGCCTAGGAGACAGAAAACATAGGAAAACGTGTAAGTGGCCCAACCATTGACAAAAACACATTCTTCATTAAAATTGGTTGTTGAGACATCACTTCTGGCCATGCTGAAGAAGAATGCGACCCATGTGCATTAAAACTGGTCGTTGAAACATCGCTTCTGGCCATGATCACGTGTCAGATCCGTTTCTCAATTTTCTCTCTCCATATTACACCAAAATTCGAGATTGATCCTAGAATCATGTAGAGAATTTCATAAGCTTTCCGTTGATATAAAGAACGTGTAAATCCGAGCTCTGGATCGAAAGTTATGGAGGTCTGAAGTTTTAGGGCACAAAACAGGTGAAAACGTGTTTTGAAATCTTTCCCGTGCTCTGCCACTGGATGACACATGGCACGCATTGATTGGTCACGTGATTCTCTCTCCTCTACCTTTCGGTGGGCTTTCTTTTGAAATTTCCTTGTGGGCCCCTTAAACTTGGACACGTGGCATGCATTGATTGGCCGAGAGGGCGCAGGCGGACACTTGGCTTTTAGCTTTTCGGCCAAAACTCATGGCAAATTCTCTAACTCCTTCCCGAGCTCCGCATTCCCTGTTCCATAGGACATGTGTCCTCTTTTGATTAGCTCGGGCTGACCCCTCAAAATTCTCCCTTTTACCTTTGGACTCTTTCCCTGCGACACGTGTCATGATCCGGTTGGTTCTCGGCCCTTTCGGCTCCTTCGCGCCCTTCTTCGTCCTTGGCGTCTTTATGTCCTGGATGTCCCAAGTCACGAACTTTCTCTGTTCGGGTTAACCGGCCGGTTCGCATCATCACGGCCTAAATGTCCCAATTGCTTCGGATTTATTTGTTCCCATTTCGGCCGATCCGTCCGCGGTTTTGCATTACCAGCGTACTCTTGTCCCGAATCATTCCTGTCGCTCAGCAGATTAGTCATTTTTCTTCCTCTTTCGGCCGGATCGGCTTCCGCGCCCACCGCGTGCATTTCTGTCCCTGATGTCCCTTTGCTTCATGGGCTGCCTAGAGGCTTTTCGGCCGATCCGCGCCTAGATGTCCCAAATGTCCCGACCGCCCCTAGGACTAGGACTTAGTCATTTTTATGATTTTTCTGGATCAATCTACATGCTTGAACTGTCAAAACTACGATGCATGTTATCGAAATTTACCCAGGGGGTGAAATTTTGACAACAAGACTTAGACAAAAAAATCGGACATTTTATAGAAAAAGGTGGAAACTCTCTTGAAAACGCAATCCATCAATTTAACCTGCAAAATCCATTCTAGTCTTTCCAAGCGCAATCCTCCATGTTGGTTTGGCATGTTGAAGAAGAAATAATGGTAGATTGAATTAATTATGTTAAGTTAAAAAGTCCAATTCACGTTTTAATGACAGAAATCATGCATGGAATCGAGACAGAGAATAGTCACCGCAGAAGGGATAGGGAGACTAGACTTCGAACATAGGGATACATCTCAAAGCCCTAGGCTTAGATATGAGCATGCATAGAGGCCTAGGGGTTGCCAGACTATAGCTACTAGACCATATCAACGAGATCCTAAAGCTATGACCATCTCATCATTCGGTGACATAGGTGCATTTGAGGTAGAGGCTGGTTAGTGAACATGAGCGGGTGGTAGAAGCTCTGCCCTTATATTGGCAACATGAAGGCTCGTGTTGCAATCCATATTCTCGAGGGATGGAGTTGGTGTCTTATGGAGGAAAAAGGAGCAGAAGCTCCATATTGATTCGGAGACGGTTACCTAGGAGCTCTTTAAGGAGTGGTTCAGAGCAGGTACTTATCATGGAGGTTCATTCAACATAGGATAGATGAGCTTGATGACCTCCACTAGGAATCTTTAACAAGAGTTTGAGTATGAGATTCGATTTCTAGATCTACTCATGTATGTTGACTACATGCAGGATGAGCAGGTATGGATCCAAAAGTTCATCCAGGGCCTAAATATAAACATTAGAGGTGTGGTGCGTATCCATTTTCCATGAGACATTAGCTGAGGCCATTGAGAAGGCCTTTATAGTAGAGGTGACTCAGGGAAAGACGTAGCAAGCTAGAGACCAAGTCCAGAGATTCATCTAACGGATGCATGACAACATATCGAGGGGGTCAGATCCTCCTCATGGTAGAGAGGGTTCCTCACGGTCATCTTTTAGACCACATCTCAGCAGAAGCAAAGTGCCTCGCCCACCGTATGCAGACCTCCACAAAGATTTTTACACATAGGGTTTTGAGTATGGCGCTGCCTCCTAGGGGTCCCATTAGGACACGAGGGTGCAATGAGATCTCGATCAACAAGAAATTTTTAGTAGAGACATCGAGTAATCCACATCTAGATCATTAGGTTCCAGAACACGAGGTCTCAGAGTATCGGCTGGACCGGCTACTCATGGGAGAGGATTGGGCGGTTGTTTTTGTTGTGGTATTGTTGGAATTTTTTTGAGAGACTACCCATAGAACCCTAGTAACAAGGTGTAAGTCGCATATCTCTCAGAGCATCTGTTGGTCATTAGATATATGCAAAGTGGTCGAGAACTTCGAGGATGAGCACTAGAGTATTGTGATTGAGATGACAAGTAGCATTGGTGGTGTTCCTACCACCATTCTATTTGATTCTGGTTCTTCTAATTCTTTTATTGCACCATCTTTGGTAGAGTGATGCAAGCTAGTGGTAGTTAGGCAAGGTCTTAGTTGGGACATCGAGATGGCTTCTAGAGCTAAGATCTCTGTAGACTCCTTAGTTAAGGAATGTGTAGTGGATTTGGGACCCTTCACCACTACCTCAGATCTTCATATCCTTCCGTTAGGTTCATATGGAGTCATCTTGGGCATGGATTGGTTATCTACACACATAGCGAGTGGATTGTTACCATAAGATTATATCATGTACAGATGATCTAGGAGTTGAGTTAGTGATAGTAGGGGTTAGGAGACCCATTTCCATTCACACCATCTCTGTCATGCAGCTTAAGCGGTGTGTGTGATAGGGTTGTTAGTTGTATGCTGTCACAGTTAGTGACAGATCAGAGGATGAGTCTAGTGGACCATTACTTGATGAACATCCCATATTGAGAGAGTTTTTTGATGTCTTTCCAGGGGAGCTATCGGGGTTACCACCCCCATGTGAGATATATTTTCACATAGATCTAGTTCAGGGAGTAGAGCCTATCTCACGAGTACCTTATCGAATGACAACCCTTGAACTCGCGAGCTCAAGTTACATCTAGACGGCCTTTGCGAAAAGGCCTAATCCATCCTAGTGTATCCGCTTGGGGTGCACCGGTGATATTTGTAAAGAAGAAGGATGGATATTTGTGGTTACCGTATTGATTAACGCGAGTTGAACAAATTAACGATCAAGACTTGTTACCACCTTTCATGCATTAATGATTTTTTTGATCGATGAAGGGGGCCACTGAGTTTCCTCTATGATAGACCTTAAGTCGGTTTATCGTGAGCTAAGGATTACAGAGGCAGACATTCATAAGACCTCCATCTATATGAGATATGTTCACTATGAGTTCACCATGGTGCCTTTTAGTTTGATGAATTCCCCCACAGTGTTTATGAGCTTGATGAATGGAGTGTTAAGGAAATTCTTGGATCACTTCGTGCTCATATTCCTGGATGACATTTTGATTTACTCACACATGTGTGAGGAGCCCGAAGGGCACCTTTGTCAGTTCTTGGTGTCTTCATGAGCAAAAATTTACGGGAACCCGGAGAAGTGTGCATTCTTTGAGACAGAGGTACAATATTTGGGATACATCATTTTCGGGGAAGGTATCACTATGGATCCTTCCAAGATTCGAGCAATTACGGATTGTATAGCACCCACTAGTGTGACGGAGGTGCACAACTTCATGGGATTGGCGGGGTATTACCAAATATTTGTTTAGGACTTCTCTTGGGTTGTGCACCGCATTAATACCCTTCACCGTAAAGGGAAAAAAATTTGTGGTTAGGACTGATGTGAGCAGGCCTCAAGAGACATCGAAGGAATGCCTCACGACAACACCTATTCTTGCAGGTGTCGATCCGCATAGTGAGTTTTTTTTATGGATGGATGCTTCTTTGGCAGGAGTCGGAGGTGTGTTGATGTAGGAGGGCATAATAGTTGCTTTTGAGTCTCGCAAAATTAAGGATTATGAAATTAATTATCCGACTCATGATCTTTAAATTGTGGTAGTTGTGCACACCTTGTTTTGATGGAGACATTTCCTTCTTGGCTAAAGATTCACACTCAAGACTGATCACTTGAGTCTTCACCACCTCTTCACGTAGCCCAATTTCAATGCTCATCAGTGGTGTTGGACGGATTTTATTTGTGAGTATGACCTGGAGATAAAAAATGTGAAGGGGAAGGATAATTTGGTTTGAGATGCTCTTAGTAGGAGGAGACATGTGGTTATAGCCACCTCGGTGAGCACAAATTTATGGATCAGGATTCTAATGCAGCTTCCTCATGATAGTTTCTACATTGCAGCTAGAGCAGAGATCGAGTGTCACGCTGAGACCCCTTGAGGGGAATTTTGATGGGTTTTCGTTAGAGGTAGATGGCCTTCTCAGAATATAGAATAGATTTATGTTCCCATAGACAAAGGATTGAGGCAGGACATCTTGAAAGAAGAACATCATGCACCCTATTCAGCCCATCCTGTGGTGAAGAAGATGCATGCCACTTTGAGACAGTTGTATCATTTGAGGGGAGTTCGTAGATACATGGCTCTGTTTATGTCACATTGTTTAGAGTGCCAAAAAGTGAAGCATGAGCATCAACATCCAGTTGGCCTTCTCTTTCTGCATGCCATACCAGAATGGAAATGAGACACCATTTCCATGGACTTCATTGTTGGGCTACCGATGTTGAGATACGACCACGACGCTATCATGGTCATGGTGGATAAATTGATGAAAGTGGCTCATTTTTCTCTGGTGAAGACCATCTATATAGCTAGTACAATGGCATGAGTGTATCTTAATGAGATTGTTAGATTACACAGATTCCGCATAAGATCATTTGTCACCGTGATCCTCTGTATACTTCTGAATTTTGGACTACAATGCAAAGCATGATCTTAGGATGAATATCAATTTCATCATGGTGTATCACTATGAGATATATGGACAAAATGAGTGGATGAATAAGGTATTAGATGACATGCTTAGGATGTATGTTATAGATCACCGGTCAAGATGGGAGGAGTATTTGTACTTGGTGGAGCTTTCCTATGATAATAGTTTTTGAAGTTGATAGGCATGGCTCTTTTTCAGAATTGTATGTTAGGGAGTGCAAAACACCTCTTAGTTGGGATAGGTTAGAGGACATGGTTTCTCTTGGACCATATTTATTGTAGGACATGGAGCAGCAGGTGGTTATAGTCAAACAGAGACTGCAGGAGGCACATAATAGGTAGAAAAAGTATGTAGATCAGCATAGGACCGATTGTAGTTTTGATATGGGTAGGAATGTTTTCCTTCATGTCAAGCCACATAAGAATTCTATCCATTATGGAAAAGGTTCTAAGTTAGCTCCTAGATTCGTAGGCCCCTTTGAGATCTTGGAGTGTATCGGTCCTTTGGCCTACCGTCTAGCATTGCCACCTAGCTTATCTCACATCCATGACGTGTTTCATGTTTCAATACTTATGAGATATGTTTCAAACCCTTCTCATGTGCTAGATTAGACCTCATTGGCAAGTGATGGTGGATCCCATTTGCATTATAGAATGCAGGACCATGGGCCTTCGACGTAGAGAGATTGACTAGGTTTGGATGTAATGGGATAGATATGATGATATTGCAGGTACATGAGAGGATGCTACTTTGTTATGAGTTCAATTTTCAAACCTGTTCTAGTGACTTTTAGGAGGAATTCGAGTCTAAGGGGAGGGGGATGTAGTGCCCACTTCCCTTCGACAAATTTTGATATTGACTATGATATTGTTGATTATACTATTGATTATGCTTATTGACATTATTATACAAGTATTTTTTATGTTAATTATCCTTGTCATAATAAAGCGATCAAAATTTCATAGATTGAATTTTTTTTCATGATGCATTTAACATGATTAAAAACATTTAGTGATGTGATTATTTGTAACATAGATTTTAACAATAAACTATTTAAATTTACATTTTTTTGTTATAGCAAATTTTTTTTGAAGGGAGCATACCTTGTAGTACAACCAAAAGGGCTCAACATCCAAGATAAACAAGAAGAAACTTAGTGGTTTTTTTATACATGGGGGCTTCACCACAAATAAATACAAAAACTAGATAAAACAAAAGAGTACTAAGGTAGGAGCCAACTACCGTAAGAATACTAACAACAAACTAAACACAAAAAAACATCTCAAAAAAACAAAACAATCACAGACCGAGAACATAGAGACACAAAAGACACTAATTCACATATTTTCTATACACCTTGAGTGTGACTTTGAGGGCCTTATATAGATTCATGGCTTCCCTGATATTAGGGTCTGAATTGGTCTCTTTGATGAAATTATTAGTGATCCTCCTGTTCTTCCAAGTTGATGCAAGTACCCCACTAACTTCACAAATATGGTTAATATGGACGTGGAGGAGGTCCAGAACAGCCCTTTGAATGGATAATTGATTGTTGTATTTTTCCTCAAGTGTTTTGACCTACCCAGAAAGAGAGTTTACTTCCTCTTGCAGACTAGTAATGGAGGAAGGGTTTGTAGTGTTGTTGTTACCAATTTTTAGAAGAAAATTAACATTCTCTTCAATAGATTTCAAAGCATCTTCCTTCTTGTTTAAACTTATCAAGTATAGAAGGAGTGAGTGAGCACTAGGAGTATCATGGCTAATCTCCAATGGGATTTCCTCTGCAATTACCTCCTTATCCTTCTTACTACTTCTGAGAATCTACTTAGCGAGCGGGGTTCATTTATAGGGTCACACAATAGGTAATTATTTTATATAATACGAGGCTTTTGAGGGGGAAGAGGAGATAAACGATGACAAGGGTCATCTCTGTAATTACATCAAGGATGAATTAATGAATACGAAAGATGACTCCCTAGTGTATTGGTAGCACTCTCTTATGCCCTTGAACTTCTATAACAAATTTTTCCAAAGAGTGAAAAATATAATAAGGTAGAATAACCTTTGCTTTTCTCCTAAAGTGATTAAGTAGGACCAAATGGTGTAATGGAAGTGTGGAGAACCTTCCTTATAGTGTATGTATCAACCCACAATACAGAAACTTCGTCAAACCTGTTGTGGAATAGAAGAAAAAATGATGGCATCTCATTCAATTTGAATTTCTTCTCTGTCATCCAAGAAAATCCTTTCCTCTCGCATCCTTATCAAAATGATTGTGAAAGAGTTTGTTTTCCTCCATACTCAAGCCCATGATGAAGGAAATTAATTTCTCGAAATGTTAATATACTTTCCTTTTAAATAATATTTTTGTCTTTCCAATTGGTCAAAAATTACATAGAGATATGTTTACCATGACCCTTTATACCTTGTATGAAATCGTGAAACATCCAATGTTGAGGATTTCCAAGAGTTCAATGTTTTGGTGTCATTATGTGTCAAAAAAACGGTTCTACTCTAGATGGTGATCCTCCTATCATGGATGGACTTAGTGGAATAATTAATTTAGATAGGTGGTAGGAGCATTTAAGCCCTTTGACAACAATCCGATAATCTAGAATCTTCGAACTTCAACCTTAAAAACCCGTCTCTTTACTTTGACCTCATTCCTTATTGTAGATGCCTTCAGGATATGAGGGGAGGATAAAATAAAAATTAAAAATTCAATCGATGTAAGCACCAAGGAGAGGATTTCAACACATGTAAAGGCCATAGCCTAAGTTATAATAATGGGTTGGGTGGTAGCTTCATTAATGGTGATAGAATGAATTGTGTGAGGGAGTTCCTTGTCATCATGCCACTCATTATAAATTTTCATGTGAACACCGACATTAGCTAGTGCATCGGTGACACTATTCCCTCCATATACACATGTTGAATAATAATATCAAGACCAATTCAAAGCTTATTAACTTCATTAATGAAATCAGTAATGGATTTATTGAGTGTATGGGTTCCATTAAGGTTGTTAATTGTATTCAAATAATCTATTTCACAATGAGATTATTTATATTAAGAATCCAAGCCATTCTAATTTCCTCAGAAAGTGGCAACAAACCTCAGTAAAGTGATTAGATTCCTTGCCCATGGGGCTTGCATAAGCAACAATTAGCTGACCCCGATGGTTTCTCATGAGACCTCCTCCACTGGAAATTTAAATTTTATTTGATTTTAACTTGTATATTTTTCTAACAAGTTCATAGCTTGGAATATAAAACTATAAAAATAATACAAGATAATGAAAATAATTACTCGGTTTGGTGTTATACTACATGCTCGAACATTCTCTGCCATGGTTTCTATGGCGAATGACACATGTAAGTAATCATTTTTTCTTTCCATTAATGTTGTGATTTTATAAATCATACTTCATCATATATTTAAGGCTAGAATGGTGTTTTGTTAAGGAATTTTTGAAATCGTTAGAAGATGAAAATTTCACCCTTCTTTCTCGCATTGGCCAATCTATATTTTTGGTGGATAAAGCATTTATGTAGAGAATGTTTTTTTACATGTATAGATAAATATTACAATTATTTCTTGAATAGATAGTGTAATTTTAATATTTAAACTGTCATTTTTGTTTCCTAACTATGGTAGGGCATATTTTTAATCATTTGGAAAATTATTTTGGGAAGTATGATGGTGGGTAATTACTCATGATCATTCGAAAATTCGTTGCGAGAATTTGGATGATGGTTCATTATTTTTGGGTGAATTCAATTTTGTGTGAAATTATTCTTGGCATCTTACTCTATTGCTTCCCACCGTATGTTGGTTACATAAAATTTATGGATGTTGATTTTGCATATGCTCCTTTTGATTAAATACTCTAAACCAAACAACACAATCATGACACCATAATTGGAAGGCTGAAACTATTTAAATGTATTGAGGCAAACACACCATCCATGTAACGCCCACTAAAATAACCCACTTGAAACCCATGAAGAACCTAGGTTTAGTTAGAAAATTATGGAATAATTGTTTTTTTTTTAAAAATTGTTAACGACCAAAGTCTCACGGACAATTAAATTCAACTGATAACTTTTCCCATTATAATAATTACTAATTTCGCATTATAAAGAAAAAAGTGTAATAAGTCCACGCCTAGCTCAAATCTCCTTAGGGATTAATTTAATCACTGATTACATTGACATTTTAGCTAAATATTCCCTGATTAAAATTTTAGGGTTAAGGGCCCAAAAAAATTAAATACCCAAGGTATTTAATTCCACAAGATCTAAGACAAGATCAACGTTGAATTACAGTGGGGAAAAGAATACATATTTAAAATCATCACGAGTAAATTATTACTTACCCACTCCCTGAATTTAGTTAAATATTCAATTTTATTTCTGCCATGATTAACGAAATTAAAACATCTCAAAAACATTCCCATTAGGTAGGGAATTTCCTCACCTTTCCAGTGATATAAAAAAGTTCTCCTAACTCCTTATATTTTTCAAGTTATGGATCGATAGAAATTGGGGTGAAATTTTTCCCAAGAGCGGGCTTACGGGACTCGGAGGAAAACTTTCCACAACTCGGGCCTGCAAACTTCTGAGAGAAAATTTTCCTAGAGGAGAAAAGTAGACCGGTGGAGTGGGGAAGCAAAAATTTTCATAGACGCGGGCCGGCGGAGCGGGGAAGACATTTATCACTTTTTCCCTTTTGGGACAAAAGGTGTAATTTGCCTCTCGCGCTCCCATGAGTCCAAAAGGGAACACGTGTTGGAATTTCCAGATTTTGGTGGAAATTTGGGCCATGGAGATTTTAGAATTTTAAGGATTTTATCCTTTTTTTCTTTCTGATGCCCAACAAAGGCACGTGGCTTGATGAATTTGTTTGGCTTGTGGGGGCATGGCCACGGAGGTAAAATTACCAAATTAACTTTTTGGACTTGGATCATTTTAAGACAAAATGAAGGCTTGTAGATTAGCGGAGCGATGGGAAACTTCATGAATTTGCACGTTTGGGAAAAAACAAAAAAAGGAAATTTTTAGCCCGTGGGTCCACCCAAGAATATTTTATTCATTTAAAATTTGACAGTTAGATTATTTTGAGCCCGAAATGAGGTAAAAACTTTAGAAAGCCATAACTTTTGATTGGAACTTAGTTTTTGAAAAACAAGGACTTTTCCACAAAAGTAAAGTTTAAAAGGTTAAATGGTCAATTTTAAGAAAACATCTTTCCATCACTTAGAAAGTGATTTTGTATTTTTAACTTATCAATTTTGTTCAAATTTGTCATTAATTATTTTCCACTTACCAAATAGACATGGAGGATTTTACTTGGAAGATTATAGAGTAGATTTTAAGGGTTAATTTTTTTGATTGAAGATCAATTCAAATTTCCCAAATTTTATATATAAATGAGTCTAGAAATTGTTTCCGATTTGCCCGAATTGAAAGGTTCTATGAAAATTCCTTAAGTATTTTTGTTTGCTTGGGATCATTTTGAACTTAAAAATAAAATTTGTATTAATGTTTCAAATGTCTTTCCTGATGTTCCGTAGGGTCATTCATTACATTTTCTAATAATTATTTTCTAGTTTGAAATTTTCTAATAGATCTAATTTGAAAGTATCTATTTTCCATTTTCTTCAACCAAGTATTACGATACTTTCCAATTCCAATATAATACATTTAGTTAATTCAAATCAAACTATTCAAAACAAAAATTCAATTTTGATTTCTAATTTTACACATTTATTTAAAAAAAAAAAAAGCTATTATGTTTTTCCTCACACGCATTTCTTCCTTTCAAACAGAGAGATTTCAAATACATTTAAATGATAATATTAATACCATAATGCAATTTGAGAAAGGTAATACAATCATTTATTGGTTCCCAAAAAGACAACTTACAACTTCTTTCTTTCATTCTTCAAATTCAAAGTATATCTCTTTCACATTTCAATCTTAAAAAATTTTTGTATTCAATACAACATATTTCCATTACAAAACATATAAAAATTCATCCACTTCAAGTTGGAAGGTTACATAAGATTTATATCAACAAGGACTTTCAAACTGTTTTATTTTATTTTCTTACTCCGTAACAACAACATGTAATTTTTTCATTATTCCAATTTTGTCACAACAAAGCAAGGGAAAGGCAACACTCTCTACCCAACCAAGACATCTAATGAAAAGGAGAATCAATCCTTTTTCATTAGCCCCTGAGCCCCAACCAAAAAGCAATGGAAGATGTGATTAACCTCATGGCAACAAGAGGCTTCCATAAACACAAATGCTAATTTCACATTCAAAAAACATTCCAAAAATAAAACTACAGTTTCCACCACATAACAATACAACAAACAACACTTAGGATTTATCATGCAAGCCAAAGGAGGAAGAAACTATGGGGGATGTTTCTTATGCCTCCCAAATGGGAAATGGGTATCACCACCTGAGAACAAACCGCCAAAATATATATCATTTCAAATCCCCGACATGCCCTTATGCCCCCAATTACCCCTTATTCCTCACATTTCCTTATGCCTCCCCAACCTCTAATGACACCCCATAATGAGTAAAGAAATACAAGATATTTATTTGTAAGGTGGAACCCAAATCCAAACTCCCTCCCACACTTATACCTCCCCAAAACCCTTTTCCTCCCACAAAATGTCCCATAGTCTTCTCCTACACCATCCCTAGGTCATCTACCCAACCACCCAACAAATAAAACAACACATTAAAACATTCAACCATTCACATATGCATCAAATAAAAGGAGAGTATTTCAAGAGAGCTAAGCTCTTACCTCTCCATTATGGAGTTTCTTCCAAGTTCAAAACAAAAGCTCTCAACACAAACCTACATCAAAAATCAAGAGATCAACAATCTCCAAATTTCTCCCAATTTTCAAGAGCTCCAAAACCCAAAGCAAGTCAACAAAAATGAAGTGATAAAAGTGAAGCAAAACCCCCAAAAAAAGCCAAAGAATTTGAATATATAGAAGAGGAAAGAGAAGAGGATGAGGTGGATCCATGTGGGATGCCACATCACACATCCTCAACGCCAACTCATAAGTCAACTTCAAACTCCAAGACACAATAAATAAGCGGTGAATAAATGACATTTTACTTACACACTCAAATCAAACCCACACCTCATAAGGAATGAAATTGAAAGCATGTAAGAAAGTGCAAATAAAACATACAACTTGACTTATAAAAATGCATAATGAAGGCTAAATTTAAACCCTCCAACCATAGGTAAGGTTGACATGTAAATTTAAGAGGTATGGGACAAGTTTAACTTGTCCCATATGATTCCAAAATCAGCCTCAAGGACAAATTATAATTTTAAAAGGAGGTGGAGTGTTTCATAATCAAAATTAATTAATTTACACATCACTTACACATTTCTTACAACACTTTTATTTTAGACCAACAACTCTAATAATACTTTCTTTCTTATGTCCCAATTTTATTAATTAATTTTAACAACATGTTTACTCACATTAATTTACCATAATTAATAAATAATGAAAGGGTTAAACACATCACTTAATAAAAACATAAAAAAATCAATAAAAAGGAACCAAATAAATAAATACACATAACTCTTGGTAACATTTAAAGGTGATCCCCCCATGGAATTCCCTAATCAAAAACACACACACACGAACAATACATTTGTCATGGTGACCTTGTTGAATTCATATAGAATTCCAATGTGGTTGGTCTCCAATCCCCGATGTTTGTTGTGATATTTTTAACATGTACAATACAAATACCCCTTCGGCCTCATGGCCATATCATAACATCCAAATGAATATAATATAATTTCAAAATCATCAATATATATATATGAATCAAAACAACATCCAAACAATCAACAATATCACTTACAATTTCATCAGCTACTATATAATCATCAATTTTAAATTCAATTTTCTCGGTCTACTCAATATATATAAATATCACATGTCCTAACAACATCCATAATATATATATATAACCATGTCCAACAACATGTCAACATCTATATAAAATTCTCTAACAATCATCATGCATCATATATGAATCGAAGTCAACAATAGTTCATGATCCGACATCTAACACCATAATAAATAAAAAATATAATAATGTCCATAATATAGTCAAGAATATCATGATTAATATCAAAAGTGTCGAAGGGAAGTGGGAACTACATCTCCCTCCCCTTAAACTTGAATTTCTCCCTGGAAGTAACTTGAAAGAGAGGTAGAAACAAATGCAATAGAAAAAGGATCACTCCATTATGGTATTTCTTTCTTCAAACAAGTGTGGGTCTCTAGAACCTAATTTTTGCCCAATACAATTCATCAAGAATAAGGGAGATTGCAAGGGATGAGTTCTACACTTTCTACATGCAAGGCTATGAACACTTAAATCTAGAGAGTAAATTTACGCTATCAACCAAGATACCACACATAACAATATCACATGAAGAGTTCAAAAGAGTCTTAAGAGTAACCACCAAGTAGAGGAATAATAAGGAGAATTCCATGAGTTTGAGAATGACCACATAGTTTCCCAAGGAATACAACATACTACATTAATAAAAGTTAAGGTTTCTACACGTTTAAGCCATTATTTCAAGGTTCGTTTTCTAGACAAGGCTAATAAAAATCAACTATGACCAAATTTACACGAGGAAAAGTTTACTCAAGGTACCATAATTTGAGGATCACACAAGATGAGGTTAATCAACAAGGACACCTAAATAAGAAAAACATTTAAAATCAAGGAACTATTCTAGGAAAGCACTTCTATAACTCAAGAGGGTACAATTAAATTTTCATGGTAATAAAAGTGCAAAGTCAAGACCAAAATTTTTATATAGTCTGATTTTTACACTTTTGTTTTAAAAATCAAACACACCATACCTAAAAAAAAATCTAATGAAGTCAACCGTTTAGCAAAATAATATATATATATATATATATATATATATATATATCCCCTAGCAACTAACATATCAATACAAGTACCATACATTATAGCACAATGGGATTTATTTATCTTATTTCCTACTCAAGCTCGGAATAACCATAAAGAGAGCACAAGAAACACCAAGGACCACTCAAGGTCGCTAGGGAGAAGAAAAGTAACATAGGTACAATTATAATCCAATGGTGCATTATATCAAAAGCGAATAACATCATCTTGCACTTTCCATCCTAATGGAAAAGGGGAAACAACAACAAGGTGACCAAGAAAATATGAAGAAAAGAATACTTCCCGAAAGTTATTTTATATTCTTAATATATGTTTGCCTTAAAATAACAATAACTTAGGTCTCCAAGGACAAGACAACATGTAAGGAGGTTGCTTCTTAAACAACAAATAAGTCTTAATAAAAATGACCATAACTCACACTTGTCGAGCTATGGGATGATAAGGGTAGGATGACCCAAAATCCCATAAGAAAGGCACATACTTATATGTATAAGAAAGTAATAAGCAACTAGAACACATTGTGTTTATCCACCGGTGTTTCACCATTTTAGGTAGGTGATGTAACTATAGGTTCAACTAAACATTGCACTCAATACACATAAATCTTACTTATTTTATAACTCAACTAATTAAGTCAAAAGTTGTAGTTTCGTTTTTCCTAAGAACATTTATTTAAGATTTTTCTTAATTAAAATATTCTTTATTATACGATATCACATTTTTGTGTTATAAGGATCACCACTAAGCAGGCCATGATATCTCACCATTCTCAGTAAAGGAAAAAACAAAATATTTATTCTACTCCTGGGGAGGTAGATGGACATTTTTTCTTTTTGTTCTTCTACATGGTTTTTATTCCTTACATTAATCTACCAAGGTTAAAGCAAGACCATTTTATCTTTCTATGTTCAGTTTATTTGTTAAGCTTCAAAGCCAAATCTCCTCAATTACAGTTTTATGATGTTTGGGTGAGTCAATTTTTCAATTAAAAAAAATTTAATGAGAAGGAACGGTAAACATATCACACTTTTACTTTTATGGTAGAGATAGGTAAATCAACACATCACATTTTTAATTCTAAGGAAAACAAGGGATGTTCAACATAGAAAGCACATTATTAATTTGGTAAGAACTAGAAACAATCAACCAACATGGATCACAACAATATTTGATATTTTTCCACTAATTACAAGTATCATAAAAGATTTCTAGTGGGTTTCTAAAATTTCTAAAAATAATTTACGAGGAAGACCCATTAAGGAAGCATAATTACTTTTATCGATCTACTAGGGTTTAACACTATTTGTTGTTTTGGTGAAAACATTTTACTCTTTGATAAAGAAGGAAAGTTTTAAAATATACACCCATATTACCATAGGATACCACCAACAAAGCAATCAAAATGACACGAAAATATTTTAACTATAAGAACACCACATACTCATTAGAAGCATCAAATGTAAGCGAGAAAATCAACCATCTTATTCAACATGGATTTACGAAAAGATTTATAGTTTTTTAAGAAGAATCACATTATAAAATATCACCGAGATTAAATTATCAAGGTCTAATTACACTATCATCACCAACATCATGGTGCTAAAAGATTCAAAGCATCCATAAGTGTCTCCACATAATCCAAAATTAATAGGTCATAGAGTATTATTCATAGTAACCAAAAAAAGTTTAGGAAAGGGTATACTTATTAGTTATGGGTCAAGAGGGCAAATAGACACACTTAATTTACAAAAAATACTCGAATGGGATTAAATCTAACCATAATTACCAAGATGCATACAATCCTCAAGTCACTACTTAATATCTTGAAATGAGGAACTCTTGATAAAACTAACATGCCATCGAAGAGAAGCCACTACCAGACAAACACTTTTCCACTAACATCCATAGCCAGCCAAAAGAAAACCAATCCCACCATAGTTCATCAACCCACAATTAAACACCTCTACTCCAATTAGATTCAATCTCTTATCATATTGTAAGAGAATCACCATCACTACTAACAGGATGCCAACTAGATGCACACAACACAACAAACTCTCTTCCCAAAATGTCGAATAATGAAAAGGTCACTCTAAGATCCTAGATACACTCAAGGTTCCATGCATCTAAAACCAAGGAATAATTTTAAGCACATAAGAGGACATTCAAGACACCTAGGGTGTATCCCCATAAAAAATGTATGAATACAAGTAGCATAAACTAACTCATCATCATGAAAAAGAAATTCACATAATGTTTAGCTAAAAATCCAAAAACATAACAAGCTATGAGTAACCAATCAAAATAAAGTCCAAGAAATATCACTAATAGAGGAAAGTGGCTAAGTAGCCACATTGTAAAGTCTCAAAATTTATTGCAAAAATATAAATAACTAAAGAGCCTAGAGCTTCTCAATCTAATCATAAAATAAGATGGTGGTCCTTGATAAAATGACACAAGTTTATGAATGTAAAATACAAACATTAACAACACATTCACTTCGTAGCCCTTCATGGCTGCCAATAAGGGTACTCTACCTCGAGGTCAGTTCCGAGGACACATGTAGGATTGGGTCAAAAACAAAACCCAGACTCAATGTGCACTCTCCCAATGGGTAACAAAATGAAAACCTGACATCCAAACCAAATTTCCTAACTATTGACTAGGAAGAAAGCTCTAAACAATTTCTAATTAACTCTTCCTAATCCCAAGACACAACCACCATTGTCCAACCACAAGATTCACACCATACAATTTATCATTCTAACAACTCCAATAAGGAAGGGCCTTAACAAAGGTCTTAATGCATTATACAATTAAATCAAGTTTTAGGACTTGTAAAACAACACATTTTCAAATGGGAACCAAGTTTCCACTACACTAGAAGTTCACAAAAATCAATTTAATTTGACATTCTTAATTACCCTAGTTAAGAAAAATGCCACTGAGCAAGTACATCAATTCAAACAACTTATTATTTTATTATTATTTTAATTTTGGTAGTTCAAATGAACAAAGTAATGTAATATTTCTTCATACACATTTCTTTTTCAATTTTCAAACAATTTTGTTTTCTTAGATTCAAAAGTGTGCTAGGTTTACAATTCATGTATCACATTTTCTAGTGTGCCCAAGGGTCCAAGATTTGAACCCATGGCTCTGATACCAAGTGTAACACCCGCTAAAATCTCCCACTTGAGACCTATGAACAACCTAGGTTTAGTTAGAAAATTATGGAATATTTTTTTTATAAAGTGTTAACAACCAAAGTCTCAAGGACAATTAAATTCAACTCGATAAATTTTTCCATTATAATAATTAATAATTCACATTATAAAAACAAGTGTAATAAGTCCACACCTAGTTCAAATCTCCTTAGGGATTAATTTAATTAGTGATTATATTGACATTTTAGCTAAATATTCCGTAATTAAAATTTTGAGGGTTAAGGGACCAAAACAATTAAATACCCAAGGTATTTAATTCCACAAGATCTAAGAAAGAGAAAGGTTTAATTACAAAGTGGAGGAAAATAATACATATTTAAAATCATGGGAGTAAATTCTTACTTACCCACTCATAGAATTCGATTAAAGATTCAATTTGATTTTCCCATAATTAATGAAATTAAAACTTTGTGAAAATCATTTCCATTAGATAGGGAATTTCCTCACCTTTTTGGTTATATAAAGAAGTCCTCCTAACTCCTCATATTTCTCAAGTTATGGACCGGTGGAACTTGGGGTGAAAATTTTCCCAAGAGCGGGCTTGCGGGCTTGGGAGGAAAAGTTTCCCCAACTCGGGCCTGTGGACTTTAGGAGAGAAAATTCACCCATAGGAGAAAAGTAGACCAGCATAATGGGGAAGAAAACATTTCCCGAGACGTGGGCCTGAGGAGCGAGGAAGGCATTTAGTGATTTTTACCTTTTGGGACAAAGAAAATTTTACACCTCGCACTCGTTGATGCCCGGGAGTCTATAAGGGAACACGTGTCGGCATTTCCAAATTCTGGTGGAAAGTCGAGTCAATAGAGAAATTTGAAAAATTTGAATATTCAAAAGGAAGGGCAAAATATGATTGGGCTGCGGGGAAGTGGCGCCTGGAGGTAAAATGCCAAAGATACTTTATGGTCTTAGATCATTTTTAGAAAAAATGAAGGGTTGCGGATTAAGCGGAGAGGTGGGATAACTTTGAAATTGCACAAAATTTTGGGAAAAAGGAAACTTAAAAATATCCATGGGTCCTCCAAGAACATTTTTTCATTTGAATACATTTGAGCATCAGATTATTTTGAGCGCGGAAATGAGATATGAGGAAAACTTACAAAGGCCAAAATTAACTTTTGATTAAACTTAAGTTTGGAAAATCGATCCGGAAAGCTCTCAATGTCCCTTTTCACAAAAACCTCACATTTGATTTTGATAAATTTTGAAGGGTAAATTTTGAGAAATTTTTTTTTCACTTCTAAAGTGGTGGTACTTTTAACTTATGGAGGAAAAATTTCCAAATTAATTCTTTTTGGAATTAGATCATTTTTAGAAAAAATGAAGTTTTACTTGGAAGATTAAAGAATAGATTTCAATGAGAAACTTGATGAATATCAATTTTAAACCAATTTAAAGAAAAAATGAATGAGAAATTGTTTGTCTTGTCATCACCAATCCGACACTATGATAATTCTTCACCGAGAACTCCTCATGCTATGATTATTTACTAATGCAACACTTTTAGTTTGGTGGATGTTAGCTGGAAACACAAAAACAAACATAACACAAGAATACCATAGACTATGATAAGAGGGAATGATGACAAATCTGAAATATAAAAGTAAATTATAATATTAACATGAAATTGTTACAATCTCACCCATGAGGTACTTCAAACACTTCACTTGCCTTCCAACAATATGGGAGAAACTTTACAATTACACCTATTAATGGTTTCTTTAACACACCTTCAAAATGATGGCTTCCTTTACACACTTACTCTACAATATTTCTCACTACTTTTTCTATGCTAAATGAGGGGGTGGCCTCTCTATTTATAGAACTTCTAGGCTTATCCATCTTATCTCTAAGATAGGATAAGAAATATACTCGACGAATCATATTCCATACCTTAACTCTTATCTATACATGTATGCTTATCTCTTAAGATAAGATAAACCTTATCATTTACATGGGTTCCACATTTTAGACTTTTTACAAATAAAATACACAAAATATTTATGACCTCACTCCTTGTCCTTATTACCAATATAATATTTCTAATTCCTAATCATGTAGACCCTACTTCTCTAATTACCCTAACTTTGACATTTTAACATTACCCGGACCACTTACGACAAATATTTAATTTTTACCTCAACATTCCTATTGTACTTTGACTATTACCGTACTATACATTATTCGACACCGGCATTGTATTGGCAAAGTGATATTATCTTCTATCGACACTACTACTAATTATACTTAACAACATCCTATTCCTATACATACATTAATGAAATAGAAAATATGGAGGAAAATTTTAGTGTCGACATCTTCCCCTTCCTAGCTTCTACTCCGTCCTCTGAGTAGACCATTCAGTGCTTGGAAAATCTTTAACTTGTCATGGTTGACCCATTTCATAATGGGAGTGCCATCCAATTCCTCCAGTCAGTATGTACCATTTTCATGCATAGCTACTATTTTGTAGGGCCCCATCCATTTTGGAAGAAATTTTCTATCTATCTTTTTTTTGTATCCGGAATCATATACTAGACCAAGTCATTCACATGAAATGGAGACCATCGGATCTTTTGATCAAAGTATTCCTTCTACTTCATTTTCTTCTTATAGCTTGTATCCTTTCTATTTCCCTCATTTCCTCTAGTAAATGAAGATGTACCAACCTTTCTTTTATTGAATCACTTTCATCCATCCTTTCATTTTTCATAACTCTCACAATGGGAATATCAAACTCAATAGGAAGAACTGGATCAATTCCATAAGCCAACTGAAATGGGGAGTATCCTATTGCTGACTTTGATGTTGCCCTATATGCCCACAATGCTGCATGAATCCTTTTATCTCACTTATGTACCTACAAGGATACATCTTTTGCTAGAATTTGACACAACAAAAATTTATTCGTTCCACCTGTCCATTTGTTTTTGGCTTGTATGTTGTTGCCTTCCTATGCTTGATAAAAACATATTAACTAGGGCTTCTACCACCTCATTAATGAAGTGGCTTCCTTGATCTGTTACAATTTTTAATGGACAACCAAATCGGTGACAATGAGTTCATATATGAACCTTAACACTTGATCCATGGAAGTGTTTTCAATGGCCTAGCTTTAACCCACTTGGTTAAATAATTTGTGGCAACTATAATATACTTTTTTGACGTGATGTAGTTGGAAGTGGACCTATAATGTCTATTCCCCATTTTTCAAAGGGACCAAGTGGAAGAATAGGACATAATGGAGATGACTAAGTCTTACGGTTACCATGTGTTTGACAAATATCACATGTCTTACAATAATTATAACAATCTTTAAAAAAGTGTGCCAGTGATAATTTACATCCAAGATCCTTCTTCTTTTCGTAAGTTGTCCAAAGAAGTGTCCTCCACATGTACCATTATGGAATTATTCTATCAGCTCCTTTCCTTAATCACATCCAACTTGCTCTCTTGTACTATCCATCATGTCCTATTCGAAATAATATAGAATATGGATGATGGCTTGAAATATCTCTTACTCTTTGCATTGGCACCATCAGAAACTTGAATTCATTCAGATAATTCCAAATATATATGTATTCACTAGGAATTATGTCAAGGGATAACAATATTGCATCTGGGAAATCATCATCATTACAAGATGAACCTAAACCATCATAGGCTCGAGAGAGTGCATCTGCATTGACATGCTTCTTTCCTGGCCTATCTATAATATAAAATTCAAATTCTTGTAGCAAAATTATCCATCTTTCTATCCTCCCTGATGGGTTAGGATTATTTACAATATATTTTAGAGCCTGATGATCTGTTACAACTATAAATTTCTGCCCTAGCAAGTAATTTCTAAACTTCTTTACATCAAAAATGATAGCTAGAGCCTCTTTTTCAGTTATAGTATAATTTACCTCAGCACTGCTCATTTGTTTGCTCCCAAAGTAAACTGGATGATCATTCTCATTTTCATTATTTTCACTCAGAGTAATTTCTAGTGTTGCATCTGAGGCATCAGTATACACAATGAATGACTTGCTCCAATCTAGATTTTTAAAATAGGTGAAGACACCAAAGCTTTTCGCTTGTCCAAAAGCTTCATTTGCCTTATTTCTGGTTCATAACTAACATCTTTCTTCAAGAATTGGGTTAGTGGTTATGAAATCTTTGAGAAATTCTTGATGAACCTTCTATAGTAACCCAAATGGCCTAAAAATGATCTCAACTTACTTTTATTCATAGGAAATGGTAACTCTTTGATTTTTGAAACTTTATCAGGATAGTACCAATACCATCTCTAGATACAACATGCCCTAACAAAACACCTTTGGAACATCCAAAGACACACTTTTAGGGTTTAGTGAGGCTTGTGCTTCATCTAACCTTTGAAATGTTATCTCCATCTAGTGCAGGTGGTCCATCTTGCTCCCATAGATGTAAAAATCATCCGAAAATACTCGATGAAGTCCCAATGTAGGGTTCAAACACCCTATTCATCAAACAGCTGGAATGTTGTTGGAGCATTACACAACCCAAAAGGCATAACTCTATAAGCAAACATTCCCCAAGGAGTGGTGAACATGGTCTTCAGTTGATCTTTCTCTGCTATACGAACTTGGTTGTATCCACTATATCCATTAGCAAAACTATAACACTCCTGGCTAGCTACTTCATCCAAGATCTGATCTAAGAATGGAAGAGGGTAATGATCCTTCTTTTATTGCCTTATTGATCTTCCTATAATCAACACAAATATGGTAGTTTCCCATTCTTTTTATTGAGATCACAATGGGAGAAACCTATTCTGAATTCTCCACAGCAAATATGAATCCTGCATCAAGCAACTTATCTATTTCTTCTTTTACAGTCTTAGAAAAATTAGGATTCATTCTATATGGCATTTTCTTTATGGGCTTAGCACCATCTACCAACTCAATACAATGTTCTACCCAACTTAATTGATGGAGTTCCTTGTAATCAAAAGTGAATAGGTGTATGTACCTTCGAAAGAGCTGGAGGTAGGATTCCTTCTCACTCTCCATCACAAAGATCACCAATCTTTATTTGTTGGAGAGGATCATCAATTTCTTTTCAGATAATTTTATGGGTCATGAGTTGATGTGATGGAAGGATATCCATGACTGAAACATCCACCTCACTTTCTTCATCTTCGTGTCCACTTCACTAGTACTAGAGTAATTAGAGGATGTCCTATCATCGGTTTCATCACTTGAATCCACACGGGTTCTATCTTATGATGCCGAGGATCACATTTATCTTCACCCTCTCTCTACCATGTCCAAGTGTCATGAAACCTTCATTCCAAAGTAGTTTCTTGCATGAACTCTCCTTAGCCATTGTCTTCCCAACAGCATTGGGTATGCAACAGCATACCATTTTTCATCACCTCAAAGTCTACCACACATACCACACCCATAACATGATATTTCCACATTTGAAACAACACCTTTTGGTTTATTTTTTCCTTTATTTAATGACCTTAACATAAGTGTTGAAGGGCGATCAATTTTAAACCCAACATATTTATTACTGAGACTAGGTCATTACATTAACTACACCACCTCCATCAACTAAGACATCATGAATTGAAATACCATTACATAATACCTCATAGCCTCCTTTGGGACCTCAACCTCCTTCCTTCGAGCATTGAGTCCACCTCACAACTCCCGCCTCTTCTCGAGAAGACATAGCCAAGAGTTGACTATATGTAATATTTACATGCCTTTTGGACAGATCTTCCAAGATGGAGTATGGTCTTTGCCCCCGTGAAATTAGAAAATCCCGCACACCCAACTTTCTTCTCCTATGTTTCTTACTAGTTTCTTCTTTCATCTTCTTAGGATCATTTCCATCTTGATTATCTTTTTCTTTCTTTCTTTTTGTTACAAACACATCTACTTCATTATTTATGCTCTTATCTACTACATCAAGAGAATTCACACGTGCTTTCCTTTATCATTATCTCTTATACCAGATGTAGAAGCTCTATCTAGACAATTATACTTATAATGACCCTTTTATAACAACCATAACAAACAACTTAGAAATATTTCTTTTGGACCTCTATCTCCTCCCCGAGAACTAAATTCTTTCCTTGAAGAAGATTAATAGTTAAGCGGCCCATCTTCTAAGTAGATCTTCATACTCACTAGATGTACTAGGAGAAATATTTGTGTTCACCGAAAGTGGTTGTGGATTAGACCAAAGGTGTTGGTGTAGGCTCTACTTTAACAACAATTTCTTTGGGCTCCTCTTCCATGCTTTCTTCTTGCCTTTTGCAATCTCCTTTGCTTGTTCAATGGTCACCGGGCGGTCATACTTCACTCGTTGTCGATCTCGGCTTCATCCCAAGAATGAAGTGCTTACAGAGGAAATTATCCACGACATTCATCAACCCATCCGCTAATCCTTCCTTCCGGATCCGGGCATCGAGCTTCCTCTTAGCTCTAGAACACGAGCATGATAATCCCTTATCTTCTCCTTCTCTCCTTGGGATAACTTTGTGATCTCGATCATGAGATCTCGCATATTTCGTTGTTCACCAAATTCTTCAAGAAAAGTTTCGGTTAATAAATCCCATGAATTTTTCACATTATCACCTAGTGTTTCAAACCACCTAAGTGTTGAACCATCCAAAAAGGTAGGAAAAATTTAGTCCATTGTTCCCTTCTTATAAGGCCATTATAAATACAAGATCATTTAAACTCTTGAATGAAAAAGAAGCATCTTCATTAGATTGGGCTGAAAAATAGGAATCTTCCCATTTTCAAAAGTAACCACCGTGAAATACCAACCCACAAGTACAATCAACAAGACTTATGTGCACAAATAATTGGAATCACTATACTAGAAAGTGACTTTACACCTTTCTACAAGTAAAATAGAAATGACCACGGTAAACTATGGTAAAAAATTAAACTTTAGTGTGGTAAACATTATTCACGATAAAAATGACTTTCTGGTAAATACTATTCACGGTAAAAGTGACTTTCTTTGCGGTAATTACTATTCCCAGCAAAAAGGACTTTACTATTACTATTCATGGAAAAAATGACTTTAACATGGTAAATACTATTCACGGTAAAAATGACTTTACCATGGTAACTACTATGCACACTAAAAAAAGGTTACCCTCAAATGATTTTTGCCTAAGTGGGAATATCTCTCCGTAAAATCCACCAACGAGGAATGGTCCGCAACGGATCCAAAATGTCATCACCAATCCGGCACTATGATAATTCTTCACCGGGAACTCCTCGTGCTATGATTATTTACTAATGCACAGCCTTTAGTTTGGTGGATGTAATCTAGAAACAAAACAACAACCAAACACAAGAATACCATCGACTATGATAAGACGGAATGATGACAAATATGAAATATCAAAGTAAATTATAATATTAACATGAAATTGTTACAATCTCACCATGAGGAGTGTTATTGACTTACTTCCAACAAGACTATGGGAGAAACTTTACAATTACACCTCTTGATGGCTTCTTTAACACACCTTCAAAATGATGGCTTCCTTTACACACTTACTCTACAATATTTCTCACTACTTCTTTCTTATGCTAAATGAGGGGGTGGCCTCTCTATTTATAGAACTTCCAGAGCTTATCCATCCTATCTCTAAGATAGGATAAGAAATCTACTCGACGAATCATATTCCATACCTTAACTCTTATCTATACATGTATGCTTATCTTTAAGATAAGATAAACCTTATCATTTTACATGGGTTCCACATTTTTAGACTTTTTACAAATAAAATACACAAAATATTTATGACCTCACCATTGTCCTTATTACCAATATAATATTTCTAATTCCTAATCATGTAAACCCTACTTCTCTAATTACCCAAACTTTGACATTTTAACATTACCAAACCACTTACGATAAATATTTACTTTTTATCACAACATTCCTATTGTACTTTGAATATTATCGTACTACATTATTGGCGACACCGCATCAAAGACGTGCCGTTATCTTCTATTAGAAACTAAGTTACTAATTATACTTAACAACATCTATTCCTATACATACATTAATGAAATAGAAATATGGAGGAAAATTTTAGTGTCGAATGAGCCAATAATATTTTTTCATTTAAAATTTGATGAAAATTTCGAAATTTAGTATTATACTCATTTTTGTGTGGGACTTTTGAAATCTTTGATATTTCACAAAAGTCTTAGGAATTTGATTTTATAAGCTGTTTAACAATTTTTAGAAAATGTCTTTCCTACTTAGAAAGTGAACTCAGGTCATTTTTAAATACAATTTTGTTCAAATTTTTCGATAATTATTTTTGTCACTTTCCAAATAGGCATGGAGGATTTTAAATGAATATTTTAGGATAACAAAGATCTAATTTTTTTGAAAGGATCGAAATTTTCCAGAAGATGTTTGTAATTTTCTTTTTCTAAGTATTGAAAGGATACTATAAAATTCCAATCTATTTACATTTCGTTTTGATTAAAATAAAACTATTCATTTTGTCCAAAATGTCAAGGTTCTAATTTCTATTTTTACACATTTGAAAAAAATAGAGCTTTGAATAGATTTATTTTCATTTTTCCTTTAAACTATGGATTTCAAATACATTTAAATGATCAAGAAAAAAATTCAAATGCCAAATACAATTCTAATGTATATTTATTTAGAAAGAGTATCATGACATTTCTTCATCATTTATTGGTCATCCTTAAAAGACTAAATACATTCAACAACATTTTTCTTTCATTCTTCAAATTCAATATCATGACAAAAATACTTTAATTTATTCTTTCATTCCTTAATTAAATATATGAAATATGATTATATCTCTTTCACATTTATATATCTTACAACATTTTTGTATCAATACAACATATTTCCATCACAAAACATATACAAATTCATCCACTTCAAGTGGGAAAAGGTTACAATTAGATTTATCTCAACAAGGGACTATCAACTATTTTATTTCATTTTCCTTTACTCCAACAACAACATGTAGATTTATCATTCTTCCAATTTGATCACAACAATAGGGGAAAGAAACACTCTCTACCCAACCAAGACATCTAATGAAAAGGGAGAAGCCATCCTTTTCATTGGCCCCAAATCCCCAAACAAAAGCAATGGAAGATGTGATTCAACTCATGGAAATAATATGCTTCCAAAACACAATGCTAATATTTCACATTCAAAACACAGGTCCAAAAAAAACTACAATTTTCACCATAGAACAAAATAAAAACAACACTCAAGCTTTATCATGTAAGGCAAAGGAGTAAGAAACTATGGGGATGCTGCTTATGCATCCCAAAGGGGAAATGGTTATCAACACATGAGAACAAACCACCAAATTATATATCATTTCAAATCCATGACATGCCCTTATGCCTTCCCCAAGTACCCATTATTCCTCACATTTCCTTATTCCTTCCCAACCTCTTATGACAGCCCATAATGAGTAAATAAATGGAAGCTATTTCTTTTTAAGGTGGAACCTAAATCCCAAATACCTTCAACACTTATACCTCCCCAAAACACTTATGCCTCCCACAAAATGCCCCATAGTCTTCTCCTACACCATCCCTATGCCATTTACCCAAGAATCCAACAAATAAAATAACACATTCAAACATTCAACCATTCACATATGCATACAAATAAAAGGAGAGTATTTCCAAGAGCTAAGCTCTTAACTCTCCATGATGGAGTTTGTTTCAAGTTCAAAACAACAAGATCTCCAATGCTACACAAACCAAGAGATCAACAATCAACAAGTATGCAAAAATCTCCAAATTTCTTCCAATTTGCAAGAGCTCCAAAACCCAAAGCAAGTCACCAAAAATGAAGTGATAAAAGTGAAGCGAAAAACAAAACCCAAAAAAAGCAAAGGAATTTGAATATAGAAGAGGAAAGAGAAGAGGTGAGGTGGATCCATGTGGGATGCCACATCACACATCCTCAACTCCAACTCATAAGTCAAATTCAATCTCCAAGGCATAAATAAATATGTGAGTAAAAAATTTTAACTTACACACTCAAATCAAACCCACACCTCATAAGGACTGAAAATGAAAGCATGTAAGAAAGTGCAATTAAAGCATACAACTTGACTTACAAAAATGCATAATGAAGGCTAGATTTAAACCCTCCAATCATAGGTAAGGTTGGTATGCAAATTTTAGAGGTATGGGACAAGTTTAACTTGTCCCATAAGCTTTCAAAATCAGCCTACAAGGAAAATTCTAATTTCAAAAGGAGGTGGAGTGTTTCATACTCCAAAATTAATTTACACATCATCTTAGACATCACTTACACATTTCTTACAACACTTTAATTTTAGGCCAACAACTCTAATAATTATTTTCTTATGTCCCAATTTGATTAATTAATTTTAACAACATTTTTAATCACATTAATTTACCATAATTAATAAATAATGAAGGGTAAACACATCACTTAATAAACACATACAAACATCAATAAAAAGGAACCAAATAAATAAATACACATAACTCTTGGTCACATTTAAAGGTGATACCCCCATGGAATCTCTAACAATCAATCACACACACACACACACACAAACAATACAATTTGCCATGGTGACCTTGTTGAATTCATCTAGAATTCGAATGTGGTTGGTCTCAATCCCCGATGTTTGTTGTGATATTTTTAATCGACACAATACAAATACCCCTTCGACATCGTGGCCATATCAGAACATCCAAATAAATATAATATAATTTCAAAATCATCAATATATATGAATCACAACAACATCTAGACAATCAACAATATCACTTACAATTTCATCAGCAACTATATAATCATCAATTTTAAATTTAATTTTCTTAGTCTACTCAATATATCTAAATATCACATGTCCTAACAACATCCATATATATATATATATAACCATGTCCAACAACATGTCAAAATCTATATAAAATGTCTCTAACAATCATCATGCATCATATATGAATCAGAGTCAACAATAATCCATGATCTGACATCTAACACCATACTAAATCAAAACTATAATAATGTCCATAATATAGTCAGGTAGTATCATGATCACTATATCAGATTTCGAAGGGAAGTTGGCACTACAATCCATTTCATCTTTTTTTACACAACAAAATAACAAAACTTTTAGTTCCTTATGTGAAGATTAGTAGTCATGATGTTTTATATTGTAGTCATTTGATTGCAAGATGCAAGTCATTGATGTTGTTGAATGATATATAGATGAAGGTTTGTAAATTATTTGCAATAAATCTTACTATGAATATTTATTTATTTTGATACTATTTGAATCTAATTAAACTCGAGTCTTTTGTTAGCGAGCATTACTAATCAGTCACAACTGGAATATCTTATGGTATTCAAACTAGCTTTATTTGTTGCTTGATTCAGAATCACAATGTGAAACATCTAAGAATAAAAATACAGAATTTGATATCCATGTTGTCAAGATAAAAAAATTAACACTTGGCCATAAATCCATATTGTTGAAATATTGACATCTTTTCACGATAGACGTATTATTATTTAGAGTTTCCAATATATATTAGTTCATGATTAATCTTTACGGAGAAAAACTATTAAAATTTTTAGAATAGGTTCTTATTTTCCGAATGTGTAGTTAACTAGCCAATATGTTTAAAATATATATTTCCTTTTAATTCTATATATGAGATTTGATTTTGTGATACTTTTATGATATCTACATAATGAGTAAGGTATTTTTGAACTACTTATATCCTTTTCTATCATATGAGTTTCTAAAGGTTGATAATGGTAGCATCATCCTCTTCTTGTGTTGTTATAGAATGTGTCTAGAATGTTATTATTAATTTGGTCAACACTTCTTTTTTGAAGAATCTAGGCATAAATTTATACTTATTGTTCAACCTCACAAAAAGATCAATTTGTGCATTTTCTTTACTAACAGTATGTCTCCCATATTACTAAATTCCACAACATAAAATTATTTAGATTACTTTAAATTTAAAACTAAATTATTTGTGTGTTCTTTCTACATAAATGATCACAAATATTGATTTAAAAAATGTAACCTACAATTGTTTATAAAATTAATTCATTTGATTTACCTATAAAATGGATTTACATATTTTTCTTTTCTATCTTCATTGTATGTTTGTATGCCCTCTCATGTTTTTTCCTAATTTTGGGTCTTTGTAGCCTTTGTAAAATAAAATTAAAAAATAATAGTTCTGTAAAATATTATCAATTTTGTTTGCTAAAAACAAACTCACATAAATTCAATATTCTTGGATACGTAGTACCAACGTCGCCACTAGCTTCTATTTCTCGCCCTATAAGTGTATCCATTGTACCTCTCACTATAATTGCTAGTCTATATAATGTATCGTGTAATTTTTTACATTTTGGAAAGTCTCATTCAATAATGAGTTGGACTTTATCATTAAATTGAAAAATACATAATATCATATAAATATTAGAAGTATGGAACCCGTAGCCATAAACCCTAATGGATCTTGTAGCCTTAAACTCTGTAGTACAGATGTAGGTGACGGAAACAAATTTTCACCAGGTGGGAATGGCTTAGAGGCAGATAAGGGTGGATCTGCATCTCGGTAATTTTCAAACCCTAACCCTTAGAGGATTTACATACAAACAACGTGGACTGTGGACCATGGCTAGAGGTGGAGGAGGGAAGGAGAATATTAAGCGCATGCTCGGTTCTACCCTTTAGGCCACAACCATAACGGTAGGGAAATATGGTTCTGGTGTTAGTGGTATGTATCCATAAAAGACAGAGGTCATGGAGATAAAAGGGGGCTAAGTGATATGTTTTAGCATTCGATACATCCTCGGTGACATCTTTAGAGGAGAAACATAATGTGCAGGTCATGAGTGGCGGCAATCAGGGGAGGCAAAGGTCTTTTTATATGGACACTGCTAAAGCTATCCATACAAAACCCCTGTTGTCTTCGAAGAAACCCCTGTATTGAAGCTAGAAAATGTTGTGCTCCATAGAGTATGGGATTTCAAAGATGCTTATAACAAGCATGGTCTCATATGAAAAATCCACAATTTTGGCCCCAATCTTTCTCGGTTACATGATTGCATCACTAAACAATGGGGCTCTAAAATCAAAGGTAAGATTGAATTTTACCCATGCTCCAAAGTGTATTTCATTCTAATGTTTCAATCTAATGAGGAACATGAAATATTTCACAATCAAGTATTGGGCTTTGGAGGACTAGTATGATCTCATGACTAATCCTTGGTATCGCTTATTTGACCCATGGAAAGACTCATTTGACATAGTACCCATCAGATTAGATTCCTAGGCCTCTTGCTGCAACTTCAGGATGATTATTTCCTTGAAGCCATTTGCAATCAGTTGGGGATGTATAAAAAATAAAGTATTTACTACTTCTGCATAACTGCATACTACTTATTCTAGTATTCTTGTGGATTTAGACATCTCTTAAGATCTTCCTGAGAGGGTTAATAATTTGATTGGTGATATTTCTAGAAAAAGATGGGACTATGAAATACTAGGTTTTGGTTGTCACAGGTGTTTTGAAATGGGACATGTTGTAGAGTATTTTGGTCGCTTTAATAAAAAATGGGGAAAATCATGCCTAGTGGGTGGATGCTCTCCCTTACATGTTACGAATAATCCTTCTACCGATCATGTTCTGATTCAATCCATGATTCTTTTTAATTACCCTCTCGAGTGGCCTCTCCAGCTTTTGTGAACCCCTCTCAGTTTCCTCATATTGAATCAAATAATCATATTCACCATGCCACTACTGAGCTATTCTCTGAGAATATTTCCCCCTCTTCTTCTGATAGGTATCCTCTTCAACCTATTTCCTCTTTACACGTTCATGTCATGTGTGATTCTAGTGGAAATATTAACAAGGAGTGTACTGGTGGTCCAGAATAGGAAAATAGTGACATCTAAACTACATGTAATCCTCTCTCACATCACACTCGAGATCACATTCTTTTGTTTTTACGTTGATTACGATTCTTTATTGTTGATGTTGCTCAAGGAATTCTCTTTTCTTGTTGCGTAACATTTCTTTCTAGTCATGTTTCTATTTTTCTTCATTTTTGTATCTAGGATTCGAGTCATTTTTGTTCTGGGTAGGTCCCCTAGTAAAAACCTTTATGCTTGGTAAAAATATTATATAAATATGCTAAGCTACTAGTGAAGGTATATTGGTAAACTAAATGTCGGCATGAAAATTTATTTTTCCAGCTATGATGGAGGATCAAAGGTTACACATACTCTAGGCTCTTATATGTTTCCCTAACTACATAGCTATGTTATAAATAGTTGGATTTATCAAATATATTAAAATATTCCTTGAAATGCATAATTTTTGTGAAGAGTGTATATATCCAAGTATGTTCACTCAAGTAAAAAATTAAAGACAATACATTTTTAAAAATGGTTTTAATGTACATTAATTCACGGATAAAATGTGATTGTGTGTGTGTGTGTGTGTGTACTACACATGTATATGTATATATATATATACTACACACACACATATACACACACACACAATATATATATATATATATATATATATATATATATATATATATACACATGTGTGTGTGTGTAGTGTATATATATTGTGTGTAGTATAAACATCTATATAGGGATTATATATATATAGACACACACACACACACACACACACACACACACACACACACACACACACACACACACACACACACACACACACACACATACATATATACATATATCGATTGTTTACATTGAGTTAAGTTTTGTCTGGAACTAGTTAATACATATGGCGCTATCTTCTATTTATGATTTTACTAATCATTGGTCAAAGTTATTCCCTTAATGCCATGTCTTCCTTACATTATTTTATTTTCAATTCGTTTCATTTGTGTTTGGTATGATTATTGACATTTTTGACTTTACAATATTCATGTGCTTGCATTTTCTTATTGATTTTTTTTGTATATTGTCCCTATGCACTTCACTCTTATCTTGCTTCCCTCTTCTTCTTAGTTTTGTTTTTATTCCCCTTAATTTTCATTTTTTTTTGGGAAGTTTTCTTTGAGTTGTACTTTAAGTACATTTCTAGTTATTTGCATTGTGGGCCTTTTTAGAAATAATATGGGTGTATTGAGATGTTTTTGATTTTTTTCCAACTTTTAATCTTGTTGAAATATCATTATATATATAAATAGCATTCTAATTTTAATTAAATAAGCCTATGAATGGAAATTTACTTTTAAGTTACATTTATAAAAATTATTAATAGAAGATGCATATTAATTACAAATGAGAACATTATTGTTGTAAAGAGAGGGAAAATATATATTTTTAAGCATCATTGGCTTAAAACTAGAGATTCAGAATTTAGAGAAGCATAAATCATATGTTATTTGTGTGAGTTAATTAAAAATAAAAAGAATAGATAAAATTCACATACACAATTTTTCCTCTTTGGATTGTATTATGCTTATAAGTATATTCTAAATATTGAATTGTATAGGTCCCTAAAAATTTATCAAGGAACATGTCCTTTATGTAATTTAGAACATGACCCAAATTTCTTTTTTTTTTTTCTTATACATTCAATAGACACAAATATGAAATGATATTTTGAAGTAGAAAATTTCTTAGTGATTCACAAAGAATTCTAGAAAAAGCAAGTACTACAATGTTTTTGAACCTATTGAGTATGAGATGAGATTTATACATATATTTTAATAATTGCACGATGTTTGAATAATTGTATTATTATTTGTTGTGGTTCGCCCTCAAAGGATTCACAATCGAAACTATTACCTATCAAGTGAATTCATATAGGAGTTCTATATATTAGTAAAAATGGACCCAATTTATTACCGCATATTACAAGACATAAAGGGCTAATGTATAAGGTTTTAAAAATATATTAGGGCAATGGTATGTGGAGTGACGGTATGATGGAGGAGTATGTTTGGGGTGAATGAAGAATGCCTAAATTCATCTCATTTTCATTGTATTGACATGAATTAAATAGAAGGAAACATGTATTTCCAAAGTAATTATAATAAATAACTCTCAATAGATACAATACCCTTCAAAATATATTTTCTAGGGTATTATTTTTCTTTTTATTAATTTTTTTAGGATAATAGATGTCATGAATATTAAAAATTTTGACCTAAAAAAATGCAACCACATAGGAGCTTTTACATTACCATACAAAGTTTTAGGAGTGTGATGAATGTAAATAGAAAAGAAAGAAAAGAAGCGTCAAAAAAGATATGATAGGATATGTAATTCTTTTCTCCGATATGAATTTCGTTGAATTTTTTAATTAGAAATATAATTAAATATTATAAAATAATCCAACAATGAAGACGTGCAAATAAATGGTGAATAAAAATGTTAGAGGGAAAATGGGTAGTTTAGAATATTGTTAAATAGTGGATATTTTATAATTTCAAATTTATATTTGAAGGACGTGTTGATAATTGAATATTAAGATGTATATTTTTAAATAGGGCTATTATTTAGTATCCAATGAAATCATGTGATAAGACATAATTTTATATAGTGAAACCCATGTTTGCATGAATTTATTGTGTACGTAGTGTTTTGAATTCTTAGGAAAACATATCTTTTTGATTTATTTGTTTATTTTATTCATCACACCTCATTGACCAATGTTACAGTATGAATTATTGGTGCTTGTATTTGTATCCTTTGATAAATTATGTATGACTATAAAGTATTAATCATAGGGTGATTATCTTTGTTGTTTTGATTACATTGCTTTTCCTATTCTCCGAACTATTTATTATTATTCGGATTGATCTATGTTACATATTTAAATCTCTTTTAGACTCAAATGTAATGTGATATAGATTACTAAATAGTAATAGTAGGATAAAATCACTTTCTATGTCAATATTTTGGTGAACCCATGCTTAGTTAAACAAAGAAACCTAGGGTTTTTTAGAGTTAGGTTTTCCTAATGTCAATAAAAAATTATGATTATAAGGCATGTATTTTATCAATGATCATTCATTTATCACACACCATATCATTCTTCTTCTTAGGGCTTTCTTGAGATTTGCATCTATGTTTCCCATAAAAATTGTTTTTATCATGGATATTGTGAAATGTGTTATTTAATGTTTAAATTAGTATCAGCAAAATAGAGGTGGTTTATTCATTGTATTATCTCACAACCATGATCTTTATCATCAAAAGTCACCACCTTTTTATTCGGAGGAATTTTTGTGAATAATTGATCTTGTTAAATGTATTACTAAGGAATGACTGATATCAATTTTGGAACAATTTCACCTAGATCCCAAACAAGCCTACTTTTTATTTTGGAATTTATACTTCATATATGTTATCTAATATCTCATATGATTTAAAATTTGCTAGATATACTAATGAATATCAATTACAATCAATTTTATTAATTAAACTATTGTTTTTTCTATTTAATAGTCAATTTTATATAAGGTGAAATTTATTATATTAATATTAAATATTAAATTATATATAATGTCGAATATGCTTAGTCAATGTATCTTGGAATAAATGTAATGAATCTTAAAAATTCCATTTATTCAATTTTTTTAATCTGCATTGATTAATAGGATTAGTCCTCAACAGTGTATGTATACCCTAATATACCATTATCTTTGAGCCAATACGAGTGATCCGACATCTGAAGTGAATCTCTCACTAACATTATGGTCAATTGGTTGTAGGATGAGTATGTTTTGTTTTTTCACCTTCCCCTCTCCTCCTCATTCCTATGAGGATTAAAGAGTGGAGATATAATTGTTAATGTAAAATCATAGCACCCTTAAATGGCTTGGTTGTGAGTTGGGTATTCAAAGTGTGATTATACAACTTGGGACCATCTCTCAAGCCGTGAGACTTGAAAAACTTGAGATGGACCTCCGAAGAAAGCAAGTTCTTGATCCTAAACTACCCGCCACAAGATACTCTAATGCAAGAAAAAAACAAACTATCCTAATCTAACCATTCCAAGGAACCAGAGAGAAAGAGAGAGTGAAATAAAGCCTACACTAAAGCGGTGATACACCAGAGAAGGAAAGGGGTGAGATACTCTTGAGGGAGGATGAAACAGGGGAAAAAAGAAGATGGGAAGGTTAGACAAAAGTGACACAAACCCAGATCATAATCCATGATCAAAAATCCATGAAACACAACACCCTACACATGAAAATGTGAAATACATGCACAAAAACAAATTTGAAAGGGAGAGGCACAGAGAGACAACAAAACAATGAAAAGGGTTGAAGAAACACCACAAAAACACATTGTATTGCTCTATATGGGTGCACAGACCATTACATTTATGCTTAGATGCAAAAATACGCTTGCCAGGCATATGAGAAGGTTTTTCACTGAAAATGGAATTGGGAAAAAAATTTGACAGAGTTTCCCTATGCCTAGAATGTCTCCCCTTCTCAAATGAGAAGTTTTACAATTTATAGACGATAAAAACCAGAAAGAGAGAGGAGAAGATTGACTCTACTCTTAAAATCCAACCACTAACCATCAATGCCCACCATAAATCTTCCCACAATCTATCAACTTTGATTCCCCATGTATGTTCGGCATGTTGAAGAAGGAATAACAAGCGGCTTGAATTAAATTAGATGTGGTAGTTTAAGCAAATCAGATTCTAAATTAATGTCCTAAAATATGTTTTCATATTTTTAACCCACCTAACCTCGTCAAAATTAAATTTTCAAGCTCCCATGGCATAGATGAGGTTGAGACATTTCCAACGGTGCCAAAGTTGTTGTGTTTCGGGAAATAGGTTGAAAGATATGTCCATTTGAATGTTTTGAAATGGTAAAAACCAGATCTATAGAATCGGTCAGTGGGCCCGAAACTCACTTTTTCATTTTGGCACAAAAAAAAAAATGCGAAAAAATTCCCCACATCCTGCACTTCAATTTTTGAAAAAAATCATCTTCGAGCCTCTTTGGCCCACATGCAATCAAGGCTTAACACATGGTGCTTGGGTATCGGCGGAGGCGCAACTCATTTTTTTCACTTTATTCCCTCTTCGGGCAAAAAATTCAAATTATCTCAAATGATCTATTGGCCCGATTTGAATTTTAAATATGGTCACATGTCCCTTTACGAGATTTAGGCATTTTTCTTCATTTGGATTTAAGATCCCATGCAGCTTGCGGGCTCGAATTTCACTTTGCACCCTATTTTTGAAAATCACAAAAGTTCCAAAACTCCCCACAGACACTGCCGCCAAAAAATAACTCGTGTATTTTTTCCTCGTCATGCCTGATAGCCCACATTTTCCCTTTCGGTGAAAAGTCTCTCTGTGCCAGTCGGCTCGCCTTTGGTAAGAAATCCTTCCAAGGCCCATTGTCCGTAACTTGAAAAATATGAGGAGTTAGAAGGACTTCTTTATATCTTTGGAAAGGGGAAGAAATTTCCGACCTGATGAAGATATTTTTAGGAAACCTTAAGTGATTATAATATTTTAAAAATTATATTGAGGAACTAAAAGAGGAAAAATAGGTGCAATTAACCAAAAATAAGCATGAGCTTATTTTTTAGAACAATTGGCGACTCACGGGGACATCTGTCTACTAGATGAAAATATCAGTGGCCTTGAAGCATCCATTGGGCATGGATTCTACCTAGTAAACACAAATCTGATCTGAACTTTGAAAATTTGATCCCTGAGCCACTTGGAAAACCACTGAAACTGGGATTAGAGCTGATCTCACCAAATGTCATTCTTAATGCATTGTGCAAGAGCAACAAAACACCACAACACACTATGTGAAAAATTTGAAATCATACACATCCCAAGTGGGATATGTAGAGTGTGCAAAAGCACTTATTCTACTAAAATAAAACCTACCTACTCTATTTTAACAAGAGAGAAAGAGGGCTCAAACAAATCTTGCACCTAGCAGAGAGAAGTAGTTTGCTTTTCTCAAGAAGGGTAGCAATGCAAATTATTTAACACTCAATATGGCCACTTGCATGAGTGAAAAACTTACTATAAGTTGGTCCTCCACCCAAACCATCAAGGTGTAGACTAAAACAAGACAAATACCTTCTTTAGTTTCTCTATTTTTAGACTGAAGAGGCATTACAACTAATCCTTGTACTTGTGAAACTCATCCTCATGCTCAAAAGTAAGCATTACTGGTTTTGGCTTCTCCCTTGACTCTAATGAAGCGAAGTACCTGATTATGCAAGGTTTGATCCTTTGAATTTTCCCACTGTTATGATATTTAACTCCAAGAATGAAGTTTTCTGGCAGATCTTCTTGGATGGATGGGTGTGGCAAGGCCCGCAGTCCGTAACTTGAAAAATATGAGGAGTTAGAAGGAATTATTCATAACTTTGGAAAGGGGAAGAAATTTCCCACCTAATGAACATGTATTCAGGAAACCTCAAGTGCTTGGAATATTTGAAAAATTGGATTGAAGAACTAAAAGAGGAAAAATAGGTGCAGTTAACCAAAAATAAGCATGAGCTTATTTTGGATAACAATTTGGTGACTCAAGGGGACATCTTCCTACTACATTAAAATATTAGTGGCCTTGAAGAATCCATTGGGCATGGAGTCTTCCTGGTAAACACAAATCTAATCTGAACTTTGAAAATATGATCCTTGAGCCACTTGGAAAACCACTGAAACTAGGATTGGAGTTGATCTCACCAAATGTCATTCTTAATGCACTGTGCAAGAGAAACAAAACACCACAACACACTATGTGAAAAATTGGAAATCATACACATCCCAAGTGGGATATGCAAAGTGTGCACAAGCACTTCTTCTGCTGAAATAAAACATACCTATTCTATTTTAACTAGAGAGAAAGAGGGCTCAAACATATCCTGCAAACCCAGCGAGGAGAAGTAGATTCCTTTTCTCAATAAGGGCAGCCATGAAAATTATTTGACACCATATATGGCCACTTGCATGAATGAAAAATTGACTATAAGTTGTTACTCTACCCAAATCATCAAGGTGTTAACTTAAAACAAGACAAATACCTCTTTTATTTTCTCTTTTTGGATGGAAGAGGCATTACAACCGATGATCCTTGGTACTTTGAAACTCATCCTCATGCTCAAAATTAAGAATAATCTATTTTGGCTTCTTCTTTGCCTCAAATGAAGCTAAGTACCTGATTGGGAAAGGTCTGATCCTTTAAATTCACCCTTTGTTATGATATTTAACTCCAAGAATGGAGTTTTGGAAGATCTTTTTGGATGGATGGTGTGGAAGAGATGATGACATCCTCTTGCTCTTTCCTTTCCTCTTCTTGTGAAGAACATCAAAGATTCTTGTCTTCCAACCTTGGTTCTAGAGGGATATTGTGAAATTCAGGATACTGTCCTTGAATGCTCTCCTTCATGCCAGCAGGATCATGTACTTGGAAGGTGGATGATGGAGGAGAAAATGATGTGATCTCCATGGGTTACTCTCCATCAAATCAATCCTCCAAGTTAGATAGATAATTTTCCTCATTGTTATCCTATTGCATGTGCTCAACCTCCTCCATGGTTTCCTTCCGATTTGAAACTTGCTCACCATGGTTCTCCTCATCTTCAAACATGAAGTTTGAAAGTTTAAACTCTTCTTCAACATTAGGGTTTGAAGGGGATGGAGTGGAACGAAGAACTGAAGGTTCTTTTGTGGCCTTCTCTATACTTGAAGCCTCTTGAACTATATGGTTCTCCTCCATTATGGATTCATCAATCAAATCAGGTCCTTCAAATGAAAGAAAAAAGTCTTCAACAATGCTTTCTTCATCAAGTGGCTTTAACTCTGATTTGATCTCTTCTAGTTTCTCCTTTTCAATAGGACTTGGAGCTGATTGTTCCTCTTCCTTGATGGATGATTGTGCAGCTTGGGTTGGATCAAAATTTTCTTCAAATAAAGTGCCATCATGGGCACTGCATTCAGGGAAAAATGATTGTTGATCATCTCCTTCTTGTTCTTGTTCTTCTTCTCGTTACAAACTCAGCCTTAGCCACCACTAGCTCTTCAACCTTGACCTCCTCTATTGGCTTAACCATCAAGGGGATCTTTGTAATCCAAAATTTGAGATCCCAACTCTTCAGATTTTCTATCATTTCTTCTCTATTGGGTTCCTCTTCTTACTTCCCTTGGCTGGTTGTTTTATTTTCATCTCCCCAACATGGATTTGGGGATGCAAGAGGAGTGGTAGGTTGGGATTCAACTAGTTTTTTTATTGTTTGTGGTGGGGAGGGAAGTGGAACTTCTTGTTTCTTTGGAGGGAATGACTGCTTGGAAGGGAAAAGGGAAGAATAATTAAGATGAGATGGAAGATTAGGAGATGGAGAAGGGAAATCAACACTTGGGGCAGTAGATGGGAAGCTTGGAAATTGTAGCTTGGGTTGAGATGGTGCTTCTTGAGAAAGAGAAAATAAAAGCTATGAGATGGTGGACTTACCCATTGACAAGGTTGTCTTGTATCCAACTCATAAGCCTCAATCTCCTCAGCCCATTTTGCAAGTTGGGCAGCATTTCAACCATGAATTAAAGCTTCTCCTGAGGGCTAAAATGTCTTCCCATAGGGCCTTCCCATGGACAAGGTGCCCTACAACCAATTTTGAACGCCTTAATTTATATTGTAGCCGTTGACTAAACCATGTCAGCCTCCATTTTTTGAATCTTCTCCAGCAGATCAACATTCTCCAATTGAATGTTGTCATTGTATGCCCCCTTGTTCTTGATGAGTTCTATGGAAAAACTGGTTTTGACCCTGCTCATATGGGTAGCCATAATGGTCTTGGATTTGCTCATAATGCTAAGTTGGAAGATTTGTGATACACATTGGAGGTGGACTGTATTGTTATTATAAGTGTGAGTTACAAGAAGGAAATGAAGTCATGATTTCACAAATCTATGAAATGGGATAAAATGAAAGAGATGGAAGGAGAAAATGGATGAAAATGAGAGGAAATGGATGGAAAAGGTATGCAACTTAGAGGATGGGTTATTAATTGGATGAATTCTCCATATGTGTTTTGAATGTTCCTCTAAAGGCTGAATCCCACCAAGAACACATCAACTTGATGAAATGAAGTGGTAAGCTACTTCAATCTTGTCCCACCGGGCATGCCAAAACTGCTAGTGTGGTGGCACGGTGGCTTATGATTTTTTGTTTGTAATGAGACACCTTTGAAATATGAGAAAAATCTAACCTCAGTATCCCATTGGGTGTGCAAAAAATGTTAGTGTGGTTACAAGATGGCTTATGATTTGTTGTTTGTAATGAGACACCTTGGAAAGATGAGAAAAATCTAACCTCAGTGTCCCACCAAGCATTTAAAAATTGTTAGTGTGGTCACACAGTGGCTTATGATTTGTTGTTTGTAATGAGACACCTTGGAAATATGAGAAAAATATAACCTCAGTGTCTCACCTGGTGTGCCAAAACTATTAGTGCAAAATCATAGCACCCCCGAAGGGCCTCGGTTGTGAGTGGGGAATTGTGTGTGATTGCACAACATGGCACCATATCTCAAGCTATGGGACTTGAAAAACTTGAGATGGACCTTTGGAGAAACCTGGTTCTAGATTCTAAACTACTTGCCACAAGATACTCTAATGCAAGAAAACACTAAACTATCCTAATCTAACCATTCTAAGGAACCAAAGAGAAAAAGAGAGTGAAAGAAAGCCTACACTAAAGTGGTAATACACCGAGAGAAGGAAAGGGGTGAGACATTTTGTTGAGGAGGATGAAACAAGGAGAAAGGAAGATTGGAAGGTCGGATAGAAGTGACACAAACCCGATTCGATCCATGATCAAAACTCCATGAAACAAAATGCCCTACACCTGAAAATGTGAAATACATGCACAGAAAATAGATTTGAAAGGGAGAGGCACATGGATACAACAAAACAATGCAAAGGGTTGAAGAAACACCACAAAAACAAATTTTATTGCTCTATATGGGTGTACACACCATTACATTTATGCTTAGAGGCACAAATATGCTTGTTAGGCATAGGAGAAGGTTTTCCACTCAAAATGGAGTTGGGAAAAAAAATTGATAGATTTTTGCTATGCCTAGAATGTATCCCCTTCTCAAATGAGAAGTTTTACAATATATAGATGATGAAAACCGGAAACAAAGAGGAGAATATCAACTTGGCTCTTAAAATCCAAGCACCATACATCAATGCCTTCGTGAATCTACCCACAATCTTTTGAATTTGATTCCCTAGGTCCATTCAAGCGTGTTGAATAAGAAAGAATGACAGATCAAATCAAATTAGATCTGGTAGTTGAAGCAAATCAGATTTTGCATTAATGGCTTGAAAGATGTTTTTCTTTTTTTTACCCACCTAACCTCATAAAAATTAAAGTTTCAAGCTCTCACGGTGTAGACGAGGTTGAAACCTTTCCAACGGTGCCAAATTTATTTAGTTTAAGGAATAGGGTTGAAAGATATGTCCATTTGAATATTTTGAGTCAAGTTCATACAAAAATGGTGAAAACCAGTTGATTGTGAGCAGGTCCGCGGGCCTAAAACTCACTTTTTTCCTTTTGGCACAAAAAACAATACAAAAATTAGCCCATGCAACCCCGCATTTCACTTTTGGCAAAAAATCATCTTGAGCCCACCGGCCTACATTTTCCATTTGGATGAAAATTTACTCTAAGGCTTGCTAGCCCGCATGCGGTGAGGCTTGACATGTGGCTCCTTGGGCATCGACAGAGGCGTGGCTCATTTTTTCATTTTATGCCTTCTTGGGGAAAATAGTTCAAACTACCTTCGATGACCCGCCATCTCACTTTGAATTTTCAACATGGCCATGTGTCCATTTGCAGGCCTTAGGCATTTTTATTCATTTGGCTTTAAGATTCCTGCGGGCTTGCGTGTCGAAATTCACTTTGCGCCCTATTTGCAAAAATCACAAAAGTTCAAAAACTCCTACAGACATGCTAGCCTGAAAATCACTTGGGAAAATTTTTCTCTTCGGCACGATGGCCCACATTTTCCCTTTGGCTAAAAAGTCTCTCCTAGGCCCACTTGCCCACCTTTGGCAAGAAATCCTTCCAAGGTCACTTGACCTGTAACTTACAAAATATGAGGAGTTAGAAGGACTTATATATATCTTTGGAAAGGGGAAGACATTTAGCACTTGATGAAGATGATTTTAGGAAACCTTAAGTGCTTTGAATATTTGAAAATTTTGATTTAAGAGCTAAAAGAGGACAAATAGGTGCATTTAACAAAAATTAAGCACGAGCTTATTTTGGATAACAAGAATAGAGATTGATATCTCTTATTAGTCTATTAAAAAATAGAACCATGAGACATATTATATAGCTTTGAAGGCATAACAATATTCCCCATAATAGATTTAGGGGGTTATAAATTATCTACGAGAAGAATGTTATATCAACTAATCTAAATAATCTAATTATATAGAAGATACGATACATAGTATTATGCTAACATTTGCACCCTTATTACATTATTTTTGCAAATGTAACCCGAAAAAGCTAAAATTTCACTTTTTCAAAGGATTTGGTGAGAATATCAGCTACTTGTGCTTCTACAGAACAATACTGGAGCTGAATGTGATGATTAAATATGTGGTCTCGAATGAAATGACAATCAATCTCAATATGCTTTGTTTGTTCATGAAAAAATGGATTCTGCATGAGCTTCAACACACTCTAATTATCGCAATAGAGAATAGGTGACTATTTTTAGGAATTCCTAGGTCATCCAAAATGTGACATAACCATATTTCTTTGCACACATCTCCTCGTGCGGTGTAATATTCTGCCTCTGTGGATGAGATAGAAACAACATTTTTCTTCTTGCTTATCCACGAGATAAGTCCTGATCGAGATGAAATATGTATCCTATAGTTGACTTCTATCATAAACAGATCCAGGTGTGGTCCGAGTCGATGTATCCATGTAATAAGAATTAATCATTCTTCTTATATTCGAGACATATATCAAAACATTCTTTGTTGCATTCCAAATGACATTTTTCAGCTCTGCATGAACCTAGAAATATAGCTAACAACATAGCATAAGTCTTCTCGGTATATGTCAAGTAGATGATTCCTCCAATACATTTCCTATAGACAATAACATATACTTGAGGTGAGTCCTAGAATCTTAAAATTTACAAGCCTTTCTCCATGGGAGTGGATATAAGTTTACAATCAGAGATTATGTACTTTTCAGGATTTTCTTGGCATACTTTATCCGGGAGACAAAATTTGATTCTTCTTTTGCCATATTTCCAAACCAAGACACTAATGTAGTAGCCCCAAATATGTCATGTCCAAGGTTCTTTTGAGATCATTCTTCTCAATATCAACCTGATCTTCTGAACTAACAGTGATGACAAGATCATCTACATACACACCAAGAATGGATATTTCTTTTCCTACCTTCTTTATATACAAATGTGAATATGAGGGGCTACGAGTGAACCCATGCTGCAAAAGGTGATTTTCGATCTTGATATACCATACCCTTGGATCTTGTTTTAGTCCATACAGGTGATTTGATCAGAATAAATACCTTCTTAGGATGCTCTTCATCAACAAATCCTTCAGGTTGGGTCATGTAGACTTCTTCTTTCAAATCGCCATTTAGGAAAGCTATCTTAAAATCCATCAACTAAAGTCTCCATCCATTATATGATGCCGGTGCGCAAAAACTCGATGGTCTTGATATTTGTGGTGGGTGCAAAGGTTTCTTCATAGTGGATTCCCTCTTTTGAGCATATCCTTTTTCTACAAGTTGTGCTTTATGTTTTTCGATGGATCCATCTGCGCTTAACTTTAGTTTTGAAGACTAGTTTGCAGCCTATGGGTTTTCTTCTGTTGGCAAATCAAAAGTTCCCATGTCCAATTTTTCATGAGTGAGTCATATTATGTATCCATGGTTTCCTTCCTTTGAGGTTGACTAAGTGCTTCACTAACATTATCGGGATTAGAGCTAATAATCGGTGAAATCATGAGTGCAATGTTTAACTCATTTCTTGTTTGACTCGGGTTTTTGATTCCAGATGATGTATCCGGGAGTTTTTGCAAATGTGAGTCCTTGATGGTGCTTTGTACGCACTTCGGATGATAAATTGGCTAATTTTGATAAGAACTATGTCATTGTCGTGTGGATTGATGTGAATTTTCATTCTCTAGTTCTCCAAGGTCAAAAATAACTCTCCTTGTAGGATTTCTTTTCCTTAAGTAGTCTGTTCTAGCTCATTATCTGATTCGGAGACTAGTCGGTGAGAGGTGGTTGGAACTAGATCTTCTGTTGATACTAATGAATCAAACGATGACTTGTCACAAACCACATCCCGACTCTCATATATTTTCTATCTTGGGATCCATGAGATGATATGCCTTCAAGGTAGTGTTATAGAAAAGTAGGATACACGAAGTATCTTTGGCTCAACCTTCTTTCTCTTCTGAGATGAGACATGCATGTATGTTGTGCAACCAAATACTTGTAAATGAGAAACGATGGCTTTCTACAAATCCATACCTCTTTTGGAGTTTTATTTTATAGTATATATTTTCAAAGTGCCCTATTGAGAAGATATACATTTGTTTATACTGCTTCATCCCAATAGCATTCCTCTAGCTTTGTTGTTGTTAGCATGCAGTGAGCCATCTCCATCACTATGTGATTATGTCACTCAACAATGCCATTTTTCTAAGGTGTGTAGGGAGAATTCAGGTTCTTCTTAACACCTTGTTAGTTCAGGAATTCCAAGAACTTCTTTGATGTGAATTCCCCCTTAATCTGAGTGAAGTAGAAGAAGTGGTTGTCAGTCTCTTTCACAAAACGATGATAGAAATTCTGGAAATGTTGAAGAGCCTCACTTTTCTTCTTCAGGAAGAACACCCACATCTTGTGAGAGTGATCATCCATGAATAGTTGGAAGTACTTGTATCCTAAAAATGAAGAAGGCAACGGGCCATTCATATTGGTATGAACTACCTCCAGACGCTTCTTGGCATGAAAGGTGCTCTCTTGAAATGGATCCCTATGTTTTTTTCCTACAAGATAACCAAGGAAAATAGGCAAGGAATTGGAAAATTTGGGTAGTCCATGAACCATTGCTTTTGAACTCATCTGATGTAATGAACTAGCTAACAAGTGTCCATATCTAAAATGCTAGAGTGCAGTAGATTATATTGTTGATGTAGATAAAGCTATTGCAGAAGATGAAATAGTATCTAAAGCAAATAAATTATCTTTTAGAAATGATCTAGCAATAATCTTACCTTGTCGTGAGATCAAACATGATTTGATGCCATTTTGGACAAGAAATTCTACCTTCAAGTGATGATTCAATAGTTGAGTCACTGACATGAGGTTGCTAGTCAATCTAGGAACATATAGTACCTTTGTAAGCATACATTTTTGTGGTCCCAGAGGAATGGTGACTCTTCCTATTCCTTATGCAACGTACTCTTTTTCATTAGCTATCTGAACCCGATTTCTAGTGGGTTATTCATCTAGTTAATCAAATAGCTCCTTATCACCTAACATGTGGTTACTTGCACCCGAGTCAATCATCCAGACTCTCGTCATGGGTTGTGAAGTCCGAAAGGTTCTTACCATAATGGGATCCTTTTGATGTATCCTCACCATATTCATTATCTTGTTAGGCTGCAAGATCTCCCATGTGCTTTCTCCAGTGGGGACATCATTTGGACTTTTGAAAATATTTGTGCCCTGATGTGCTTATTTGACTTGAAGACCCTTGTTTCAAGCTATTGTACTAGTAGTGATTAGTGTCGTGAGTGTTGGTTCTGTAAATGTGACACCACCTCTTTGACTTTTGATCTTTCTGTTGTTTTTGTTGCGCTTGATTTGGCTTCTCTAGGGGACCCTTCGATTCTTTTAGCCATAGTATGGCTTTGAGAATAGGGCTTTATCTTGAGTCTCCTCTTGGGATGAATTGATGGCCTCTTCATACTTGCATCAAATTTGTAATTTCTTAGAATGAAATTATTTGTTTAGATACATTTAGTGTAGTAATGAACACTCGAAATTGAGAAGGGAGTTATCCCAAGGTGATTGGTATGATAATTTTTTCATCCACCATTTCATTGAGTACTAATAACTCCAATCACAGCTCAACCACGCGACATAAGAACTCCTCAAATTTCTCATCTGACCCCATAGAGAGGGTGTGCAGCTTTGACTAAAGATGGAGGATCTTAGTCTAATTTTTGGCTTCATAAATTGTTTCCAGCTTGTCCCAGGCCTCCTTTGGTTTCTCCACATTCCGAATATTTGTTTTCACATCATCATTGATACTGAATATTATCAGCATTAAGGCTTTGGGACTAGCCATCTCATACTTTGTTAATTCATCAAGGGCTATGGGAGCGGTCACAAATCCGGTCACAATGCCCCATAATCCTTCAAACTGAAGGATTGTCCTCATCTTTGTTTTCTAGGCCGTAAAATTGGGCCCTTTAAGCAACTGAGCATTGGAGAGAAGCAACTTCAGAGAAGACATTTTTAATAAAATAATATAAAAAATTATTTATTTATTTATTTATTTCAAGATATATTACAATTATGACTCATTGATGTGAATTACTAGCTCGTAAATGTTCTCATTATTCACATGCTTTGAGAGATGATGAAGCTTGGTGGGGTGTTCTTCTTCTTCGATAAATCGGTGTCATACCCGACTTCTAATTTCTTTCAAATGCCCTTTTCTTGGTGCTAATGTCAAAAGGAAATAATCAAGGAGTCCTTTGTGAAGCACTTCATCAAATACAAGGTTGTTGGTGTTGTAAATGGAAAAGTAGAACCCGAAGCTCTTAGGAGCTTCTAGATGGTGTTCTAAGATTTGCGCGTTATTGTTATGGCTTGTGACGGTCTAGATTGTGTCAATCACGCTCATCATTTAGCATTGGCTATTAGAGAGATGATTTGATGCCATGGTAGAGGCTTATTTTCCGAGACAATATACGACACCTTTTTAAAATTATTGTAGGAGATGTTCAGGCATCATGCACCCAAATCTTCTCTCCTCATACCACTTTAACTCTTTATGTAGACATGAATAGTCTTTCTCTTTCTTTACGCACTTAATCTCCTACTTCACGCTAGTCTTATCCTCTTTCATGATTGGCACGTTTAGGCACTTAGAAGGAGGGAAAATCTAATGTCTACATTGGAACTATGTTTGTGGCACAAAGGAGACAAACATTCTAACTAGTCATTGAAATTGTACTACATAGCCTCCTTTAGTAATTACCATGCATTGTATGTTGAGGAGTATTTTTTAAACATTCACACAACAATAAGATTGAGTTTTTCCTTTCAACATAGGTATACAAACCATTCACACAGATTAAATATTGTTCTCCTCTATGTCTTCATGTAGGAATAAATGGTCATGTTTCAATATTTCTTGCCACTTCACATAGATTCTCTTCCTCTCCACGCAAGTGAAAGATTGAAGAATTTGTAGGCCACTCCAACTCTTTGCTGAAGACTATGCAACTTCCACACACCAGCAGTTTCAATCATCCACGCAGTGAATGCAATAATTTAGGTGGCTAAGTAAATCTCCACGTCCATCTTGTGTTTTCTCCTCAGATCACTATCCCTCCATGCAGAAATAGAAAAAGAATTGGTCTTTCCTTTCCAATGCACACACACAGGTAAGAGTATTTGATGATATGATACAAGATTGTGAGGATAAAAGAGTGGAGATAGAATAGAGATTTATATCTCTTATTATTCTATTAAAAAATAGAAGCACGAGACATATTATATAGCCAAGAGGCATTACAATATTCCCCATAATAGATGGAGGGGGTTATAACTTATCCGAGAAGAATGTGATATAAAATAATCTAAATAATCTAATTATATAGAAGATATGATACGTAGCATTATGCAAACAACTCGCTTTATAATCCAAATTAAAGTTTTCATACAATTGCCTCTAAAAATGCATTAAATATCTAATAAAAATATGCTTCTTTTTTGTTCTACATGGGATGAGTAACTTTTATTTCTTGACCTTCTCCTCTCCAACTAATGTAAACCCCTTATATTCTTTAACTTTTTATAAATTGGCATTGGTTTCGACTTTTTGCAAGGTTTTTAACCATGCTTTTTAACCATGAAAAATGATACATTGTACAACATAAAGATTTTAAAAATACTTTTGATAAAGAGTAATGTTTCAATTTTTGGAACCATAAGTTTATTTCAAGGTGTTGTGTAAGTTTTAATTTATTTTTAACGAAGTCAGAGATAAAAATCCCCTCCTTTTCACTAGATTCATAATCCAAATAAAATTTTTCATCCGATTGCCTATAAATATATGCATTAAATATCTAACTCTAATATGCCTCTTTGGTTTTTTGAATTTGGATGAGTACCTTTTATTTCTTGGCCTTCTCTTCTTCAACTAATGTAAACCCCTCATATTCTTTAACTTGTTTCTTTATTAAAGGAAAATTATTTTTGAAAGGGATTATATCCTTGTACAATAGTGGTCGACGCCGATTTGAAAAATTTAGTATTTCAAAAAGAGATCAAAATCAAGATATAATGACAAATCCCAACAACAGAGAAAAATCTACCAAGATCATAGCCAAAAACAACAAACTTACAGCTAAGAAGCATTTTCTTTGTAGTATCATAGTAAGCCAATAACCTAGATGTAGCGATGATAACACACAATAGGATAAGACTCAATCCTTTTACGAGACAATGAAAGGTTTAGATTGAGAGTATCCCTTCATTTTCCTTCTTCCACTGAGATTGGAAGAATAACTTCAATTGCCTTAACAGGATGTGGCTTACATCATGCGTTGTCAAATCTATCACTGAATCAACATCCTAACGAGAGGAAGCTTGAGGTTTCTTCTTAAAAGTGTTCTTAGCTTGCGGGATTTCCACAACTAGGTTGGTATAGTGATTGATTGTTATATGTTCAGGAAGAAAATCCTTCCACCATGCAGATTTTCCATTATGTTAGGAATGTTCACAATCCTTTGAAATATGACAAATTTGAAAGCAACGTCGACATCTGAAAGTAATAAATTCATAGTGTAATATCTATACCTAGATTGATCTCCAATTTATAGATTGATTTCTGCTGGTAGATCTTGAGAGGTATCAAGATCTACGAGGATTTGAGCATAAGTAGTATGTACCTGAACAAAGGTCTTATCATCAAATTTTACACATGATCCTAGAGCATCACCTATGGAAAGAAAACACGATCTATTCTAGAGCTGAAGTGGGAGTCCTAGAAAATGAACCCAAATAGGGTAGGTATCAAAGGAATCTTTTAAGGGATCAAAAGATGGATACCATGGCTTGAACATGAGCCCATGTTCACCCCAAACCCAATATTGTTTGAAAATAAAATCCCTATCCTCAAGGGTTTCAAAGACAACAATGAAATATGCTTTGGCACAAGGATAAAGCTCAATCTTACCTTTTATTTTTCTCTCCATCTTTGTGTGATCCAGTCATGTAGTTGAGAGAGTTTAGGCCAAAATTTATTAAACCTACAAATAAGGCCAAGTTGAGTAAGATTTTCCTCCTCCTTTAACACCACGGGAAATGAGATATTCCTCTATCTTTAGTGTTGATAATGTCCGAGAGGGTTTTAGGGATATTCTTTAACTTGTTATAAACTAGCATTGGTGTTGGTTAATGGAATGGTTTGTTTATCATGATCTTCATCAATATAGTTAGCAAAATGATACAATGTAGAACATAAAGAATTTGGTAATACCTTTTGATAAAGAGTAATGTGTCAATTTATTGGAATCATAAGTTTTGTTAAAGGTGATGTGTAATTTTTAAATTATTTTTAAAGAAACGAGAGAGAAAAATCAAAATTTTATCAAAAAAATTAGTCATATACTCTTTATACATAATTGTATGTTATAACAATTCAATGGATTTTGTAGTGCCCACTCTTTGACACTTATTATATTTTATTTTCAATTATTATTGAGTATAAAAATGGATATTGTCATATAATTTTGGTTTAGCATGATGTTAGATGATAAAGATATTTGGAGTATTGATCACTTGTGATTCATAGTATGATTTGTGTGGATTCTTAGAGACATAGAGAGACATTTTATATTGATGATGATGTTTTGTTAGCATATATATTTACTGACATTTGGAATTCTCATCATGTTGACTATGATTTAGCATTTGAACTAATCTCGTGATCTCGCTGATATCAATGAAATGGTAGAATTGAGATGTTGAAATTATAAACAAATGATAGCATTGTTTAGTTTATATGATGATTTAGTTATATGAGGATGTTTATTGATGGATGTGCATATATTTTATCTTTTATGTATTTGATGCGCCATGAGGCCGAAGGAGGTATTGTGTGATTTTGTAGGTAATTGTATCACAACAAACAAAAGGGGGTTAGGAGACCAACCATAGTAGAATATTGGATGGATACAATGATGGTCACCATGGAAACTTGTGTAATGTTGTTGTTTTTGTCGGTGTTAGTTTCTTGGGTGGGGGTCCCATGCGGGGGATGAACTCCATATTTTACCATAGGCTATATGTGTATTTTTCCATTTTTATTTTAATTATTCGGATTATGTGATTTTTTTTGTGATGTAATTCATTTAATCATTCTTGATTAATGTGCCTTAATTAAGTGGATTAATCATGTTTATTAATTTAATTGGGGATGTGACTATTAGCGCAAAATCACAGCACCCCTGAATGGCCCGAGTGTGAAGTGGGGCATCCAGTGTGATTGCACAACATGGGACCATCTCTCAAGCTGTGGGACATTGCAAAACTTGAGATGGACCTCCAGAGAAAGCCGGTTCTTGCTTCCTAATCTACCTGCCACAAGCTACTCTAGTGCAGGTAGAATCTAACTAACCTAATATAACCATTCCAAGGGGACAGGGAGAAAGAGAGAGAGGGTGAAAGAGCCTACACTAAGTGGTGATACACCAGAAAAGGAAGTGGATGATCACAAACCCGACTACCTGAAGTGGAGAGAGGTGAGTAGAGGAGAGGGTGGACGAGAATGCACCACGGTCCAAAGATAGATTTCACATATAACACCACTTCAAAACCCATTAAACACAGCTCCTAGGACCTGCAATAAACATCAAAATATGCACAGTATACCCTGTAACAATGAGAGGTAAGAAGAGACAACAAAATAAGCCAAGGATGGACAGATGCATCATGAAACAAATTCTATTGCTCCAAAATGTTACACTTACATTATCGGTGGGAAAGAGGTAAGAAATGCCATTACTGAGCCATGAGAAGAGGTATATACTTTGCATTCTACCCTAAGGAAGAAAGAGAAAGGGGTGGGAGAGAAAACAATGACCAACCCTTCGAATATGCCCCTCCTTTACAATATATAGGAAGAATAAGAGAGAGAGGAGGGAAAAATTTGAATCCTGCTCAACCACCTTCGCAACGCATTAAATCCTACTCTTAAATCTCAACCACCGCCCCTTAATGCCCACTATGTATCTTCCCACAATATTTCAAGTCTGCCTCGATTACTTGTTCGGAACATCAAGGAGGAAGAATAGGGAATCGAGATCAAATCTTATCTGGTTGTTGGAGAAATAGATTCTGTATTAATGGACTCGGAGACATTTTCTTATTTTTCACCCACCAAATTTGGCTAAAGATAATATTTTATATATCCATGCCATAGAGGGTGTTGAGACATTTCCAAAAAGTATTATCGCCCAAATATGAGTTTCCAGTCAAAATATTGGCCATTTGAATATTTGGGTCATGGGCACGCAATATTTAAAAAGTCTATCCATACCGGGTCCACGTGGCAGCCTTGTGCTTCTTGGAGATTCATTCCTTGCCTTGTGTTCCTTAAATTGCATCGGATTGACATGTGGTGGCTTTCGTAGGATCTACAAAGTGTCCCTTTGTATTTTCCTGAGTCCTTTTCTTAGTAGAGCCAAAAATATGATCTTGGACACGAGATGGCTTGGCGCTCATTTAAAAAAATCCCCTAGATTTTAAATTTGAAGTTACGCGGTTGAAACACGTGGATGCCTCTTCTTGCTTTTTGAATTTTCACCGGTTGAATGCACCTCTTCGGACTCTGGGACATGTGGCGGGTTGGCACTCATTTGAAAACCCGTCCCAAATTTTACTTTTTGAAAGAGTGCCATGTTGAAACCTAGCTCGTTCCATTGGCCTACTTCTTCTTTGACTATTCAACCCCAAATTTGTCCCTTCTTGGACTCTGGGACATGTGGAAGGCCCGCTCTAGATTTTACCTTTGAAGGAGCATCGTTAAGACACGTGGCACCTTCTACCTGCACTCTATACTTAGTCATTTTGGGCCCACTCTCCTTTTTGACCTCTGTTGACCATTTGCTACGTGGAGGGCTAGTGCAAGTTTGAGTCTCTAACTTGGGCTCCCATCTTGGAATTGCGTGGAGCTGACACTTGGCTCCCTGTGCTGAGTCGAATAATTTTCAATGGCTAGTGCAACTTTTAGGGCTCTGGACATGTGGAGGCTTAGCACTTGTTTGAGTCTACCCCTTCAGATTTAACCTTTGGAGTTGTGCCATTTGGAGACTTGGCAGCTTCCAATGTCTCCTCCATACATAGTCGATTTCGAGGCTCTTTTTTAGTCATTTTTAGAGATTGAAGACTTTAAACCTTCACCATTTCTTTTCCTTTGAGCCTCTTGTTCCTTTAACACTACTCCACCTCCTTCCTCGACCATGCTATTCCATTTTAAAGCCCACTTGCAACTTGTTTTTTGTATTTGAATTATGGATTCTTTCGACGAGCTGTTTGTTGAATTTTTTGTAGACGGGATCATTTGATCTTTCGCAGGCCCTACCACTCCATTGTAGAGTCCCTTTGTTTCTTTATTATAGGATTTGAATTTGATTTCTCTGGTTTCTTCTATGCAGGGTCGTGGTTGATCCTATTTTACTCGTGCGAAAAATTAAGATAACAATTTGGTGACTCGCAGGGGCATCTGCTTGCTAGATGAAGGGGCCGATGAGCTCTTGAAGCATCCATTTGGCATGGAGTCACAATTAATGGCATGGTACTAACCCTTCTTTCAAAATCGACTCTCTGATTGCCCGCTTTTCACTTTTTCCTAGCTCGATCCTCGCTTGCACGTTTGCACTCTCAATTTTTATAAGAAATCTTGAAAATAGGATTCTGAGAGTAGAAAATTGTTTTGACCTAGGGATTTCATCTACCCCTAAATGGACTATCTTTAAAATGTTCTTTAGTTGCTCTGCATTTTTTTTTTAAATTTACAATTATTACAAGCACCTATGAGTCTTCTCATGAATAGTGAAGGGCCTGGCCTCAGTAGCTCTAGAGTAATATGAAAAAAACTTATGTACAAAGACAAAATCATACATGCCTCAAATGAGACATATAGAGTGTACACAAGCACTTCTTCTGCTGAAAACAAAATCTACTCCTACCCCTACACTAACTAGAGAGAAAGAAAAGCTTAAACAAATCCTGCAACTAGTAGGGAGAAGTAGCTTCCCTTTCTCAAGAGGGGCAACCATGCAAATGATTTGACACTAAATATGGCTTCTGTATGAGTGAAAAATTGACTTTAAGCCGATCCTCCACCCATATCAGCAAGGTATCAACATTAATGGAAAATACCTCCTCAAGCTGATTTACATTGGATTCTTGTAGGTGTTGATGGTGACCCTTGGTGCTTTGATACTCATCCTCATGCCCTGAAGTAGGCATGACTGGTTTTGGCTTCTCCCTTGGCTCCAATGAAGCCAAGTATCTGATTGGGAAAGGTCTGGTCCTTTGAATTTTCCCATGGTTATGAAATTTAACTCCAAGAATGGATCCTTCTTGCTAATCCTCATGGATGGATGGTGTGGGAGGAATGATAGCCTCATACTCTTTCTCTTCCTCTACAGCAGGTGTGACTTTTGGAAGATCAAAATCTTCTAACTTTGATTTAGGAGGCATGTTGTAAACTGTAGGTTGTGCTTGCATGTTCTCTTCCATGGCGAAGGTTCTTGTGATTGAAGAATGAATGATGGGGGAGAAAATATTGCAATTTCAACTAGCTCCTTCTTATCAAAACATTATTTTGAGTTTGATAGGAAATAAAACTCTTTCTTGTCCTCCTGTTGTAACAAGGTCTCTCCCTTTTGCATGGTGATCTTAAAATCTTCATTATTTTCACCATATGAAGCCTCATCTTTAAACATGAAGCTAGTGAGTTCAGGATCTTCTAAAAAATTAGAATTTTGGAGAGGTTGAAAGGGAGAGGGGTATGTAATTTCTTGTGCAACCAAATCATGATTCAGTGCCTCTAAATCTATCTTGGTCACCTCCATATGCTCCTCTTTAACTAGACTTGGAGCTGGTTGTTCTTCTTCCTTCTCTTGTGAAGAACATGGAAGAATCATATCTTCCAACCTTGGTCTTAGAGAGTTGTTATGAAGTGTAGGTTGTTGTCCTTGAATGTGCTCCTTCATGGTAGCAGGATTATATGCTTGGAAGATGGATAGAAGAGGAGAAAATGATGTGATCTCCTTAGGATCCTCTTCACCAAAGTAATCTTCCAAGTCTGAAAGATAGTCTACCTCCTTGTTGTCCTGATGCAGGTGCTCTACCTCCTCCACAGTGTCCTCCTGATCTGAAAATTGCTCACCATGGTTCCCCTCTTCCTTAAACATGAAGTTTGAAATCTCAAACTCTTCTTCAACATTAGAGCTTGAAGGGGATAGAGTGGGAGGAAGAACTAAAGGTTCTTCTGTAGCCTTCTCTATGCTTGGAACCTCTGAAACTGTATGGTCCTCCTTCATCATGGAATTATCAATCAAATCAGGACCTTGAAATGAAAGAAAAAAAATTCTTTCTTAATTGAGTGGCTTCAAGACTGATTTGATTTCTCTCATCTCCTCTTCTTCAATGGGACTTGGAGCTGATTTTTCTTCCTCCTCAACTGGTTGTGCAACTTGGATCAAATTAGCATCCTATTTAGACAAAGTTCCATTAGGGATACAGTATTCAAAGAAAATAGGTTGTTGATATTCTTTGTTTTGTTTTTGTTCCTTATCTTCTACAAACTCATCCTCAACCACCACTTTGGATCTTCAACATTGACTTCCTCTATTGGCTTGTCCATCAAGGGGATCTTTGTAAAGCCAAATTTATCGCCTACCTCTTGATTGTATATCGTTTCTTCTCTTTTGGGCTCCACTTCTTGTTGTTTTCCTTAATGGATTCTTGAGTCTCTTCCCAACATGGAATTGGGAAAGAAAGAGGAGTGACAGGTTGGGGTTCAACCGGATTTGTAATTTTTTTGGTGGGGAGGAGATGGAACTTCTTATTTCTTTGGAGGGAAGGATTGCATGGGAAAGAAAAGGGGAGAAAAATTTAAATGGGGTCGAAGATCAGGAGATGGAGAAAATAAATCAACACTTGGGGTAGAAACTGAGGGGATTGACTCTTGATCATGCTAAAATGATAAATTTTTAGAAAGAGAAAATGAAGGATAGGGAGATGGTGATTGACTTACCCATTGACAAGGTTGTCTCACACTTTTCTCATAAGCCTCAATGTCCTCAATCCACTATGTAAGTTGAGGCAGCACTTCAACCATGAAGTCAAGATTCTCTTGAGGGTTGTAATGTCTTGGAAAAGGTCCTCCCCATGGAAAAGGTGCCCTACAACCAAAATTGAATGCCTTCATTTGTTATATGGCCCTTGACTGAACCATGCCAACCTCTATTTTTAGAATCTTCTCCAAAAAACAAACATTCTCCACATAGTTGTCACCATTGTATGCGTCCCTTCGTTCTTAATAAGATTCATGGCCAAAGTGGTTTTGACCCTGCTCATATGGGTAAGCATAATGGTCTGTATCGATTATAATGCTGATTTGGAGGATTTGGGAAATGCATTGGAGGTTAACTACATTGTTGTTGTAAGTGTGAGTTCCATGAAGGGAATGAAGTTTTGATTGCATAACTTCATGGAATGGGAGAAAATAAAAGAGATGGAAGAAGAAAATGGATGAAAATGTGTGGAAATGAATGGAAAAGGTTTGTAACTTAGAGAATTTGTTATTAACCAGATGGATTCTCCATATGTGCTTTGAATTTTCCTCTAAAGGATGAATCCCACCAAAAACACATCAAATTTATGAAATAAAGTGAAGCCCTCATGTCCCACCAAGCCGTGCAAAAAATTGTTAGCAGATAATCACAGCCCCGAATGACTCGGGTGTGAAGTGGGGAATTGGGTGTGATTGCACAACATGGGACCATCTCTCAAACTATGGGAAATTGCAAAACTTGAGATGAACCTTTGGAGAAAGCCGGTTCTTGCTTCCTAATATACCTACCACAATCTACTCTAGTGCAGGAAGAATCTAACTAACCTAATCTAACTATTCCAAGGGGAGAAGGAGAAGAGAGAGAGAGGGTGAAACATCCTACACTAAGTGGTGATACACCAAAAATGGAAGTGAATGATCACGAGATCCATTGCGTAAAGTAGAGAGAGGTGAGCAGAGGAGAGGGTAGCAGAATGCATCACGATCGAGAGATATATTTCACACAAAACACCACTTCAAAACCTATTAAACACGACTCCCAAGACCTACAAAAACGTCATAAGAATATGCACAATATACCCTGCAATGACAAGAGGTAAGAAGAGACAACAAAATAAGCCAAGGATGGAAAGATGCATCATGAAATAGATTTTATTTCTCCAAAATGTTACATGGTACATAGTCAATGTGAAAGAGGCAATAAACGCCATTATAGAGCCATGGGAGGAGGCTTAGACTCCGCATTATACCATAAGGAAGAAAGAGAGGGGGATGAGAAAAAAATGACCAACCCTTGAATATGCCCCTCCTCTACATATATAGGAATAATAAGAGAGAGAGAGGAGGGAACAATTTGAATCCTACTCAACCACCTTTGCAATGCAATAAATCCTGCTCTGAAAGCTCAACCAATGCCCCTTAATGCCCCCTCACGGATCTTTCGCACAACTGCCAAGTCTGCTTCGATTACTTATTGATGCGCGTTGAAGGAGGAAGAACGGAAGATTAGATCAAATCTGATCTGGTTGTTGGAGCAATGGATTCTACGTATTAATGGATTGGGAGACATTTTTTTATTTTTTACGTAATAAACCCCGCTAAAGATAATATTTTTTTTTCCATGGTGTAGAGGGTGTTGAGATGTTTCAAAAAGTCTTCCCTTTCCCAAATATGAGTTTCAAGTCAAAAGATATGATCATTTGAATATTTGGGTCGCAAATGCACAATATTTGAAAATTCTATCCGTCTTTGGGTCCACGTGGAAGCCTCGTGCTTCTTGGAGATTAAGCCCATACCTTGTACTCTTGAAATTGCACCGGATTGACATGTGATGGCTTCGCACGATCCACATTATCCCTTTGTATTTTCCTTGAGTCCTTTGCTTGGCGGAGCCAAAAATCTAACCCCTGGACACGCGGCAGTTTAACACTCGTTTAAAAAAAACCCCTACATTTTACCTTTGAAGTTAGGCGGTTGAAACACATGGATGCCTCTACTTTCTTTTGGACTTTTCAATGGCTAACTGCACCTCTTTGAACTCTGGGACACATGGCGGGTTGGCACTCGTTTGAAACCTCATCCCAAATTTTACTTTTGAAAGAGTGTCGTGTTAACACTTGGCTCCTTCCACTGGCCTACTTCTACTTTGACTATTCAACCCCGACTCTGTCCCTTTTTGGACTCTGGGACACATGGAAGGCCCATGCTCATTTGAAAACCCACTCAGGATTTTACCTTTGAAGGAGCACTGTTAAGACACGTGGCACCTTCCGCCTGCACTCTATACTTAGTCGTTTTGGGCTCACTCTCCTTTTTACCTCTATTGACCATTTTCTACATGGAGGGATTGCAAAAGTTTTAGTCTCCACCTTGGGATCCCATCTTGGAATTGCGCGGAGCTAACACTTAGCATCTTCTCATTGAGTCGAAGACTCTTGATAGCAGTGTAACTTTTGGGGCTCTAGATGCATGGAGGCTTGGCACTTGTTTGAGCTTTCCCCTTTGGATTTAACCTTTGGAGGTGCACCGTTTGGACACTTGGCAGCTTTCGTTGTCTCCTCCATACTTAGTCGATTTCAGGGGCTCATTCTAAGTCATTTATAGAGCCCAAAGAATTTAAACCTTCACCATTTCTTTTCCTTTGAGCCTCTGGTTCCTTTGACACTTCTCGGCCTCCTTACCGATCCTACTATTCCATTTTAGAGCCCACCGCAACATGTTTGTTGGATTTGAAGCACGGGTTCATTTAATGGAGTCGTTTCTTGAATTTCTTCTTACACGGGGTCATTTGATCTTTCGCATGCCCTACCACTCCATTATAGATTCCTCTGTTTCCTGATTGTAGGATTTGAATGTGATTTCTCTGGTTTCTTTTGTGCGGGGTCATGGTTGATCCAATTTTACCAAGGGAAAAAATTGGGACAAAATTTTCAAAATGAGAAATTTATTAGATTAGTTGGTCCTTTGGATCTTTTGATTTAAGTTGAGTGTATTTGACTTTGAGTGTTGTGCACTCTACCTTGCTTGGGAAATTCGGATTTGGGCTTAAGGGCCATTTTTGGAGGCTTGTGAGACAAGTTAAGCTTATCTCACTTATCTTAATTTCATCTACCAACTATACCTATGGGTTGGGGGTCAAAAATAGACCCCATTATGTGAATTATAAGGTAAAAAGGTGATATTTATTGCACCTTCTTACATGATTTTTAAATTATGTCCTTTTGAGGTGTGGGTATGAGTTTGTGTGTGTAAGAGGCTTGTCATTTTTCTCAACCACCAATTTATTGTGCCTTGGGGTTGAGGTTTGACTTGTGTGTGGAGTTGAGGATAAGTCATGTGGTATCCTACATGGAGCCACCTCACCCTCCTCTTCTCTATTTATATATATGCAAGTTTATTTTTTGGTTAGGGGGTTACTTAATTTTATTGTGCACTTGTATTTTTGGAGTTAGATAGTTTTTGAGTGATTTTTGAAGACTTGAAGGTTGTTGGAGCTGGATTGAGCTTGAAGGAACTTGAAGTGTGATTCTTTGATCATGTTCTTACTATGGAAAGGTAGGAACTGCACATTTTTTTAAATTTTTTTATATGTGTGTATTGCATGCAAGTGAATGGTTTGTGTGCTTGTTGGGATCATGGGTAGAATGCCTATGTATGGTGTAGGAGAAGGTTATGGAGATTTTATTTTGGAGGGAGGCATAAGATTTGTGTTTCATGTTTTGGGAGGGACTTCGGTTGAGTGCCCTACCTTTTGGATAAGAAAAAAATTGGTTGATTTTCTTATATGGTTCATTTGAGGAAGACATAAGAGATTTTAGGGAGGCATAAGATGATCTTGGGGGAGGAATAAGAGTTGTGTATTGGTTTCTACATGTGTTTAGGAGGGTTTGAAATGGGCACCTAATCCCATTGGGAGGCATAAGTGATATCCCCATAGTTCCTTGCTCCATTGGCTTTGAGTTTTCAAGCCTTGTGTATTTTGAAAGTTGCATTCTTATGATTGTTATATTTTTTCTTGAATGTGTGTTAAATGGTTATGAAAATGTGTATTGTGATGTGGAAGCATTGTGTTAGTTTTCATGGGTTGTATCCATTTCTTATTGCACTTTGGTTGGGGCTCAAGGGCCAATGAGGAGGATAGCTTCTTCTCCTCATTAGATTATTGGTTGGGGGAGGCGTTGCCCCCCTTTATTTGTTGTTTTCTTGAAGTAAAGAGAATTAGTGACCTCTTGTTGAAGATTTGGGACTTCGATCATTTGTAGAAGTCAAACATTAAATCCTTTATTGTAAAAAAAAATCACGTAGTTCCCACTTAAGGTGGAATGATAGTAATCTTGTATTTTAAAGAAGGTTGTAATGTATAGTTTATATTTCAAGTTCTAATGTATTGTTGTAAATAAAACGAGCTATGCTCATGAAAATAAAAATGAAAGTTCATTGTTACTTGTAGGAGTTTACATTATTGTAAGAATGAAGGGAGAACTTGGAAGTTGTAAATCATTGAGAATGTATTCTTAGAAAATCTGAAATGTAATATAGTTGCTTGTGCTTTCTTTGAATAAATGGTTGTGGTTGTAATGGAAGAATGCACTAAATTATAGTGAATTACCTTGTTGAAGGATTACATTCTTGTTGTGGAAAAGAAAACAATGATACTTAGAAATAGATTGAATTTCATTCCTTCATTTGAGCTTGAAAGTAATTTTATTGGAAAAGTATTCTTGTAGTTGTTTTCTTATATGCTATTGAAATAGAAAATCTATGTATTTAGTGATTTAAGTCATGGAATGAATAAATTTTATTAACCTCTCAACTAGTGACTATAGGCATATAAATTTAAGCTAAGGTTAAACTATAAATCACCCTAGTAAAATTTGTTTTTGGAAAAATTGATGAAATTATGGTTTTGTTTTCAAAGAACAAGACTTCCACCCTATGAAGAGTGGCACTCTCTAGACTGTCATCTTGTGTAACGTCCACATTTTACACATACAAATACAATAAAGTAAAATATTGGAATAATTTTTTTAGCTTACATTGCTCACTACAAAACGCCACAAGGGCTCCAAGTAAGGAAAACTCAACAACACATACAACATGTACATAAGTCATCGACTCACATAGACACATGAAAACAACATAGACATGTCGCTGCCACACTTTTCCCAATGAATGAATACTAATAATGACCCAACCAAAAGAAAAGGACTCAAGGATTGGAAAACCCACAACACATCATTTCTTTAATTGCATTTTAGTTACGATCAACATTCCATGAACATTATTGTGCAAGGAAAACTTTCTCCTTTTTCCATCTACAAAATCTTAAGTTCATTCCACATTTAATTTACAGTTTGACCATTTTAAGTTGGCTTTTTATCCTTCACGGAAATTTCCATAACTTACATACTTATTTGGAATAATTCAAATTGCATATTATAAAGTACTTAATTATCTTGTTCTTATGTTAAGAATATGCTTCTCAAATGTTTATTCAATGTCTACATTTTACCCTTGCAACTCAAGTGAATCTAACTTGATGTCCAGTAAAGAAATATTAGGATTTAAGGAGGATGGTTTAGATTCAAGATACCTTTTTCCCATAAACATTCTTCGATCACGGTATCTTTATTTCCCGATTCAACATTCCCACAACAGGAATTTTATTTAAATTTTATGTATATATCTTTTGTTTTATTTTCTTGAAGTTTGATCTCACCAAGGGGAAACTCATATCCTTTGAAACACATGAACATGCTTAATTGAGTTATAAGGAATCCAAGAGTGACATTATTCCTAACCTCAAATCTCTTTTTTTTCTCTTATATGATTTACTTTTACATCGCATTATGGTCTCACTATTACCATTTCTTTATAAAAAAAGTGTTACGAAAGTACTTGCATGACATCTAGAAGAAGTACATGCTTGGAAGCATCATAAACTGGACATGAACCACAAGTGAATTGTGTTCAAGGTTAGATCCCATGTTTATGCGTTTCATGATTCCGCATATGAAATTTATTTTATTTTTAATTGTCATAAAAGGTCATAACAAGGGATTATGGGAAAATATTTCATTTTCCTAGATTCTCTAAAGTCAACATCTTTCAAATAAATTTTGTTTACAAAGAGTTACTTATAATTTCCTACCCATAATTTCACTCCTAATCACTAAGGTTTAGTTAAATTTAAAGTTTTCACTCAGGGATTTACGCCCTATTATATATTAGATTAGGGTTAAAAACACATTTTCCCTATAAACCGTTTGTAAGAGATCAAGGCATTGTATTGTCACTAGCCAAAGATAAGACATTTAACTGAGAGGGACTAAAGAGTTCGCTAACAAGAGTGAAATTCATAGAAAAATATATCATGATATCCATTTATGTCATCTGAATCCAATAGGGATTTCATTCAATGATGAAGTTAATTTCTAGATCTAACTTCGTAAGATTTAGAAACCCAGTAGGATCCTAAGGAAGTAATAGCTCTACTTACTCCATATAAAGTTTTTCTAGGTCATTCCTAACTGTCGGGTTCATGAAAATAAGGCTAAGCATACCGACCATAACAGCAACACCAACTAGGGTTCTTATTTACCTAAGCTAGGAGGTTCCATCAAGCACAAAACTTTAAGTTCATTTTACGGTTTTTAATTTCTTTTGGGCTAAGAAAGATCACACATGAAGACATGTTATGCATGAATCTTAAACTAGGGTTGAGTGTTTCGATTAAATCTCTTTATTACGTTTACAAGGTAAGAATACAACCCTGTAATTAATTAATCATTTATTGAATATTGAAAAACACTACAATATATTAACTTCAAATTCATTTATGATATATATAAAACCCTTTTCCATACACAACTATGAATCAAATTGAACCTATGATTAAATGCACATTTCCTAAGATATCCCTAAAACTAGCATCTCATACATATTAGCAAATTTCAAATATAACCTTTCTGTAACAAGAGACTACATTATACATTTATTCATTTTACAATGTCCTATATAAATTACAATAATAAATAAGGAATTACACATCATCATTTTTCCATCTTTCTTACATCCTGCAAAACCATGTGAGCATGAAATCAGCAATAAATCGCTAGCATGGCATCCACCCTAATCTAACATAATTAACATTTTTCATTTTCCCATTCACATATAATAATAATTACAATTTGCAATTGAAAGAAAAGGTTTAGAAACATGTATTCATTACATTTCATTTCGTAATCCAAGGAGGGAGAGAAGGAGAAAGGAAAAGAGGGAAACACCATTTTGTCAAAAGTTCTATTTCACACAACAAGTTACACTATGGAGTTTTTAAACAGTTATTTACATGTGTCAAAAATTTCCATGGTGGTTTAGCAACCTAACAGGGGTCCTACAACTCTTTTTTTTTACACATTTTCTTGCTAGCTACAAAAACGTTCGAATCAAGCTCGGAGGCTAAGAATCCAATTTCAAACGTTGCCTTCTGATGAGCAAACACACAATGATTAAATTTATACATTTCCACTTATATACCAAGAGTTCATAGGAGCAAACAAAATTCTTAACTAGCGAATGATTTACGATTGACGGCTAGTTTTCTAGGGCCATCGGTCATAATTGGCCTAGTTGCATATAATTAAAATTTAGCTCAAAAGCTCCAAAAAAAACGTCCAAAAATGACGATTGATGGATGAATGTGTAATGAGGAACTTCCAACAAGTTCCCCTATATAAGTAGAATTCATTTGTGAGACTAAGAACCGAGAAAACAATTTACAAATGGTGACAAGTTTTCCGGAGTGACAAGTCATAATTGGCCCAGTTTGACCTCATCAACTGTGACCATAGGCCTACAAAATAGTTTTGCCAAACTATTAGGAAATTTTTTTTTTCCTCAGACTGAAAACACCAGGAAATTGTCTAGCAAAAATACTAGAGGTTTGTGAAGATGGATAAGCATTTCACTGTCCAGAATTCAAATGGCGGTTCAAAACGAAAGCCAAGTTTATAGTTTTAGTATCCTCTTAAAACTAAAAATGTGTAACATTGATCCGATCAGGCCTCAAAAGGATCAAAATGTTCATTCAGGTTCAAACAAAAGGTTAAGGTGTCGCCTCACATAATAAGGTACACAAATGAAGCTTAACATCCCATTTTCGGAGTTACGAAGGGTACTTAATGAGTCTCCAAAAAATGCAAAATTATCTATTTAAATAGGGAGATGGTCAACATTTTTACTAGGAAGTCAATTTCGTCTTGTCGATAAAACAATATTGTAGTGATTTAGTTGTGCAGAAGTTTTCTAAATCACCTCAAAATGAGGGTTGAGGTTCATGGTTTAATACAAAAGGGTTATTTTGATTTCGTGAGTTACGATATGACATTTTATTATTTTGCAACAAGTTAATATAAAATAATTAAATGTATTATAATCATAATATTTTAAAATTATATTAAGTTACAAATGAAAAACTAAAGTACAAGAGTTATGAAAGATAAGGAGAGATGAACCATGCCTGGAGAAACGAAGTCGACCAAAACCGAGGGATTCAGTTCTACATATTAATTGGACATTTTGTCAAATGATTCGCATGCAACAAAAACCCAAACTCCATCATGGTGACCATGTATTTTAATGTTACTGTCTGCACTACTAATCTGCATCTGCAGTGATTCAGGAAGCTGTAAATGAGACTTCTTAAAATTTGATGACAAAATGATCAACTCATTGTCTGTTGTCAACAGTGTAATATGTCGCCCATCTGCACTCCAATCAGCTGTTGTAACTTTCTCTTCTATGTGTTGAAAAGAAGATCCAACTTCTCCACAAGTTAGTGTGCTTTCACGAAAGTGCTAAATGAGTGTTTTCTTTAGCTATGCACCAAATAAACTCCCTTTTAAACTGAGCTTCATAAACCAATGTCAAAGAAATGGCTTGAAGTCGACCTTGTGTACTAAATCAGGAATGCTAAAAAAAATTGTTCCCCCAACACAAGGAACAATCACTTGAGCATTTCGAATGGAAACACCACCATGCTCACATCACGAACTCATCAATGCTTTTTGTGGATTATCTTTCAAATCCTCCACCACAAGTAAAAGCTCTGTAGTCTTAGCAACATCAAATCCTCGGGTATGAGTGACAAAGGATAAGCTAAACTGATTCGATATAGCATGTGCCTGCAATGGAACCGATTCATATACATCCACCAGAGCATTTACAACTACAACATCTAACAAAACCCCTCTATCTTTTATGCTTTGTTACATGTCCACACAAATTCCAGAGCTCGTGTTTGACACAACTGGGCATATGCTGGTAAACGTGAATAGATCCATTTGGATACTTGTTAGTAGCTATGGAGAAATGGAGTGGTTTTCGAGTGAGTAAAGCTAAGCCTTCTATGCACTGCACTATCCCACTACTACTAAATTTTACAACATCTCCAGGTGCTTCTTCGTGTCCCAAAGAGTAAAGTTCTTATATTATTTTCCAATGATAATGATGGGTTTGACTGCACATCTTAGGGATCACGTGTGATCTAGAAAGTTGGCCATGTGCCTACACATGGCAAGGTTACTCCACTCACCAACTTCGTAACCAACCCCACCGGTCACACTTCACCCCATATCCCACACAATTAAGGATTTATTTATTATTATTTTATCTTATTTTTGTTTATTTTTTCTTTGGGTTTTACGCTGGGAACTACAACTTGATCAAATCAATAGTCTCTAAACCCCCACCTAGGAAGGGGGGTTGTTTCTGAATCGTCACCGTGGAAGGGCGGTAGTCAGATCTTGCTGACGTTCAAGGCAAGCAATTTCATCACTTTTGGTAGAAAAGAAAAATCCGATTTGATCTGCAAATTTGAAATTGATTTAATTAAAATCTAAGCCTATAAAACATAAAAAGGAAACCACCAGAAAACCATATGGGAACAAACTCATTGTTTAAGCATGTCAATCCTTGAATGGGAATTTAAGTGTATTAAATCTCATAGATTCAATGGTAATGGTGTTTTTCCCAAATAAAGAACTCAAAAATAGAAATAACTAAATAACTACTCCAAATTAGGGTGGAATCTCTACAATCAACAAATAGAAGACATTACAATAACAAATCCATGAATAAACTAAACTAAGCTAGATCCAAATGAATCCCTCCATGGTTTCACTCCTTGCTTTCATGGCTTCCACTCCTCCAACCTGCAAATCAAAGAAAAGAAAAGAGACCAAATGAGGAGGCTAGGGCAAGGGAAAAAATTTAAATGAAATTTCATAAGGATGGTTAGGGTTAGTTTGGAACTCTAGGATCTAGTGGCCATAATTGATTTAATCCAAGGGTTAAGAATCAACCCTACAATTGTTAGGTGAGAATATATATTATGGGCTTTTAAATAATTTAAATGTATGTGAAAATGGGTGAATGGGGCCACTTAGTACCCTAGTATGTTAAGTTAATTATGTAACTCTCCTAGTATGTTTTAGTAAATGATTCAATGGACATTAAAGCTAATAATTTAAGGGGACTAAGGTAACTAAGGATAAGGGTTTAATAAATGTGGGTTTGAATGTTAATTTGAGAGGGGAAAACTATTTAACCAAGTAAAAGAATTAATGGACACATTTCTAGAGGATTGTAACTGAAATTGACTTTAGAAATGGGTTAAGAATATTTAATTATTAATCTAGACCTGATCCATTCAATGTAATGTAGTAGATTGCTGGTAGGAGTTAATTAAACATATTATAGGGTTTGACACCCTTGCAATATTTTAAAACAAAATAAAATAATTCATAACTTTCTAGATAATTATTTAAGGTTTAATGTGGTTTTAGAACATCAAAATTGTGGACGTTATAGATTTTAAGTAGTTTATCGGTGTATAAATCCCAGTCAACCATACATTCATTAAATTGATAAAATATGAAAACTGAATTGTTCTATTTACATACGCCATGAGTTTTCTTAATCACAAAAATATCGTGTAATGATATAATAATTCTTAATATAAAAGTTCACACTTATTTGGAAAGCTATGTTTTCTTCACTTAGTCGCAATGCACGTGCCTTCTAAAGTACCTTTTCTCTCCTCTTCATAATACGTTAGTTTACGTAGACTTAAATTTTTTTCCATTTTTTTCCAATACAGACTTTGATACCGGAAAGACGTCACCATTACACTTTTCAAGTGCGATTGATAATTTACATAGTTGTATTTCAATTTAAACATAACATTACATAAAATGGTTGTGGAAATTTGAATAGTATGTAAGTGAGGGAGTTATGTCCATAAACAACCTCGCATTGAATTCCACTCTCAAATGTCGTTAGTGTGGATTTATTTTGCTAATAAGTGATGATATTCTATGTAAAGTTGATAAAACACGGTTGTCCCCAACATATTTGGAATCATTGAGCGTCTTTGCATACTCTCGAGGAGAACGCACCAGTCCTCTATAATAAGACAAGGCCATGGGACTAACTGTTACTGTATGTGGGCATTCTCAAGTCTCAACTCGTCAAGATATGTTTTCTTATTTGGACGACCAGCGATTGTTCAAATCACTAAGCATTCTTATACATCGTGGAGAAGTAGAAGGAACTATTCCTATGTAAGAAGACAGACAATAACTGCTGTTGTACATATTCAATGATGAAAACAGAGGTAGAATACATTGTCCCAATGCTATATATAATTGAAGACTACTTAAAGCTATATAAATTTATAAATTGGAGCTTTTCCCAAGTGCGGGACCTTGCGTATTGGGAAAGCTCTTCGGATGAAGGCCAATTCCTATTCCTGTGTTCAGGTGCACACAAACAATTTGCAAAGGATTCACTCAAAAACATAATCTAACTTGCCAGGGAGATAGGGTTGAGAAGATGCAAGAAAATAAACCTAATCTAACCAAGGTGATGCATTGAAGGAATGATGAACACCTGCTTTGCCAATAAACACAAACCATAAAATTGCAATACAATAAACATGCACAGGTAACCAAGGCTGCAATGAGAGATAATTTGAATGCAATGAATATAAGAGAGGGTTGAAATCATCCACAGACTTAGTTTTTATTGCTCCAAATATTGACACAATCCATTACAATGGCCAAGAGGCACAACATGCATTACAGTTTGAATGGGAGGTCTGAACTCCACAAATCCACTTGCTGATAAGAGAAGAAGGGAGGGGCAAAACAAGAATGTCCAACCTTTAGAAAGAAGCCCCTCCTTACAATTTATAGGAAGAAAAAGAGAGGGAGAAGAGAGGAATTCAAAATCTACCCCAACCACTTCTAGACAGCATTTAATTCATCTCATTATGGCGGTAGGTGAGAACCCTGACAAACCCTAAAAATGGCGAACTATATTTTGCATTTTTAAGAACTTGTAAGCTTTCCAAAAAGTCCTCTCTTGCGTGAATCGAGCTCCCAGTTGAAAGTTATGGCCATTTGAAGGTCTAGGTGGCATACTGTGAAAACTGGCCTGAGAGATCCAAAAATCTGAAAAGCATGGAACCCCGAAAACCCGAAATTCAGATTTTTGGACAATTTCATTTTGGAGAAAAAAACACTATTCATCACAAAAATTCCTTGAGATTTCCAAAACTTTGAACTCGAAACCCGAAAGTCCGAAGTCCAAAATTTGGAACTTCGGACTTCGGGATTTTAGACTTTTTCTTTCTACATTTGGTGCGATTCCCAAGGCTTATTTTTTCCGAAACCCAAAACCCGAAATTCTGAAAATTAGACTTTCGGACTTCGGAATTTTAGACTTTTTCTTTCGATTTTTCCAACTTTGCACGTGATTTTTTCAAAATGCTGAAAATGCTAAGGCCAAAACTTCGAGCCTTTTCTCCATTTTTCCCTTCGAGCTTTGATCTTCCTCGACGTTCCCCTATCATTCCTTTGATGCCATTACATTGCCAAGCTCGACTGCAACTTGATTTTTGGAAATGATTGTGAGCTCGCATGGCCAAACTATCCTCCATTCCTTACATGTTTGAAGGTAATGTTGATCAATTTTTCCCTAGGGGGCAAAAAATTGGACAACAATTATATATACATATTATTACAATAATAGATCATTTTATGAATATTTAAAAAAATTGGCTTTTTATTAATATTAAATAGTTATTTAAGTTGTTAATTGCAATTGTATTGTGTATTTGAAAATTTATGTATTGTAGTTATTGATTTAGTATAAATTGAATTGTAACAATATTTATTTTGATGACCTTCATCTTAATAATTGAAGTGCACTTTTAAATCCCTCCTTGCTTAAAATCTATCATTTATAAATAAAACATGATTTAATATATTAATTGAACAATCAATAAATCATTTATAATAAAAATAAATATTAAATTATCCATATACTCTCAAAACTAAATATATTGATATTTATTAAATATCAATCATAACAATAAATCTTCCATAATATTCTATACTCAAAATGATAAATAATTTCCAAGTAAAACATGAATACAACCAAAAAAAATATCTTATGGAAATTGTTTTTCCATGGAAGCCGTATAAACTACCCTAATCTCATAAAAAAACCTAAATAGGTATGGAAATTTTTATTAGCTATGAACAAATTTAATTACAAGATTTGAAGTTCATAATTTATTATAATATAATGTTAAAAACAATCCTCTAATTGGGGAGTTTAGAATTTACTGGAATACAATGCTAAAATATCAAATATTAATGATTTTAGGCACTTGGGATTAAATAAATAGTGCTTGCAAATGCAATTATTATTAATATTTATTATCCAACTTTAACCTGTACCAGCAATTGCAAACACAACTTTCAGAGAAACCCTTTACGGATAGGAACCATTGTACAGAATTTTTTCTTTAAAAAATCACTATATCTGTCCTAGATAGAGATTAAATCTATAGATCTCATGTAAAAAAATTTCAAATCTGGAAAAGATCTGTAAATAAAACAATGGCAGAAATTTTAAACACCTCATGCAACCATGAAGCTTTGTAATTTTGAAAGAGGTCATAATAAAAATCGGGTAAGGATTGAAGGGAGAATCTTGATTGAGTTCATCCGCTGCAAATTTTACCCACTCCAATTTTCATGGTAAATGCCTCCATCTTATTTATTATAGTTTGAGAAATTTTAAGTTTTGACTTCTTCTCCACGGATTAATGCCTAATCCCAGAAATTTAGATTCTTAATTATTATTGGCATGGATCAACTACACAGATCAATAAATGAACCGTTAGATTATTTCTTATCAACGGACCATAGGTAATGTGATGTATTTATGATATCCTTTTAACTATAAATATTTAATGATAGTTATCATTATTAAATTACAACTATTAGTGGTAAAATAATTTATAATATGTTTAGTCAATGAAATTTATATCCACAAAAAGTCTTGTAAATATTTTTTATTTCTAAAATTGTGAGAGATTATTTTGGATCTTTACTATACCACATTAATTAATTTGTTTATTATCCTTTCTACAATTTTTAAATAAAATTTGAAATAAAATTTTGGATAAAAATAATTGTGTGAGACATTATTTTGGACTTTTACTATACCACATTGATTAATTTGTTTATTATCTTTTCTACAATTTTAAAATAAAATTTGAAACAATATTTTGGATAAAAATAATGTAAAATCGATTATTTATATTATACACTATAAAACAACCATATCTTCTTTAAATAAGGATGAAATAATAGTATGGATATTACCAAATATTTCTAAAAATTTAATTTTTAAAAACAATTTAAATACATGATCCAATATGTTGTTATAAAACATATATGGACATTGGGGGTGAGTTTACGATCTAATTTTAAAATGTAAAACATTAACTATCTGTAACGCCAGTTAAAAATAACCCACTTGAGACCCAAGAAATAACCTAGGATTAGTTAGGAAAATTATGGAATAAATTTTTCTTATTTAAAGGATCCAACAACAAAGTCAGTAAGACAATGATCACACTAACAAGTTCTAGATCAATTCTAATCCATTAGAATATATTTTTCTTTTATTAACAATAATTAGAGGTCACAAGGTCCAAAATTAAGGGTTAGAAGTTTCAATAAGGTTCAAAGGGTAAATTCCTCACCATACTTATTCGCTAACAAAGCTTAAAGTTTCAACTTGATTTTTCCCATACTTAATGCATTCAAAAATTCCCTAAATCATTTCCATTCGATAGGAAATTTCCTCACCTTTCCATTGATATAAATAAGTCCTCCTAACTCTTCCTAAAACTCAAGTTATGGGCTGGCGGGCCTTGGCGTGAAAATTTTCCCTCAAAAGCGGGCTGTGGGCCCAGGCGTGAAAATTTGCCGAAAGGGTGGGTTGATGGGCCGTGGGGAGGATTTTTTGAAATTTTCCCATGTGGGACAAAAAATTGATTTTGCGCCCGTGCCCCCACGGGTCCGCAAGGGAAACATGGTGCCCTCCAAGCCAAAGTGGGGAAAAACGAGGGAAGGTGGGGCGACGGAGATGTTTGGAAGAATTTACCAAAGGTGGGGTTAAAAGGAGTAAGTTGTACGCAGGGGCCCGCATGTCCACGGAAGTGATTTTTGCAAGGCTAGGGTGGGAGTACGGAGCTGTGGAGATAATTACAAAAATTCACCAAAAACAAATTTTCACGAAAAGATAAAGTTTCAAGGGTTCCCCCTCCGCCGTGCTAGGTGGCAGGCATTCATTGGTTGCGGGATTGTGGGCGGTGGAGGAAACTAAGAAATTTTTTCAAAAACTTTAAAAAGTACCAAGCAAGAAAATAGTGTCACACCTCCATCATTGCCTCAGGAGGCCAGGCCATGTGACACTTCCAATTGGTCTGCATGGTAACAGTGAGAAAATTTTGAAAATTTTCCCAAAATTTTTCCGAAGTCCCAAGGGAAAAATTCGGACCGTAGGCCCACCAAGAAATTTTTTTCCCAAAATTTTAATGCCAAGTGAAGAAAAATTCATAAGGCCATAAATTTTGATAGAGAGCTTAGCTTTGGGAAAATGATGACTTTTTGTAAATCTCTCAATGCCCTCTTTGTATGGAGGCATTCATTTTAGATTTTGATAAAGTTTAAGGGGTCAATTTCATGAAAATGTTCTGCAAGTTTTTAAAAGCAAACTGGTAAATTTTAACTTATAAAATTTTGTTCAAATTTGATCTTCTCCTTCACTCAACATGCCAAATAGACATGGAGGATTATTCTAAGAAGGATTTAGGATGCATTGGAAGGTAATTTTGCTTGATTGATTTCAAATTTAAATTTTTACAACTTCTGACAGCTAAAAGACTGTCAAAAGGTTTGGGCCCGATTTTGCAATATTTCCTTAATTTTTTTAGTCTACTTGGAATCATTTTGATCACCTTAACATCAATTTAATATTTCATTTGTCTTTTATAGCTTACAGGGTCATTCTTGATATAAAATTTACAAGTATACAGTGGAATAAAAGATGGAGTTTATACAATTCAAAACAAGGATTAGTCTATGCCTTTTGCTATACTATAACAACATTGAATTCATTCCATGCTCATTTAAAGTAGTTATCTTTCCTTCAATCAAAATGTAGAAACAAAAATGCAGATTCTATTCTTTTCCAATCATGCATTTCAACAAGACATGACAATGCATTTTCTTCATACATATTTCCTTCTTCCAGTTTTCCAACCAGGGATTTCAAATACAGAATTTTAAATATAACAATGTCATTCTGAACAAGGTAATACAACTTCCATAAGTTCAATGAATCTTTTACAATTCTTTTCATATATATTTTCAAAATACAACATACAAACTACATATTTTTTTCTAATAAAAATCGAATACGAGCACAACTCTTTTACATTTCAAATTTCAACTTCTTTTTTTTATTCCTTCCCAAAATTCATCATACAAATTACATTTCCTTCACATTCTTTCAAAGAAAAAACAGATTCTATCTCTTTTTCATTTCACTTTACAAATCTCATAATCCATACATCCTCTTTCCATTTCAAAACATTTACAATACATCCACTTCAAAGTGGGAAATGTTACAATGGTATTTCATTTCACATGGAATATAAGAACTGTCTTCTTTTCTCATCTCTAGGACAATGACATGCATTCTACTCATTCTTCCAATTTGATCGTAACAAAGGCGGGGAAAGGAAGCACTCTCCACCTAACCAAGACATCTAATTAAGAGGGGAAGCCATCCTTCTTCATTGGCCCCCGATCCCAAACCGCAATGCAATAAGAAATGTATTTCAACTCATGGAAACAACAGCTTCCACATCATAAAGCAATCTTTCAACATGCACATTTCAACTAAAAACACAGTTCAAAAGAAAAAAAGTAGTTTAGAACTGCATTGAAACATTAAGAAAGAACATAGGCTTCATCATGCAAGCCAAAATAGCAAGAACTATGGGGGAAGCTGCTTATGGCTCCCAATGGGAATTATGTACACACTTGTAACAAACCTCTAATATAAATCATCACATATATCCTTATGCCCCCACAATCCTTCCTTATTCCCCCACAATTTTCCTCATGCCCCCTACAAAGTAAGAAATGCAAGCTATTTATTTTCCATGGTAGATCCCAATCCCAAAATCCCTCCACAAGAATTATGATGCCATTGGCATTCCCTTATGCCCCCCACATGGATTTCCCATAGCCTTCTCCTACACCATTCGTAAGGAGTCTACCCAACTAGCCAATAAACACACAAAATATTCACCATTCACACAAACATAAAAAGAAATAAAATCATATATGAAGAGCTAAGCTCCTACCTCTCCATGGTAGATTTTGTTCCAAAACCACAAGCTTTCAATGCCAAAATACAGTCCCAAAATCAGCAATTCCCAAGTATGAAATGCTCTCCAATCTCCTCCAAAATCAACAAGAGCTCCAAATAGCCAAGGAAAATTCACCCCCAAGGAAGCATTCCAAAAGTTCAACAACCCAAAACAAAGCAAGGAGTTTCAATTTTATAGAAGAGGGAAGAGAAGAGGATGAGGTGGATCCATGTAGGATGCCACATCACACATCCTCAACTCCAACAAAAAATTTAAATTCATTCTCCAAAGCACAATAAAGAGGTGGGTGAATAATATGACAAATAAACTTACACACTCCAAAAAGCCCACACCCCAAAGGACTGAATTTAATAAAATGTAAGAAGAGTGCAATTAAAACTTACAATTTGTCTTCCCAAAATGCATTAAAAAGGTCTAAAATCAACCCTCCAACCATAGGTATGGTTGGTAAATAAAATTAAGATGTATGAGACAAGTTTTACTTGTCCCACAAGCCTCCAAAAACAACCTCCAAGGAAAAATGGAATTTCCAAGGAGGTGGAGTGTTTCATACTCCAAAATCTAACTTACACAACTCTTACACATACTTACACATCACTTACCAAATTTAATACAAGAGCCAACAACTTCTATAACTACTTTCTTATATCCCAAATTTGATTGATTTATTTATTTTAACAATATGATTACTCACATTAATTCTCCACAATTAAAATAATCATTAAAGGGGTAAATGCATCACAAAATAAACACATGCAAACAATAGTAAAAAGGAACCACATTAATAAAATACACAAAGCCCTTGGTCACATTCAAAGGTAATCCCCCCATGGGAATCCCTAACAAAATATACAACACACACAACAAATACAGTTGCCATGGTGACCTTGTTGAATTCATCTAGAATTCTAATGTGGTTGGTCTCCAATCCCAATGTTTGTTGTGATAGTTTAACTCTGAAAACACAAATACCTCCTTCAGCCTCGTGGCCATATCAGAACATCTAACATGATATAAATATAATCACAAAATCATCTATACATATGAATCACAACAACATCAAGGAAATCAAAAATATCACTTACAATTTATATCAACAACTATATCATCATCATATAATGTCCATTTTCTAGATCTACTCACAATATCCAAAAATCATATGTCTGAACAACGTTCATAATATATCCATGTCAAATAGTATATCATCATCCACATATGAAGTGTCTCTAATAATCATCATGCATCATAACCAAATCAAGATCAACAATAATCCATGATCCAACATCTAACATCATACTAAATCAAAGCGTAATAATCTCCATAATGTAATCAACAATATCAAGATCGGTATCAAAATCAGCCAAAGGGAAGTGGGCACTACATTATCTTTACCATTGTAGGTTAGTGTGGGTAATCCACATTTATTAATGGGGAAATGTAAAGCTCCTCCTAGTATTAAAAATTAACATTAGTGTGAATTTTCTATAACAAGAATAGTTTTGAGTTTTTTACTGGAGATTTATTTTTAATCTTTTTTTGGTATCACGGGAGTGGCGAAGTAAATTGAAGTTATGATAAATTATTTTGGGTTGTTTAAACAATTCATAAATCTAAGTTTAACAATCTATTATTTTAAAATCATAATATGAAAATGTGAATTATCCACAAGAAGGAATAGAATATGGAAAATCCACAAATTTAAGTTTTCTATTAATAAATTGTTAAATCTCTATATCTTTTTGTTGATAATTCACATTATTTCCACAACAATTTATTAATGGATAACATTATGGATAAATCCACAGCAATAATTTTGTGTAATGTTTAATATTATTAAATATATAGTTTACATTTTGTGAAACAAAATATATATAATTTAAGTGTGTTGAATTTTGAAATATTTTATTTGTAAAATTTTTAGTGTATATATATTTTTTATTCAAACCTTCTAAATTATGTGAAAATTCAAGAAGACTTATACTTAACTTATAAACAATATCCATAATTCTATTTTCAAGGATATTTTTTTCCAAAATGAGGAGAAATCATGATTTATTTAAAATAAATATCAAGGATGTGGATATTTCACAATTTTCAATTTGAATTTTATGAAGTAGTGGAAATATTTTTCAAAACATGAGAAAATGTGATTTTTCCACAATGAAATGTGAAAAATGTTGATATTTAACAAATTAAATTTTTTTTTATGAAATTGTAGAAAATCTACATTTTATTTTTAAGCTATCTATTTAATGTTAATAATTCACAAATTTTCTACAAAATGATTTTTTTGTGGATAACAATGTGGATAAATTAGCCTACTTCTAGTAGTGACGATTGACAAAACTAGATGTCATCATGAAAATTTACCTTCTAGGTAGGGTGAAGAATTAAATCTTTCCCATAATCTAGGCTCTCATATGTTTTCCGACATGTGTTGTTAAGTTATTAACCGTTGGATCCATCAATATATGTCTAGCAATTCAAAATTATTTGTAGAGTTTCAAAATTTGTATTTGGTGTGAGTGATGGTAAAAATATGTTAAAAGATGTTGATACAAGATGAATTTCCATATATGATCCTACATACCAACTTTTATAAAAATATGCATGCTTAACATGTTTTATATGTTTAAATATCGTCAAGCAATTGACAAGGCCAAAGATTTGTTGTGCCGTTTAACATATTTGGAAATGTTACTAATATTATGCAATATTTTTCCCATATTGAATTAAATCAATTGTTTAATGAAACATGCACAAGAGAGATTTATATATGGAAAAGAAAATGTGTATATGTCAATCTTATAATATGTTGTAAATGTTGAAGAAATTTTTGAAAAACATGTATTTGGTAGCTGGAAAATATTAACAAATATTACGGATCTTACAAGAGATATAAAATTCAATATCGATGATAATATTTGTGTAGTTGTTAATGGGATGGGGATACTCATGAAAAAATTTCACAAACATTTTAAAGAATTTGATGAAATTTTTTCTAACATTTTTTTCTATACGATGTACATTATCTAATCGAAACAAGGATGAAATTGAGATAAATTTTACAAATCTTATCTAGTGAGATAATGGATCATTTTGAACTATATGAGTTTTTTTAAAGTAACGAGAGTGGAAAATCCAAATTTTTGGAACACTTTTGATGGTGATTAAGTAATATGTAATTTACTTGTAATATGCATGGCTACTCTCATTAAACATTTTAGTATATCTCGCATGATTAGTGAAGATGAAATCAATGGTATTTTACAAACTGTTTGACCGCATCTTGGTTAACACATTTTAGGCTTACAATGATATATCAATATTGGTTTCCTAAAGAACAAAAATAAAATGGTGTTATTATAATTTTATGGACAAAATTGTATCCTAACAACATTTAATAGGAAAATATTAGCTAAATTTTCAATTATATGAATTGTGTCAAAAAAATAATTTTGGGCTCTATGAAGATGAAAGATTATTTAGTGTCCAGTTTTTATTAAAGAAAAATTGAAACCAATAAGATAAATATCTTGAGATGTGTTTGAGATTATATATTCCACATTATTCTATGAATACATTTCCATATGAGAGAGAATTGGAAATTTAGAGATCAATCACCGAAAGGAGAGGCATTAATGATATAGTGAAGATGAAATATGATCTAAATAACAAGTATGAATATGCCTATGAGACATTAGATACAAATGTCATTTTTAAAATCGTGTTGTTGAAGGATTGTTTGAGTTGATGAACTTTTGTAGTGCCCACTTCCATTAAACACCTATTATTTTGATTTTGATATTTTTGGCTATATGTATGGACACTATATCATAATTTTGGAATTAGCTTGATGTTAGATGATTGAGATACATGGATTATGGTTGGACTTTGATTTATAGTATTATGTATGTGTGGATTATTAGGGGTATGTTATATTCATGATGATGGAGAGTCGACATGGTTATATTATGACATTCATGTGTAATGTCCCCTTTTCTATGCCAAAGGCCTAAGGGTCAAGTCGAGTCCAAGTCGGGTCATACCCAAGGGGCTGTGGACGCTGGGGGCTATTGTGAAGGGGCCGCATGGTACTAATATCCACGTTTTGTGCTTGGGGGTCACTTTTGGACCATGACGACTTAAAAGGGAAAAATTAACTTTAGTTACTTTCATTTTATTGGCCCCTCCATGGAATGAAATGCGCCTAGGGTTATTGGGGCTCGTTTTCCAAGGAGAAGTATATAAGGAGTGGGGAGAGTAAGGAAAGGAACCTTTTGTCATATACATTTTTAGCCTCCTTCATGTGCAGTTGTTGTTGTTGCGCATCTACAGCTTGTGGAGTCAAATCCCATAGGGACCCTAGCTTTGGTGGTGAGAGACTCGTCCCTACCTAGCAGGGAATTCTTCAGTAGTGAGATATCTACCCTCCTCTATCATTTTGGAGCTGCTTTTAGGGCTATGTGGTAGAGACATTATCAGAGGTTTCAGAGGAAGGATTTCTTTGGATTTGGGGGCAGTTGGGGAAGACAATTACAGAGGCTCTAGATCAAATTCATGGAAGCCATTTGGGCTGGGCGTGGCAACATGTTGAAGGCACCTCCATCATTTTTCGACCCCATTCCAAGTGAGGTGACTTGCAGCCTTTATTTGGGGGTTTTCCAATCGGTCGTTTTCATATCTGAAGGTGGAACTATTACTGCCTATATCTATTAATGTTATTTCCAAATATCCTTATTATTGCTCTTGTATTTAGAGGGTTATGAACCTCTGAATTTTTTTAGCCACCTAGGGCATTCTGTAATTTTTATGGCAGCAATATATTATTCCAAAAACATTTTCATAGTATTTAATATTACCGTTGCAAGATTCCCTCAAAATGTCATACACTGTGGGCAAATATTTTGTGTGATATCAATTTAATACCATTCTTTGTCCTAGTGGACATTTTCATTAAAAATTAGAAATTTTACTCTCGCTGCATTTTCCCATATTCATAGGATATTACATCATGCTTCGTTATATTGAGTAGACCTTAGCAGTTAAACTAATCTTGTGATCCTATGAATATTGATGAAATGTAAAATTGAGATGTGTAGAAATTTAAATTGGTAATGGTACTTATCTAGATGATGATTTAATTTAAATTATATGTGGATGTTTGATGAGGACATGAGGAAGAAGGATGTATTATATGTATTGTAAGTAAAATATAACACAACAACCAATGGGGGATTAGAGAACAACCACATCGGAAATTCGAATGAATTCAACAAGAGTCACCATGGAAACTAGTGTTTTGTGGCATGTGTCTTCTAGTAACGCCCATAAAAATTTGTTGCAGACGAGACCCGAGAACAATCCTAGGGTTAGCTAGAAAAATAATGGAATAAGTTTTTTTGAAAAGTGTACCCACAAAAGGTTCGAAAACAATGAAATTTGCCACATTAATGTCTCTAAGGTGATGATTTTAATAAATAATTTTCCACGATAACACAATATTTAAAATCTATATTATACTTTAATACATTGATTTGACTAAGCATGTTTAATCTCCCTAAGGATTATTTAAATAAAATTAATTCCTACTAAATTTGAATAATACCCCATGGGGTGTCAATGGTAAAAGTGGCCAACGAAATTAAATACGAAGGTTATTTAATTTCTGCAATGTTGAAACAACTAACAAGGTCCCTTATTAAAAAATTGGGTTAGGATAATGAGCACTTCCCTACCCCATAAAATAACCCCTTAAAAAGTCATCCCATATTTTGAAATTAAACCATTTAAATTAAAAAGTTAATTTCTATTCACCCAATCTCCACCTACTTTTTGTAGGGATGAATCTCATCCCTTGGATGGATTCAATTAGGACCCTTGATGAAGAAAAGAGGGCAACTAACCCTAAATCATGCTTATGAACTCTTCTTTCTCTATTCATTTGTCTCGTTGTTTCTCTTTTGTTTTGGAGGTTATTGGAGGAGGAAAGGAATCCATTTAAGGCCATTCCAAGATTTTGGAGGATCTTACAAGTTTCATTTATTTTCTCATTTTGCTTATACCCTCTCCTAGGGTTTCAATACATTTGTATAATTTATTTAGCTTAGTTTCATTTGGTTTTCCCAAATGGGCTTGTGGGTTTTACCCTATTTCACTTATGAAGTTATATTTAAAAATATGTGTGTGTGTGAGAGAGTGTGTGTGTGTGTGTACATATATACATACTTACATATACATATACATACATACATACATACATATATATATATACATACATATATATACATATATATGTATATATGTATATATATATATATATATATATATATATAAACGAAAATAAATGAAATACACGTATTCGCCGTAGTAACATTTTTTCCACAAACCCGCATAACAACAAAAATTCTAGAGGATATTATTGCTGCGGTGGGGTTAAATGTTTATTGTTTGAATGTTTGGGGTTGGGGTTTGTTTTATGATCAAGCAATAGTGTGGGGTGGGGAAGGGTCCCTCCAACCCTTACCTAATATACTAACATGCCGCAGCCATATATGGCTCTAAAACTTCGGCTTCTTTTTGTTTGATTACTTATTAATCATTTTACATATAGATCTTCATTTATACACACACACACACACACACACACGAGATATATATATATATCATTATTATTATATTTAAAAATAATAATAGTAATGTATATGGAAATATTAATATTATTATTGTGATAATAATAATATTTAAACAACAAAAGATACAATAAAGTCAATAGTAATAAAGATTTCACAAATTTTGGCCTAAGCTTTCTCAGCTTCATGACTGGATAGCCCAGAGATGGAGAGAAAAGATACAAGGTAAGATTGAGCTTTATCCTTGTGCTAAAGCTTACTCATTCTTTGTCTTTGAAACCCCGAAGATAGGGATTTAATTTTTAGTCAACATTGGGTTTGGGGGGAACATGGGCTTATGTCCAAACCATGGTATTCATCTTTCGACCCATTAAAGGAGTCTTTTGATACCTACCCGATTTGGGTTCGTCTACCAGGACTCCCATTGCAGCTTTGGAACAGATCTTGTCTCATTCTTTATAGGGGATACTTTAGGCTCATGTGTAGCAGTTGATGATAAGACCTCCATTCAAACCCATACTACTTATGCTCGAATCCTGGTTGATCTCGATACCTCCAAATGTTTACCAGCAGAAATCAATCTTCAGATTGGAGCCAGGCTCTGGGTGCAGAGGATAGACTATGAGAGACTTGCCTTCAGATGTAGGCGTTGCTTCCAAACTGGTCATGTTACAGATGACTGTGAACACTCCAAACGTAAGACCAAAACAGCCTGGTGGAGGGATTCTCTACCTGAACATCTTACAATCGACTCAAATCCGGCTAAGGATTCGAGTGCCCCCCTGCAAGCTAACTCACCCATCATGGTTGATTCACAGACCAATACAGAGAAGCCTCCAGATTATTCTTTACAGGCTGCTGATTCAGTGATTAAAGATATTCCGACCTCCCATTTGGGTCACTCCCCCATCAAACCTATTGCAGTTTTTCCGACTGTAGTGGATGTGGAAAATCAGGAATGGACAGTGGTGGATCGGAAAAAGAAGGGTAATGCCAAATCTAAATCCCCCACCATATCGGACAAGATTTGATTCTTGTCTTTTTGGGCGCTATCATTGCTACATTTTGGCTTATGGCCTGCTACGCAGTTGCTAGGCAGCTGTGTTGTTGTTTTGTTGCTGTTTTGTTGCAGCTGGTTTGCTTTTGTTGGTTCCTTCCTTGTCAGTTTTTGTTGGGCTCTTTTGTGATGATCGTCTGGTTGTTTTCTCCGTTAGTGGTCGGCCGGAGTACATTGTTATCATTTTTGTGGCCGGACCACTGCGTGTTTCTTTGTTTGATCACCTTCTGCCCAAACGGTGTTTATTTCTTTGTTGTCAGGTTGTTGATTGTTTCTTTGCAGACTGCGTTCTGCACTTGGTCCTTATTGTTATATCAGGATGTTGATCCTTTTTTTCGAGCTTTATTTTCCTATTCTGGCTTCTGAGCCTTGCTGTACAAGGGTATAGTCCCTTTCAAAAAACTATTTGCCAATAATAAAAAAATAATAGTTATGTTATTAACTAATCTAGGTTTTGCACTTAAGGTTTCTTTGTAAAATTTTATAGTATTAGGATAAGAGGTTTTAAAAGAAACCAAGTCAATCTCACTCATCGTTATATCAAGTTACAACACGTTTAGAGGAATTTTACCATAGTTTATTAAAAAAATTACATGATACAATGAGGCTAAGCCAAAGTTAAGGAAGACTTTTTCCTTTCTCTACTAGTATTTTCATATTAATCTATTTTTTTATTAAGCGAGAAAAGACAAGCGAATCTAATTTCCTTCCATTTAAGTATGCAAGGTTTAACTTTATTTCAACAATGCAATAAAATGAGGAAGATAATCTAACCACTTCTTTTACATGCCTTTCAAGTAACACAATGAAATGTACTTTCAACAATATTTCCAATAATTTATTTAGAGCAAGAGAAATACACTTTTGTGGGAAATAAATCAACTACAATGAAATAATATATTTCCTTTTTAATCTTATTTTCTATTTCAACTAAACTAGCTTTACCAACACAATTATTTCTTTCCCCTTTTCAACATACAACACAACTTTGATATCCAAGAATCAACACAAATTTTCATTACAATTACTAATACAATGTCCTCCACTTTAAGTGGGAAAATTATACAAGAATGTAGCTAAAATGAAATGCAATATTACAAGTTCCTCCACTCTAAGTGGGAATAACAAAAAGGCTTTTCACAAGAATGAATTTCTTAAGGATTCCAACAAAATTTCCAAGTTTCTCAAAACCAACAAGACAACTCCCTCATGATTGTCTTGATCCACAAAAATGGGGGAGAGGCAACATTCTCCACCCAACCAAAATATCCAATGAGGAGGAGAATCCATCCTCCTCGTTGTCCCCGAGCCCCAACCAAATTACAATGAGAGGTGATTCCAACACATGGAAACAAAAATATTCCACATCACAAACCAAGTATTTCACAACCTTTCCAAATCCAAATTCAACTCAAATTACAAACAAAATGAGGAGAAACAACAAAGTATAAAAGGCTTCTAAATGAAGAGCCAAAGGAGCAATAACCTATGGGGAGGCAATTTATGCCTCCCAATGGGAAATGGGTGTGCACCTTACAAACCTCCAATACATATATCAAATCCCCTACATAATCTTATGCCTCCCTTAAGTATTTCTTATGCCTCCCTCAAATATCTCTTATGCCTCCCTCATTCTATTATGCCTTCCTCATACAATAACAAGTAAGAAATGCAAGCATTCCTTGTCTAAGGTGGGGCACCCAACCCAAAACTCCCTCCAAAACATGAAATAACTCTTATGCCTCCCTACATGAATTCTCCCCATATTCCCCTCCTACACAACACTTAGGAAATCTACCTAAGCACCCAACAATCATTCCAAACACAAAAAAACAAGCACACAAACACAAAATAAAGGAATAACATAAGAAAAAGTAAAGCTCCTACCTTTCCATAGTAGAGCTTATTTCAAGATTCAAACTCCAAGCTCCTTCAAACCCAAGAAATCACTAACAATCACCCACAAAGATCAAAATCTCTCCAAAATCCTCTAACTCCAAGAAATGTAAGAGCCCAAAAGAATGAAGTAACCCCCAAACAAGCAAAATAACTTGAATAAATAGAAAAAGGAGAGAGGAGGATGATGTGGCTCCAAGTAGGATGCCACCTCATTTCCTCTCTACTCCACCTCACCCTAGTCAACCCCATACTCAAAAGCACAATTAATAAGTGGTTTAAAAATTACATTTTACTTACATACACAATCTAAGCCCACACCCCTTAAGGACTAAAATAAATACATGTAAGAAAGTGCAATAAAAATTACAATTTGTCTTCCCAAAACACATAATGGGGTCTTATTTGACCCCGCAACCCATAGGTATGCTTGGAATAGAAATTTAATAGGTGTGGGACAAGTTTATCTTGTCCCACAAGCCTTCAAAATTGGTCCTTAAAGCCAAAGTCGAATTTACATGAGGGGGTAGAGTGTACAACACTCAAGATCACAAGTAGTCAATCTTACAACACAAAACCTAAGAGCCATCTACTCTAATAAATGAAAAAATTTGGTCACATCCATAATTAGTTAATAACAAGATTAATTATCTTAAATAGGACACTAAAACCCATTAAGATAAAGGGGAAGATTACATCATTTTCTAACTAATAATCCAAGGAAATTACATCACTAAAAATAACATACTACATTAAAAAAGGAAACTAAATAAAAAAACACATAACCCCTTGTTCACAATCTCTCCCCCTAATGATAATTCAAACACACACACACACAAACACATGTTTCCATTGTGACCCTTATTGAATTCACCTAGAATTCCAATGTGGTTTGTATCCAATCCCCACGTTATTTGTTGTGAATAAATTTACCTACAAAATGCATAAATAACTCCTTAGGTCTCATGGCCGCATTAAAACATCCACAAAGTAAAATATGTAATATAATTCCAAAATCATCTATATATGAATCAAAACATCATCTAGGAAAGTAACGATATCATTTACAATTTCTAACAACATCTCGATTCTACATTTCATCAATATCCATATGATCATAAGATTAGTTCAATTTTTCTAGGTCTACTCAATATGACGAAATATCACATGTCTAAAATATATAATTATAACGATGTCAACAACATATCAACATCAATATAAAATCTATCTAATAATCCACACGCATCATATATGAATCGAAATCAACAATAGTCCAATATCTCTAACATCTAACATCATGCTAAATCAAAAACTACAACCATATCTATAATTATAGTTGACAGTATCAAAATCAATAATAAAAAGGTGTCGAAGGGAAGTGGGCATTGCATCCCCCTCCCCTTAGACTTGAATTCCTCCTAGAAGTCATTAGAATAGGTTTGGAAACTGAACTCATAGCAATGTATCATCCTCCCATGTAGCCACAGTCTCATCATAGCTGTCCCACTTGACTCAAACCTGGTCAATCTCTCTGCCTCAAAGGCTCAGTGGTCATGCACTCTAAAATGGGGACAGGATCCACCATCATCTAACCCTAATCCTGCACCTACAAGGAGGTCCAATCTAGTACATGACAAGGGTCTACAATATATCTCCTAAGTACAGAAACATGAAACACATCATGGATGCGAGACAAGCTAGGTGGCAATGCTAGACGATAGGCCAAAGGACCAATATGCTCCAAGATTTCAAAGGGACCCACAAATCTAGGAGCTATCTTAGAGCATTTTTTTTAATGAATGGGGCTCTTATGTGGCCTGACATGAAGGAACACATTCATGCGAACATAAAAACCATGATATTTCCTATCCTGATCCACATAATTCTTCTACATGTCTTGTACCTCCCGCAATCTCTTTATGTTCATAACAACCACCGCTCCATGTCTAGTAATAACACCGGCCCAAGAGAAACCCCTGTCCTCTAGCCTGTCCCAATTAAGAGGTATCCTGCACTCTCGCCATATAGTTCCTGAAAAGGATACATGCCTATCGAACTCTGATAACTATTATTGTAAGAAAACTCCACCAAGTATTGGTACTCCTCCCATCTCGATCGATGATCCATAACGTACATCCTGAGCATGTCCTCTAAAATCTTATTCGCCCGCTTAGTCTATCCATCTGTCTCAGGGTGATATGTTGTACTGAAATTGATCTTTGTCCCAAGAGCATGTTGCATGGTAGTCTAGAAGTGGGAAGTGTACAAATGATCGTGGTCACAAATGATCTTCCACGGAATCCTGTGCAACCTAACTATCTCATCTAGATATACCCGTGCCACTGCACTAGCTATGTAGATGGTCTTCACTAGAGAAAAATGAGACACTTTCATCAATTTATCCACTGTGACCATGATGGTGTCGTGGTGGTATCTCGACATCGGTAACCTAACAATGAATTCCATGGAAATGGTGTCCCACTTCCACTTCGGTATAGCATGAGGAAAGAGAAGGACAGTTGGATGTCGATGTCCGTAATTCACCTTCTGACACTCTAAAAAACATGACAAACACCGAGTCATGTCTCTCTCGAATCCCCCCTCCAATGGTACAATTGTCTCAAAGTTATGTGCATCTTCTTCACCCCGTGATGGGTTGAATAAGGTGCATGATGAGCCTTTGTCAAAATTTCCTTTCTCAAGCCTCCGTCTCTAGTGACATATATCCAATCTCTTCTTCAAATAAGGCCATTTGCCTCTAATTAAAAACCATAAAACTTCCCCTCAAGGGGTCTCGAGACTCAATCTCCGCCCCGGCTGCAAGGTAGAAGCTTTTGTGAGGAAGCTATTGTAAAATCCTTCTCTCGCATATCTATTCCCACTAAAGTGGCCATAACCACATGTCTTTGTCTACTAGTCACATATGCAACCAATTTCTCCTTCCCCTTCACATGCTCTATCTCCATTTCATATTCATAAAGAAACTCTATCAAACTCCGCCGACAAGTATTAAGATTTGGCTCCGTGAAGAGGTGGAGAAGACTCAAGTGATCGGCTTTGAGTGTAAATCTCTCGACCAAGGAGGAAGCGTCTCCATCAAACTAAGGCATGAAAAACTGTTGTAAGCTCAATATCATGAGTTTGATAATTGAGATCATAATCCTTAAGTTTGCGAGACTCAAAAGTAACTACTCGCCCTCTTACATCAACAAAACTTCAAATATTTCCAAATAAGCATCTCGTGCAAACAAACAACTTGACTCGTGGATCTAGCACTACAAGAATAGGAAATTTCATGAAACATTCCTTCATTTCCCGAAAGCCCGATCACATCTCGTCTAACCATAAAAACTTCTTCCCTTTCCACTAAAGGGAAGTAATGGGGTGCATAACTTGAAAGAAGTCTTGCACAGATCTCATGTAATATCCTACTAAACCCATGAAGCTACATACCTCTAGACACTAGTAGTTCATCGCCAATCCATAATAGCTCAAATATTGGAAGGATTGATTACGAGACCTTACCCAAAAATGATATGGCCCAAATATCGCACCTTTTTTTTGAAAGAACACACACTTCTCCAAGTTCCCGTAAAGATGCTACTCTTGAAGACACTCAAGAACCTAGTGAAGGTGCTCCTCATGTGTACATGAGTAAATCAGAATTTCATCAAGTAAAATGAGCACAAAGTGATCCAAGAATATCCTGAACCCCCATTAATCAAGCTCATGAACACTACGGGGGCATTCTTCAAACCAAAAGGCACTACTATGAACTTTTAGTGGCCATATCTATATGAAAGTTAGTCTTATGAATATCTATCTTCATGATCCCCTACTGATGATAACCTGAATTAAGATCTATCTTGGAGAAAAATTTGGCCCCCTTCATCCGATCAAATAAATTGTTAATGCGCAGAAGGGGGTAACGATTATTGATCGTTACTTTGTTCACAAATTGGCGGTAATCAATACACAACCATAGAGATCCATCCTTCTTCACAAAAATCACTGGTCCACCCCAAGGGGATACACTAGGAAGGATAAGGAATTTCTCTAGAAGGCCTTCAAGCTGAAATTTGAGCTCTTAGAGCTCAAGATTAGTCATCTGATATGGTGCTTGTGGGATAGGCTATGCACCCGTAACTAGATCTATGTGAAAATATATCTCACATGGGGGAGGTAACCCATGTAGCTCCTCAGAAAGACATCAAAAACTCTCTCAATATGGGATGATAATCAAGGGATGCTCCACTAGAATCATCCACCCATCTGTCATTAACCGTAATAGTATACATCTAACAACCTCGTTGCACACACCACTTAAGCTGTATAATGGAGATGGTGTGAATAAAAATGGGCCTCCTATTTCCTACAATCACCGACTTAACTCCTAGATCATTTGTACAAGATATAGACTTATGGTAATACTCCACTCTCGCTCGTGTGTGCAGAAAAACGGTCCATTTCCAAGATGAATCCATACGAACCCAACAGAAGGATACAAATATCCGAGGGGTGAAGGGTCCCAAATCCACTTCGCACTCCTTAATGAAGGAGTCTACGAAATTTTAGCTCGAGAAGACATTCCAATGTCCTAATTAAGACCCTACCTAACTATCACTAGGCTATAATTCTCTACTAAGGATGGTGCAATAAAAGAATCTGATGAACCAGAATCAAACAAAATGGAGGTAGGAATACCACCAGTGCTACCTATCATCTCTATGACGGTACTCTAGTGTTCATCCTAGCGGTTCTTGACCATTGCATAGATCTGATTGTTGTGCCCCATGTGACCAACTAGTAGGCTCAGAAATATGTGTCTTACCCTTGTTACTAGGGTTCTATGGGAACTCCCTCCAATGATGTCTAACAACACCACAACCATAACAAAGCTACCCATTCCTCTCCAATGAGATGTGGCTCCTTTCAAGACTCTAGAGGTCCGTGTTGTGTATCCCGATTAGTGCTATGGACTCGTTAAGGTCTCTACTAGTGAGCTTTTGGTAACTATGCTCTCGGCACACCCTGTGTTCTAATGGGAACCCTAGGAGTAGGCCCCATATTATGTCCTCTCTCAAGGCCAAACCTCCGAGTAGGCTGAATGGTGGATGATTATGTTGCTAAGGTAGCTTTGTGGTGGTCTAAAATAAGACTATACTAAACCCTATCCACCACGAGGAGGAACTAACCCTCTCAATTTTCTATTCAAAGATCCCCTGGACGTGGCTCCAAACTCGCCTCCCCGGCCTACTACGTCTTTCCTCATGTCTCCTCTATAATGTAGGCCTTCAAAGACGACCTCTACTAAGGTTTGTGGGAAATGAATGTGCATCACACCACCCAAATCCAAATTTAGGCTCCTCATGAACCCGTGAATCTGCATGCTACTCATCCCGCATATAGTTGACATCTTGGAGTAGGTCCGAAACTCACTCTCATACTTAGTTAATCATCATAGATGCCCGATCGAGGTCATGGAACTCGTCTATCCGGTCTTGAATAAACCTCGGGATAATTATCTCTCCTGAACCACTCCTCAAAGAGCTCCCTGGTAAGAGTCTCTAAATCAACATAGAGCTTATGTTCATCGGTCCTCCACCAGACACCTTCTCCATCCCTCAAAAGATGGATTGCAACACAATATTTCATGTTAGTAGTACAAGGGTACAACATTAAGCACCTACCTAAGCTCACTAACTAGGCCTCTGCACTCGAAATCCACCTATATCTCAAGAATAGTGAGATGGTCATAGCTTCAAGATCTCACCGATATGGTCTCGTAGCTTTCTACTATTGACCCCAATGCCTCTCTCGCATGTTAATCTCTAGGTCTAGGGCTCCAAGACCTATCCTTGTGTCTTGAATTCCTATCTCCCTGTCCCCTCTGTGGTGATTGTTGAAATGTTTTTCACTTGTCAAAAATGCACAACTCAAAACTTTGTTACGATGGATAACATTGGTGAAGTATACCTAAGCTAGGGGAGATTATATAAGATTATGTCATTATTGCTCATTTATTTAAAAGATTACATGAAATATGTAACTATGTGTGTTGTTACAAAATGTAACAGATCACATAGTCTACAATTTCATGACCATCCTTAGCAAAATAACAAAATCCCCGAAGGACAGTTGTGTTGTCTTGATGAGGACATCCAATTGCAGAATAGGTGAAGTGTAAAGTTTTGGAATAGAAAACATAAGTACAGATAAGAGAAAATCGAGTTCATCGAATGTTACAAGTTATATTCAATGTTCTTTCCTTCATGATTAAGACATTCAATTGTCTTATGGAGTTGTTTAGTTCATTATACAAATCCATACGTAAAGTAGAAATGCAGAAAGAGATATAAAACTCATTTACAGACTTCAATGTTATACTCACAAGGAGTTTTGAAAAGTTTCCCACAAAATCCAGGGATGTAATGAAAAGTAAAGTATAGCTACTAAAAATAAAGATACACATGCATGAAAGAGAAAGCAAAGGAGTATGAGTGAACCCATCATTGCCTTGGGATTTATTTCTTTGATCGAAGCATCTCTACTCCAACCTTTTCCACATCTCTATTGAAGAAGCCCCGTGCACGAAAAGAAAAGACGTTAATAGTCGTTATGATCTCGGGGATCAAACCATATTCCTACACTATCCTACTTCTTGCATATGAATCTTCCCAAGAATGAGATGTATTCTACTTAAAGGAAAAATTATATGCATACTTTATTCACTTAGAAAGAAGAAAGCTAAAACAAAGAAGAAAACATTGACATAAGAGAGGCCAAAAAGCCTAATCATTTTGTAATTGTTTTCCTAAGTGTGTAGGTATTGTGTCATACCAAAAGACCGCATGAAATAAAAGGAAAAATGTAACTAAACATTCCAACAACTCTTCGAAATGGAAGAGGTTACAAGAAAAGAGTGGAAGATAGAAACAATTGTTTTAGTTACTGCGGAAGAGTGAGAATCAGATTTTAAGAAGTCAAGCTGAATGAGAAGAAGGGATTTCAAATTCGAAACAAGATGAGAGAGAGGATTCTAGGAAAAATTTTATAGGGCTTCGCCATGACTTTTCATCATGTTGTTTTCAATTACTACGTGCTTTAAAGGAACTATGCAAATCAAATAAGTGATACAAGAAGCAGAAAAGCATCACATGATCAAGATAAATAGCTAACATATTTTCAGTTCTCAAATTGCTATATCAGTTCAGCAAGAAAAGTGTTACTTTCCATATTCTAGATCAGAAAATACAACTACTATTTCTGGAAAAGGCATTATAGAAATGATTCGGAAAAAAATTCCAAGGCTTCGCCATGAAAAATCAACATTTCAAAGCATCTAAGTAAGAAACAATTGTAGAAAGGAAATAAAGCATCTGAATCAAGGTATATGCCCTGAAAATAATATCTGAAACAATTAAAATATTGCTTCTATTTTTTAGAAAAGCACTTACAGATTACAAGTTCACATAATAGAAATAATGCAACCACTATTATACTTTCACAGTCAAGTATTTTAGAAATGAAGCAAATATGAGAGCACAGAAATACTATAATGTCAATGAAGTATATTCATTCAAGAAAAGTAGTACTCATCTATGACATGATCAGAAGCCATTATAGGTAAACAAAGGAGCTATCTCATGATGACATTAGAAGTGATAAGTAATTCAAGTAAAATCTACAGTTATAAAGTTATTCAGAAAGAGATAATAACCTAGATTTAAAGTATAACTATCTTTTTAGAATAGGTATATCAATTCAAGATCATAGTAAAGGATATGATTATAATCTAGAAACTGTAATCAAAGAAGCAAATCACATCCAAGAGTAGAGTAGTTTTATCGGTGAAGGTAGTCCCGAAGTAAAATATCGATACAACTCGAAGAGCTATGAAAAAAAAGAATACTGATTTTCAGAATAGCTTCAAGAAAATATCATTGAAAACACGAAGGAAAGAAACATGTTTTTGAAGTATCGGAACTCTTGAGAAGGCCAGTAAGTATAAAAATACAAGGATAGAGCACATCAGTTCCTTGGACAAAGACCAGACTACAAAGCCAAATGAAAAGCAATACCAATGTATGAGCCTTTATTGCATCACAAAAATCTATAGGACTCCATCAAATCTCAAAAATGATTAAGTATGGTGACCACATCGAAGTAAAACAAAGTAGATTACAATGAATTCAAAACGCAATAGACATAAAGAGGGTAGATCTGAATCATCCTATAATGAGCTACAAATTCAGAAGTAAATCTCTAGAACCCATCTCGAGCAAAAGAAAATTTCAGAGGAAATAAAAACTAATACGAGATATAAAAGGCACAGAGAATAGATTAATGAAATTTTCTATGCAAAAGAACATCTAAATCAGGGACAATGAACGTAAAGAGAGCATACTAGTTGAACTCAAGGTGAACTACTCTTGAAGACCATCAAGATCAGAGTAAGAGGGGAAAACACAAAATGTTTTCAACACAAAATCCCTAAAGGAACCACGAATAATGCAAATAAATAGTGAATTATCAGTGTTTCGAAGTCAAAGTAATAATGACAAAACAACTACTATGCTCAGAGGTCAAATACTTACCATCCTTGCATCAAAACAGTGATGCTAATAGGATAGAGCCCAACAGATCTGAAATGATGAAGAAATGTAAATATTTGAGCCGCATGACATTACACTACCTCAAAATAACAAGTTTCGAGCTCAACTAATCATCTTTGGAGGTTATAGAGTTCATAGAGCTCAAAGACACAAATGATGGCAACTAGAGAGAAGGTAATTAACAGAGCTTACAATCTGAGCCCAACAAAGAAACAACCATGATACACAAAATAACCTAGCTCGTAGAAACCATTTCGCCGTAAGATCTAAACTTCAAAAGTTGCAACAATGGCATCAAAAAAATTTAACAGGGATTCGCCCACATACCATAAAACCGAATGAAATGATCATCAAACCCAAGCTTTCTTTTACCACCCGAGCCCAAGTATGGGTTAAGTTCAAACCCAACCATGATTTTAGATCAACAATTAGGATTCATCAAGTACAAAGATCAAAGGCTGAGGATTAAGCTCAAAGATCAAAACAGTAATCACGGTAGTTCTCACCAACCACATTAATTACAGAGTTACAAACCCTAACCACAAGGTTAAAGATCAATGACATCAGGCCAATCATTACAAAGATCAATGGTGTAGGTTCCATTTCAAACATCAAAGAAAACTCGGCCTAGGTCAAATTTCCACCGACAAAGTGTATGAGGGGTGAGTCACCATGGAGAAGGGGACACCCACGTGTCCATCAAACAAATAATCATTGCCAAAGACTTTCAAAGTCTAAACCATAGTGTATGCCTTCAAATAATCAAAATCTGACCAAATTATGCCAAATGATCACCGAAAAGGTGAATTTCAAATTATACACTACCAAACATGCAATGACCAACACATATATACATGTGTGTATTTATCAAAAGGTGGTGGAGAATATAGTGGCATGTGCCATGTAAAATGGTCGACCCTTTTATATGCTAAGCCCACAAAGGTGGCCAACCATGTTGAAGTGTAGAGGTGGTCCCCTACATTGGATGTTTACCTTGCAAATATTTTGATTTATTTACTCACATGTAGAGATTTGATTTTTGAATGCCTTCACAATAGGACAAAATAGAGAAGAAGACAAAGTTGCATGTTCATGGAGATGACTTGCATAACAAGCAATATACTTTTGGCAAAATTATTCACTCACCTTATTAAAAATAAAACAGTCAACTTCAGTTGAATAATATGTAATCAATGACTATTAGTGCCTCTTGTACTAGTTTGTATTATTTTATCCTTTTACTTATTATTAAATAAAGAATAAAATTAGGATACATGGACAAGTACAGCCTTAGGCTATTTTTAGGAAGGGTGGGAAAAATTATTTTGGCTATATATTGTGTGTTTTTTCAAAGCATAGGTGATTCTTCTAGAGGACTTTTGGTTATAGGAGTACTAAAGTAATTTTTTGCCAATTTTTTGTTTAGTGTGTGAAGTGTTTTCTGCCTTTCCAATTATTTGTAGTCTTGTGTATGTTTCTATTAGTCTTGTGAATGCAAATTCCTTGACCAATCATCTTACTCTGCTACAAAATTTAGTATTTTCTACTAAATTTTAATGTGCATGTTAACTTATCAATACTATTGTGATTTTCCCTCAGTACAACCAAGTATTTTCCCTTAAACATTTTGTAGAAAACTATTGGCTCATGCATCAAGAATCCTTCTCATAGCAATCGTGCATATACTTAGTCAAAGCCCTCATATAATTTTTGTGTATCACCTCAATCAAGTTATTTCACAGCCATCTTTTACCCTTAATCCTAGAAAATCAATTTAGGATACATCAATAAGGAATTGGCCTTTTAATCCTAGAGACTCACCTCAAAATAGGTATACCCATAGACCTGAGCTGTTTCCATTGTATCTACGAAAGAGAGATCAATTTTGCAAGACTAGAAAACTTTCAGCCATCTCTCTACAGGGTGCACTTTCTAGAGATAACAACTTTTGGCATGCCCAGTGGGACCATGAATTAGATATGCATGCAAACAAGAGATTAAAGTTTACTTTTTGGAGCAAGTTGCAACAATTTATTCTAAATATTTTATGATCATTTGGCAACTCCATAAAGCTGATTTCAAACCAATATTGTAGTATGTTCCATGCCTAAAGTGACTACAAGATCACCGGTAAGAGGAATTCCTTCTGATTTTGTTTCTTTACCTTTGAATTTTTCTAGAAGGAGAAGAGTTGGTAATACTTTACCTTATAATAGACCTAGTTTTGGTAACCCTCCTAATATTCCTTCACCATGTATCAATTTCTCAATTAATATCCTAGTTTTTCAAATGGCTATCCAACCACCAAGGAATTTTGTGACCTTTACTAATGGCAGTCCATTAGTAATCCTAGTTTACCATGACATTCCTAATGCTGCCATGAAAATTTTGCCATCATTCATGGGTGAAAATCAAGTTATGCCAACTGAACATATCAAAGATGTTACAGCCCTATGTGTAATCCATAATATCACTCATGAAGACATGGCTCTAAGACTTTTAGCTACATCTTTTAAAGGGAAAGCCTTGCAATGGTATAGAAACCTAGAAATTGGTAGCATAAGAACTTGGGATGAATTAGGTGAAAAATTACTAATGCAATTCTAGGATAATTCAGATCAATTGTCTCTCATTAAACAATTGTCTAGTATTAAAATATATCCAAATGAATTTATGCCCATTTTCAATATCCACTTTGCTAGAACTTGGGAGAGAATTCTAGCAAGTGTCAAGCTTCAAGATTATCATGCTTTCCTTTATTATCTTAGAGCATTAAACAATGATATCTCAATCATGATTTGGTTAATGGGTGGAGAGACACTCCCAGCAGCTTATGATATTTCTATCTGAGCTGAAAATAGCCTAATTCAAGCTGAAAAATTGGCACTAAGGCCATCAATGCCTTTTTTGGTAGATTTAACACCTATTCCTCAACCTATTACAATCATAGAGCCCACTATTAGACTCCGATTGAGAACTAAATTGCATTACCTAGTAGACCCTACCAGGATCCTTATCAGCCCTACCAAAAGAATCAACAAAACATGCAGCCCTATCAATAGAATCAAAATTATAGGCAACCTTACCAACAAAGGCAGTTTGACCCAAAGGCTCCTAGTTCATCTAACGATTTAGTCCCGCTTAATATGGATACGAGTAAGAGTGGTGTCAACCTTGCAATCAACCTCATTCAACTACAAATTTCCCAAATACTTTTCTCGAATCAATCTTGTTGCACAACCTCAATCGAAACATTGTTTATGCCTCAAATGGAGGGTGGGAAGCAAGAGACTCATGTTTGAAAGCACTTGAATAGAATTTAGTCAGCTTTTAATGAGGAGGATTTCATCAGTAGTCACTACAAGGGCTCAAGGGACAGATGCTAGAAAATAAAAAGAAACAAAATAGGCCCTATCCCGCCTATCGTCACCGACAAGACCGCATCTACAACTCCAAAGTCAACTAACAACCCTGTTGTTACTCAAAAATCAGCAAGTGTCCTAGTTGATAAAGGTCATCAAAGACAGCTATAGCCTGATCCAAGAAGATTGTTTATACATCGATATTCAAGGCAATCAAGCAAAATCAGTTTTGTCTAAGGCCTACTCTAAAACAGTTGATTTTGTCTCTAAAACAGTTACTTCCTTTAACATTGTTGATGTAATGAAAAATCATAATGTTAACATCACATTGTGGGATGCTCTAAGTATTCCTGGACAACAAGATTTACTTTCGCAAGAACTAGCTAAGCTGCAGATTTATTCAAATAGAGTAGAAAAGAAAGTTTAGAAGACAGACATGGTCCTTGGAACGTTTGAGCAAGACTGTCTTAAATAAGTTAATCTGGATGGTTCGAGAGTTTCAATGCTCATGACATCAAGAAACCACCACCATTTTATTTATCACTGATTATTGGTGAAAATCTAGTTCATAATTGCATGGTGGATAGTGGTGCAAGTAGCATAGTTATGCCAAAAGTGATTACAAAAAAATAGGGTTGTAGTATGAGCCTATAGAAAGGAGTGTCTTACAGCTTGATGGAACTGCAACTAATATGGTTGGTATAATCAAAAATTTAGAAGTGACATTACATGCTTGCCCAAATTTTTCTCTTCTATAGGATGTTACTGTTGTGGAACTATCTCCATATTTTTCCTTGTGCTTATCTAGATATTTCACGGTGAAAATACTCCTTATTTCATAGTGAAAATATGTTACTATTGTGTACCTATCTCCATATTTTTCCTTGTGCTTATCTAGATATTTCTCATTGGTCCTTTTTTTTTTACTACACATTATGGAACTAAGGTTACTATCAATTCAGAACCATTGGCTAGATTCCATATTGAGCCTCATTCTCCAAATGTAGTAGCTAATTACTCAGCTTTAGAGCAATCTGATTTTGATGATGTAGCTCAAGTTTCAGCATTAGATGGTGTTTCTAACATGTTTATGGATGAAAATATAGTTGAAGAACATGTCCATGATCCTTTTAAGGAAGTTCAAGAATATTGTTTTGGTGTGTATTGTATGCATGAAGAAAATACACCACTTCCCTCGCTGTCCAAAACAAAACATTCAGAGAAGGGATTTAGAAGCTTCATTTTGATGGAGCTAAGAACAAAAAAGGACAAGGAGCAGGTTTGATGCTCACTTCCCCAACAAGCAAAAGTTATTTCTCATCTTTGAGTCTCCAATTTTCATGTACTTGCAATGTAGCTGAATATGAAGCATTAATTCATGGCTTGATTTGGGCCGTAAAGAAAGGTATCAACACATTACAAATATTTGGTTATCAATCAAGTAAAAACTTAAATGTTTGTAAGAATCCTCTAATGAAGTCTTACAGACATAGATTTTCAGACTTAATGGAATATTTTAACGCTATTAATATTCAGTCTATTCCTAGAGCTGAAAACAAGCATGCAGATAGACTTGCAGTAGTTGGTGCTAGTTTTGAAGTGTTGGAACAAATGAAAAATAGAAAAATTCAGCCTCATATTAAGCTAATTGTCAGATCTTATATACCTCATAATAAATCAAATTGACAAGTTTTTGAAAGTGATGATAAAATCTACAGGTTTTTGCAGCAAGAAGCTGAATTTTCTGCAGTTAATCATGATAAGTTACAACATTTATATGGTGATCAGATTGTTTAGTTGAAGACAAATAAATTGCCTCAAGGTCTGGTCACATTGGAAGACATCTTCAGTATTGATGATCAGTTAAGAAAGGTGAACACTAAAATGTCAACCCCCTCTGATAATTACAAAGAGATCTTGGTTGATGAAGGGAAAAAGCTATTTCTTGGAAAGGTATGTTCCTTAATCGAAAAGAAGTCATTTATTAATCTTTGTAAAGAGTTTAAGGATGTTTTTTCTTGGAAATACCAAGATCTGAAAGGATTTCATCCTAGTCTAGCACAACATACAATCGAGTTACATCCAAATGCTAAGCTTGTTAGACAGAAACAGAGGCCTGTAAATCCAAAAATAGAACCTCTGATGAGGAAAGAATTATCTAAATTGATTGAATCAAGTATTATCTTTCCAATTAAGCATTCAAGTTGGCTAGCCAATCTTGTTCCTGTTAGGAAGAAGAACGGTGAAATCAGACTATGTGTAGATTTTCAGAGATCTTAATAAAGCTTCATTAAAAGATCATTACCCACTCCCGAATATGGATCAGATTTTGAGAACAGTCTCAGGTTCAGATAGACTATCTCTTCTCGATGGTTATAGTGGCTATAATCAGATTTTAGTTCGAGAAGAAGATAGATACAAAACAACTTTTACCACCAAGTGGGGTACCTATGCTTACAAAAGAATGCCTTTTGGTCTTTCAAATGCTGGTGCAACATTTCAACATGCAATGGACATGGATTTCTAGAGCTTGTTAAATAAATGTATTCTTGTTTATTTGGATGATATTACCATGTTCTCAAAAAATCCAGAAGAACACTTGATGCATTTAAGGCAGACGTTTCAGTTGTGCAGGCAATTTGGAATATCCTTGAACCCACTGAAGTCTATCTTTTCAGTACATCAAGGTAAATTACTTGGTCATATTGTTTCTAAGCAAGGTTTAGCAATTGACCCTTTCAGAATTGAAGCTATATCAAAACTATCATTGCCTCATCATAAGAAGGCATTACAGAGTTTTCTGGGAAAAATCAACTTTGTTAGAAGATTTGTTCTAGATTTTACAGCATTGGTCAAACCATTAACAACTATGTTAAAGAAAGAGAAAATGTTCTCTTGGACCAGCAAAGGGAGAGAAGGTTTTGAAGCAATCAAAATAACTATCTCTCAAGATCCTACTCTTGTAAATCCAAATTTTGATAAATATTTTATGATGTATGCACTTGTAGTAGCTGAAACAATCTCAGCTTTTTTAACTCAGGTTAATGATGAGAATATCGAGCAGCCTATTGCTTTCTTCAATCTGAATTTGCATGATTATGAAACAAGGTACACATTCCTCGAAAATCAAGTACTTTCAGTAGTCAGAGGACTAAATAATTTCAAGTATATGCTTTCGAACAATAAAATCCATGTTCTTGTTTCTCATCCAAGTGTGAAAGCATTCTTACTAAATAAGGAGTTAAATGAGAAAAGAGCAGGCTAGATAACAAAGGTTATGGAATATGATGTTGATATCTAGGTTGCTAAGACAGTTCGAGGTAAAGGTCTATGTGAGCATCTAATTGCTGATATGGAAAACAATAAGCTGTGGAACCCGAAGATTCAGAACAACATGCTGAAATTGCGTATCAGCAATCAAATATCATGGTCCAACCAGAAAATCAGCAACCTGAACTTGCTCGAGAGATCCAAGAATCAAGGTGGATGACTGATTTGGTTAACTACTTACAACATGGCACCTATCTCGAAAGGTATGGATAAGAATAAAAGAAGATATTTCAGATTACAAGCAATTCCTTATCTTTTCGTTGATGGTTTGTTGTTTAAAAGGGATATAAATGGAATCTTGCTGCGATGTGTTGACTATGATAAAATTCAGAAAATATTATCAGAATTCCATGAAGGACCTATAGGAGGTCACTTCTCAGCATGTACTACAGCTTTAAAAATCATGAAAGCAGGTTACTATTGGCCTAGCATATTCAAAGACTATTTTGAATGGATTATAAAGTGTAAAAATGTGCTTTCTTTGTTGGAAAAAACATTTTTCTTCGTTGCCTTTACACCTATTTCAGTTGATCAACCTTTTATGCAAAGTGGGGTCTTGATTTTATTGGCATGATAAACTTGCCTTCGTCATACGGACATAAGTGGTTCTAAACTACTACAGATTATTTTACAGATGGACTGGAGTAATAGCCTTGAAAGATGCTAATGAAGCTTCGATACTATCCTTTTATGAAGGAATAGTTTACTGATTTGGTTTTCTACAACTATCATATCGATAATGCTTTAGCATTCCTTGGTGCAAAGATAATGATTGGGTTGTCAACCATGAAATTTATCTAATTTCTTTATCTAATTATTACCCACAAGGTAATGGCTTAGCTGAGATTACTAACAAGAAGCTATTAAGAATAATGGAAAAACACTCAAGGATAATCAAAGTGCTTGGCATCCGATGTTGAATTCAACACTTTGGGTGACAGAGTGACTCCTAAGAGATCAGTTGGTAATTCACCGTACAAACTATTGTATGGAAAAGAACTAAGAAGTTGAGTTACCCACATTAGATTTGTTGCATTAAATAGAGCTACTTGAGAATGAACCATTGCAGTTTGTTATGCAGAGTTAATGGAATTACAAAAGCTAAGAGATCGAGCTCATTTAAAGATGGAAAAGAATCAAAAACAAATCAAGAAGACTTTTGATAAGAAAGCCAAATTCGTGAGTCTTCAATGAAGGAGAAATTGTGTTAAAATGGGATACTGATCGTGCAAAGCAAAGAAGACACTCAAAGTTTGATACACTCTGGAGTGGTCCTAACATGATTTCGTATAGCAAGGAGCACAATGCTTTTAGCTTTTAAAGTTGAATGGAGAGGAACTTCCCATTCCTGTGAATGGTATATTTCTCAAGCATTGTTATTAAATATCTTATAGTGATTGTTAGAGTAGGATTTCCTTCAATAAGTGTAGTTTCTACACAATGTATCATTTTTCAATTCAATAAGTGCATTCTGTACGTGATCTAATTTACTAGATCCTTTCCCAGTTTTAGTTTCATTTTAGAAAGGTTGGAATTTTCTAAAAAGGAAAATTGTTGTTACATGTTTAGACTACATGCCCAATGGACAAGAGCAAGGCACTCGTATATAAGCTAGCAGGAAGCTTTCCCTAGAGGATCGCATTGTAAATGTTGACAATTTTTGCACTTGTGTAAAAATGGGCAACTCAAAAATTTGTTAAGATGGATAGCATTGTTGAAGTATACCTAAGCCAAGGGAGATTATATCCGATTATGTAAATTATCGCTGATTTATTTAAAAGATTACATGAAATCTGTAACTATGTGTGTGTTACAAAATGTAACAGATCACATAGTTTGCAATTCCATGACCATCCTCAGCAAAATAACACAAGCCCCGAAGGACAGCTTGTGTTGTCTTGATGAGGACATCCAATGCGCAGTAATAGGTGAAGTGTGAATTTTTGGAACAGTAAACATTAGTATAGATCAGAGAAAATTAGAGTTCATATCGAATGTTACAATTTCTATTCAATGTTCTTTCCTTCATGATCAAGACATTCAATTGTGTTACCGAGTTGTTTAGTTCATTATACAAATCCATATAGAAAGCAGAAATGCGAAAAGACATACAACTCATTTATCAATTCGATGTTATATTCATAAGGAGTTTTGAAATGTTTCCCACAAAATCCGTGGGATGTAACTGAAAAGTAAAGTACATCTACTAAAAATAAAGATACACATGCATGAAAGAGAAAGCAAAGGAGTATGAGTGAACCCATCATTGCCTTGGGGATTTATTTCTTTGATCGAAGCATCTCTACTCCATCCTTTTCTTCATCTCTATTGAAGAAGCCCTATACCTGAAAAGAAAAGAGGTTAACTGTCAGTTACGAGCTCAGGGATCAAACCATATTCCTACACTATCCTACTTCATGCATATGAATCTTCCCCAAGCAGGAGATGTATTCTACTTGAAGGAAAATCGCATGCATACTTTATTCACTCAGAAAGAAGAAAGTGAAAAGAAAGAAGAAAACATGGACATAAGAGAGGCCAAAAAGCCTAATCATTTTCTAACTGTTTTCCTAAGTGTGTAGGTATAGGTTGCAGCCAAAAATAAAAATAGACAAGTCATAAGTGCATGCAATAAAAGGAAGAATGTAACTAAAAGTTCCAACAACTATGTTTTTAAATGGAAGAGGTTACAGTACAAAAGAGTGGAAAATAGAAACACTTGTTTTAGTTGTAGTAGAAGAGGGAGAATCATATTTCAAGAAGCTGAAGCTAAATGGAAAGAAGGGATTACAGCTGAAATAGGATGAGAGAGAAGATTCTGGGAAAATTTTGACAGGGCTTCGCCATGTAAAATGGACATTTACAACTTTTCATCATGTTTTTTCAATTACTACATGCTTTAAAGGAACTATGCAAATCAAATAAGTAATACAGGAAGTAGAAAAGCATCACATGATCAAGATAAACAACTAACATATTTTCAGTTCTCAAATTGCTATATCAATTCAGAAGAAAAGTGTTACTTTCCGTATTCTGGATCAGAAAATACAACTACTATTTCTGGAAAAGGCATTATAGAAATGATTCTAGAAAAAAAAATCCAGGGCTTCGCCATAAAAAATCAACATTTCAAAGCATCTAAGTAAGAAACAATTGCAGAAAGGAAATAAAGCATCTGAATCAAGGTATATGCCCTGAAAATAATATCTGAAATAGTTAAAGTATTGCTTCTATTTTTCAGAAAAGCACTTACAGATTACAAGTTCACTAGAATAGAAACAATGCAACCACTATTATACTTTCACAGTCAAGTATTTTAGAAATGAAGCAAATATGAGAGCACAGAAATACTATAATGTCAATGAAGTATATTCATTCAAGCAAAGTAGTACTCATCTATGACATGATCAAGACATTATAGGTAAACAAAGGAGCTATCTCATGATGACATTAGAAGTGATAAGTAATTCAAGTAAAATCTACAGTTATAAAGGGCTTTAGAAAGAGATAATAACCTAGATTTAAGGTATAACTATCTTTTTAGAATAGGTATATCAATTCAAGATCAGAGTAAAGGAGATGATTATAATCCAGAAATTGTAATCAGAGAAGCAACTCTCATCCAAGAGCAGAGTAGTTTTATTAGTGAAGGAAGTCCCAAAATAAAATATCAATACAACTTGAAGAGCTATGAAAGAACAAGAATACAGATATTCAGAATAGCTTCCAAGAATATATCAAGGAAAACACGAAGGAAAGCAACATGTTTTTTAAGTATCGAAACCCTTGAGAAGGCCAATAAGCATATAAATTATAAGGATAGAGCGCATCAGTTCCTCAGACAGAGACCAGACTACAAAGCCAAATGAAAATTAATACCAATTTATGAGCCTTTATTGCATCGTAAAAACCTACGGTGACTTCATCGAGCTCGGAAATGATTAAGTATGGTGACCGCTGGCGTCAAGTAAAACAAATTAGATTACAAAAAGTCAAAACCCAACAGACATAAAGAGGGCAGATCTGAATCATCCTATAATGAGCTAGAAATTCAGAAGTAAATCTCCATAACCCATCTCGAGCAAAGCAAATTTTTAGAAGCAATAAGAACTAATAAGGACAGAAAAGGCACAGAGAAAAATTAATGAAATTTTCTATGCAAAAGAACATCTAAATTAGGGACAATGAACGTAAAGAGAGTGTAATAGTTGAACTCAAGGTGAACTACTCTCGAAGACCATCAAGATCAGAGTAAGAGGGGAAAACCTATAACATTTTAAACTCAAAATCCCCAAAGGAACCCTTAAGAATGCAAAGAATTAGTGAATTATCATTGTTTTGAAGTCAAAGTAATAATGGAAAATCAAACTACATGCTCGAGGTCAAATACTTACTATCCTCGCATCAAAACAAGTTGATGCTTAAAGGAAAGTGCCCAATCAACAGAGTGTAAACAATGAAGAAATGCAAATAATGCAAATATTTGAGGTGCATGACATTACACTGCCTTAGAATAACAAGTTTCGAGCTTAACTAATCATCTTTGGAGGTTATAGAGTTCACAGAGATCAAAGATGCAAATGATGGCGGCTTGAGAGAAGGTAATTTGTAGAGCTTATGTTTGAGCCCAATAAATAAATAACCATGAAACACAAATGAACCTAGCTAAAACCATTTCACCAAAAGATCCTACCTTCAAAAGCTACAACAATGGCGCAGAAAAATTTCCCAAGGCTTCACTCGCATACCAGAAAACTAAATGAAATGATCATCAAACCCAAGCTTTCTTTTACTTCCCGAGCCCCAGTATGGGTTAAGTTTGAAGCCAACCATGATTTGAGATCAACGATTAGGCTTCATCAAGTACAAAGATAAAAGGCTGAGGATTAAGCTCAGTGATCAAAACAGGTAATCGTAGTTAGTTCTCACCGACCACATTAATTACAAAGTTACAAACCCTAACCATAGGTTAGAGATCGACGGCATCAGGCCAATCGGTACAAAGATCACCGGTGCAGGTTACAATTCAAACATCAAAGCAAACTTGGCCTAGGTCAAATTGCCACCGACAAATTATAAGAGGGGTGAATCACTGTGGAGAAGGAGACTCGACCACGTGTCAATCAAACAAATATTCATTGCCAAAAATATCAAAGTCTAAACCATAGTGTATGCCTTCAAATAATCAAAAGTTGACCAAATTATGCCAAATGATCACCGAAAAGGTGAATTTCAAATTATACACTACCAAACATGCAACAACCAACACATATATACATGTGTGTATTTATCAAAATGTGTTGGAGAATATAGTGTCATGTGACATGAAAAACGGTCAACCATTTTATATTCTAAGCCCAAAAAGGTGGCCAACCATGGAGAAGTATAGAGGTGGTCCCCTACATTGGATTTTTACCTTACAAATATTACAAATATTTTGATTTATTTACTCATAGGTAGAGAGTTGATTTTTTGCATGCCTTCAAATAAGATAGAATAGAGAAGAAGACAAAGTTACATGTTCATGGAGAGGACTTGCCTAGCAAGCAATCTATTTTTGGGAAAATTATTCACTCATCCTTATTAAAAATAGAACAGTCAACTTCAATTGACTAATATGTAATCAATGGCTATTAATGCCTCTTGTACTAGTTTGTATTTTTTTATCCCTTTATTTATTATTAAATAAAGGATAAAATTAGGATACATGGGCGAGTATAGCCTTAGGATATTTTTAGGAAGGGTGGGAAAATTTATTTTGGCTATATATTGTGTGCTTTTGCAAAGCATAGGGGATTCTTCCAGAGGACTTTTGGATATAGGAGTACTGAAGCAATTTTTGCCAGTTTTTCCTTTTGTGTGTGAATTATTTTCTGCCTTTCCAATTATTTGTAGTCTTGTGTATGTTTCTATTAGTCTTGTGAATGCAAATTCCTTACCAATCATCTTACCCTACTGCAAAATTTAGTATTTTCTGCTAAATTTTAATGTGCATGTTAACTTATCAGTACTGTTGTGATTTTCCCTTAGTACAACCAAGTGTTTTCCTTAAACATTCTGCAGAAAATTGTTGGCTCGTGCATCAAGAATCCTTCTCATAGAAATCGTGCATATACTCAGTCAAAGCCCTCATATAAATTTGGTGTATCACCCCAATCCAGTTATTTCACAGCCATCTTTTACCCTTAATCCTAAAAAATCAATTTAGGATACATCAATAAGGAACCGGCCTTTTAATCCCGGAGACTCACCTCAAAATAGGTATACCCACAGACCTGAGGTGTTTCCATTATATCTACGAAAGAGAGAGATCAATTTTGCAAGACTAGAAAACTTGCAGCCATCTCTCTTTAGGGTGAACTTTCGAGAGATAACAATGACTCTACTCTAGGTGACTCCACATGGGAGTTATCTTCCTATTCTCCTCACCGTGTCGATGAGATACACAAGCCTCAATGGATGGCTCCCCTCATCATGTCTAGCTGGTTGTCCTCCTAAGGACCCTCTCGTACATCGACATTAATGTCCCGAAGCATCCTGTAAAATCTCAGGTAGAATGGCCGCTATGACCTGCTTTTGAGATGCTATATCTAAGTCTATGTGAAAGGACCCTCGTCGATCCGCGCCTCCTACAAAAACTTAGGTGAGAGTTAGTTCATCATTCTAGGTTTTATTCCATTTTTTCTATGTTTACTAAAATATAAAAACTTTCAGACAAGTTTTTTTCTAAGTTTAGTATTGTGCTAGGTTTAATATTGTACTAGGTTCAATGTTCATGTCTCACATTTTCCTGTGTTCCCAAGGGTCCAAGCTTTGAACCCATGACTCTAATACTAAGTGTAACGCCAATAAAAATTTCCACGTGAGACCAAAGAACAACCTAGGGTTAGCTAGAAAAATTATAAAATATTTTTTTGAAAAGCATGCCCACAAAACATTCGAAAACAACGAAAGTTGCCATTTTAATGTCTCTAAGGTTATAACTTTCATAAATAATTTTGCATAATAATGAGAATATTTAAAATCTACATTATACTTTGATACATTGATTTGACTAAGCATGTTTAATCTCCCTACGGATTATTTAAATAACAAATTAATTCCTATTAAAGTTGAATATTCCACCATGGGGTGTCAAGGGTAAAAGTGGCCAATGAAATTAAATATAAAGGTTATTTAATTTCTACAATGTTGAAACAACTAACAAGGTCCCTTATTAAAGTATTGGGTTAGGATAATGAACACTTCCCTACCCCATAAAGTAACCCCTTAAAAAGTCAACCCATATTTTGAAAATAATAGATTTAAATTAAAAGTTAATTTCTATTCACCCACTCTTCACCTACTTTTTGTAGGGGAAAATATCATCCCTTGGATGGATTCAATTAGGACCCTTGATGAAGAAAAGAGGGCAACTAACCCTAAAGCATAATTATGAAGTCTTCTTTCTCCTTTGTTCTATAGGTTATCGAGAGGAGGAATGGAAGCCATTAAAGGCCATTAAAGATTTTGGAGGAGCTTAGAGGTTTCATTTATTTTCTCATTTTTCTTATACCCTCTTTTAGGGTTTCAATACATTTGTATAATTTATTTACCTTAGTTTCCTTTCGTTTACCCAAATGGGCTTGTGGATTTTGCCCCGTTTCACTTATGTAGTTATATTTGATATGCATTTTCATTTGACTATGTGAAAATCTATATATATATATACATATTTTATTAATATTATATAAATTTCCCTTTTTTTCGAAAATGGATAAGAAATCTGAAATCACAATATAAGTGATTTAATATAAACTATATACATTGATACATACATACACACACACACACACACACACACACACACACACACACACACACACATTTATGAATATAAACAAAATATGCATATTCGGTCGTGATAACATTGTTCACTATCCACATAACAACCAAAATTATAGAGGATACTATGGCTGCGTCGGGGTTAAATGTTTATTTTTTGAATGTTTTTGGTGGGGTTTGTTTTATGATCAAACAATAGTGTGGGTTGGTTAGAGTGTCCCCTAACCCTTACCTAATATACTAACATGCCTGCACCGAGATATGGCTCTAGAAACTTCCACTTTTTTTGGTTTGATTACTTATTAATCATTTTACATATAGATCTATTAATTACAACGTGCGCGCACACACACACACACACATATTTTTATTTTTATTTATTTATTAATTATATCATTATTATTATTATATTCAATAATAATAAATAAGTAATGTATATGGAAATATTAATATTATTATTGTTATAATAATGATAGTAATATTGTCAATAGTAATAATAGCTACGTTATTAACTAATCTAGGTTTTGCACTTAAGATTTCTTTGTAAAATTTGATAGTATTAGGATAAGAGGTTTTAAAAGAAACCAAGTCAATCTCACTCATTATTATATCAAGTTACAATGGGTTTAGAGGAATTTTACCATATTTTAATAATAAATTTTGCACAATCCAATGAGGCTAAGCCTAAGTTGCAAGGAAGACTTTTTCCTTTCTCTACTAGTATTTTAATATTAATCTATTTTATTTATTAACCGAGAAAAGACAAGCCAATATAATTTCCTTCCATTTAAGTATGCAAGGTTTAACTTTCTTTCAACAATGCAATAAAATGAGCAAGATAATCTAACCACTTCTTTTACATGCCTTTTAAGTAACACAATGAAATGTAGTATTTCTTCATGCAATTTTCCAACATTCCACAAGAGAGTTTCAACAATATTTCCAATAATTTATTTAGAACAAGAGCAACACACTTGTGTGGGAAATAAATCAACTACAATGAAATAAGGCATTTCCCTTTTAAACTGATTTTCTATTTCAAATAAAATAGCTTTACCAACACAAGTATCTCTTTCCCTTTCGCAACATACAACACAACATTGATATCGAAGAATCAACACAAATTTTCATTACAATTACTTATACAATGCCCTCCACATTAAGTGTGAAAATTATACAATAATATAGCTAAAATGAAATGCAATATTACAAGTTCCTCCACTCTAAGTGGGAATAACAAAAAGGCTTTTCACAAGAATGAATTTCTTAAGGATTCCAACAAAAGCTCCAAGCTTCACAACACCAACAAGAGAGCTCCTTCATGATTTTCTTGATCCACAACAAAATTGGGGGAGAGGCAACACTCTCCACCCAACCAAAATATCCAATGAGGAGGAGAAGTCATCCTCCTCATTGGCCCCCAAGCCCCAACCACATTACAATGAGAGGTGATTCCAACACATGGCAAAAAAAATATTCCACATCACAAACTAAGTATTTCACAACCTTTCCAAATTCAAATTCAACTCAAATTACAAACAAAAGGAGAAGAAACAACAAAGTATACAAGGCTTCTAAATGAAGAGCCAAAGGAGCAAGAACCTATGGGGAGGCCACTTATTCCTCCCAATTGGAAATGGGTTCCCACCTTACAAACCTCCAATACGTATTCAAATTCCCTACATACTCTTATGCCTCCCTCAATCACCTCTTATGCCTCCCACATACTCTTATGCCTCGCTCATTCTCTTATGCCTCCCTCATACAAGAATAAGTAATAAATGCAAGTATTCATTGTCAAAGGTGAGGAACCCAACCGAGACTCCTCCAAAGCATAAATAAATCTTATGCCTCCCTACATGAATTCTCCCCATAGTCCCCTCCTACACCACACTTAGGCAATCTACCCAAGCACCCAACAAGAATTCCAAACACTCAACAAAAACAAGCACACAAACACAAAATAAAGGAATAACATAAGCAAAAGTAAATCTCCTACCTTTCCATAGTAGAGCTTGTTCCAAGATTCAAACTCCAATATCCTTCAAACCCAAGAAATCACCAAAAAGATCCAACAAAGTCCACAAGCTCTTCAAAATCCGCTAACGTAAAGAAATGCAAGACCACAAAAATATTGAGTAACCCCAAACAAGAAAAAGAACTTGAATAAATCGAAAAGGGAGAGAGGAGAATAATGTGGCTCCAAGTAGGATGCCACCTCATTTCCTCTCCACTCCACCACACCCTAGTCAACCCCATACTCCAAAACATAATTAATAAGTGGTTGAATAAATGACATATAACTTACACATACAATATAAGCCCACACCCCTTAAGGACTTATTGGTATCCAAATTGATTGTCCTTTCAAGATGAGCATTATCACATATTTAACAAGAATCCTAGAGATAGATAAATCATCATGTATGTCATTTTCAGAGCTGGGAGGTGATTCAATTGGCTCTTTGTCACTCGGATGTTGGAGAAATGGATAGCATCTTCAAAAGGATTTGATCTATCCTCACTACTTTAGGTTGTTCCTTTCAACGAGGGTGAAAGAACCCATTTTGTAACCTCTCGTTGGTGAAGGAGAATGAAGATATCCTTCTTTACAAAAATCGAAATGAAACCTTTATAAAATATGATCAATGCACCACTATTTAACTCTCACGAGTTGTCACTTCTAAAGAATGGTGATATTTTCTAAATAAGGTAAAGGTTACTAAAGACATTATGGAATCCTGATTGCTTCTACATATTTTGGTAGTAGAATTTATTCATTTTTAGACATATAGGGAAAACAGGGGTATTTAAGATAGGATTCATTTTTTTTGAATAATTTTTGATGGGAGATTAAGTAGGATAAACTTGATTTTATCAGATATTTGAGAACCTTCACAAAAATTGGAAAACTAAATGCCAGAATGCTTCAAAATAGCTGAAATATTCCTTCAACCAGAAGGTGTGCATCAATGGAACCCCAGATCTGGATGGTTTCAAACAATCTTTGAGAATTGAACATGAAGGCTCAAGCTAAAGACTCAATTAAACATTAAATACCCCTGGTTCCTCATGCATAAGATACACTCAAAGGCTCACAAACAATCCTTATCAAGAAAATAATAGTAAAGTAATTTTAAATTGTTTATCTCATTACAGGATTAAGGCTCTTCTCATAATGAAATTGTAAATGCCACTAAACTATCATAGGAAGACATCCTATGTGATTCGAATGGATTTTAACAAAATATTGCAATAGAAACATCAAAACCATTTGAAAACATTATGAAATAAAAGCATACAGAATTTTTCCCAAGATTAACACAAATTAATTAAAAGTTGATTAGATTCATCAGCAAGGGAAGGTTTCTTGAACAATCTCATATTTTTTCAATGGTTGTACACTTGCCACCAATTTGACATGATCAAATCTAAAACATAAGAGATTAACAACTTTCTCAAATGGTCTCTCAAGAAGATGGGATTTCTCTAATTTTCTCGCAAGAATTAAACCCCTGACCATTTGCGTGACTAAAGCATGCTTTTTATAACACTCAATTTACATCTAAGATTTCCCCCCAAGAAAATAATATTCGAGGAACCTATTTTTGTTACATGTTTGATCATGATTTCTAGAAAATGACGTTTAATAGGTTTGCAAAAAAAAGTTTGTAGTTGTTCAAAAAGGTGAATCAGTACAAATATCTCCATCATTGCTTTAACTCAGAGCATGTTTTCATCCTTCGTGAATGCAACATCCATCATTTCATCCTTTTCTCATTTTTTCCTCTACAACTTTGCTCAAGATCAAGCTTCCTTGGTAATTCACATTTTGTAAGTGCTCGAGCAATTCCAACTTCAAAATATCAATCTTTACATTCTTTCAACTCATAAATTAATCTCTAAATCCATTCAATTGCACTTTTTAGATAAAAACGACAAGGAGTTTCATCAAAAAATGATGAAAAACAATGTGTATTAGCATCTCCAGGAGTCTTGGAGTATAAATGGTGGTAAAATCAGATGCAATGCACTACAACTATTGATTTTGTCCTTTCTCAACTTTATATTATATCTGTCCACATGGAAAAATCTAATTCGAAGTGGGCCTAGGGTTGCCTTTTACATTTTATGAATTTTGGACAAATTGCGCAATTTTAACATTCCCCCCTTTGCCTTTGAAATATAGGCTCAACACATGGCTTAATCTAGGCCTTTGATGGATTCGTGGCTCATTTATACAATTTTACCCTTTATTACAAAAAGGAAAAATTTCCAATTTTCCTTTGGCGACCCGCTTCCTACTTTTATCTTTTGATGTGGGCCCCAACAGAGTTGTGCTTCATTTTTATACTTTGCTCCTTTTCACAAAAAGGAAAAAATATTCAAAACCTCTAGCGACATGCCTCTCCACTTTTAACGTGAAAACTACCACATGTTATTCATTAGGTCAAAGCAAGAATTTTTCCCTATCACTTCATATTTACCGAATAGCCAATCAGAGACTATCGGGGCCGAGGGGACAATTTGTTATTTTTTAAAAATGTGACCAAAGTGGCAAATTTCACCAAAAACACCCACTGGGCCACAACCAATTAGAAATGAGCACGTATACAACTTTTGGACGAAAATAGAAATTCACTCCACCTTTATAAATTTGACCTGGTCAATCGTAACTCAACGCGTACGGGGCCAAATTGATCTTTTTGCATACATAGTAAAAATTTATAAGTTATAAAATAGACCCGACGTGCCTCATTCAATCAAAAGAGACCACCTAGATGAATATGTTGAGATATAATTTGACGGGGAAAACATGCCCGTCAAACAAGAAGATGCGGGAAACTTCACTATTTGCACCCAGAATTGAATCTTTCTCAAGGTGTTAGTACCCAAATTTAACCTCCTTCAAAGACCGAGTAGCATTATGGATTTAGACAAGACACTCAGAGGTAGATAGAAAATCATGTATGTCATTTTGTAGGCGAGGAAGCAATCTATCTGACTTGTTGGCACTCAGGCTTTGAAAGGAGTGTGTAACACATAAAAAGGATGTGATCTGATCCTAACTACTTTAGGTTGTGCCTTTCAACCAAGGTAAGAGAACCTATTTTGTAACCTCGTTTTATAAGAAAGGAGATACAGTACCTTTCTTTTGCATAAATTTTATAGAGAAGACCTTGGGGAAAATATGATCAACACACCAGATCTGACTCTCATGAGTTGTCACTTCTAGATCATGGAGATACTTTCACAACAAGGAAAAGGTTACTAAAGACATTTGAGACCCTGATTGCATCTGCATGTTTTGGTAATAGAGATTATGAATTTGTGTACACACATGACAAACATGGGTATTGTGGGTAGGATTGGTTGTTGTTAAATGAATTTTTGGTGGGAGGTGGGGCAGGGTGAAAATAGATTCACTAGATTCTTGAGGAGTCTTACAAAATGGGAAGTCAAATCAATGGGATGCGACAAAATAGTCAAATTGTTTCTTTAACTAGAATATGTGCTTCAATGGAGGCCCAGATTATCACTCTTTCAAAAAATCTCTAAGATTTTATCATGAAGGCTCAAGTTAGAAAACCCAACAAAGCATCAAGATCTAAGCCAAATCATGCCTAAGGTACACCAAAAGGCTTATAGATGATCTTTTTCAACAGATGAGAGAAAATTTATTTTAAATTGTTTATTCCAATCCCAAATGAAATAGCTTCTAGGAAATGGAATTGCAGATGCCACTAAACTGTCACAAGGATTGAGGCATGTGTGATTTAATCATATTTTAATACAAGATAGAAACAGAAACAAGAAAAACTACTCACAATAATTCAGAAAAAAACAAACACATTTTGCTCAAGACAACACAGAAATAACTGGACTTTGATTAAGTCTATTAGTAGGGGAAAGTTTCACATAAAAATCTCGAGCTTGTCGATGGTGGTACACTTATAACCACCTTGACACAATAAAAGTTAATACAAAGAGAGATAACCTAGCTTCTCAAATGGATTCTAAAACAACATGCTTAGTCAAATTTTCCTCTTGGGAATTTTCTTCAACCTCTAGCACTCGACCTCCAAATTCCAACATTTACATGAAAAATTCGTGCCATTTATAACATTCACATTAGAGCCTCTTCCTCCCCAAAAGATAAAATGTTTAATGCACCAAAGTGCTCACCATGATTCTTTCGTGATTCACGTAACCACATCTATAAAAGTTTCCAGTGTGCTCGATGGGGTATATTTCATCGAATACCTCCAACATTCAACTCCTTGCTCGTAGATCACTCTTCCTTCAATTTTCCACCCACTTCCAACCCTAATCACAAACTGCTCCTTGTGTGCTTGGGAGAAGAAAAATAGAAAATCTGATTGGGCATGAAAGTCCGATAATTTTTAAAAATTCCCTATAGCTCGCCCTTGGGAATGAGCCTGACACATGTCCAAATGTGATTAGAGTGGGGCCGCGCTTCCTTTTTACTTTTGAATCTTTTCTCCCAAAGGAAATTTTTCCAAATTTCCCGAGAGCCCGCACCTCCACCGTTGATCGGGAAAACATTGACTATTTCCCTCATCGGGTTGTGGGCCATTTTGAAATTTTAATCCTTAAGGAGGAAAAAAATCCAAGTTGCCTTCGATGGTCCGCCTCCCCACCTTTTTGACTTTTCAAACTACCACATGTCACCATGGTGCACCTTGAGGTGGTCCCAAAACTTTGATACCTTGAACAAGTAAGGGATCACCACGTACCCTGTTCTGACAAGGTTTGTCTGAATGCTTGAAGCTTAATAGAAGGTGCTACGTGTCATCCTGACACTTGTTTAAAATGAAACTCAAAGGCTAGTCCCCGAACATGTGTGGTTCCTCCACGTGTCTCCATGGCACAATGTCAAGAAGGTACCCAAAGCGGAGACCCCGAATGAGTGCCATCTCGCCATATTAATTGTTCCACAAAACTACTCCAACTACATAAAAATTTGTCTAAGTCCAAGCCAAGTAGTGGAAGCCTCCACGTGTCCTCCCAACGCTACTCCAAGGAAAACCCAAAAGAAGATCTTCAAATGAGTGTCATGCCTCCACGTGGACACATTTTGAGTTAAGAATTTCCATGAATTTTTCTAAGTACCCAACTAAGCTACGTCCAACCAAAAGGTTCCATGTCCTGTAGATGCAAGGATGCAAATTTGATCAGAGAAATGCCTGTCAAACCGTAAAATACAGAAAAATGACCATTTGAGCCTGGGAATGAAATTTTCTTCAAGGACAAAAAGTTTAGAAATGTTACAGGGCTTAAATACATTCTTCAGGATGCATCAATCCATTCTTCTTCAAGTATTTAGGGCAAAAACGATAAGGGAGACAAATCCCTAACCATGGAGAACAAAAATATGGGGAACCCGATTTTTTTATGAACTTAGAACAAGGGACCCAAATTACATACCCACATAGGCTCCGATAGAGGATGGGCACACTCTCATACAAGAATAAAGACCATGCCAAAATATCCACAAAGTCATCTTCAGAGAAAATAAATGAGCTATCTTAAAAAATGATGCAGAGCATAGGAATAAGACATAATGTTAAGACCATGATACATGTTTTAGGTGTGGATAAATGAATGAGTTAATTACGTTGTAGAAGTGAATATATGCTTGTAAGAACATGATAAGGTAACTTGACTTGGCATTTAAGGAGTAATATAGGCTAATTAAGGTCTTTTTAAGCCATGTCATCATGTAATAATTGTCTTATATGGATTACATGAGAGTATTAAGGAGATATCCACGTGATTCTATGTAGAGGAAGTTGTTGAGTCTTCTTAGGAGTGTGAATTGGCTTAGGAGTCAGTTTAGGTGTTTGTTAGAGTCTTTATTTAGCAAATTGACACCTATTTCATAGGTGATTCAAAGAGAAGGAGGTAGAAAAGAGGTTCTCAAGGTTTTAGAAGATGGAACAATGAATAATAACATATGTATGATGTTTTGGAAGAAGAATTATACTTTGTTTTGCATGAATTTTCATGTTTTAAAGTGACTGTGATGAGGACTGTGCCAGGACAGCAAGTTCTAAACCTTTAATGGAATTCAATTGGCGAGTTTCCCTTGAATTTTAATTCTAACACCTTCTACAGACCGTAAGGAAGGTAATCATATTTTTTGTAAGTTTTGAAAGTACAAAATTTAATTGTTATAGCCATTTGAAGGCTCTCGGGCCCGATCTAGGGCGTCACATATCTTTTGACTGGATGGGTGAAATTGGCTGAAAATTTCAGGATATCTCTGTATTTACCCTATCTAACTACTATCAAAATTTCAAAGAGAATGGGTTTGTGTCGCTTGAGATATACATGACTGTATTTTTGAGTTAAACAATGAATGTACAATGCACATATTTGAAGGCAAACAATCAAGTTTTGGTTCATAATTAGATGAAGCACGAGCTTAGATTGTTATCAAAGGTGGATCCATGTATTTTTTATGTATTTGAATGATCATAGGGGTGAATCAATGAAGCAATTACCCTTATTGCATATAAAAGACCGCGGCAGGGGTTTGTATGACTGTCTAAAGTCATAGTAAGAGGTTTCAAAAGCTAAATTGGAGAAATGGAGTCAAGAGCCAATGCATGAGAGATGAAATACACCTATCAAGGTATGAATAATATGTTTGAATACTTATAAGGAGAAATATTCAATGAGATTGCCTTCATTTTGTGTAAAAACATGACTGTGGCTTATCTAAATGTTAAGATTCAGAAATCAGACTGGTAAATGCTTGATTTAAGGAGCTAGATGAATGTTAAAGATCTGAAATTTTGTGTGGAGAGGGTTATAACACATAAAGACCTTGTGTGAAAATTTGGAGTCCTAAAACAAAGACCCAGAAAAGTTATGAAGGAATTGGGACTGTCCCAAATGAGTTAGTTTCTCAAGAGCAAGAAACAAGAAAAAATGAGATGGAGGGAGTTAGACAAAACTTTAAGCCATGAAACTTTAGGAGCAAGGTTTTATGGGGAAATGAGAGCCAATTAATCTTATCAGACCTTCTGGGTATTCATGAAACTCTAAATGTTATAATTTTAGGAGTTTAGTCAAGATGGTGCAAAGAAGTAACATGCACTAGGTCTCATTGCTACCTCAAGGAGATAAGAACAAACAGATGATGTTGCATGAACATCAATTAATGATCCTCTAGGGGTGGATGGAGTAATAGAGAAAGTTCAAGCTCTTGAGTATTGTAGAGAAAGACAGATCTAAATGACCCCTGCATCATTTGGTATCAGAGCGAGGATAGGAGATCAAAGGACAGCCATAACAGGAAACAAAAGGTAGATCCAATACCAAGGAGTTCAAGGTAACAAACACATGTTTTCAAGCTATTTATTTCTATAATTTTTAGAGAACTCCATATTGTAAAGTTTGTGATTGAATCAGTCATGGAGGTAGGAGCAGTGTGTGAATTGGTTAAGTTCCTAAGCTATCAAAAGGAACACGAAAAGAAAGAGAAAAAGAGGAAAGAGGAGAAGATGAGAGGAAGATTGGCACTTCAAAAAGAAATAGATGAAGTGAAGAGAGATTTGGAGAAAGTGACCACCATGTGGTTGATTGTAGGAAGAAGAGAGCCATCAGAAGAAGAGTGGCCTAGTATTGAGAGGGAAGATGAAATGGCCTGTGAGGTCATTGGTTAAAAGAGATAGAAGGCAGAAAGGATGCCTTGAGGAAGAAAGAAGAGTTTCCAAA